>CM076577.1:758776262-759439482 GCA_034641835.2 Pinus albicaulis
CTGCTCTTTATCTATGAGAACAAATTATTTCTAGCACAGAGATCGAGTGCAGGGGCATTTACTGGATGTATCACCTTTCAAAGGAAAGGATGGATCGAGAGGCTACCTGGCCCGCATGCAGACTCTATCTACCGAAATAAGTTTGTAATCACTGTGATGATCAATCTATGCTCCGATACCTCTGATACCATGTAGAAATTTGCTGAATAATGAAGATTTATCCACCAAGATTATCCTGATCACATATCAATTCGAATTCATACGCAACACATAATCTCTTCCACTCAGATCATCACACATGCGGAAATAAAACAAGCGGTATGCGATCAAAAGATCATCAAAACATCACACACATTACACAGTATGTATGGGGAAAGCTTATAGCTGAAAACCCCTCAGCTATTGTGTATATTATAATGGAGAGAACATGTAACAAACTCAGTACAATACTCCTCACAAGTACTCAATACTATCTCAGATAAGTTACACACAAACTAGCTTGGTTTTGAACAAGTCACAGGTTCAAAACACATCCACTAATTGCCTGCCTCTATTGCGCAATCAAGGCTGGTCTAATGAGAGATCCAAGGTTCGAATCTCCTTGGCTTGACAACGCAATCATCATGGGCAATTCCTCCAAGTGTGGTGCAAATCTCATGCACAACTGATGTCACAACTGATAGCTGTACTCACCCTTTCATCTACCTCTTTCACTGGTCTCCACTGAACTGTCCATGCACTGTAGTGAGCTGATGTGTTCTTGAGTTGAATAATGAGTTACTAATTAATGAATTAAATAATATTTAATTCACTCCACTCATTACTAGTTGATTAGCTAGTTAAACTAATCTCAACTAGTTCAACTAAGTTAAACCGAACACAACTCCACCAACTGTCTCATCAACTCCACCAAACTTCTGCCACTGAAGTCCTAACTAAATTCAACCATGCATGAGCTCACCAAACCCCTAGGAATAGCGTAATTCCTCTGTCAGATGCATGAGCCACTTCTGTAGCTCGAACTGAAGTGCTCCAAGAGAGTAAACTGAAGTTTAGAGTCCGAATATTATTAAGGGTAAATAATATTTGACTTTTCTATTTTTAGGATAGGCAGTCTAAAAATAGACTTCGACCTAAATGTCTAAAAATAGAGGTCCATCTATTTTTTACCAACATGACCAATACTCCAAGAATAACATACTGCAACCCCTGGACCATGCTCCATATGTCTAAAAATAGACATAGTCTAAAAATAGACTTTGCGCCAAAAATAGCCTGCGGGCCCACTTAGTGAAGGCGACTTCATTTCACTAAGCTCCATCATCTTGCTGCATTTTCAACAGACCCAAGTCAAATACTTTTTCCCTCCAACAAATATAATAAAATATTCCATAAGAGGTGGATCTAGATTTGGTTAACATTATTTTAATCATGCACCAAGATCTAGAATGACCCAATATTTTGTTATAAATAGGAGGGTTTTTCCTACCATTCTTCACCTTTTGTTGCCTATTAGATCACTCCGGATCTATACACTTGGTCACATTTTTCTACATTATTTGCTGTGTGAGCTCCCTTTGAGTTCTATCTTTGTCTGGGTTTTCTACACCAACAAGAGAGAGAGATTCTAGATCTGAAGTGCTGAGGACTTCCAAGAACCCATCCCATTGACAAGAATTGGAAACATCTTCTTGTTTTCCTCCCAGGTGCCCTTAATACAAAAAATTCTTTCAAAAATTGTTCTTGTCTTGTATATTGGATATATGGAGCAAACCCTTCTTTTTACTGCTTAATGTCTTTCTATGCATAGATCTGGTTTTTGCAGCTCTTGTCTTGATCAACTAACTGCAGATTTGAAGATATTGGCAGCCATCTTTGATGTTAGGGCTATTAGTTATGCGTAGCTAAAGTGGTATTTTTCCGTACACTTCGAAAAAGGATTCATACTAACACTAGCCGACCTAACAATAATAATTTAAGGGCACAATAATAACAAAATGGGGGTTACAAGGGTACAATAATAACAATAAGGGGGTTACACTAATAACAATAAGGGACTATACTAGCAATATAGGGACCTAACATGCCCCTCTCCTTCAAAAAAGTGTTGTCCTCAACGCTTGAGTAGCTCTGGGTGCTTCTGTATAAACTTCTCATCCTCCCATGTAGAATTTTCAGTGGCTAAGTTCTTCCACTTGATGAGATACTTTGAAATTGATCGATTCCGTAGCTGTCGAGTTCTTGTTTCTGTGATTGCTTCAGGTTCCAATATGATTTTTCCTTCCTCATCAAGTTTTGGAAATATTGTTTGAACTATAATATTTTCACCTATAAGCTTCTTTAATCATGAAACATGAAAAACTGGATGCACTCGCGAAGAAGCAGGAAGCTCCAATTTGTATGCCATAGTACCAATCTTTTGCAACACCTTGTAAGGACCATAGTACTTTGGCGATAATTTATTATCCTTCTTAGCTTCCATGCCATCTTCCATGCCATCCATATTAGCTTCCACACCTTTCTTAAAACTGTCCATCTTCGCTTCCACGCCTTTCTTCAAAACTTCCATTTCATTTTTTGTTGCTCTTTGTGAGAGTGAGATTTGTTGCACTTGCTCTTGTAATTTTGATAGATCATGGTGCAATTCTTCATATTCATGAGTCATAGTAGAGCCTTCTGAATGCTTAATGCGTGTTGAATTATTTTTATGGGGAATCTTTTAGAACCCAATACTGATATCTATTCTACAATATTCCCTTGGAATCAATTCAAATTGATTCTTCAAACAAGACTTATGTAATTCACAAAAAAAAATACACACCTTTTTCTTGCTTTTGAGGAGCTCGATATTGAAATTGGATTATCTTTATGATTGCATCACTTCAATATTTTAATTTCGGTACCAACGTAGCCCTCTGAATTATCTTTCGAATGCCACAAGTCTGACCTGATTTGCATTCTCCAAGTCAAATTTGTGTCCAATCTCCCACAATGTCCTAATTATGGACTGGTTCAGTACAACGAACTTGTACGACTTGACACATGTCACTTTTTTGTCCTTCAGCTCTGAAATTGATATCCAAGCAACTGCAGTCCATGTGATTGTGACCACTTTTTATGGCACTCCAATCCGATGCTCAGAGAGACAATTATGAAGATTTTCCCACGATCACCTCTTTGAGATGAAATTCAGGAGCCTGAAAAAGTACTACCTTCCACAGATCATATCTCCAAAAATGTTGCGAGCCAAGCTCTAAAATTTTTTGAAAATTTTCCTCAGGATTTTAGCTTCACACAGTAAAATTTTTAGATTCTGAACCTTCGTAGAAAAAACGTTATAGCGCAAATTCCATGATGACCTGTTTAGGAGCCTGAAAATAGACCTAACTTCAACAGATCATATATCCAAAAATATTGCGAACCAAGCTCTGAAATTTTTAGACAATCTTACTCAGGATTTTGGCTTCGCACCCTACAAATTTCAGCTTTTGAAACTTCGTAGAAAACAAGTTATAGCGAAAATGCCACGATGACCTGTTTGGAGCAGCGAAACCCTAGAATCCAAAGCTCTAATACCAAATGTTGTGTAACCAGCTCCAAAAATAGAAGAAAAGAGATATCAACGCCTTAGAAATAAGCCACTTCGAGGGGGAAACCTCCAATACATTACATGAATGAACAATTCTTGGATGATACAATTTACAAAACCTCCTTTCTATATATAGAAGTCCATGTGGCCATAATGTAATCCTAGTGGGCCACAATGTAATCCTAGACGACCTAACAATAATAATTTAAGGGCACAATAATAACAAAATGGGGGTTACAAGGGTACAATAATAACAATAAGGGGGTTACACTAATAACAATAAGGGACTATACTAGTAATATAGGGACGTAACAAAATGCTTATCCTATATTTCTAAAAACAAAATTCATGAATATTGTGAGTTTTAGAAATCTCAATGCCTTCATTATCCTTAGGATAAATTTTCACCATCTCCCTACTCTATCATGTCATAGTCAGCCTATCACTCACGGAATATCCCTCATGGAATCATGCCTCTCATCTATATCCCATTTTCACACCCATATCCTCAATACTTTGTTTTGACTTTGCCTCACCCCTCCACCTACCACCTAAGATTTCCAAACAAACTACCCTCTCCCATGTTCATCCAATGCCCCAAGCATTGATGGTCTCAAAACTATCTCTGTAGGGTCTTTAGATAAATCAAGTACATTGGATTTTGATCTTCAACACATCAAATTATCAAAAAAATTGTTTTCATACTTGAGGACCCTAAGCCAAGCTTTCAGTCAAAGGACAAGTCTTAAGAGTCTCCCACTAGGTCATTAGGGTTTTTCATGGTTTGAAGGATTACCTTTGATGTTCTAAAACACTATTTTTCTTGTGTCGAGAAGATGAAACCAAATTTGAAAGAAGGTCAAGCAACTATTTTTCCAAATTAGATCAGAAAGGCCTTTAAGATGGATTACTTTGCCCAAGACAACATTTAGCAAGAGGATACATGTGCTTCTTAAACATTTCTGCAGGAATGATTGAGATAGTTGTCATACAAAGAAACAGGTAAGGTAAGAGGCTAGCTCCTCACTAAAGGACATCGTGCTAGCAGAAGAATATTTCAAGGGACTGTTGTGTGTGTCATTCTAAGGATTGTCAAGGTAAGTGTTCCACTACCTCAAGGGAAAACTGCAAAGAATATCAGTGTGAGGGAGATCAAGTTTTCAAGAACATTCAATTCCCCTCAAATGGTCAAAGGAATCTAAGCATATTGTTGATTTTTCATATAGAATACCAAACTGTTCATGAGGTCACTATTATGAAAGTGTCCAACACCAAAATCATCGGAGAGGACTAACTCATTATGACATGGCACCTGCAACAAATCAGAAGTGGCCAAGAAGAGACATAGTAGGAAATAATCTATAATCTTTTTCAAAATTCACACATCATTTTCAAAATCAGTGAGAAGTTTCTCAGTGCAGAAAAAGTTTTGGTAGTGCCAAGACCCTCAAAGGTTGAAACTGACCTCTTCATCTCTCCAACAAGCCATCACCAAAGGAAGAAGAATTACCTTGAAAATATTTCAAATCACCTGCAAAAAAAGTCAAAAAGGATATCACTCAAATGATAAAGTGATAAAACCTTAGAAAAAGTGCTTTTTCTGATTTTAATTTATTTCTCAAGGATATAAAAGCATCTCAGTTATCATTTTTAGCCCATTTTTCAAAGGCAAGGAGAGAAAATAGCTGCTAGGAGAAAATCCTGAGTTTTTGAGAAATTATGAGCAATTTCACTAGCGCTACTCATAGAACCTGGCGTTGTGCTCATAGACCCTGGTATTGCACTTAGGTAGGTTTCCATAGTGTAAAAATAAACTACGCTGTGCTCACAGGAGGAGGCGATGCACTTACAGAAGGGCGCTATGCGCAGTCCCAGATTGCCTGACAAAGACCCGACAGGCTCGGCGCTGCGCATAGAGCCCGACAGGCCTGCATGCGGGAAACACTCGCCCAGGAGCACCTGCCAAGCCCAAAATTCTTCCTGGCACTGTGCATAGGGAAAAAAGGCCTCTTTTTCTGCAAATTTTCCTCAAAGACCAAAGGGACATTTCCAGGATACTTCCAAGGCCCTACAAAGGAGTTCAAATTATTTTATGAAAAGGGTCAAGAAAAGATGAACAAGAAATCAGTGAAGAGCTTCAGAGTGGTGATGATGTTGAGAAAATAAAAAAGGAAAATGATGAAGAAGAAAACATGATGACTGATGATACCAATAATGAAGATGAAGAAGTTAATGACAACATTAAGGATCATAGCCATGATAAAGACACCAAAAAGACTACAATCACACTTCTTTCATTCACATATCAGAGAGGGCCAAGGCATGTATTTTCTGCCTCTAAGAGGCAAGGGACCATGCCATCCACCTCAGCCCAGCCACTAAACAAAGGCAAAAAAAAGGTGAAGAGAGGTAGGAAAGAGATAACCAAACACTATTCCTTAAAAAACAAGCTCACTAGTGTCAAGCTTAAAGAGGCCCTCACTGAAATTTGAGTACTAAAGGAGGAAAAAAGCCAAGAAAGGCTTGGAGAAATGGCTCAATATTTTCCATGGGCTTCTCAAACCCCATGAGGAAGGTGTCCACCAAATTTGAGGGAATTTTGAGCATTTTTGGTTTTTTGTGAATTTAGAGGCCTATAAGCGTAGCGCCACTGGCGCTACGCTTTTCCCTCAGGAATCCTCAGAGGGAAAAATCTACATTTTTGGATTTCTCATGCCTAGTACATTATTCTCACAAAATTTCAGAACATTTGGAGCATTTTTTACCCCTCAAAATGATCAGGTGATCATGTCATTAATGGAAAAATGCTCGAAAAATTAGTTGCTCAGAAATGGTCCAAACTAGATCCACAGGAAAGAGCTCAAAAAGATGATCCTGTAGCCATGAACGCCACTGAAAACTGATGCTTTATGAGAAAGTTATTCAACTTTGAATTTTCTCAATTTCAGGTAAAAAAAGGCCAGTTTGACAGTTTGACTTTATAAAAAAAAATTATTAAAAAAAAAAAATTCCACTGAATATTCTGGGAATATTCCACAGAATATACTACAAAATATTCTATGTAGAGAGCCAATGGTAGGGCGCCACGTGGACAGCCCGGAGGCTGCCACGTGGCCCTAAGGGTCAAAAAAAATTGTTTTGCAAAATTTTGTGTTCGCGGACGGGAGTCGACCCCAGGTCGGGTCGGTGGCAACTGGGTAGCCCAACCAATGGGCCACGAGTGGTTCTTATAAAACTATGGTTGAAACTTGTTTATAGAGTTCAAACTTGATTTGGGCGGGGCCTGAAACGGGGCTAGCCCCTTAGGGCCAACCCCCTCAACATATAAACATAGGCTCGGATCCAAGGGCTGCTATCCAATGGGCGCGGAGTTAATTTAATACATGGGCATATGGAGCGGAGTTGATTTAATATACGGTTATATATTATGGTTTGAACCTTATCCATGCCTCATATAACTTAAAGTGTTGGCCAACGGGTGTGGTCTTATGGACCCCCGTGGCCCTTACATTTAGCCCCCGATAACTAGCGATAAAAATGGTGGAGATGCCACAGTTAGCGCCGGCCCCACATTTAGTGGGTTTATCTGGCAGTCCTCCCATTTTTGGTGGAGTTTTCCTAGCCCTAACTAGACAAAATTAGTTTTGATCATAACTTTGGCTAGGAAAGTCCAATTGGAACGAATTTTTTTTTGTTTTGGGGGTATTGGAACATTAGGAAGCTACTAGAGTAGGTTACAGAGCCATCAGGGCACTATATCAGATGTTTTATCAGCGGATTAGCTTGAGGAGCCACTAGGGCTTTGGGAATGATCAGCTGTATTTGGCTATGTTCATCTGTTTGAGGTGAATTTACAATCAATTTTTACTATTTCCAGCACTCTGATTCTGTTTTAGCAGCTATTTCAGCCTATTGAGGCTTTCTTCATGGTGTAAAACTATTTTTGAGCATTAATAGAGAAGGGAAAAGGCCATTTTGGGGGCTTTTGGACCTAGCAGATGTAGCCCAAGAGAGGGGTGAACTGCTTTATCAGATGCTTGTTTATATGTTGTGAATTCTTGTTGCCTATTTCCAGAGTTTAATACCTTAAACATTAAATTGAAATAAGTCATATTAACACAAAAATACTTATACAGTTATCAAAACATATTTGTTCCATTCCAAAACAAATTTGTTCCATTGCAGAACACCTTAACATGCTTGCACACTCATAATATTGGTTAATGAATAGTTTGCAATCAGAAAACAAATAATTTCATTAACAGATCGTTTAAGTGTTTACTTCCTATTTCTTTAGGAAGAGCTTGTAAGAGGGCCAGAAGCTTTTGGTTTCATCCTTTCAAAGAAAGGTGAAATAACCAGTAAAAACCCTACAGTCTATCTCTGTATAAGAAATATTTAGTTCACACATTTTCAGATCAGATTGGTATCAGAGCTCGGGTTGAGCATTAGTTATTGTGCAAAAGGTTTTAAAACAATGTAAGAGATTTACTATTTTATTGGTTGCAAAATGGTTGCATGTATGAGTTTTCTTGAGTTGGAAGGATAATTGTTGTTAGCTAAGTCTTGGAAAGGATTGAAGAATATTTTCCTTACCCAATTTACCTCAAAATTATCTTTGGAAAACAAACTCCAATAGTTTTTGTTTTATGGCTGCTTGAATGAGAAGGGGTCTTTACTGACATTTGGTTAAAAGCTTGTCGTTTGTTTGAAAGCTTTGAGTATTTTTCTTTGGAAGTTCCTTTTGGTTTTTTTGACCATTTACATAATGTCAAATTCTTCTACAAGTGAAGTTTCCTCCTTCACGATATTCTTCAATGATGACATGAAGAATGAGTTCTTTAAGGTGAAGGACATGGTGCAGATTCTCATTGAGGATCAAAGAGAAAGCGTTAAGCTTCATGCACAATTTTTGCCTATGAAGGATGAGAAGGAAGAAATTCTCCAAAGGTTGCATGACATGGAGAAACAACTCCTTCAAGCTCAAAAATCTTTGTCCAAGAAAATTCTTGAGGAAGAGGTTAATCGTTCCAACTTGTCTTCAATTTCCTCCTTTGAAAAGTGTGTTGGTTCTTTTGAAAAACATACAAGAGGCATCGGGTCCAAACTAATGTTTAGGATGGGCTATCAAGAAGGAAAAAGTTTGGGCAAGCATGCACAAGGCATGGCTGAACCTATTTCAGTTGTGGAGTGACCCAAGAATGTTGGTCTTGGATATGTGAAGTTTTATGGCAAAGAATTCAAATCCTTGAATGCATGTAATGCAAATTTCAAGAGAACATTTGTTCCAAGTTCTCAAATGCATTTATGTAAAAATTGTTTTAAGGATTATTGCCATTGTTTTAAGCCATCATTGCAGCAAGTAGAGGGTAAACATGTCACTTATGGCGAGCCTTCTAGTTCAAACAGTTTTCAAGACAAGAACATTGATGAAAGTCTGAAAAGGAAATTTTTCTCCTCTACTAGTTCATCGTCTTTTGAAGACAAAAAGGATGGACATTCCATGCAAAAAAAGAGGTATAATCATTCACATGATAAATTTGATTATGTTTCAGCAAAGAATGATAATTTTTCTTGTTTAAATGAAAATAAGTTTTGTTGCACATTTTTTGGTGGATTTAACCATGTTGCTTCAAGTTGCTGGTTGAAAAAGAAAGCACACAAGAAGTAGAAGAGGCAAGGTGAAAGTTATTTTAACTCTTCTTGGAAGTTTGATCAGTGTAGAAACAGTTTGTTTTCTACAAATTACAGTTGCTATTCTACAAATTTTAAGAATTTTCATCATGACTTTGTCAGTTTTAGCAATGGTCGACCAGTTAATTCCAGAGACAATTTATCATTTTTTGAAAAGCTCCATTTGATGAAATCGGGTAGATTTAAGTTATTCAAGGGTGGAAGAGTGGAGATTCAGTCTCGACATTATCAGTTTCACTAATCAGAGAGATTTTTTGGGTCCAAAACTTCTCATTTGGGAGGTGTGATCAGGTGATCATGTCCTTAATGGAAAAATGCTCAAAAAATTAGTTTCTCAGAAATGGTCCAAACTAGATCAACAGGAAAGAGCTCGAAAAGACGATCCTGTAGCTACAAACGGTACTAAAAATTGATGATGTATGAGAAATTTATTCAACTTTGAATTTTCTCAATTTCAGGTAAAAAAAGGCCAGTTTGACAGTTGGACTTTATAAAAAAAAAATATTAAAAAATAAATATTCCACAGAATATTCTGAGAATATTCCATAGAATTTACTACAGAATATTCTGTGCAGAGAGCCAATGGTAGGGCGCCACATGGACATCCCGGAGGCCGCCACATGGCCCCAAGGGTCAAACGGAATTGTTTTACAAAATTTTGTTGTCGCGGACGAGAGTCGACCCAGGGTCGGGGCGGTGGCAACCGGGTGGCCCGACCAATGGGCCACGAGTGGTTCTTATAAAGCTATGGTTGAAACTTGTTTATAAAGTTCAAACTTGATTTGGGCAGGGCTCGAAAGGGGGCCAACCCCTAAGGGCCAGCCCCCTCAACATATAACCACAGGCTCAGATCCAAGGGCTGCTATCCAACAGGTGCGGAGTTAATTTAATACACGGGCATATGGAGCGGAGTTGATTTAATATACGGTTATATATTATGGTTTGGACCTTATTCATGCCGCATATAACTCAAAGTGTTGGCCGACGGGTGCGGTCTTATGGACCCCTGTGGCCCTTACCTTTAGCCCCCGATAACTGGTGGTAAAAATGGCAGAGATGCCACAGTTAGCATCGGCCCCACATTTAGCGGGTTTATCTAGCAGACCTCCCATTTTTGGTGGAGTTTTCCTAGCCCTAACTGGACAAAGTCAGTTTTGATCATAACTTTGGCTAGGAAAGTCCAATTGGAACGATTTTTTTTGTTTGTTTTGGGGGTATTGGAACATTCTGAAGCCACTAGAGTATGTTACAGAGCCATCAAGGCACTCTATCAGAGGTTTTATCAGTGGATTAGCTTGAGGAGCCACTAGGGATTTGGGAATGATCATCTGTATTGGGCTATGTTCATCTGTTTGAGGTGAATTTACAGTCAATTTTTACTGTTTCCAGCACTCTGATTTTGTTTTAGCAACTTTTTCAGCCTATTGAGGCTTTCTTCATGGTGTAAAACTATTTTTAAGCATTAATAGAGAAGGGAAAAGCCCATTTTGGGGGCTTTTGGACCTAGCATATGTAGCCCAAGAGAGAGGTGAACTGCTTTATCAGATGCTTGTTTATATGCTGTGAATTCTTGCTGCTTATTTCCAGAGTTTAATACCTTAAACAGTAAATTGAAATAAGTCCTATTAACACAAAAAGACTTATACAGTTATCAAAACATATTTGTTCCATTCCAAAACACATTTGTTCCATTGCAGAACACCTTAAAATGCTTGCACACTCATAATATTGGTTAATGAATACTTTGCAATCAGAAAACAAATACTTTCATTAACAGATCGTTTAAGTGTTTAGTTCCTATTTATTTAGGTAGAGCCTATAAGAGGTCCAGAAGCCTCTAGTTTCATCCTTTCAAAGAAAGGTGAAATAAACAGTAAAATCCCCTACAGTCTATCTCTATATAAGAAATATTTAGTTCACACATTTTTAGATCACAATAGGTCAAAAAACACCTCGTTTTTCACCATTTTGGCTCCTTTTCTGGCCTGGCGTTGCACTTAGAGCAGTGTTGGGAATTTTACTTTTTGGAAAGATTAAATAGGCTCAATCAGAAAAATAAAGGTAGATATGGAAATAAGACTCATCAATATTTCCAACGGGTCATCACGGAGGAAATTACGACATCGGGAATGTCACCAAAACTTGGCTGCAAGTGGACCCATTTTCTGCCTGTGTTGGCGCTACGCTCAGAGCAGTTTGTGGAATTTGGCTTTTTGGACATGTTACAGGAGCTAAATCAGAAAAAAAAAATATATTTGGAAATTAGACTCAGTAGGATTTCCAATGGGCCATCACTGAGAAAAATACGACATCGAGAAGGTCAACAAAACTTGGCTGTAAGTGGACCCATTTTCTGCCTATCTTGGCGTTGTGCTCAGAGAATTTGGGGAATTTGATTTTTTGAACAAGTTATAGGGGTTCAATCAGAAAACCAAAGGTAAATTTGGAAAGTAGACTCAGAAATATTTCCAACGGGCTATCTTGGAGCAAACTACGACATCGGGAAGGTCCCCAAAACTTGGCTGCAACAAGACCTATTTTCTGCCTAGGGTGGCGCTGCGCTTATAGACAACGTTGTGTGTTTTTGGCCAAAAGTCAACAAAACACACTCATTTATTGAAAAATGATATTTTTATGTTTTTAAGGCAAATCACTCTGGAATTAGGTGCTAGATGTTATTTTGGCATTTATTTCATGAGATATTTTGTGCCTTGGGCCTCACATGGTATCTTGGGCATTTATGATATTTATGAGTGATTTTGACATTTTCCAACCATATCTAGGGTTTTTTCCCTCCTTTGATAAGATAAATAGAGCATGAGGGCTTCATTGTAAATGTTGGCATTTGATGAGTTTTGAGAGAAATACATGGTTTTCTTGAGTTTGAAGGAGAAATTGGTCTTGTGGAGTTTTTGAATGGATTGCTTTGATTAATGATGAAGGAGGATAGCTTGCATGATCTCTGAAATTGGTTATCAGTGAAGTGCTTCTCTTTCATGTTATTATGTTCTCATGTTTTCATTATGTTTCCATCCTTCTATATTGCAGTAGAACATAAGAGTATAGGCTAAGAAATGTTGTTGGAGGCACCTTAGTCCTTCCTGTGAGTCTATTGTCTTTATGTTTTCTTCTATTGGGTTTGTTTAAGGAATTCTTAGCTTCTCCTTAGATCTATCTATGCTTGTTTGTTCCATGAATGGTTCAATATAGTAGTTTTCAAATATGTTTTATGGTTAACCCTGCCTATTTGATGCTATTTAAACTCTGTTTTGGAATCTCTCTTTGAAGTATTACTTGTTAGGTTTTAGCCAAAGAGACCATGTTTTGATCATGCCCTTTTTCCATGCTTAAGAAGTTGCCTTAAATTTCTTTGTAGCTTGATCATTGATGTTTAGGCATTCCCTCTTCATTGATTAAAGTTATTTGTTATCTTGAATGTTTTCTAACCTTGAAGGTGAAATCACTAGAATTTAAATGAGTTTCTCACCTTCTATATTTCATTGGAATTGTTCATCTTGAATTCTTGTTTGCTTAAAGTGTAGTCTAAAAGCTATTGGTTTGCCATGTCTTATGATTATGTCCCTATGTTAATCATTATTTCAGACTATCTTGTTTAAAAGTATTTTTTTAAGGATTCTTTACTGCCCTTATAAACCTACTATGTTCACAAACTTATTGTTCATTTCACTTCACACATACCTTAAAGATCCTTTTGACCAAGCTAGATTTTCCATGTTATGTATCTTGTTTCATTTATGTATCTTGTTTCATTGTTGAGATATCCATGACTTTCACAGACTCCATAGCCCAATGATTTGAAGACCTCTCACTCCACTTATTCTACTTGACCATCTTACCCAACCAAACAAACAACAAACCCTACACTTAACAACTAGCCTAAAATAAAAACCCTAGAAGAAAACAAGTTCACATCCTTTGCATACAATAGAGAGAGCCATCTCTGAGTCCAGGAAGGCTAGGTCTTAGGACTCCAAATACTGGTCTGATGTTAGCCTGTGCATTTGGTCTACCAGTCTGCTAAATCGTGGGACCCTAACATAATGGCGATCATGGTGGGACCTTCTGAATACATGATATTTTAGACATCCTTAAGACCTCAAAAAACCCACAAACCTCCTCAGATTGGTATTTAGTTGTTGATGGTGGACAACAAGAACATCCTTAAAAACAGTAAAAATCATCCACCTGGTGACTCCACTGGTCTTCAGTAGCCCTATTGACCCCACTAGTTCCCATCAAATTTCCTGGGAATGCATTAAGAAATCCCAATCATGCTGATGGTGGAAAAAAAAGTTGAAATATTCCACCTAGTGACTCCACAACCCTTAATAGACCTTAAGACTCCACTGGTAGACAACTCTAGACCGGTTGAAAAGATATAGTGACCCTTTTTGATTTACAAACATGGATCCAAGGACACAGAGGAGATATGCTCCACTGAACAGAGGTCATATCCTTGGATTTCCACATAAAATGCCTGAGATAAGTTGGTTAAAAAACCTGCCTATATTTCAAGATGAAAAATGTGATGACCCCTTATTACATCTCATCAAATTTCATATACATGTATGGAGGTTAAAGGTTGAATGGCACGAAGATTGCCTCATGAAAATGTTTATGGAAACATTAGAGGGTGAGGCAAGGGAATAGTATGAATGGCTAAAAATTGGTAGTTTGTTTTCCTTAAAGGATTTCCACAAGGTATTTTATGAGCATTATAAAGAAAAAATTTCATCTTTATCATTAGCTAAAAATTGTTGTGATCAATCTGAAGATCTCATATAATACCTTGTAAACATTGATGAAGATTTAGGAAATTGGCATCCTGAGGATCTATTAGAAGCCATTAATCAATTTCATTCTAAAGATAGCTATCATGACAGTCTAGATGATTTAGTTGAGGAAGAAACCAACCAAGAAATAGAATAAAACCCACAGGACCTTTCTCAAGGCACAATTGATGATTCACCATCTCTTCTAGGTGAGGCTCAAGAAAACATTCAGCTTGAAAATCAACCTTCACAAGAGAAAGAGAATTGTTGTACTTCTATCCAAAGAAAGAGAAAAATACCTCCTTTTTTAACTAAAGAGGAAATCAATCAGATTATAAACATGCAGACATCCTCTAAACCTTCACGTGAACAAAAAATTTCTGTTCTTTCTCATACTAATCCCATCTACCATAAATCAAAAAGTGAACTTGTAGATCAATTCAAAGAAAAACAATCTGATAATCCAATTTTCTTGATTGGTAACACTACTTATTTTGATGATTTTCCAAATTTTTATTAGTATGATGACAGTCATGTGCTCCAAACCGAACATTAGGGGAATTTTGAGGTCTAAAATGCGCCTCATAAGAAAAATGTACAACAAAAATAAACTTTATAACAACCAATAGGATTCAAGATGATGATGTCAACCATGGGGGATGATTCACCATTTTTTAAATAAAAGGGTAAAAATATTAAAAAATAATAAAATAATAAAACTACTTTTTCCACTCGTATTTTCAACTTATCTCCCAAAATTTTTACTCAAATTTCGAGCGGGAGTACTCGTTGGATGCGAAATTTAATTCCTCATCCAAGGAGTACCCATGTTGCATACTTTCGATGAACTCTTCTACACGAAAAATGAGAAATACATAAAAAACGTGATTGTAATCACATTTTTTTTATGTATTTCTCATTTTTCGTGTAGTAGGACCCATCGAAAGTATGCAACATGGGTACTCCTTGGATGGGAAATTAAATTCCGCATCCAACGAGTACTCCCGCTCGAAATTTGAGTAAAAACTTTGGGAGATAAGTTGAAAATATGAATTGAAAAAGTAGTTTTTTCATTTTTCCCTCTAAAATTTGATGATGTCATCAAATCTTATTAGATTTTTTCCACTATTATTTTATAATTTCCTTAGGAGGCCCATTTTAGGCCTCAAAATTCCCCTAATGGCTAACCTTGCAAAGCTATCAACAATTGGTTTGTGGGAGGAAGATCTGCTTCATCAACTTGAAAACAGAAATCAACCAATACAGGTCACCTATGACACTGATGAGTAAAACCTTGAAAGTTTAGAAGTAAGTGAGGAATCTCTGACTCTTTTCTCTACTTCACTTCAGTCCATCAGAAATAACTTTCATGTAATTGGAAATCAACAGTATTTCAGTTTTGATGTTGAGGTTGAGGAGGATGATGAACTTCTTGAGCAGGTTTTCAATGAGAAGCCTTTTCTTGAAATGGTTGGGGGAATCATTTGGGACATGGAATGCTCCTTAACTCCAGATTTGTGGCCACCAAGTTCCATTGAATTACAAATTTCAAATTAAGGCATAGAAGTTGATAATCACATGAGATTTGTTGCACTACCCTCTCAAGAAGATTTATTCCCTAAGAGTGCTCCTGCTCATCAAAATGATGGCCTTCACACATAATTCAGCTCACTCTATCAAAGTACATCAAGTTTTTTAGAGGAAAACATTGCAATATATGATGAGTCTGATAGTGCAGATGATCATGAGGAAGAGGTGGAGTTTCTTTCCCAAAAGAGTCCCAAGTTCAACCAAGTGGAGGAAGAAGCAGTCCTGGATCAAGCTCATTTTCTAAATCCTCACATTCAGGTATTGTTTCAAGATCCCTTTGCTGATTTATTAGAGACATTTGAAGGGGGATTAAAATATCTCAAGAGCAGTTTGATGCAAGGATTAAAGCAAATTTTAGGCACTACTGTTCAAATACAAGTGAGGTGGGAGTGGCATTTTTATTTTGTCAAGACCCTCAAAAAGTTGAACCAAGATCCCTCATGGAATCATATGCCTCATTGGTTGTGTTGGAAAACAGAATTAACCAGCTAAATCTATATCATGTATAAGTTAGATTAGGGTAGATAGGCAAGTAAATCATCTCAGCACTATGAGAATATTTCTAGTTTTTAATCTTAGAATGCTGATCCAAAAACAAAAAATACAAAAAAGAAAAAAGAAAAAAGGAAAAAGAGGGTAGATTTGAAAAATAGGTACAATCCCATACCCAAAAAATAGTAATACTGAAAGTGTGCAATCCAAAATGCCACTACTTGTTCAAAACAATATCTTGTTCATTAAACTCGCCTAATCATGGTTGAACATGTTTTCAATTTATTGTTGATAAGTTAGTGAAAGAGAACTTGTCAAAACATATAAACTTGACTTGTCAGTAGGAATAGATTATGAAGAAAATATTCTGGTTCTCCATGCTCAAATATGAACCAAAGAGAAATATGGGAAGGCTTAACAAATGATAAATCGTAGCCCTCATGATTTCTAGTTTTGTTTGTACAAAAATAATGTTTGTGTGCAACTTGTCCTAATTCCACAGCTCATGGTGAATCAGATTGCCTAATCCTGGTTCAAACCATGTTTTCAATTTCATGTCAATAGCTTAGAGAATGAAGTCTATCATACAACTTAATCTTGATAGTCAGTTAGTCTAGGTAGAGAATAAAAAGAGTTGACTAGCATAATATGAACTCTTGGAAGTAATAAGGATAGAAGTAGGTAGTTTTTTTTTCTTTCAAAAGAAAAAAATGTCAAGGGTTTGCTAGTCCATGTGCACCCAAGGAAGAAAAAATTCTAGTCAAAGTAGGCTGGGTAGGTAGAGATGAGTTTGAAATATTCATGTTTTTCAGATTCTTGAGATCATACTTAAAAAGATACATCAGCAAATGAGGGAAGAAAAATATTCCCAATGGATGAGGCACCGGTCTTCATAAACCTAGAGATCTGAAGTTCTAGACACCTCCTAAAAAGGAGCTGCCCTCCCCAAGTGGAGCCACTGTTAGTCATCAGTAAGTTTTCCTATTTTTTATATGACTAAATTCTTATCCTAGATTTCTAAAAACAAAATTCATGAATATTGGGAGTTTTATAAATCTCACTGCCTTCATTATCCTTAGGATAATTTTTCACTATCTCCCTATTCTATTATGTCATAGTCAGCCTATCACTCATGGAAGATCTGTCATGGACTCATGCCTCTCAACTCTATCCCATTTTCACACCCATAACCTCAATACTATGTTTTGACTTTGCCTCACCCCTCCACCTACCACCTAAGATTGCAAAACAAACTACCCTTTCCCATGTTCATCCAATGCCCCAAGAATTGATGGTCTCAAAAATATCTTTGTAGGCTCTTTAGATAAGTACATTGGATTTTGATATTCAACACATCAAATTATCAAAACTTTGTTTTCATACTTGAGGACCCTAAGCCAATATTTTAGTCAAAGGACAAGTCTTAAGAGTCTTCCACTAGGTCATTAGGGTTTTTCATGGTTTGAAGGATTGCCTTTGATGTTCTAAAACACTGTTTTTCTTGTGTCAAGAAGATGAAACCAAATGTGAAAGAAGTTCAAGCAACTGCTTGTCCAATTTAGATTAGAAAGGCCTTCAAGAATGATTACTTTGCCCAAGACAACATTCAGCAAGAGGATAAATGTGCTTCTTAAACATTTCTACAGGAATGATTGAGATAGCTATCATACAAAGAAATAGGTAAGGTATGAGGCCAACTCCTCACTAAAGGACATCATGCTAGCAAAATAATATTTCAAGGGGTTGTTGTGTGTGTCATTCCAAGGATTTTCAAGTTAAGTGTTCCACTGCCTCAAAAGAAAACTGCAAAGAATATCAGTGTGAGGGAGTTCAAGTTTTCAATAACAGTCAATTCCCCTCAAATGGTCAAAGAAATATAAGCATAGGGTTGATTTTTCATATAGAATTCCAAATTTTTTATGAGGTCACTGTTATGAAAGTGTACAACACCAAAAGCATCAGACAAGACTAACTCATTATGACATGGCACCTGTAACAAATCAGAAGTGGCCAAGAAGAGACATAGCAGGCAATGATCGATAATCTTTGTCAAAATGGATACATCACTTTCGAAATTAGTGAGAAGTTTCTCAGTGCAAAAAAATTCTTGACAACGCCAAGACCCTCAAAGGTTGAAAAGGACCTCTTCATCTCTCCAACAAGCCATCACCAAAGGAAGAAGAATTACCTTGAAAAGTTTTCAAATCACCTGTAAAAAAGGTAAAAAAGGATATCAATCAAATGATAAAGTGATAAAACCTTAGAAAAAGTGGGTTTTCTGACTTTAATTTATTTCTCAAGGATATAAAAGCATCTCAGTTATCATTTTTAGCCCATTTGTCAAAGGTGAGGTGAGAAAAGAGCTGCTAGGTGAAAATCCCGAGTTTTTGAGAAATTTTGGGCAAGTTCACAGGCGTTGCGCACAAAACCTGGCGTTGCGCTCATAGACCCTAGCACTGTGCTTAGGCAAGTTTCCACAGTGTAAAAATACACTATGTTGTGGTCACAAGAGGAGGCGTTGCGCTTACGGAAAGGCGCTACGCACAGACCCAGTTTGCCTGACAAAGGCCCGACAGGCCCGGCGCTGCGCATAGAGACCATCAGGCCTGCACGTGGTTGAAATTGGTGATGATGTTGAGGAGAAAAAAAAGGACAATGATGAAGCAGAAAACATGATGACTGATGATACCAATAATGAATATGAAGAAGTTAATGACAACAACAAGGATCATAGCCATGATAAAGACACCAACAAGACTACAATCACACTTCTTTCATTCACATATTAGAGAGGGCCAAGGCATGTGTTTATTACCTCTAAGAGGCAAGAGAACATGCCATCCACCTCATCTCAGCCACTAAACAAAGGCAAATAAAAGGTGAAGAGAGGTAGGAAAGAGATAGCCAAACACTATGCCTTAAAAAAAAAAGCTCACTAGTGCCAAGCTCAAAGAGGCCCTCATTGAAATTTGAGCACTAAAGGAGGAAAAAAACCAAGAAAAGCTTGGAGACATGGATCAATATTTTCTACAGGTTTCTCAAACCCCATGAGGAAGGTGTCCACCAAATTTGAGGGACTTTTGAGCATTTTTGGTTTTTTGTGAATTTAGAGGCCTATAAGCGTAACACCACTGGCGCTATGCTTTTCCCTCAGGAAACCTTAGAGGGAAAAATATATATTTTTGGATTTCTCATGCCTAGTACATTATTCTCACAAAATTTCATAACATTTGGAGAATTTTTTACCCCTCAAAAGGTCAAAAAACACCTCATTTTTCACCATTTTGCCTCCTTTTCAGGCCTGGCGCTGTGCTCAAAGCAGTGTTTGTAATTTGAATTTTTGGAAAATTTACTGAGTCTCAATTAGAAACATAAATGTATCTATGGAAATAAAACTCAACAGGCTTTCCAACGGGCCATCACGGAGAAAATTCTAACATCAGAAAGGTCACCAAAACTTGGTTGCAAGTGGACCCATTTTCTGCCTGTGTTGGCACTGTGCTCAAAGAATTTTGGGGAATTTGTCTTTTTGGACAGGTTATAGGAGCTCAATCAGAAAAAAAAAGATATATTTGGAAATTAGACTCAGTAGGCTTTCCAAGAGGCCATCACGGAGAAACATCCAACATCGGGAAGGTCCCCAAAACTTGGCTGTAAGTGGACCCATTTTCTGCCTGTCTTGGTGCTGCGCTCAGAGAATTTTGGGGAATTTGAATTTTTTAATAGGTTACAGGGGCTCAATCAGAAAAAAAAGGTATATTTGGAAAGTAGACTCAGCAAGCATTCTAAAGGGCCATCATGGAGTAAAATCCGACATCAAAAAGGTCCCCAAAACTTGGCTGCAACAGGACCTATTTTCTGCCTAGTGTGGTGCTGCGCTTATAGACAACACTGCGTGTTTTTGGCCAAAAGTCAACAAAACACACTCATTTATTGAAAAATGATATTTTTTTATGTTTTTAAAGAAAAATCAATGTAGAATTATGTGCTATAATTTATTTTGGAATTTATTTCATGACATATTTTGTGCGTTGAGCCTTGCATGGTCTCTTGGGAATTTATGACATTTATGAGTGATTTTGACATTTTCCAACCCTATCTAGGGTTTTTTCCCTCCTTTTATAAGATAAATAACGCACGAGGGCTTCAGAAAAAATTTATTATATTAGCAAGAATCTCATTCCTGTCAAATTAAACTATACAGTGACTGAAAAAAGAGTTTTTGGTTTTCATTTATGCTATCAATAAATTTAGACATTATATAACTGGCTATCAAGTACTCCTATATACTGATCACTCTGCTATTAGATATCTAGCCAATAAAACAATTACAAATAGGAGAGTAACTCGTTGGTTGTTTCTTTTATAGGAGTTTGAAATAACTATCAAAGACCATCCAGGGAAGGAGAATGTGGTTGCAAATTTCCTGTCCAAAGTTCCCAAATAAAATGATACACTAGCGGTGGACGATCAGTTCCCCGACGAACATATGCTCGTTGTATCAGTAAAAAAACCATGGCATGCATATGTATAAAATTACCTGGCAATAGGAAATCTTCCCAGACACTTGACATCAAAGGAACGGAAGCTGATTGTTAAGCGCAGTGCTATATTCTCCTGGATCGGTGGATATATTTTTCATACAGGAGCTGATATGTATATACGTAGATGTATCTGATAAGATGAGATTTATGACATTCTATGGGCCTGCCATGATGAACCATGTGGTGGCCATTTTGCAGATCTCAGAACGGAGCACAAAGTATTGCAAATGGGTTATTATTAGCCTACAATTTTTAAAGATGCCAAGAAATTTGTCCAAGCCTGCGATAGTTGCCAAATAATGGGCCACACGGGCCAAGCTGATGAAATGCCATTACAACCACAATTGGTAGTGGAACCCTTCGAATGGTGGGACCTAGACTTCATTGGACCATTCAACCCACCATAAAACTAGAATATTTACATACTGGTTTCCACAGAATACGTAACAAAGTGGGTAGAAACAATGGCTTAATCAAAAGCCACGGAAGAATCCGTGATTAATTTTAATTTTGAGCTATTTGTATGATATGGCTTACCATGCAAAGTGATAACTGATGGGGGGCACAATTTGTGGGAAATAAAATTATAGCCACCCTAAAGAACCACCATATCATCTATAGAGTCACATCTCCCTACCACGCGCAGGCAAACGAGCAGGTTGAAAGTACCAACAAAGTCCTTGAGGCAATTCTCACTAAACAAATATCAACACATCATCAGGATTGGGCTACTAGACTACCAAAGGCCTTGTGGGCTTACTGCACAACATGGTGAAACACCACTGGATATTCTCCGTATCATCTAGTATTTGGAAGAGAACCAATTTTTCCTATCGAATTCGAAATAAAGTCTCTAGAGACAACCCAGGATGTGGGGTTTGACTTGACGGAGGCCCAGATTAGAAGAATTCAACAAATAAATGAATTAGATGAAATACGACTACTGGCTTTGCAGGGCACTACAAACATCCAACAACAACGAGCTAAGTGGCATGACAACCTCATCAAAAAGAAGACATTCCAGAAAGGAGATTGGGCACTTCTTTACGACTCCAGATTCAAAGACTTCCCGGGCAAGTTACAAACAAGGTGGCTTGGTCCATACGAAATTCAGGAACTACACAGCAATGGTACCCTCACCTTGACTACCATAGATGAATCTGGTTCTACATTCTGAGTTAACGGACACAAAGTACACCTCTATCACAAACCACTTAAAAAGGAGTCTTTTTGCCAGTAGGTACGTGACGATTTCACCATCCAAATTTTAGTTGTAGGGGGTGCTAGCCCCACAACTTTAAGTGCATGAAAGCTTGTTAATTCCTCTTGTAAATATTTTCTATATTTTCCCTGCAATTTATAGTTTTCTCATTTGTTGTACATTCTTCATACTCACAGCTGTATTATTTTCCTTCATCCTTCCTTTTGTATGTTTATTTTTGCTGTTTAATCCATTGAATGACTATTTTTCAATCAAATTGAACAGTCGTTTGTGTGTTTATTTTTTTTGTTTAATCCTTTGAATGACTTCTGTTCAATCAAATTGAATAGATGATGTTCAATCGGATTGAACAATTGTTTGTGTGTTTATTTTTGCTGTTCAAACTTTTGAACGGCTGTTGTTCAATCAAATTGAACAATCGTGCGTGTTTATTTTTGCTATTCAAATCTTTAAACAGCTGTTGTTCAATCCAATTGAACAGTAGTTGTTCAATCGGATTGAAAAACCATGTGCTTGCGTGTTTCTTTGCATTGTTCAAACCTTTGAATGACTACTATTCAATCAGATTGAACAATTGTGAGAGTTTATTTTTGTTGTTCAAATATTTGAATGGTGGCTATTCAATCCAATTGAACAACTGATGTTCAGTCGGATTGAACAGTCATGTGCTTGCATGTTTATTCGCATTGTTCAAACCATTGAACATTTGATGTTTAATCCGATTGAACAACTGCTATTAAATCGAATGGAACAACTGATTTTTACTTTCCTTTCTAAGCATGTTATTTCTTTCTTTTTGAGGATATCTTCTTGAATATCCACTCCTCATCTCCCACCCTGGTCGTAAAAGACATTTTTGAATAGAAATTGGCACCTGAAAAGGAGGAAAGCAGTAATGTTACTAATATGATGATCCTTTGAAACTTTGATGGAAATCTCTACTCCGGAAGCTGACACGATTTATCTATGAAATGAAGGGCTAAGACATCTCATGCTAAAACATGTTATCATACAATTCATAGTCTTATAACGGTATATCTTTCTACAATCTTGAGTAGTATTCCCCTTTGAAATATAGGAATAAGGAGTATTAATTGTATTGGAATTATTTTACTTCTCACACCATCCCTAACTCTTAAGGAGTTAATGAGCCTTCCTTCATGTATAAATAATAAGAAATATTATGTTTATATGCAAATTTTTAAGAGAGAATAGGACGTCTCATCACAAGCCAACCAACCATGATCATACGTATTTAACAAGTGAATTTCCCACAATGGCCAACACACCAGGGTAATGACCTTCTTGACAACTCAAACTACTTGAAGGACAGGAGGTCTCATCACGAGCCGACCTGATCACTCTGTTACAATTCCAATGAGTGGCACTGTGACCATCTGGTCACCATGCCGGCCCAGTGGTCTCTTCACAAAACAAAGCAAAATGCCTAGTTTTAAAAAATAAATATTATGTTTATATGCAAATTTTGAGAGAATAGGGGGTCTCATCACGAGCCAACATTCCATCATCATAAGGGTTTAACAAGTGACATGCCCACAATGGCCAACACACCAGGGTAGTGACCTTCCCGACAACTCAAACTGCTTGAAGGACAGGAAATCTCATCATGAGCCAACTTGATCACTCTGTTACAACCCCATTGAGTGGCACCTTGACTTTCTGGCCACCACACCAGCATGGTAATCTCTCCATAAATTTTGAAAAATATCTACTTTTACATAAAGGATTCTAGCTCATTTTTCGGGTTAAAATAACAACCCTGTCGAGGCTATGAATGCCTGCTAGCAGTAGTGGTTCTACTTGTGGTATGGGAGTATTTTTCTAATGATAGCCAATTACTTTTATATATGCTTTATTTCCTATTTCATCTATTTCCCAGATAAGTGAACTACTCGAATAAGTGTTAATACTATCTACCCGCATAATTAACTATGAATAAATTGTCCTTTGATGTTTGAATTAAGGGATGAAAACACCAATCATAATCCATCAATGTCATGCTTCCGTCATGTTATACCATTAATAAGTACATCCAATCATAATAATTGTTATATCGCTTTTCTCCCCTTCTTCGATCATTTCCACCTAATATACACTTATGATAATTACTGATTCTAACCCTTGCATCACGTGCATTCATGATTATTGCAATATCTCCTCTTTTCTTGAGCTCCAAGGCCATGGATGCGCTTCTCTCATACAAACTAAGATTATTGATTTCTGACATTTTCCCTTGTATGCATTCATGATTGCTGCAATCTCTCTTATGTTTAAGGACGTGGATGCCCTTCTCTTGAGAGAGGGGGTGTAAATATCCATAATGAATAAGCATGTGAATTCCCTACACAACTTCCTTTGGATATGCTGATGGGACTAAAATATCATTGCATTTACGATATGAAGTTACATACATTTACGACATAAGGTTGCAATTTCTTTTTTTCCTCACATGCAATGTTTGTTCTAACCAACAGGGTTGGAAGAAATGCGGACATAGGGAGAAATTAGTTCAGATAACACATCGACCATGGGAGGAAATTCTCTCCGAAAAGAACCCACAACCTTCCAAATCTTAGATGCAGCTCACACCATTCTCCAGCAAGTTGGCTGGTTGCCATACCTACAAAAAATGCAAGGGTTTGACACAGAAATAGAAATTTAATTCTTGCGGAACCTACGGAAGGGACATACCAGACTCAGAGGAAGGATTATACTGGTCACAGAGGATATCATCATCGAGGTCTCCAGAGTATTAGTAGAGGGATAAATATGGACCGAAAAACATTTCCTCCTACGTGAATCAGTCTTAGCATACTAGGACCTAGGAGAAGCATTGGAACTGAAAGGAAAGGGGATTAACCATGCATCCTTACAACAACCTTGGAAGGAATTGGCAGCGTTCATCCAAAGATACATCACATGCAATGGACGCCAAGACATGGTAAAACCCCACAAACTTAAACTCTTATATGTTCTCAAACAAAAAATTTCAGTTAATATACCTTATTTCTTGAATTATGTATTGAACGACACTACTGTTCGAATTAGAAAGGAAAAAAACCCCCAAGCAATCGTCAACCACCATGGCTTAATCAAATTAATCATCATTCACGAGCTAGGAAAACTGCAGCACCTTGGGACAAATTTCTTAATCCTGCCCTGCATGCCCCTGAGGAAAACTCTGTCATAACATAAATTGAGCTTCCCAGAACAAACATACCCAGGAGAGAAAGAGGGAAAAGGGCCTGTGCTTCGACCTCAGAACCAGGGAAATGAAGACGGTTTTAAAGACTGCAATTACGGCAAGACACCTCTGAATTTCCAGATGAGGCAAGACCATCCCATACACCACCTAGAAGCCCTCAAAAAATGCCCTTACTGTTGAGAAAAATACTGAGGGGGGGGGGGTGAATCAGTATTTAGGGCTGAACTATTTTTCTTTTCTTTCTCTTAAAACCTTATGTTACAGTACTGCATCTAACATGTATGTCCAGATATATGTCTTTACTTAGAGCATTGCATCAGATAAGAGTTAAGCATGAACAGAAATAATAGAACAAACCATCAAACATACACAACACATATGAACACCAGGATTTAAGGTGGAAACCCAATTTGGGAGAAAACCACCGCTGCTGTAATCTCAGTCTTCAATATTTATTATAGAGAAAACTTCTTACAATATATGCTGGTGCAGACTTATGCCAGCACGCAAGCACCCACCTGCAGAAGGCTACAACCTTCTCTCGTTTAACAGCTACCACTGGAAGGGAGCTACAACCCCCTTTCTGAAGGCTTCGACCCTCAGCACTCCTGCAGACCTCGTTTCATCAATTTTCATACTGGATCCACTAATTTCCATATGACATACCTTGCCGGTCCCCAGATATTTTCTGTATACTTACACCAGTTTTTCATGATATCATCCGTCATTCAAACCAAAGATTCATCTTCGTCAGATCGTCACCCTCATGGGTGCATCGTAGTCTCAGATTTATCAGTTAAGAACAGAGCTCGCCCATACAGATATTCTTTTTGAGAAAATTTATTCACCACCCTTACAATGCACACCTTGTTCTTTATTTTTCTTCTCCTTATATAGTTTTCCCTTTATTAAAAACCATGAGTCAAAACCACGAACCACTAATGGTATTCCTTTTAGTTTACCCCACGGGGCTTTTGATCTCTTTTTAATTTTTATTTATTAATTTAAAGAAATTGATAAATAAATATATTTACAATTTTGATCAGAACATTAGGATTAAAGTTAACCCTTCGCATTTTAACCCTTCCAAATAATATGGTAAACCTTTGACCCCGGGCCCACAAATATAGTCAATAACCAATCAAATACACACATGGTACCATAGGTAAACTCCGCGTAAGTCCATCGTCCGATCACCGTTAGATTAGCAAGCTTCCAGATCAACGACGTATATGCATATCGCTCGACCACCGATACCGATCATTAACGTGCGATGGCCCGCCGTACCTGTGTTAATCTTCGCGCACCTTTAACAAATGACGACCGTCCGATGACCCCTTCCCAGATCAACGATGCTCAACGATATCACTGGGCGTCCTGGGTCGAACTATAACGCGTGATGGCGCACAGTAAAAAGTGGTTTTGTAGAATCGTACAGGGACGCGTGTCGCCCGTTCTATGGAATCACTCCCCACCTTTTGAATACCGCTTGCCCGTTGAAAGCAGTACGATAAAAACCATAAACCGCCTTCACTGTTCCTCCTTCGTGGTTCCGCCCTTCACTCACGGTTCCGTTCATGATTCCAAAGGGTTAGTCTGGGTTTGCGCTATAACTCTGGTCTACCTTTGGCAAGATCTTCAATAACCAACGAACAAATGTAGTTCTCTTCCGACGGGACTTCCTTACAATCATTAACTCGTGACAATTCAATGTCATTCCTTAATTCTGCTATGATATATATAACATGTCAACCTTCCATTTCGGAGTTCTATCCTGTCACAGTTCCGCTTCTACTTGTACATTCAAAAACATCATATCTCTGCCACCATTAAGTTCTTCAATGGATACACTGAATGCCTCGAGAGCCCCCTATATATTCAACCAAATAGTTCCACGACTGCAAATATCAAACTAAGCCAGATCTTCATTACAAGAAGGTCTCATCCTGGAATTCGAATCCTACCACCATGATTCTTCAACAGGGTTTCACTTTTAACTCCATTCGCAGAGACTCATTAGAGATTCAGGGGATCACATATAATACACATATCCCTAACAATGATTTCATTCTTCTCCGAGCACTATAGGTATCCTCTTGTCTCTTCCTAGCAGCTCTCCCTTTTTGTCATCTCCTTTGCAAACTGTATTAAATCCCTAATTCAATTCTACTACTCTATATATTTTGCCTTATGGATATTTTAGGTGTTGCTCCTGTCTTTGCCAATTCCTTTACCATCAATGACAATATTTCCAACAATCTCCCCCTTTGGCATTGATGGCAATACTCTTCCTTTGATGTCCTTACAGAAGCCCTCTTGTCTCTTTTCCTCCCCCTTTGACATCAATGGCAAAGATTTTGATCAAGATCCTTTGAACCGATAATGCCATGCTCCCCCTGAGATCATGCTGCATCTTCAAACATAATATGACCAACAATTCATCCTTTTCATATAACCAATGCTCCCCCTGAGCCTGTGCATTCAGAGATGCCTAACAACACCTCACAACCAATTTAATCTTCTGTATTTAAGTAGACCTGATCCTCTGCATGGCAGAGACTACTCCTAGTTTCTGTCTGAGATATTCGAACGCTTCCCTGGGTAGAGGTTTGGTAAATATATCAGCAACTTGTTCTTTGGAGGAAACATACTCCAATTTCACCTTTTGTTCAAGCACTTGTTCACGTAAGAAGTGATATTTTATGGGAATGTGCTTGGTATTGGAATGCATAACAAGATTCTTTGAGATACTGATAGCACTTGTATTATCACACATAATGGAGATAGGAGGTGAACATTTGATTTGAAAGTCTTGTAGGGTTTGCATCATCCAGAGAATTTGAGTGCAACATGATGCCGCAGCCACATATTCTACTTCTGATGTAGATAAGGAAATGGAGCTTTTCTTCTTGCTGAACCAAGATACTAACCGGGGCCCCATATAGAATGCACCACCACTAGTGCTTTTCCGATCATCAACACTTCCAGCCCAATCTGCATCAGTGTATGCATGAAGAGTAAGATCAGCATTCTTTGGATACCATAATTCAAAGTCTTGAGTTCCTTGTAGATATTTGAATATTATTTTCACAGCCTGAAGATGAGACTCTTTTGGATTAGCTTGGAATCGTCCAACAATCCCAACTGCATGCATGATGTATGGTCTTGTCCCAGTGAGATAAAGTAGACTTCCTATCATAGATCTGTATTCAGGTTGACTCACCGTGGGGGAATCATCATTAGAACTTAGATTACATCCGGTTATCATTGGTGTACTTACAGGTTTGCAGTCTTCCATGCCATACTTCTTCAGGATTTGCTTGAGATATTTTGCTTGTGACAAGAATATGCCATCTGTTGCTTGTTGCACTTGCAAGCCAAGAAAGAGTGTTAGTTCCCCAAGAAAAGACATTTCAAATTCTTGCTATATATCAGAAGCAAATTTCTGACTCATAGACTCTTTATTACTTCCAAAAATGATATCATCAACATATACAACCACAATCAATAGTTTGTCATTTTCAGTTTTTGTGTATAAGTTGCTATCAGCAGACCCTTTTGAAAATCCTTGTTGATGAAGATATTTTTCAAGACGATAGTACCATGCCCTTGGAGCTTGTTTGAGACCATATAAATCCTTTTTAAGTCCACAAACAAGTTTTTCATTATTTCCCAAAATGAATCCTTCTGGTTGTTCTATATAAACTTATTCTTCTAGATCACCATTGGGAAAAGTAGATTTAACATCCATTTGATAAACTTTGATTTGTTGGAAGCTTGAAAAAGCAAGAAACATTCTTATGGCTTCAAGTCTGGCTACAGGAGAAAAGGTTTCTTCAAATTCTATACCTTCTTGTTGAGCATACCCTTTGCACACATGTCTAGCTTTATTTCTTATAACATCCCCATTCTCATTTAATTTTTTTTTTAATATCCATTTAGTTCCAATGACATTTTTGTCATGAGGCCTTGGTACTAATTCCCAAGTGTGATTCTTTTCAATTTGATCAAGCTCTTCATTCATGGCTTGAATCCAACATTCATCTTTGCTAGCTTGACTGACACTGTGAGGTTCAATAGTGGACAGAAATGCCAGATTGCTAGAAGATCCCACAAGAGTCCTTCTTGTTTGTATACTTGATCCCTTTTCTCCCAAAATTTGAGATTCTGGATGATTCTTTTGAACATATCTGGATGGAGCCTTTTCAGACAACTCCTCTTCAGGTTCTTCACTGGGTGCACTATTTGTATCATTACTATTTGATGTAGAAGGATATGTGTCCTCATCATCTTCATCTGTTGTTTGCTTTTCTTCTTTTGGAGCTGCAGGAGACTCATCAATAACAACATCAATACATTCAACAATATTTTGAAGTCTTTTATTGTAACATTTATATGCCTTACTCCTAGAGGAGTAACCAAGAAATATTCCTTCATCTGCTCTGGGTTCAAACTTTCCAAGTTTTTCATCATTATTCTTGATAAAGCATTTTCTCCCAAAAATTCTAAAATGCTTTATAGTGGGAGGATTACCATACCAGAGTTCATATGGAGTTTTATCACTATTTACACGAACATGTGCTTTGTTGAGAATGTTTGCTGCTATATTTGCTGCTTCTCCCCAAAATGTGTCAGGTGTTCTAGAATCATCAAGCGTAGGTCTAGCCATTTGTTGAATTGTTCTATTCATTCTTTCTACAACACCATTCTGTTGTGGTGTGCCAGCTACAGAGAACTGTCTTTTTATGCCATGTTGTTCACAGAATTCAAGAAATTCATTGGATGTATATTCTCCTCCTCGATCAGATCTGGGACACTTTATTTTTAGATCTAATTCATTCTCAACTAGTGCTTTGAAGATCTGAAATTTCTCAAATGCTTCATCTTTGTGTTTAAGTAGCCCAATCCAACACATTCTAGAGAAATCATCAATGAATAAGATATAGTATTCTTCACCACGTCGTGACTTTTTCCTCATAGGTCCACTTATGTCAGTATGAATGAGTTCAAGAGGCTTACTTGATGATCCTTCCTTGGAATTAAATTGTACCCTGGTTTGCTTACCGAATTGGCAAGATTTGCATATGATATTTTTAGGTAGAGTAATATTGGGAAGATCACGAACAGCTTTAAGTCTGCTTGATTGTTGATTTGAGAGAAGCTAAGATGCCCCAACCTTCTATGCCATAGCCAATTTTCTGAAAATTTACTCAAATAACATTGTTCTTTGGGGTTCTTCAATATATACAGATTGTTTGGAGTTCTTTTTCCTTTTATAATTGCTTTACCTGTATCAAGATCACGTACCACACATTCTTTTGAACTAAAGACAACTTTAGTTCCTTGATCACACATTTGACTTACACTTAATAGATTATGTTTTAATCCATCCACATACATGACTTCATTAGCTTTCACCTTTTCTTTTAGAAAAAAATATCGTTTTCCCTTAATGACCGTAGGAGTATCATTCCCAAACATAACATTTTTTTCTTTTTCTAGAGTACTATATGCAAGAAGCTTGTCTTTATCACTTGTCATGTGTCTTGAGCATCCACTATCAATGTACCATTGGTTTACTTCATCTTCTGCAAATAACGCTATGCCACAATTTTCAACTTGTAATTCCTTCTTTTTCCATACTTTGGAGCTTGAAGGTACATGTTCTTTTGGCTGAACTTTGCTCCTGCATTCAAATTCTTCATGGCCAAAGTTATTGCAATAAGCACATTCAACTTCATTTTGAAGAGGAGAAAATTTGTTATAAGTATTCTTCTTTGTTTCAATATCAATCCTTTTCTTTCTTGCTTCTCTTGTCATGATGGTTTTATATGCAACACATTGAAAAACTTTATGACCAAAATTGTGACATGAGAAACATTGTCCATTGAAGAAGAAATTTCTGCGATCATGAAATCTTCTATATGAATTTACGTGTTGATTGGTGGTTCTTTGAAAGAAATTCCTGTTAGTGTTCTTTGAATTGAGATGATCATGCTTTATCTGTAAAGATTCTTTATTCCCTTTCTGAGTGGTAGTATGTTGTAAGCCAGTTGTAACTGCTTTTAGATAATTTGGTGCTGAAGCCTGAGAAGATTCTCCAATATATCCAAGACCAGTCTTTATAAGAGGAGAACGTTGCACCTTGATAATCTCATCTAATGTTTTAGATCCTTTAGCAAATCTAAGATTCAGAGTTTTTCCTTTCTCAAGTTCTTTTCTTAGACTTACTACTTCACACTCTAATTTCTCATTGTGTTTCTCCTTTTCTTCAAGCTGATTTTTCAGAGTTTCTATGGTTATTTTAATTTCTTCTAAGAAAATTTTGAGTTTATTGTTTTCATCAAGAAAATCACTGTCTTCTAGAGCATCCACAAAAGTATCTTTTTCTTCTCTAGATTCTTTTTCAAATGCCATGAGTAGTCTAAGATCTTGTTCACATTCTTCCTCACTATCAGATAACCCATCACTATCTTCATGAGTATAGTAACTCTTTCTAGTGCTAAAACGATTCTTATTCCTTTTTTCTACTTCCTTCCCCTTTTTATGTGTTTCTTTATAAGGACACTTAGTAGCATAATGACCAACTCTTCCACAATCAAAACATTTGAAAGGAAGCTTACCTCTGAACCGTCCTGTGCCAAGTTGAAGTTTCTTTACAAAGTTTATCTCATCTTCTTTTGAGATATATCCTGATCCTTCTGGTTTTTGTACTTCCTTCCCTTTTGTAGAAGTTCTAAAGACTGCTTCTTTGACTTTAGATGGTCCTCCTCTTCTCATTTCATATGCAGTTAGTATGCCATGAAGTTGCACCACAGTAAGATTTTGAAGATCCTGCTTTTCTTCAAGAGCAGAAACTTTTGACTCAAATTTTTTCGTTAATGATCTTAAGACTTTCTCAACCAAGGTAGATTTTGTTATTGTTTCTCCCAGATTTCTCATACGATTTACAATATCATCAAGACGTAAAAAGAAATTGGCAATGCTCTCCTCATTATCCATTTTCATATTTTCATATTGAATTATGAGAGTTTGGAGTTTAGCACTTTTTACCTTTGCATCACCTTCATAACTTAGAATGATTTTGTCCCACATTTTCTTGGCTGTATTCAGCTACATGACTTTGACAAATTCTGATTCAGTTAGACTTCCCAATAGAGCATTGACTGCCTTTGCATTTGTTTCATAATTCTTTCTTTCCATCGGATTTGTTGGTACTGCAGCTGGGTATTGATATCCTTGTTCAAAAATTTCCCATACCTCTGCTCCCAGAGACTGAAGATGGGATCTCATCCTTGTTTTCCAGAAGATTAAATTGTTTCCGTTAAAGAGCGGAGGCCTGATAGATGTTGTTCCATCTTGATTGCTCATCTTTCTTGATCTTCCTTCTAGCGGCTAAGCTTTTTCAGAAGAACCTGCTCTGAAACCAATTGTTGAGAAAAATACTGAGAGGGGGGGGGTGAATCAGTATTTAGGGCTGAGCTATTTTTATTTTCTTTCTCTTAAAACCTTATGTTACAGTACTGCATCCAACATGTATGTCCAGATATATGTCTTTACTTAGAGAATTGCATCAGATAAGCATTAAGCATGAACATAAATAACAGAACAAACCATCAAACATACACAACACATATGAACACCAGGATTTAAGGTGGAAACCCAATTTGGGAGAAAACCACCGATGCTGTAATCTCATTCTTCAATATTTATTATAGAGAAAACTTCTTACAATATATGCTGGTGCAGACTTATACCAGCATGCAGGAACCCACCTGCAGAAGGCTACAACCTTCTCTCGTTTACCAGCTACCACTGGAAGGGAGATACAACCCCCTTTCTGAAGGCTTCAACCCTCAGCACTATTGCAGACCTTGTTTCATCAATTTTCATACTGCATCCACCAGTTACCATACGACATACTTTGCCGGTCACCAGATATTTTTTGTATACTTACACCAGTTTTTCATGATATCGTCCGTCATTCAAACTAGAGATTCATCATCGTCAGATCGTCATCCTCATGGGTGCATCGTAGTCTTAGATTTATCAGTTAAGAACAGAGCTCGCCCATACAGATATTCTTTTGAGAAAATTTATTCACGACCCTTACCATGCACACCTTGTTCTGTATTTTACTTCTCCTTATATAGTTTTCCCTTTATTAAAACCATGAGTCAAAACCACGAACCACTAATGGTATTCCTCTGACAGTATTCCTTTTAGTTTAGCCCACGGGGGTTTTGATCTCTTTTTATTTTTTATTTATCAATTTAAAGAAATTGATAAATAAATATATTTACAATTTGACCAGAAATTTAGGATTAAAGTTAACCCTTCGCCTTCCAAATAATATGGTAAACCTTTGACCCCGGGCCCACAAATATAGTCAATAACCAATCAAATACACGCATGGTACCATAGGTAAACTTTGCGCAAGTCCAGCGTCCGATCACCGTTAGATTAGCAAGCTTCCAGATCAACGGCGTATATGCATATCGCTCGACCTCCGATACCGATCGTTAACGTGCGATGGCCCGCCGTACCTATGTTACTCTTCGCGCACCTTCAACAAATGACGACCGTTCGATGACCCCTTCCCAGATCAACGGCGCTCAACGATATCGTTGGGCGTCCTGGGTCGAACTATAACGCGCGATGGCGCACAGTAAAAAGTGGTTTTGTAGAATCGTACAGGGACGCGTGTCGCCCGTTCTATGGAATCACTCCCCACCTTTTGAATATCGCTTTCCCGTTGAAAGCGGTTCGATAAAAACCATAAATCGCCTTCACTGTTCCTCCTTCATGGTTCCGCCCTTCACTCAAGGTTCCGTTCATGATTCCAAAGGGTTAGTCTGGGTTTGCGCTATAACTCTAGTCAACCTTTGACAGGATCTTCAATAACCAATGAACAAATGTAATTCTCTTCCGACGGGACTTCCTTACAATCATTAACTCGTGACAATTCAATGTCATTCCTTAATTTTGCTATGATATATATAACATGTCAACCTTCCATTTCGGAGTTCTATCCTGTCACAGTTCCGCTTCTACTTGTACATTCAAAAACATCATATCTCTGCCACCATTAAGTTCTTCAATGGATACACTGAATGCCTCGAGAGCCCCCTATATATTCAACCAAATAGTTTCAGGACTGCAAATATCAAACTAAGCCAGATCTTCATTACAAGAAGGTCTCATCCTGGAATTCGAATCCTACCACCATGATTCTTCAACAGGGTTTCACTTTTAACTCCATTCGCAGAGACTCATTAGAGATTCAAGCGATCACATATAATACACATATCCCTAACAATGATTTCATTCTTCTCCGGGCACCGTAGGTATCCTCTTGTCTCTTCCTAGCAGCTCTCCCCTTTTGTCATCTCCTTTGCAAACTGTATTAGACCCCTAATTCAATTCTATTGCTTTGTCTCTTTTGCCTTATGGATAGTTTAGGTGCTACTCCTATCTTTGCCAATTCCTTTGCCATCAATGACAATATTTCCAACACTTACAAGACTATGAAGAAGAAATGGCTCGAGTCCTGGAGAAAATGAGAGCATCCCATGAAATTATAAGCCCATATTTACAAGCTGAGGAGCAAAGGGACCCATTGAACCAATCTTCCACCGCCAACAGCTCTGGCCACACCGAAATATTACCCCACCGGGATGAATCGCAGGCCTTAAGGGCCTTATCTCCCCCCGAGATTTATTGGGTGAGTAGGGAAGACCGGACAGAAGGGATATCTGAATCTGGAAATCAGTCAGAAGACACCGTCCCATTAGAACAAAACACAAGCATGGAGACAATCCCCTTTACACCTGAAAGAAAAATTATCTCACCCAGCCGGGACATTAATGCAGAAATAAAATCCGAAGTGCAAGAAGGAAATATCATCACTGATAACCCTAGAACTGGCACCACCATTCCTGAAACCAAAGTTGCTGCTCCTTCATCCCCTACCAAAACCTTGCTAGAAGAGAAATCAACTGAAAATAAGTTAAGGAAAATGAGCAAGACCTGCAAGAGGTTAAGAAAGATGATAAAACATATAAAGAAACAGTCGAAGGAAGTGAGCAAGGCTTAGAAGCCTAAGAAGGAATTGGCTACCATAGAAACCCAAACAGATTTTGTCACCCCATTGGTAGAAACTGCTGGGATTTCTGTACAGACTGACCTAATGGACACTGCTAAAGCTTCTCTACAAACTAGTCTTTAACTTACAGAAGAGAAGGAAACTCAAATAGAGGATACACCTGCCTATACTCCCCTAGTAGAAAAGGCTTCCAATCAAAAATTTCATAACGAATTAATTCAAGCCCAACATGAATTGGCCCAGTGCAAAAAGGAAGTAGTGCCTGCACAGGAACATCAGATACTACTGAAGAAATTCAAAGACCTTTATGCAACTGAGGATGAAACATTTTCCCAACTTAGGGAAGAAAGGGTGAAAGTAAAGAAAGAAAAGGATCAGGTGGAACAATCTAAGAAGCAAACCAATATGGTTTTCTCTCTTTACGCTGATGTACTAACTAGTAGGATACCAGCCACCAACTATGCTCTATTTTTAGTAGAACAATATTTACTATTGAAAATCAAGGTTTTTAGGGCAGGGAAGCCCACGAATTTTAAAACCGTTGAGGAATGTGTCCAATATTTCAATGAGCAGAATAATCAGGTCCAATACATTTTGTGTGAATTATACTTACACAATTTCTTTCTAGAGGAGGACAGGGACAGTAATCCCAACCCCTTTATAGTGGAATTTTAGTTCCAGGCTTTCCTATCTTTTTCCAAGAACCAGACTTGGTGGGCTAAAGCCTACAACACTTTTGAGAAGGGAGAGCATGGCCTCGACTTATGGGTTGGGGGGAACCTACTAAGCCCCTGTACCTATTCACCCATCATAAGAAATTCATGAAGAGGAAAGGAGTGATCTCCAAACTGGGGCCTATCCATAAGGATATAGTGCAGCATGGATGGGATTACTTCCAGAACATTCAGGGAGAAGCATTGGTAGCAGACAAACAGAGGTGCCTAGCCTCCATGAACAATGTGAAAAACAGAGAGCCATTTGGTTACAGGAACTTCAAAGCAACCACTTCCAGATTCCTTCTATACATCAATCTAATCTTAAACATGGGCCCTACATGGATAGGGTGAAAATACAAGTGCCCTCTCATCTGGTACCCCCCTGAGGACTATCATCACGATTATGAGTTGCCAGAGGGGTGCACAAATTGCGCCTTTGCAAAGATTAGAAAAAGACATGGCTTCACACTCTATAAAGAGGAGGTATACCCTGCATATTCTCTAACCCAGCTACACCTCAACCATTTATTTGCACGGGGACCTGAAAATAGGTAAGCAGGGGAGTATTTTGGGCCGAGAATAAGGTACGCGTCATCCCATATTTACCATGATTTGTTATGTACTTTTATGAATTCTCCCCTCATATTAGAAATAAAGTAAAGGGAAATAACCTAAATCCAAGGCAGAATGAATTGATGATAAAAGGAACGGTTAACAACGTAAAAACTGACTTGTTATATATTTATTGTTAAGGAAGCAAAGCAGTTGAACTGTTGATGACCAAAATACAGCTGACAAGGGAGGAAAATGGGATCATAATGGCTCCTATGGATCAATGGGAGATGGAAAGGCACATCCACTCTTGGAGTACTCAAATGACAACCACGAAGTAGCAAGGTCCCATATGGAAAGGATTCGTTACTACTTTTTCACTTTTAAAAGGCTGAAGACGAAAAAGATAGATAGATCTGCATAGATATTTTCCTCTGTAATAGACGTATCGGGACAAGATTGTCAAGTTGTATTAATGTATTAATCTTCATCTTAATAAATATTTTTGCGTTTTTGGAATAGTCAATCTCTGATTTCTCCTTAGCAGTAGATTTCTGGTGGCTTTGGGCCCAACCCTGGGAGTTTCTCTGCTACTTCTGTGCTATACGTTAATTACAAAACTTGTGTTTCCAGTCATCTAGTGCATTTCATAAGATATTGTTTAATTGGTTAATTATGAACATAAGATGCTACAGCTTCCTCTTTCATTAGACTAGTACACCATTAAAAATTTAACTTAATTACCTTAAAAACTCATTCAATTTAATTGCAATTTATACAATCCTCAAGCACATAAATATATAGATCAAGTTTGGTATCAGAGCACCTGTTTTCTTTACTGATGTGAGGATTTAAATTTTTGCAAGTGTTTTTTATGCTTACAAGGTTGAAGCTCAAGAGAGGATAAGAAAATATTTTTGGTGCATGTTCTCAATTTGGGACAAGGACAAGGAGAGCACATTTTCCACAATCTCCACCACAAGCTTCACCTCAAGTTGTTCCTGAAGATTCAGTAAGAATGTCTCATGAAAGAGGAGCGGATAATATGTCAGAGGATGATAAGGCTTTTAGAAAAACATTATTTGACATGACTCAAATGGTGAAAGTTATCTATCAATAGAGAAATTCAATATTGCGGGGTGAGAGTTGCAAACATTCAAAAGGAGAGGGTTCTTCTGGAGGAAAAAGAGGAGATGATGACAAACCTTCAAAAACAAATGGTGTCAAACCACCATCTTCTACACCATCATCTTCACCTCCATCATCACCTTCATCTTCATCCTCTTCCACAACAAACTTTACTCAAACACCTCCACATACCCCAAAGGGTCATGGTAAAACTCCCTTATTAAAACTTGATATCAAATTCGAATTTCCTATGTATATTGGTGAAGTTAATGTTGAAAAACTTGGTAACTGGGTTCGTCAACTTGAAGTATATTGTAGGATTCCAAACATCAAAGATGATGAAGAAAATATTCATATGGCTTCATTAAGGTTGGAAAGTGTTGCTTTGATTTGGTGGGAAGCCAAAACACAAGAGGATATGAAAAATCATGGTAAGGTATTAACCTCTTGGATAGATTTTATTGATACACTTAGAAGAAAAATTTATCCATTAGCTTATATGCAGAAGGCTGTTATGGATTGGAATAATTTTAGAAAACTAAAAGGTCAAAGTGTGCAAAGTTACACCCAAGAGTTTAGAAGAAGATCTCTAAATTTAGGTGTAGATTTTTCATCACAAGACACTTTGTTGAAATATATTTGGGATTTACATAGTTATTTAAGGCTTACTATCCTTATGTTTAATCCTACAAGTTTAGATGAGTTTTGTGTTCAAGAAACACATCTTGAAGAAAGAGGGAAAAACATTTCACAAGAGGGTAGAAAAAAGACATTTCAAAGTGGAGATAAAGGAAAGAGTAAATTCAAAGGGAAAGTAAAGAAGAATGAAGGAGAAAAATTAGCATGAAAACATTGTTCCAAGGAGGGTCATGATGAATCTCATTGTTGGAAGCTTCATCTTGAGATGAAACCAAAAGATTTTAACAACAAAGGGAAGAAAAATATAGTTGCAACTACACAACATGTCTTGGGATCTAATTTGGGAGATGAAACAAATATCAAAGAAATGGGAATCAAAGGTAAGGAAATAGAAAGCACTAGCTCTTCAAGTTATCCTAATGATACTCAATATGATAAAACATGAATTGAACTTTTCCATATTTGAGTTATTTCAAAGCATACCAAAATTGATACACTCTTTGATAGTGGTTCACAAGAAAATTTGATTTTTGAAGACTTAGTCAAGAAGTTAAATTTAGAGACCATTCCTCATCCAAGACCTTATCCTTTAGGTTGGATATGAAAGAATGCAAACTTACAAGTGACGAGGAAATGCATACTTAGATTTGCAATTACAACAAAGTTTCTTGATGAAGTTGTACTTGATCTAGTTCCACTTGATATTTCCAGTATTGTTTTGGGAAACCCATATCTTTATAATAGGAAATCTATTTTTCATCACCATGAAAACAAGTATCACTTGTTCAAATATGGTGTTGATTACATTGTTAGAGAACACTGACATCAACTAAATATTTCACTTATGAATGATGGACAAATGAAGAGACTTATTAACTCTAGCAAGAATTTTGTGCTTTTAATGGTCAAATAAAATAATGATGTTGATAATGAAGCTTTTCAAGGTTGTGACACAATATTGAAATCATATTTGGTTGAGGTTTTTAACCAATATGATGAGATGTTTTAGGATCCCAAAGGATTTCCTCCCAAGAGGGGAATCCAACATGAAATACAATTGGAGCATGATTGTCCTCTTCCTAACATTGGCATGTACAAGATGTCAGTGATGGAAAGCATAGAAATTAAAATTCAAATTCAAGATTTTTTAGACAAATGGTTCATCAAACCAAGTACTTTTCCATGCATTTCACCTATTGTTTTGGTGCCAAAAAATTATGGAACATGGCGCATGTATGTGGATTTCCGTTCATTGAATAAGATTATTGTAAAGAACCATTGCCCACTTCCTAGAATTGATGATTTACTTGATCAATTGAAATATGTTAAGTATTTTACTAAGTTGGAGTTAAGCAGTGGCTATCATAAAATTATAAATTTTTAAGGAGACACATAGAAGACAACAATAAAAACAAAGAAAGGTTTGTTTGAATGGCTAGTTATGCCTTTTGGTCTTCGTAATTCTCTTGCTACTTTCATGCATGTGATGAAGGATGTATTGAGGCCATTTCTAGATGATTTTGTGATATTATACTTATATGACATCTTAATTTTCAGTAAATCTCATGAAGAAAATGTCATGCATGTCAAAAAAGTACTTCATGTCTTGAAGAAAGAACAATTGTTTTTAAATATGTCAAAGTGTGAGTTTGGAAAACCGTATTTAGTATACTTGGGTCATATTGTTAGAGGAGGTGAATTGAAAATAGATCCCTCCTGTTGTCCTCTGAGATAATTGGGGTCAATAATTATGCCAGAGCATCTATAATGTTTTGTTTTTTTTTTTTTAAGTTTGGAATTTTTGGATGACCAATGCATAAAACGATTTGCAGCAACTGTGTCTAAAATTTTATATAGTATTAATTAATAGGACAAAGGGATGTTGCTTTATTTCACACAGTTATTTAGATTTTGCAGGTGATTAAGAAAAATATATAAGAATATATGATTATTTAATTATTCAAATAGAATATTTCAAATGATCATAAGTGTGAAAACTTTCAAACAATGTCTAAAATTTTAACAAAACACATTTAACATTATGAAGATGTTGATAATTTATTGATGAGAGGGACTTACATAAACAAATAGCCCAGTAAATTATTCTCTGATATAGATAATAACTCCAGGAGGAATTTAAGACAACTGAAACTCAATTAATCTTACCTAGTTATCTTCATAACAATTAAATACATGTAGAAAAAAATATGAAATAATAAACAGGAAAAAATCACAAGGGAACAAGGTTGTATAAAATAAATCCAGAATCCTTCTTTTATTATTAATGATCAAAAGCTTGTACACTGCTACTTACAAAAATTCTCATCCGAGGGTGCAACTGTTAATAACTTGTGATAAGTGTTGGCTCAAGAAGGTGACTATTAAATATAACCTTAATGATTGACATTGATTATCAACCCAGGGTAAGTCTGTTTATTTCAAGAGTGCAAGCAAAGTATATGTGAGTGAATTCAAAGGTCAACTACTCTAGATCGTTGTAATAAATACTATCTAATTCTCGAATTTCAATTAGTCAATTCAAATGTAAACTATGAAATACTTCACACCAATCAAAAGATGAAACTCTAGTCTGATCTTATGCAGAAAGTAAACACTCAATGCTGAAATTAAAGATCTTTTGCAATTGAACAAGAAGCTTAATGAATTGAACAACAGTAGAAAAGGAATACTTAATAAATTAAACAGAAATAATCTATTAACATTTTGCAAGGGAATTATCTATAATTCAACTAATAACAACCTTCAGAACTGAACAAAAAACCATACATTCACAGTTGCAATGGAAAAATTCAAGAAATAATCAATGTGCAGAATTGAACAACAACTACTTAACCATGCTGAAATCAATATAATGAATGTAAAAACGTCACTCAACAATAAAGGAATATTAATGAAGCATTCAAACTATTTGAAAAGGAAATTGTAACACACCACACTTGCAATTACTAAATTGAATGATAATTCTACAAAGCGTAAAGAATAACTAAATTACGAGAATCATTAAATAGACATATAACACAAAATAGTAGGAGAACTCTCAGGGACTGGGCCCGTAGCCTCCAGAAGTATTTTTCCAAGGAATAATCAGAATACGCTTCTAATAAAAACCCCAACTCTTTCATTAATCAATAGAACAGGTACATCATCGCAAGTTCACGGACTTAGTCTGAGTAAAATGTTTATTACAAAAATTACAATACACGGGAAAAAGCTCTCTATAATCTTTTGCCTATAACCTTTTATAACTTAAAGGAGAAATAAAACATAGGATAATGAACCCTTAGGATCAGGAGATCCTGAGGCTTCGTAGTCATCAGCCAAATGCTTCAAATATAGTCGTGTATTTTCATCTCTTACTGATTTTCAGGAACCAAATGCGATTTCATTTTCTTTTCTTGACTGCTGTCGTTTGGACCTTTGGTCAATAGTTAGCTTGTTTGGATTCCATATCAATAAAGAAAAAAAAAATTAGTTTTTATACTATTAAATACATTATTGATTAATAATTCATTTTACCCTACTTTTACATTATTCTCCTTTGAATTATTTCTAAAATAAAGGAAAACATATAAAAGTTAATAATAAATTACGCTAAAGATAGGGGTAAAATGTACCTTTTCCTTGGCCCAACATACTCCCCTTATTACCTTTTTTCATGTCCTCATGAAAACATATGATCGAGGTGTAGTTGAGTTAAGGAATAGGAAGGACTTACCTATTCCTTGTAAAGTCTAAAACCATGTTTTTGTTTCACTTTTGTAAATTCTAAGTTTGTATGTCCCTCTGGAAATTCATAATCATGGTGGTAATCTTCAGGAGGGTACCATATGATGGGGCATCTATATCTGCATCTTATCCATGTAGGACCGATGTTTAAAATTAGATTACTATACTGATGAAAATGAGAAGCAGTACTTTTAAAATTCTTGTAACCAAATGGCTCTCTATTATTAATGTTATTGGTAGAGGCCTGCCATATTTGTTTAGCTGCTAATAAATCTTTTTCTTGAATATCCTGGAAGTATTATTTCACACTCTGTACAATATATTTGTGAATTGTTCCTATCTTGGATATCACTCCTTCTCGTTGCATAAACCTCTTATGTTGAATGAATAAATGTAGTGGTTTTGTAGGTTCCCCGATGACCCATAGATCTAACCCATGTTCTATTTTTTGGAAGATATTGTAGGCCTTAGCCCAACTAATCTGGTTCAAAATATAGAAAATCTTGAAACTGAGTGTCCCCAATGAAGGGACTGGGGTTACTATCTCTTTCATCTTCTAAAAATAAATTGTGCAAGTACAATTCGCACAGAAGGTGTTGGAACTGTTCATCCTGATCATTACAACATTGGAAAAATTCTTCAGTGGATTTAAATGTAGTAGGCTTCCCTACTCTTAAAACTTTGATCTTCAACAACAAATACCTTTTTACAATAAATAAGGCATAATTGGTGGTCGGTGCTCTGCAATACAACACATATGAGTAAAGAGAACAGATAACACTGGTTTGTTTCTTAGCCTTTTCCAGTTGATCCTGTGCCCTTTTCACTTTTACTTTTTCATCCCTAAGTTGGGAAAAGGTCTCATATTCTATTGTAGTAAGGTTATAACATCGTTTTAGTAATGCCTGATGTTCTTGTATAGGCACTACCTCTTTCCGATACCAAGCCAATTCTTGTTGCTTTTGGTTCAATTCATTGTCAAGCTTTTTATTGGCAGCTCTTTGTACCAAAGGGGTATAAGAAGGTGTTTCCTATGTTTGAGTTTCTTTGTCTTATGTAGATATCAAATTAGTTTGCACAAAGACTTCAGCAACATCTACCATTTGTGTGACAAAATATGTTTGATTTTTCATGGTATCTAATTCCTTTTTAGGCTTCCAAGCCTTGTACACCTCTTTCAACCATTCCCTTAATTGTTTCACTATTTTTCTCAATTTCCTGCATTTCTTGTGCATTTTCTCAGCTTAGCCCAAACTATTTTTTCCTTCAAAGGGGTTCTGGTAGGGGAAGATGCAAAAACAACTTCAGGTTCAGGAATGGTTGTGCCATTATTAGGGTTATCATTTAATGAAATAATTTTTTCTTTAGGCACTAAAGAGGTTGTATCAACATTGATATCTTGACTGAGTGGAGCAATATTTTCTTCAGGTTTCAGAGGAGCTGTATCAACATTTGTGTCCTAGTCTAATAAAACAGTATCCCCTGACTAGTTTCTAGACTCAAATGCTCTCTCTGTCCAGTCTTCCTTATTCAAACATTCATTATTAGAGGGAGATAAATCCCTCAAATATTGCAATTCATTAGTGGAAGGTAGGATTTCAATGTGACTAGAACTGCCAACAGATGCAGAGTGGTTCGAAAGATCCCTCTACTCCTCAATTTGTTTAAATGGGCTCCTAACTTCATAAGATGCTCTCATATGTTCTAATACTTGAGCTATTTCCTGCCCATAACCCTGTAAAGGTGCATTCTGAGGGCTCGAAGGGGGTGTATAGGATGGCCTTGTTTATTCTGTAAATGATGAGGTATTTTGTTGATATTTTATTATTACAGACCGTCTCTGTTTTACTAGACCTGGGGTTGCGGCACAAATTCTCTTCCCTCTAGCTTTCTTAGGGATTGGCATTTTTATTGTTGGACACTCAATTTCTGCTCTATTAGGGTTTCCTTCAGGGGCAAGTAGTGTAGGATTGACAAGGCTATCTCATGCTAACTGATGTTTGTTTAACTCATGAACAATAATCAATTTTATCAGGCCATGATGGATGAAAACTACTTGAGGGTTTTTAACTTTCCTAATCCGAAAAGCAGTGTCATGCAATATAGAATTAAAGAAAAAAGGTAAATTAACTGAAATTTTTTGTTTGAGTACCACTAACAATTTGAGTTAACGAGACTTTACCATGTCCTGGCATTCTTCACATGTGATATACCTTTGGATGATGACTGCCAGTTCTCGCCAGGGCTGCTTCAAGGATGCAGGGTCCATACCTTTTCCTTTTCATACCAATTTCTCATTTGGGTCCTGATATAAGAAACTGATTCTTGTATGAGGACATGTATATCAGTCCACTTTTTCCATTCCATTAGAAGTCCGAAGACCTCAGCAATTACTTCTTCGAAGACTGGTATAATTCTTCCTTTAACTATGGTGTTCCCTTCCTGCATGTTCTGCATGAATTCAATTGTTATGCCAATTTTGAACCCTTGTAGCTTGTCCAAATATGAAATCCAACCAGATTTCGGAAGAACAATGTGATCCAATTATGTGACTTGAAATTTTGTGGGTTCATTGCGAAGAGAATTTCCACCCATAGCCATTGTGTTTTCAAAACTGATTTCTTCACCCTTCTGCATGCACTTCTCTCGGCTCTGCTAGTTAAAAACAATAAAAAAACTGTGTGTGACTCTTATAAAATAGTTATTAGAAATGTGACTGCATGACGTTAATGAAATGATTCTATTGTCCAATCATTTTATATGAACGAAGTCTCGTAATTAATTCGCATGTCTGTTTATTATAGATATGCGCACCCCCTCCAATGAGAGAAGGGTGTCCACGGCCTTTAAGCACAGGAAAAGAGGAAAAATGGTAGCAATCATGAATGCAAATGAAATAGAAGTCAGAGGCTGGAAATCATAGCAAATGTACATCAAGTGGAAATGACCAAAAAGGGAGAAAAACATAGGAGAAATTATTATGAGAATATTTCCTATTTTGACGGCATAATATGAAGGAAGCATGATCGGTGACAGATTATGATGGATGTCATTATCACTTAATTCAGCATAATGAAGATAATTCATCCAAAATCAAATTTGATTATGCATGTAGGTTATTATAATGATAACACTTAGTCAAACAATACATTTTTCTTTAGGCATGGATCAATAAGAGATAGGGGCATGTAAAATAATTGGTTGTTTGTCAAAAATACTCCAATACCACAAGCAGAGCCACTGCTGCCAGCAAGCGTCCATAGCCTCAATAGGGTTTCTTTTTTAACCCAAAAAATGAGCCAGAATCCTCTATTTAAAGGTAGACACTTTTCTTATTTTGTGGAGAGACCACTATGCTCGTGTGGTGGCCAGATAGTCATAGTGTCATTCAAGAGGATTTAATAGAGTGATTAGGCCATCTCATGATGAGACCTCCTGTCCTTCAAGCATTTTTAGCTATCGAGAAGGTCACTACCCTGGTGTGGTGGCCATTGTGGGAATTTCACCTACTTGATCCTCATGATCATGGTAGGTTGGCTCGTAATGAGACCCCCTATCCTATATTTTTACATAGAAATACATTTTCTTTTAGTATAAATGGAGGGAGGCTCATTAAATCCTTAAGAGTTAGGGATGGTGTAAGAATTAAAATGAATTCCAATATAAATGATGCCCTTATTCCTATATCCTCATGCCAGCAAGAATTATCACTTGAGAGTGTAAAAAGATAAACCATCCTACAACTATGATAATGGGTTGTGTGATAATATGCATGAACATGAGATATCCACCCATTCATTGTATAGATAAACCATGTTAGCTTCTGAACTAAATATATCCATCAAAATTTCAAAAGAACATAATATTATTAATATCACTTCTTTTCCCTTTTTTAGGTGCAAATTCCTCATTCAATAAAATGGTTTTTATGGCAAGAATGTGTAAAGGAAAATTGGATATTAAAAGTAAATCATCAAAAGGCAAAAGATAAAAGTTTGCTACTTTGAACAACAAATTTTGTAAAAGCACACAACAACAAGATTGCAGTTGTTCAATGGGTTCGAACAACGGTTGTTCAATGAATTGAACAACAACTGTTTAATGGAGTTGAATAGCAAAAAAAAAAAAAAAGGCTAAAAAATCGATGTTCAATTGGATTGAACAAAAACTGTTCAATTGGATTAAACGACAACTATTCAATGAATAGAAACTGTTCAATGAACATAAATTGTTCAGTGAACAACAAAAAATTTTATTTAAAAAAAAAAACACACTAAAAAAAGAACTGTTCAATTGGATCGAACATCAGTTGTTCAATCAATTGAATGGAAGATGTTCAATTGTTTGACAACAAAAGCAATCAAACACACAAAAGAAAAATAATACAGTTGTTCATTTGCTTCAAACAACAACTATTTAGTCGATTGAAAAACAACTATTGGATTGATTTGAACAAAAAAAAAATCAAAAGTGAAAGAAAATGGAATTATTTTATACAATGATGAAAACAACTATAAATTACAATCAAATGTAGGAAGCATATATACACTATTTACAAATAAAGAAGTAAAAAAATTTTACGAAGTTGAAGTTGTCAGGTCCTTATTCCCTACAGCTAAAATCTTGATAGTGGGATCGTCACGCACCTGTTGGCAGAAAGACTCTTTTGTAAGTGGTTTATGATAGAGGCCCACTCGATGTCCATTGACTCGAAAGGTAGAGCCAGATCCATCTATGGTGGTCAGGGTAATGGTACCGTTGTTGTGCACTTCTTGAATTTCATATGGCCCAAGCCACCTTGTTTGTAACTTACTCGGGAAGTCTTGGAATCTGGAGTGGTAGAGGAGTCCCCAATCTCCTCTCTGGAATGTATTATTTTTTATGAGGCTGTCATGCCACTTAGCCCATTGTTGCTAAATAATTACAATGCGTTGTAGAGAAAGTAGTCATGCTTCATCTAATTCATTTATCTGTTGAATTATTTTAACTTGGGCCTCTGGCAAATCCAGCGCCACTGCATGGGTTTTTATAAGAGTCTTTATCTCAAATTCAATGGGAAAAATTGATTCCTATCCAAATACTAGGTAGTATGGAGAATATCGGGTAGTGTTTCACCAAGTTGTGGAATAAGCCCACAAGGCCTCTGGAAATTTGGTAGCCCAATCCTGACGATGTTTTGAGATTGTTTCAGTGAGAATTGCCTCGATGAATTTACTGGTACTTTCGACCTTCCCGTTCACCTACAGGTGGTAGGGAGAGGTGACTCTATGAGTGACATGGTGGTTCCGCAAAGTGTCCGGAATTTTATGCCCTACAAACTGTGCCCCTCCATCAGTTATCACTTCCCTAGGTAAGCCATACTACACAAATAACTCAAAAATAAAATTGATCACAAACTCTTCTGTAGCTCTTGGAAAAGCCACTAATTCTACCCACTTCATCACATAATCTGTAGCAACCAGTATGTAGGCCTTCTGATTTGATGAATGATTGAATGGCCCAACAAAGTCCAACACCCATCATTTGAAAGGTTCTAATACCAAATGTGGCTACAATGGCATCTCGTCGGATTGACCAGGATGACCCATTCTTTGGCAACTATTGCAGGATTTCACATATTTCTTTGCATCCTTAAATATTGTGGGCCAATAGTAGCCCATTTGTAATACTTTTTTCTCTGTCCTGCGATCTGCAAAATGTCCGCCACATGGTTCATCATGACATGCCTTCAAGATGCCATGGATCTCATCTTCTTGAATGCATCTGCATATATGCATATCAGCTCCTGTATGGAAAAGGTATTCACTAATCCAAGATAATCTAGCACTGTGTTGAACAATCAGCTTTCGTTCCTTTTTTTTCAAGTGTCTCGACAACTTTCCTACTACTAGATAATTCAGTACATTTGTGTACCATGGTGCTTTCACTACGACAACAAAAAAATTCTTATCAGGGAACTGATCATCTACCACCAATGGGTCATTTTTCTTTGGGTCTATAGACAAGAATTATGCAACTACATTCTCCTTCCCCGGACGGTCATTAATAGTTATATCGAACTCCTGTAAAAGAAACAACCAACGAGTCACTCTTCCATTTGTAATAGGTTTATTAGATAAACATCTAATGACAGAATGATCGGTATACAGGAATACTTGGTAGCTAATTATATAATGTATAAATTTATTTATAGCATAAATGACAACTAGGAATTCCTTTTCGCTCGCTGTATAATTTATTTCAGCAGGAGTGATATTCTTTCTGATATAGTAAATAAAATAGGGCTTCTTGTCCTCCTCTTGACTGAGAATAGCTCCTATCATTGTATTTGATGCATATGAAGAAATATGAAAGGGCAGCTCCTAATTCGGATGACACAAGAATGGTGTTGTCAAGACCAGTTTCTTCATATCTGAAAAGGCAGTGTCACATAAGTCGAAACAATGAAATTAAACGTTTCTAGTTAATGCATACAAAGGTGCAGAAATTTGTGAAAAATTATTTATGAACCTATGATAGTACCCTGCATATCCAAGGAAACTACATACCTATTTCTAATTACAAGGTGTGGCTTATAAGAGATTTACCTCTATCTTTGTTGCATCTACTTGTATTCTAGTTCCAGAGATTTAGTGTCCTAGCATCATGCCTTCAGTCATCATCATGTGCCACTTTTCGTTGCTCAAGCATAATTTGGTAGCAATACATCGGTGCAATAATTTTTCAAATGTTTGCAGTGCCTAGTCGAAGTCATCTCCATATGGAGAGAAATCATCCATGTAGACCTCGAGCCCTTCATTTATTAAATCATAAAAAATACTAAGTATGGCCCTTTGAAATGTTGTTGGGGCATTTCATAAACCGAATGGCAATACTCTATAGGAAAATGTATTGCACGGGCAAGTGAAGGTTGTTTTATCTTGGCCATCAGGGGCTATCTGGATTTGATTATAGCCACTCAAACCATCAATAAAGGAAAATAACCACTTTCCTACCAATGTATCAAGGACTTGATCAATAAAGGGAAGGGGAAAGTGGTATTTATGTGTGGCTTTGTTTAGCTCTCTGTAATCCACACATATTTGCCACTTAACATTATTTTTAGGGACAACCACTAATGGAGAGACCCATTTACTGTCTAAAATAGGATAAATGAAATCTACATCTAGCAGCTTGTGTAATTCGTCTTTTACAATGTCTTTTAGATGTGTTTTTAGTCTTTGCAGAGGCTACCGGATGGGGCAAGCATCATTTTCAGTGTAAATATGACGTGTGCACAATTGGGGGTTTATACCCTTCATGCCTGGGTAGTCCTAGGCAAAGGCTCATTTATATTTTTGCAAGACTTTAATTAGCTTTTGTCGTTGGCCATTATCCAAACTGTCATTGATGTTTAAAATTTTACCTGGTTCGATTTCAATTGCCATGTTGTTATGAACAACAGTTGTGGGTATATGCTGGTTATCGGTATCAACTAGACGGTCTTCTTGTGTTTCGTTATAAAGAAATGCATTTAATATTTGGCACTTTAAATTTTCTGAAGTAGATGATTGATTTATAAAGTTATTGATTACATCATCCTCAGTTTTATCTTTGAATTTGAGTGCTTCAACTATTGTCAACGGTGAACGAATTTTTTGTTCCCAATATGCAGGTTGTTGTTTGTGAATATTTACAGTGGGAAGACATGGTTTGGCAGTGGGATATATAGCAATATTCTTTATGGCATCTCCTTTAGCAATGTTCATGCTGCCTGTTCGACAGCCCATGTAAGCATCGATCGTCGCTAACCAAGGTCGTCCAAATATTAGGGGATGTCCGTCTAATCTACTTTTTGGGTTAATAACTAAAATTTATGTCAGGTATTCCCATGAGTCCATAGACACCAGGATATCCTGTAATATACCTTCTGGTTTAACAACAAATCAGTCGGCAAGTTCCAACAAGGTAGAGGTGGTTTCCAAGGCTGTTATACCCAATATTTCACAAGTTTCTGTAATTAAAATATTAATAGCTGCCCCCAAATAAACTAACATGTTTGAAAAGGAATGACCATATATCTGGACTGTGACTATGGGGTTTCCTAGATCCTCATATTTTATTGGTGTTTCTTTACCCAAAATTGAATCTGACAGTGTCCCTACTACATGAACAATTTGTAAAGTCTTTGCTTTTCTTATGGGTTTTGTTACACACAACTCTTTAATTGTTTTAGCATAGATAGGGATGTCCTGTATAGCCTACAGGAGAGGAAGTTTAATGCAAATATTTTTAATTCCCCTATGAGATAAAAATATGAAGAGAAAATTGGCTTGGGTATTACTAATCTATTAGGGAATGGAGGAGAGGAAATAATAAGATTTTTAGGATTTTTTTGGTCGACAGTGTCCCTCCTTTGTTCTATCTTTACCTCAGTCACAGTCATTTGTTTAGGTAATCTTGGAATTTTAGACTCAATTTTTGGCAGGGTGGTATATTCTTGAGGTGAAATAACATTCCCTGATCTCAGCCTAAGTTCATTACATTCCTTTTGTTCAATCTTGGAGTCTGGATTCTCAAAAATTTGGATCAGCTGAACCAGTCTATTATTAGGATTAGGATTTGGCTGAGCTAGAAGTTGAGGGTGTATAATAGGCTTAGGATTTTGTTGTAATGGGTATGGAGCTGGTAATGCAGGTTGATTTTGAGCCCTTGTTGCCGTAGGTAAATTGGTAATTGCAGGGGTCACTGCCAGTTTTGAGACCAATTTGTATTTTTGTGGTGGAGGCAGGACAATGGGACTGATATGGATTGTTTTGCTAGTATGGAGGAAGGAAAGGAAAACTCGGCCAACCATTACCTATGTTGGGTTTGTGTTATATTCTTTCCACGATTAATCATGTGCGGGGGGGTAACATGGGGGCGATAGCCCCCCCTATACGTTGCGCTGGGCACAACATCAGGGGGGTCACAGGGGGGGTGATAGCCCCCCTTGTCAGGGTCCAAGGCAGCACCCCAGAAATTTTTTTTGGTCCTTATTTTCCGGTGGGCGGACCTGCCCATGGTTTTGTGCATGGGTTTGCACATGGTTTTGGGGCATGATGGTTTTCGGCCCCTAGTATTTTATAGATTTGGTCAAGGGAACTATGGTTATGTTCTAATGCAGGGTTAATGGATTGGGGTTTATGTATGCTTCAGCATGTATATATATGTGTTGTAATACTAAAAGGAATATAATGAAAAATCAAGCTGGTCGTCCCGATTTGGGATCCAGGGGAAAATCTCTGTGTTTATCTGTTTTATGTTTTATGCTCCCGCTACTATTTATTTTATGTCTTTAAGATTCGTTTGCAAATAATTTATGTACAAGGTTAAAACCTACAACCTAGAGAGGATTGAGTTGGCCAAGGGGGAATGGAACATGGTTGGGATGGCCATGAAGAAAAGGGTGATTGGTTTTTCCATGCTGCTCCAGAGTTCTGTTGATTAAATTGTGAAGAAGGAAAGAACTGAGATGGGTCTTGTGACATACTTGTTGGTCGGGCTTGCCATTATCGACGTTGATTCATTAGGTATACCAGTTATGTTTCTTCTTCTTCTTATTTGAAAACCGCTTTCAACCCTGTAAGTGAAGGGCATTTTTCAGTGGCGTGTTCCTTGGTACAAATAGCACATGTCTGGACCATGTCTAATGGACACTCCCGACAGTTGTGCTTCTTCCAGAAGTGTGGAAAAAAAATATCCAAGTTATGTTCTACTAAAGCTTGCTTCTACTTGGCTTGCAGGATATCTAGCTATGTTGTGAGGGTGCCCAAGATGTGAGTTTTGAAATCTTCCAAGATATTATCGAATTCTACTCTGGTTACACTACCACTTGACTGTTTGTAATTCCTAGTGACTGAATCCCGTCGAGCAGGTCTATTCCACGTACTACCTTGAGAGCACCTGATACACAATGCAATAATGTCATCACAATATTCTTGATGGATGTACCCTTGTCCCATTATATTAAGTGTTTCTACCCATTCTTCTTTCATTCCTTTAATCATTGTTGGTTTTAGGATATATTTAGACAGTGTAGTATATGGCAGTATTTGCAAATTATATTGAAATCATTCAACATATTCTTCTAATGTATAATTTTATTTTGCGGTCATGTTGAAGATTTCATCTTTCCGTTCTTGAGTCTGGCAGTAATATTGGTATTTATTAAGAAAATAGTTTTTCATTTGATCCCAACTATTAATGGTTCCCTCACCAAGCCCCATAAACCAGCATAGAGTTGCCCCCTTCAATGTCGAGGGGAATAGTTTCAGTTTTTGAGGGTCAGTGGTGTAATCATATACCCTACACAAAAAATCGAATTCAAATAAAAATTCATCCGGATCTTCTCAGGATAGTCCATGGAAGGTGGGGATGTTTTGTAACGGGATAGATTTCATAGGAGCATTTTCAGCGGAATCAACAATGGGATACTCCAATGTTGATTTTTGTCTCTGGTTTTGATTATGCGCCATCTAATCAAATATGTTCCAATAACCTTCAAGGATTTCCTAATCTGGGAAAATAATTTGAGTGGAATTAGGAGGTGGATTTGGAGGAGGCATTGTAGCACAAACTCGATTTGGAATGTTGGGTGTCTCTGTCCCAACCACTATTTCAGGAGATCCAGGCTCTAGAGTTTTTATTCTTACAACACTAATGTTTTCTCCCTCTCCCCCTTGAAAATTGCAATAATTTCCCTCACAAGAAGGGTAAGGACTCAAATTTTATATAGTCTGAAAGCTTCGCTCATACCTGTAATATTCCTAGAATTTATCTTTCAGCTAAATGGAATATTATAGATTATTTTATAACTAGGTAGGTGAATAAGTGGGTAGGGACACCCATAAATCTCCTTAGCAGCAATAAAAACACTTCAAGTGTGAAATGAGACCTTCTAAGCAACTAAATAAAGCACCTTTGAGTGTGAACAGGGGGTGGATCATGTTGAATAGGTCAAATTTGACCAAATCAACAATGTTGTTATGGAGGATTGGAAATTTAATGAGGAATAACATAGTTTTGGAGGGAGATTGATTACATGGAGGTAGTGACCTAATTGAGTTGGGCCAAGGGAAAGGGAGCTCATAACTTATATAAGAAAGAGGATGGCGGCCATATGGGGTTATGTTTTGGCTTATTATTTTTTATATGGTCTGTTTAGAATTTTGGCATTCTTCAATTGTTTAGTTGAGTTTGTAGTGTTGTTTAGCTCAAGGTGTTCGTGATCAGAAATCCCACCCCTGTCCTTGAGAAACCTCATAGGAAGAGATTTTGCACTATATTTCCACATTCAGGTTTTAGGCCAAGCTTCAGTCTTGTGGTACACCACAGTTTCTTTTGAGAGTTGTGCTGAGTTGCAAGGTGCAACAATGGATAATTATATTGGGGATATTTAGAGCTAGTTTTGCAGTGGAGGAAGGTTTCCATCCATTGTAAGGTCTGCAAAGAAGCCCCTTGAGATTTATTGACATATTTAGCAGTAGGATAAATATTATTTATCTCCTAAAATGCAGTTTCAACCCAGATATGCATTATTTTATGGAGGAGTTGCAGGGGTGGTTGCAGTGGTTGTTTTGGGAGGTGATTTCTTTAGTGGAGGAGCCATTCTTTCATCCAAAGGATCTATTGGAGAAGATCTGTATTTTTCTACATCAGCTTCAGCCATATCTTCTCATTTCTATTGTTGCATCTTATCTTCAGCGCTAGGGTTGTAGCTTACATTGGCACATGCTGTGCATTTTCCGGAAACCCTCTTGGGTTGTCTTGGAAAGCTGATCTAGTGCTCAGATCTGTATGTCTAGACTATATTGGGGCCTATATCATTATTTTTCTATCATTGTATCATCTCCAGCTATAGTTATGCTTAATATTACTGTGCTATAGTTCTCTCCAACATTTTTTATTGTAACAACAACTCATATTTGGGAGTGATTGCTAATGAGAGGCTTGTTTCCTCATTGTATATGATTTATGCCTCACTATTTTTCTACTCTAATACATAATGTTATGACTCCATATTGGTATCCAATGTTAATGTGTTTATTTACACTACTATTTCCTATTTTGTGTTCATATATTGCTGCTTCCCCATTCAGGAATATTGCAGTGGTATCAGAGCATAATCTTGGATCAACCTGTGCATTCAGCCAATATGTCACCATAAGGAGAAGCTTCTCATGAGAAGAGGAGATGCACAGAAGAAACAAAGACAAGACTCCATTATTTAGATGAAAGGAGGAAGAGGGGCTCTCAAAGCTTCTTTTTCAAACTATGCATAGCATTCATGAAGATATCAAGAAGATGAGAAGGGAGATGTGTGGAGTATGTCCAAAGGGGTTTGAATATGAAGAAAGACCTAGATTTTTACATGATGGGTGTGAGAATTCAACCACACAATCTGATACATAATGCAATATTATGCCCATATTTACTGCAAGAGAGATGGAGGAAAAATATGCACCAAAGGAGGAGACTTTGAGTGACTATCTTCAGGAGTATGAATCTCAATCTTGGACATTCAAGGAGCACTTCAACGTCTAAGAGTTTTGCCAACTCAAGGAGGACAGAAGAACCAACAATCACAATAGAAGAAGAAGAGGTAGATTCTTTCTACCAACTTTTGATGGGTCCTCCACATGCACAACCAAGGATTGGATAGATTAGATAGACTCATATTTGCATCTACATCAAGTTTCGGAAAAGGAAGCCCTTAGGATAGCAGCGCTGCATCTTGAAGGTAAGGCTCATAATTAGTGGTTTTATGAATCTTCTTCATTTAATCATGAAAATATAGCTACTTATGAAATATTCACTAATATATTAGTGAAGAGATTTGATGTAAAACAATCTGAAACATCTTTGATTGAGCTAACAAAACATAAACATTCAAAACCTTTGTATGAGTTGGAAAGATCTATTTCACCAACTCCACTTCAAATTTCTATTGAGGGGGATAAAAAAATGTATGATACCTTTCCAAGGGAAAGATCCCCATTCCATGAAGAGATTTCTTCTCCAAAGGAAGACATCGAGATTCTTCCTTCAAAGGAAGACCAAGATCTAGGGCCTCTCATTGTTGATAAGGTATTTTCAAAAATTGATGAAGAGAGAGGAAGTAACAGCATTGTCACTTCAAAAGAAGAACCATCACCACATGGGGATGGGGATGAAGCTATTACTTCAATTGGAGGATTTTTTTCATCTTTGCAAAAGGTTCTCAAGGAGCATCATGTGACAGTAGTGATGGGCATTAACACCTTGATCACAGGAGGAGAAGAAAAGGTGGATCAACATCAAAGGATGGGGAGCATTCACCCTTGTTTATTTCAAGGGATTTATATACAAAATCAGGAGACTGGTTTATGCAGTGAAGGAGGGGAAAAATAAATCCACTCACCTATACAGTCTGCTTGAGATTTTGATGTCTCTTTACATGGAGGAATTCCACCAGGGAGACCCCCAGATTGGAAGATGAATAAAGAGTTCTCTCAACATGGTGTAGAATTGGTACATTTGGCTAGGGAAGAAGCCCCGAGAAGAGCTAGTATAGCGCAGATAACCTTTAATGGGTTCAAAGGACAGGTGAGAAATTTTTTGATATGGAAATTTCCATCTCCCACTCAGCTATTTGAGCTAAAATATGGTGATTCAGAAATATATGATGACATGAGCATGGTGTCAAAGGGCTACTCCATAGACTTGGAGCAGTAAATGATACTTCCACACATGAGGAATTTTTCTGAATATGACAAGAGGTTATTAACAGTCTTGCATGCATTGGTAAGAATATGGAAGTTTTGGATGGAAAATGCCTTCCAAGAGGAGGTTGACCTCCATGTACTTCAATCTTGTCTTGGGAAATATTAGCTACAAGGGAGGCATAAAAAGAAGGGTAACAATACTCCAACATGTGGCTTTGGCATTGAGCATGTTAAAGAGGAGAGTTATGATTTGTCAGGAGCCTCATTTCAGATTTCTACAACGTTGTCATTATTGGGAAGCCTAGATCCATATTGGGAGTCCCAACTATTGGTGGAATATTCCAAGAACCTCTTCACATGTAAAGTTCTTGATGGACAAGAGATAGATGGGAGATATAGAGTGGTTGATGGAGTCATTTATTTCCATGATTAGATCTACTTGACTAGAGACTCCAAGCTCAAGAAGGAAATTCTACATGCAGCATATGAGGCACTCTCTTCATGACATGTAGACTTCATTGAGTCTTATCACACCATCATGGAGGGATTCTATTGGGAGGATCTCAAAGAAGAAGTGCACCAACATATCAGGAGATATGTAGCTTGTTTTATGTATGAGGAGGAAAGAAACCACCTTGCAAGTTTGTTTCAATCACTTCCCCTTTTGATGGAGAGATGGGAAGGCTCATCTATGGACTTCTTCACCAAATTTTCTACACTATATGGTAAAGATTGTGTTTTGATGCTTCTTTATCAAATAAAAATGTATGTGCACTCATTTACCATGCATTTGCAGCTCATTGCTCCACAAGAGAGCAAACTTCTTTGTGGATTTCATGGTCCTTTTGGGACTACATTCAGTGATGGGGATGACCAATTTATGGAGGACCTTGGAAAGATGTTTTTTTCTTGGATCATATTCAGCCAACACCTAATGTCCTCCACCATTTTCAATATTTTGAGAAGCTTATCATAGAAAGAAGGTGGTTGGATGGCTACTTATCATATCATGTTTTGAGGTAGCAAGAAGAAGAACAACGCTAGTCTCAATTGAGGGACTATTTTCACCATCCAAGATGTCATATGACACTTAGTCCATTTTTCTTATGGAGCCCATATGGTGATGAAAATCTATTCACTATACGTCTGGAGGATTGGGCAAGAAGACTCTCTAGAACCAATGAGTGGAATCATGAGATTCCAAGTATCTTTTGGCTTCAAGAGGACTATATTATTGCAGCCCAAGATCAGCAGCTCCAAATATATCATAAATGGAGAGAGAGGCAGTGTAATTTGAAAAATATTACCTCTCACTTTCAGTCATGTAGCCCCTACACATTGCATAAGCAGGTGATTGGTGATTGTTTCTATGAGCTACCAAGAATGGCTCACTTTATTTGGATGATAGCATGGAGATGGGAGTCTCTCATTGGAAATGAGGTCCCTTATGCTTGTCATCACTCCTACCTTTAGGAGGCAATTGGAAAGCAAGAAGGTTTCCATGTAGACCTTCCATTTTCTCATGATGAGAGCCATTTGGTTTATCCATCAAAGGCCAACTTGCACATTTGGGAGGAACCATTGGGAGACAGAATTGCAGAATTGTTGAGGAATATATGAAGCGATGGTGGAGACTACTTGATGAGGAGGCCACAAGAGGAGGAGGGGAGAATTTTTCTCAACCCTTACAGTTTCTTGAGGACAAGCAAAATTTTGGAGGGGAGGACTATAATATTATTAAAATTTAGCTTTCAGCTAAATGGAATATTATAGATTATTTTATCACTAGGTAGGTGAATAAGTGGGTAGGGAGGCCCATAAATCTCCTTAACAGCAATAAAAAAAATTCAAGTGTGAAAGGAGACCTTCTAACCAGCTAAATAAAGTGCCTTTGAGTGTGAACAGAGTCTGGATCATGTTGAATAAGTAAACTTTGACCAAATCAACAATTTTGTTATGGAGGAGTGGACATTTAATGAGGAATAAACAGTTTTGGAGGGAAATTGATTACATGGAGGTAGTGACCTAATTTATTGGGGCTAAGGGCAAGGGAACTCATAACTTATATAAGAAAGAGGATGGCAGCCATATGGGGTTATGTTTTGGCTTATTATTTTAGATATGGTCTGTTTAGACTTTTGGCATTCTTCAGCTATTTAGTTGAGTTTGTAGTGTTGTTTAGCTCAAGGTGTTCTTGATCGGCAATCCCACCTCTATCCTTGATAGGGCTCATAGGAAGAGATTTTGCACTATATTTCCACATTCAGGTTTTAGGCCAAGATTCAGTCTTGTGGTACAGCATAGTTTCTGTTGAGAGTTGTGCTGAGTTGTAGGGTGCAGCAGTGGAGAATTATATTGGGGATATTGAGAGCTAGTTTTGCAATGGAGGAAGGTTTCCATCCATTGGAAGGCCTGTAAAGAAGCCCCTTGAGATTTACTGACATATTTAGTAGTAGGATAAGTATTATTTATCCCCTACAACAAATTTTCAGCCCAGATCTACATTTTCTTAGGGAGGAGTTGCAGGAGTGGTTGTTTTGGGAGGTGATTTCTTCAATGGAGGAGCCATTCTTTCATCCAAAGGATCTATTGGAGAAGATATATAGTTTTATAAATCAACTTCATCCATATCTTCTCATTTCTATTGTTGCAGCTTATCTTCAGCCCTAGGGCTGTAGCTTACATTGGCACATGGTGTGCATTTTCCGGAAACCCTCTTGGCTTGTCTTGGAAAGCTGATATAGTGCCCAGATCTGTATGTCTAGACTCTATTAGGGCCTATATTAGTATTTTTCTATCATTGTATCATCTCCAGCTATAGTTATGCTTAATATAACTACGTTGTAGTTCTCTCTGGTATTTTGTATTATAACAACAAATCATATTTGGGAGTGATTGCTTATGAGAAGCTTGTTTCCTCATTGTATATGATTTATGCCTCACTATTTTGTAGGGATTTTCTACTCTAATACATAATTTTATGACTCCATATTGGTCTCCAATTTTAATGTGTTGATTTACAGTGCTATTTCCAGTTTTGTGTTCATATATTGTTGCTTCCCTATTTGGGAATATTACAAGACCCTTCAGTTTGGCCGTGGATCTCGGCATGGGCTGCAGATGGTGAGGCTACTACCTGAGGGATTGTAGTAGGACGCTTTTCAGAAATGATTTTGGGTCCTACAGATGCCTGAGATTCAAATTTCCTTATGATTTCATCTATGAATTTTTTTCGGTCACGGACCACCAATCCCTTAGGCTTTGTGGATTTAGATGTGATGTTTCGATGTAATTATATCTTTTTCTTCCTAATTTTTCATAAAAAACAAACACCAATCCTATTTAACCTCTAAAAAATTGCTGAGAAACAGGCTAGAGAACAAGTGTTTTTCTTGCTAATACGCAGGCTCTTACCTCTTGTTTTCAATACCTAATTCTTTCACAACAAAAGGAAAAACAAAAAGACATCACTCCTAAACACTCTCCTCGGCAACGACGCCAAAATTTTGGCTCAAGAAGGTGGTTGTTAAAGGTAACCTTAATTCTTCACATTAATTATCAACCCAAGGCAAGTTTGTTTATTTCAAGAGTGCAAGAAAATTATATGCAAGTGAATTCAGAGGTCAAATAATCTAGATCATTGTAATAAATATTATCTAATTCTCAAAGTTCAATCAATCAATTGAAAATTAAACTATGAAATACTTCACACCAATCAAAGGATGGAACTCTAGTCTGATCTTATGCATAAATTAAACACTCAATGTTGCAATTAAAGATCTTTGCAATTGAAAAACAAACTTAATGAATTGAACAACAGTAGAAAAGGAATACTTACTAAATTGAACAGAAATCATCTATTAAAATTTTGCAATGGAATTCTCTATAATTCAACTAATAACAACCTTAGGAATTTGGCTTATGTGATCCATAAATTGTGTATAAGAATTTTCAGTGAAAATCACATGTAAGAAAAAATTTTCGATGCGTTTCGAACCAGGCAGTGTGGTTCATCATCAGGAAAGATGAGAAATATGATCAAGAAACCCATTTAAATAGATAGGGACAGCTCCAACTAGCCGTTGAAAAAAATGGCTAGTTTGACTGGAATGAGAAAATTGAATAAAATTGACTGGAATTTATGGAACTTTATGTATATCATCCACCATCCATCCATCCAACATTTTTTTGCATTATCTCATACTTTCAAATCTAGTATAGTTTCTACTGCATTTATGGAAACAATTAAAAAGCTACGCAGAAACCCAAAGATTATTGTAAGTGACAAAGATCTCATTCTCACTAGAAATATTTGGATGGAATTATTTTCTTGTATTGGTAGTCAATTAGCTCATAACTCATATTATCATCCTCAATTTGACAAAAAAATGAGATAGTGAACAAATGTTTGGAAGGATATCTTCACTTCTTTATATATGATAAACAAACATAATGGGTTAAGTGGTTACCTCTAGTTGAATGGTGGTATAACACTTCCTTCCATGCTGCAACAAAAATGACCCAATTTATGGCACTTTATGTATATCATCCAGCATCCATCACATCATCTTTAAGAGAAAATTATAAGGTTCAAGTAGTGTAAGATCACGTAGAGCATCAACAAAAATTTCTCTAACTCTTAAAGGATAACTTCACTCTGGCACAAAATTGAATGAAACAATAGGCATATCAGCATCGCAGTGAAAGAAGTTTTTATTTAGGCGACTGGGTATTTTTCAGTATTTTTATAGCTACAACCATATAAAAAAATATTCCTCAAGCAAGCTAAGAAGGATAACAAATTATCACCCAAGTGTCATGGTCCTTATAAGGTGTTGCAAAATATTGGTACTATGGCATACAAATTGGAGCTTCCTGCATCATCGCGAGCACACCTAGTTTTCCATGTTTCATTCTTAAATAAGGTTATCGGTGACAAGCTCCCAATTCAAACAATGTTGCCAAAACTTGACGAAGAAGGAAAACTCATGTTTGAGCCTAAAGCATCCACAGAAACAAGAACCCGACAACTACAAAATCGATTAATTTCAGAGTATCTCATTAAATGGAAGAACTTACCCGCTAAATATTCCACATGGGAGGATGAGAATTTTACACATAAGCATCCATAACTACTAAAGTGTTGAGGAAAATAAATTTTTGAAGGAGAAGGGAATGTTAGGTCCTTATAATACTAATGTATCATCCTTAATTTTATTGTTAGTGCAGCCCCCTATTGTTATTGTTGTGCCCCATATAAGCCCACTATTTTTATTTTTGTGTCGTTACATTATTATTGTGTTGAGCGTTGGAAAAAGGTATGAATTCACTATGTGTTTTCTCATTCTTTTACTTTAAACATAACTCTTTTTACTTTAGAAAGGTGACTTATTACAAAATTATGGTAGAATTGCAAATACTTATGTTTATTGTAAAATGTAACTAAAAAATGCCTTTTATTGCTAAAAACAGGAATCAAGCGAGGTGAACAGCTATACCAGAGGCGAGGCTAAAGCAAGAGCAACTGTTGTTCCTCCAGTGATAGACCAAATCCTGCTAAAGAGAAGAAAATCTGAACGCATTGCTAAGAGAAGGTAGGGGACAGCTCGGCTTCAGTCAAAGGAAATCAAGTGACAGCTAAAGAAAGAAAGGAAGCGAATCCCTCAGGATCCTTCGATCCTAAGGGATAGTTGTTCAAACCTTATCTCGTTCCTTGTCCTGTCCGTCGAGTTTGTTATATAAGGCAACGCCTTTAGAGATTGAAGGAGTCGAATCATTTCTTTAAAAACATTCCTTTTGTAATTCTGCACTTTATTGACTCTCGTGATCAGAGAGAGGTTGCTGTAAACATTTTTATGTTCAATTAATACAAAGACATGTTTTTATTTCGTCTCTCAAGCTCTGAAGTAACCCAACAGTGTTTCACTAGTGCTAAGGGCCCGGCCCTGGTGGAATCGTTCTGTTGTTTGTATTTCTATCCTTTAATTACTATTGCGTGATAATTGTATTTGGTTTTATTATGATTGTAGAGTTACTTAATTACTGTTGAATTGTTTACTGGTATTGTTGTGTGTGCTAATGAATTGCATTGCTGTTCCATTTCAACAAGGATCGTGATTCCTGTATTATTCATCTTGTTATCACTTATAAATCTTTGTTGTTCAATGTTTTACTCTGTGTGTTGTTCCATTGGATTGTTGTTCATTTTGATTGTTACTTAATAATGTTTGTTGTCGACAGGGTTGGTGTCTAATAGGATTTTCCATTTGATTTCATTAATTTCATGTCTGCTATTCAGATTCATTAGTTAGCAATTGTTGTTCAAGTCCAGTGTGTTGTTCATTTCTAATTCATTAGTTTTAGATTGCAGAAAGATTGTTTATTTATAGTTTGATGTTTATGCACATAGCTATTCAATTACAGATTGCTGTTCATTTCCAATACTTGCTTTAAAAATATTTCTTCTTAGTTTACTTTGAACAACAGTTAGTTCAATTTCGATTTCACTTCGATTGCTTAAGAGTAGGACTGTAAACTGTAGAGAACACTGGTTATTACTTCCAAGTTCCCATATTGATTGCCTTGTTCCAGTTTGATTTCAGTTGCATCAATTTCTAAAGGAATGAGTTATTGCTACTGTATCCTTGATTGATGTTTTGCAGAGTGAATAGTTAAGTTTCAGAGCATTTGAGTTTATGTTATTGTAATTAGATTTATTTTCAAGCATTCGTTTACTCTTGTATTTAGAATACTATACTACATCTCTCACAGCATTACTCTTAGCTCAAATTGTAGTCTCAAACAGAGTACACTCTTGAAACAAGAAATCATTCTCGAATTGATAATTAATGTAGGAAAAATAGGTGTTAAAAAGATACCTTTATACCTCAACATTTTGGCGCCGTTGCCAGGGAGAGTATATGCCATTTAGAAGGAGTGATACACATTTGATTTTTTTCTGCATGGGAAGAATTGGGTATTAAAGATAGAAGGTAAGAACCTGCGCACCGAGAAAGGAACATACTTGCTCACAGCCCGCTTCACAGCAGAATTAGGTAAAATTCTTTCTTTAGGTAGGAATGAAGGCTCATTTTTTTTTTTTTTTGAATGAATGAATAGACCAGCTAAACAAAACAAAATTCCTCCTAAACCGGAAAAACCTAAGGGACCGGCGACCCTTTGGCGAACAACTTTCATTGACGAAATCCTTAAGAAAACTTAATCTCAGCCATCAGTAGGACCTAGGAAAGTTATCTCTAGATAGCCTACTAGTTCCCTTAAGGCCACAGAGTCACCATCTGTATCCTTTGCTGAGATACATAGTCAAACAGAAGGAATTGAGCAAGATTCCCAAGAAATTGAGAATCCCTACCTAATTTCTCCACAAGAAGGGAACTCTAGTAATCTCCGCGAAGGAGAAGGGGAAATAGTGGAAACAGAAGAACCAAAATCTCCTCTTGAAATAGTCCAGACAGTGAGCAGCCCAGATAAGGGAAGCGTTGTCAACCTCATTCAAAACAAAGGACCTAAATCTCCTCAAACAATAGGCCAGCAAGGAATACTTATTATTCCAGATCAAGGGAGTGCTATCAAGGTCATTCCTACTCCTTCTAGTCAGCCTAGGAATTCCCTTAAGATCCCAGAAGGATATTGGCACATACTTGATCAAATGGCCCAGAACCAGAACCAGAACTAGCAAACACCTAAGCAAACTTCCACACTGCAATATCCCATAGTAGATACTGTAGTTAATGCACCTATGAAAGCCATTCCTCTTCAACATATTCCTACATTTCATGGCTTGAAATCGGAAGATCCAGATGCATTTATGTTTGAATTCGATTTATTATGCAGGGGGTATGACTATACCACCGATCCCCAAAAATTAAAGCTATTTCCTTCCACATTAAAAGGAACAGCCTTACGATGGTTTATGGCGCTAAGTGGGGGTGTTATAAATGATTGGGATCAGATGAAAGTTGTGTTTCTAAAGAAATATTAGGATTATTGCAGGTCCCGGGAACTAAAAGGTGAAATATTTCAAATGACGGAAAAACCCAATGAAACTCTGGAAGAATATGTGGAACGGTTTCAATACAATATCTAGAGATCTCCTTATGCATCTTTACCCTTACCTGATAATGTGCTGAAGACTACATTAATTAGGGGGATGAAGGATCAATGGGTTGAAACATTGAATATTATGGGAAAAGGTGATATATATCAGGAAAGATATGCTAACATTATTGATTTGTGTATCAGGAGTTCGAGGGGAAATACAAGGCTAAAATCAGCAGAACGTGACATGATTGTTGAGCCTTAGAATTGCCTTCTATTTTACAAACCTTCACTTCATTTCATCATTATTTTATCACTTCATAAGCCTAAAATCAATGAAGAATGATTAGGATTGCTTAAAGGTTACATGAAATCGATTAACATATTGTATTTTCATGATTTTTGCTATTTTAACAATTTTCTGCAAAATAGCTACAGAATACAGGCATTCCGTAGCTGACCGTGCATTCCGTAGCTGATCCCGCATTCTGCAGCTGTTTTACAGTTTGAGTGGGTTACAGGTGTCGTCTCAAGAAAAACCGCATATGGGCATATTCCACGTCATGTCTACATGGTTCGTTGCTCACCATGAAGGAAGAAACAAATTCTGTGTATGGTTTTGATACGTGGGAACATATTTAAGAAAGTAGACTTCTAGTAGGACTGTCTCAGTCCAGATGTCCATTTCCTTTTCACGCAGCCACTTTAAGAGTCCTAGTATGATTTCAATAAGGAAAGACAATAATCCTTCATTATCTCAAGTTCTGTTATGTAATTTCATTATAAATATGACTTGGGAGACCAAGCAACGCTAGTGAGATCTTGGTTAGTTTTGGCTTTTGCCATAGAACCGTGAATACTCTGTTTTAAGTATTTTTCTCCTTTAATGAAAAAAACATCATTCTGCTGCATGAGCTGAGTCGATTTTGAGTTATATTACGTGTTACCAGGTGGTGGAGGGCCCCTACCTCCTGTGCAGCTCTGGTTTTTTTTAATTTAGATAAGTAACTCTTGTTTCATTCTTAGCTTAGTTAATTTTCTGAATTCTGCGTTTTTATGTTCATTTGTATTGAATTCTATAGTTTAATCTCATTCTAATGAATTCTTCCAAAATATCTGTAATGATGAATGGGAATTAACTGTGGTATTTTAGGATTTTAATTGTGTTTCCATTTCAAACTGTGTAATTTCATAGATTAATGGCATGTCAATTTCAATAGAATACTCCGGAGGTAGAATGCATGTGGTTTAGCTTTGTTTTCTTTTCAAGTAGGATAATGGCTCTTTAGTTTAATACTGTTCATTGTAGATTAATAGCATCTTAGTTTAGTTTTAACTCATTACTTTAACACTTCAAGTTTAGCTGTTGTCCATTGTAGTTTACTTTGTCTTAGTTGATAAATTCAATCTCACAGGCTTAATTATTTACAAAACTTCTTTTGTTCAAAATTCATACTCATACACAATTATCTGAACGGAAGATAGTATCATTATAAGGTCTGGAGTATTTTGCAGCCTCTTTTTCATTTCACAAACAAGCCTCTTTCTCAAAGACTATTTTTGAAAGGAAATCTATAACTTTTGAGATAGGTTTAGTGGTGTTAAAATTGAGTTGCAGAACAGAAGTAGAAACTAGTTTAGAGTAGAAACTTTACCTTGTTACAAATATTCTTTTCCACATATTTTCCAACAAATCTTTATTCATGGATGAGATGTTGTACATTGTAAGTTATCTGTTTGATTAGTGATTTAGGAGAAAACTTCATTTACACTTAGCTCGTTCATTTCTTAGGTTCATTTCAATTTCATGTTGTGAGTTTACAATAGAGTCATTATCAAGCTTTGTATTTGTTGGTTGCTAGTCATAGTTAGACTCTGTTTTGTTTCAGCATTTACATTTGTTTACCATCATAGTTTAGGCTTCACTCTGTTTTGACCAATAGTTTCCCTTCATTTAGCACTTAGTTCTTTTCCTTTTCAAAATAAAACCATAAAACAAAAAACATCAGAAAACACTAAACACAACGAAGTAGGAAGAGGTTACTTAGGCACATATAGTGCACCACACTTCAGCAGTTTACTGACCCTGGTTGACAATTAAATGAGCTCAATTTAGGAGACTAGATTGAGACCAAACAATGATCACAAGGGATAATAAGACCTCCAGTGAAGGTGTAACTCATGCAGAGATTGGAAACTTGCTGGAAGATTTTAAAACAAATATTCTAGGGAATCTAACAACACAGTTCGACATTATGCAATCCAAACAAAAGCAAGCAGAAGTAGAACAAAATTTGGAAATATTTTTTCCTATATGCAGGAAGAAACACAACCACAAAGAGTGTCCGCTGGATATAATCAAAGTTTGTGCCATTTTCGTGAAAGATCATCCCACAGAAGGATGTCCCTCACTTCCTGGGTTAAAAGCAGTCTATAAAGAGGCAAAATAAGAATCAGAAGTGCTATGCTTAATTAATCAGTGCCGACAATGGCAGCCACGACAATCAAGTATGCCAACTGATCCATTTTATTCTTTTTAGCCTCCTCAATATAATGCTCAGCAATATAATGGAATGTGGCAAAATTAGCCACCTTTCCCCAATTGTTCACAACAGCCATTTCCTACATCATCATGGCCAAATCAAACAAACCAAACTAATTGGCCAAATTTTCCTTTCTGCCCACTGTTTTGGCAAAACAATGCTTATCCAACACAATGGTCCCCCTCTACTTCGCAGAGTCAAGCCTGGCAGTCAAACTGGAAAGGACCTTCAAATCAGCTAGCTGGAACAATTCCCCTCTCTCAACCTACACTGCCAGCTCCCTATACATTACCACAAAACCCCTAGACCAATTTAAGACCACAACTCCCAGCTCAGCCCAACCCAAACCCAAATAATAGGCCAGTTCAGTCTGTCCAAATAATGGAACCGGCAGAATTAGAAACTGAACTGAGGGAGTGTAATGACCTTCAATTGAGGTCTGGGCATAAAGTAGAAACAGAGGGAGACAAAAATGTTGACACTGAAGATCTGTTACCTGTAGAACAAACATTGCAAAAAGAGAAGGTGGTTCAACAACAAAATCAACATCAAACTCCACAACAAGAAACCACCTCTTCTCCACCATTCCCAAAATGATTAATCATACCTCGCCCATTAGAATATCCTGATTTTGATCTTCTGGGAGAATTAAAAAAATTGTGTATAAAAATCCTTCTCCTCCAATCTATCCAAGATATCCCTATTTATGCAAAAACCATTAAGGAACTGTGCATAAAGAAGCCAAAGATGAGAACAAAAACCAACCCAACTGTCCAAATAGTCGGTACTCTATCTAACTTATTATCAGGAATGGAAGCACCTGTAAAATACGAAGACCCAGGAAATCCTATAGTGACGGTGCAAATCAATGGGTAATTGCTCCCAAATGCCTTAGTTAATTTGGGAGCTGCAATCAATATCCTAACAACCACCACCTGTCAAAAACTTGGCATTACATCATTAGAACCAACAACAACCTTATTAGAATTGGCTGACCGATCGGTAGTCAAACCATAAGGTACACTAAAAGATGTAATGGTATCCGTAGATTCCTGGGAATACCCTTCTGACTTCCTGGTTATCAACCCAAAGAACCGGCTAGATGGACACCCGTTAATTCTAGCTAGACCTTGGTTGGAAACTGTCGATGCTTATATTGGCTGCCGACAAGGCAACATGACAATAACAAGGGGAAACTATGTCAAGAATTTAGCTTTATATCCCCCAACCCAACCAAGCCTATCAATAATAAAAACAAGGAAGCAACATGTATCATATCTTATGGAAAATATGAGATCACCTCTAACCATAGAAGATGCCCTTGATTTTAAAGATCAAACATAGGATGATATCATTAATAGTTTTATTAACAAACCACAAATTAGATCCCATCTACAATGTCACTTGATCAAGGCAACATTTCATAATAAAGAAAAAGAAGATCCTCTAAAAGACATTCCTGATCAAATGATACCCACTACTTCTGTGTACAATAGTAAGATTGTGGAAATTGAACCAGGAAAAACTTTAAACATTAAAAAAAATTTGACTGCTGAACAAGAAAAGAAGACGGTCCAATTACTACAAAAATATAAGCAACCTCTACATGGGATTATCCAGACATGAAGGGAATTGATCCCCAGTTATGTACACACCACATATATACTGAAAAGGATGCAAGACCCATTCGCCAACCCCAACGAATACTAAACCCTCACCTTAAAGATATTTTGAAAGCTGAATTACAAAAATTGTTGGATGTTAATTTCATTTACCCAATATCTGATAGCAAGTGGGTCTCCCCATTAGTAGTGGTACCAAAGAAGAACGAGAAGTGGAGAATACGCGTAGATTACAAAGAACTCAACAAAGCAACCTAGAAAGGCCACTTTCCCCTTCCTTTCATTGACCAGGTATTAGATATATTGGCAGGAAAGAAATTCTTTTCTTTCCTCGATGGCTTCAGTGGGTACAATCAAATCCATATTACCCTTGAGGACCAAGACAAAACTACTTTTACCTGTCCTTGGGGGACATTTTCCTACCGAGTCTTACCCTTTGGCCTATGCAATGCCCCTACTACATTTCAAAGGGCCATTCTCAGCATCTATTCAGATTTAATAAATGAAGGGCTCAAAGTATATATGGATGACTTCACACCTTACGGAGATGATTTTGAGCCATCATTAGAAAACTTAGAAAAGGTGTTGCAAAGATGTATTGACACTAGGCTTTGTTTAAGCCATGAAAAGTGTCATATGATGATGATCGAAGGACTTATCTTAGGACATTATATTTTAGCAGCTGGAATTCAGGTGGATCCAGCCAAAATTCAGATAATTTTGGACAGATAAATGTGACAATGCTTTCAAGGATCTAAAAAATCTTGTATCAATAACCCTAGTGCTGAGGGGCCCAAATTGGAATTTGCCATTCCAAATTTCATCTGATGCCTCAGACACAGTGATTGGAGTAGTGCTTGGGCAGGAAGAGGATAAGAAACCATATGCAATCTATTATATCAGCAAAAATCTATCTCCTGCTGAACTAAACTATATTGTGACTGAGAAGGAATTTTTAGCTGTAATACATGCTGTAAATAAGTTTACACATTATATAACTGGGTATGCTGTAGTTTTATATACCAATCACTCTTCCATTAAATTTTTAGCAAATAAACCTGTTACAAATGGAAGGGTGACAAGATGGTTGATTTTATTGCAGGAATTCGATATTACGATCAAAGATCGACCTGGAAAAGAGAACCCTATAGATGATTTCTTGTCACGAATGCCAAAGGCAAAGATGCAGCAGCAGTCGAAGACCATTTCCCAGATGAACATTTGTTCACTGTTACTATTAGAACCCCATGGTATGCTGATATAGAAAATTATTTTGCAATAGGTAAATGACCTAAACATCTAATCCTTAATGAACGAAAGCAGATAATACAACGTAGTAACCGATTCTCTTGGATTGGGGGCTACCTGTTTCATATAGGGTCAGATATGAAAATTAGGAGATGTGTCCGAGAGGACGAAGTATTTGATATTCTGAAAGCATGCCATGACAAGTCGTGTGGCGGACATTTGGAAGATCGTAGAACCGCCCATAAGGCTTTATAGACAGGCTACTATTGGCCTACCATTTTTAAATATGCTAAAAAATTTGTGCAGCCCTGTGATAGCTGCCAAAGGGCGGGTTGCCCTGGACAATCTGACAAAATTCCTTTGAACCCAAAACTAGTAATTGAACCATTTAAACATTGGGTGCTCGATTTTGTTGGTCCCATTAACCCACCATCGAACCAAAGAACATACATCCTAGTTGCAACCGAGTATGTCACTAAATGGGTTGAAGAAGAGGCACTTTCGAAAGCTACAGAGGACTCTGTAATACAATTCCTTTTTCCAAATCTTTGTGCAATACGGCCTCCCAAGGGACATAATCACAGATGGAGGACCGCAGTTTGTAGGTAATAAACTCGTGAAACATTACAGAATTACCACATTCATCACAAAATTACAACCCCATACCACCCACAGGCAAACTCCCAGGTAGAGAGCACGAATAAAGTGATCGAATCTATATTGAAAAAAACAGTTGCCTCACATAGACGTGACTGGGCCTAGAGATTTCCAGAAGCCTTGTGGGCGTACCGAACAACATGGAGAAGTACTACGGGGTATTCACCATATCAATTGGTATTTGGAAAAGATCCCATCTTTCCAATAGAGTTTGAAATTTAGACATTAAGAACAACCCAGAAGGTGGGTTTAGATTTAAATGAAGCCCAGGCCAAAATATTACAGAAAATCAATGAGTTAGATGAAATTAGGCTCTCTGCTCTTCAGCACACTGTGTTAATTCAACAACAAAGAGCAAAATGGCATGACGCCCTTATCAAAGAGAAAATCTTCCACGAAGGAGATTGGGCACTCCTATATGACTCCAGGTTTCAAGATTTTCTAGGGAAACTCCAGACATGATGGATTAGACCTTACGAGATACAAAAATTGCATGATAATGGCCCCATTACATTAACCACCATTGATGTATCTGGACATTCCTTCAAAGTAAATGGTCATCGAGTGCGACTTTACCATAAACTGCTTACTCAAGAATACTTCTACCAACAATTACGGGAATATTCTACCATGAAAATTCTTGCTAAAGGGGATAACTCCTCCTCGGCACCCATTCATTAAATCATTTCTTTCCTTTGAAATTTGTACATAAATATTGTTCATTTACTTTGCTTGTTTTTTTGTATGGAATTTTGTTTCTTCAAACTCTTTTTATTTCTCTTATTGTGAATTTTTGTTGTTCCTTTCCAAAGGAACAACAACTTTGTTGCGAGTGTTTTTGTTGTTCCTTTTGAAAGGAACAACATTTGTGCTGTTTATTTTTGTTGTTTCGCAGATTGTTTTTGTTGATCCTTTCGAAAGGGACAACAGTTTCGCAGATTCTTTTTGCTATTCCTTTCGAAAGGAACAACAGTTGCGCAGATTGTTTTTGTTGTTCCTTTTGAAAGGAACAACATTTCCGCAGATTGTTTCTGCTATTCCTTTCCAAAGGAACAACACTTTTGGAGTATATTTTTTTCTTGTTTTAGAACAACATTTTGAGGATTTCTAATGACTCTTCTAAAGGCAAACATACTATTTATACAAGATCACACAAATTAAAGCTTAATGGAATCAACAAATCAAAAGAAATTGTCATTTTTTTAAGAAATTTTTTTGTAATGATAAGAAAAAGGAAAAATGACATAACCACCAATATGACTTTGCTGTCTTACTATCACTAAAATTAATATGATTGATTATCTTTATCATGTTGGTTATTCCCCAAATTTTTATAACTTTCTTTGATTTTTACTTATTGAGTAAGAATAAGGGCATATTATTTTATATTGAGATGTTTATACTTCTTCCACCATCCCTACTCTTAAGGAGTGCTAAGCCATCCTTTATATATAAGTAGGAAAGTGCTATATGAAAAAGAAGAGAAAAAAATATCTATATATCATTAACAATTCTATGATATGGTAGATGGAGGATAGGGGGTCTCATCAAGAGCCAACCTACCATGATCATAAGGAAGCAGTGAAGTGGCATTCCCATCATGGCCACCACACCAGGGATATGGTCCAATGGACAATTGAAAAAAAAACTAAAAATTCCTTGGAACAGGAGGTCTCATCACGAGCCGACCTGCCCAATTTTCACTTCTTTCTGGTGAATGGCATTATGATTTATCTGGTCCCCAAGCCAGCACATTGGCCTCCATTATGACATCAAAGAGCACTTCCCTAGGCATAAATAAAGGACAATGGTTCCAAGGGTGAGAAAGAAAATTTTTCATGGTTATGGACACCTGTGGGCAACAAAGCTCTGTTGATGGTATTGGAGTCACATTTTTACAAATCAATAGTAATGTTAAACCCTTTTTCCTATATCTCTATCTAAATATAAAATTAAATTATGATTCCTAGACCCTTGGTTTTGAACCTATTATACATGAAATTCATCATAAATTGATCACATTAGTTTGAGTGGGTAATAAGCGCATTAGTACTTGTGTTCACATTAGCTGTCCCTTTTCCTTATCTTTGAATCATTACAAACATTTCTATATCTATTTACGATTTAATCACACGCATCGATTTCAGTAATGCAATAATTTGATTGATTGTATCATAAGTATGCATGCTTTTTCCTGTTGTACAATTGTTGTGCAGTACTTTCCTCTCTTATTTGACGGTCGAGGATGACCTATCATCCTCTAGGGGGGGCGCAGATGCCTCTTAATAACTGCATGCAGATAAAATCCCTATATTTTTTTATCTGCACGCAAATCAAATCCCTATATTCTAGGGAATAACAAAAACTTAACAATATTATTCCAATCTACCGTGTTGTGTTGTTCCATTACATTACTATGTGTTTGTAAAGAAGTAACAGTGTGCAGAGAAGATGGGAGGTCGACCAATTCGTAGCAAGCCGCAAGTGCTAATTTTTTCTGATGTCGCACGAGAAATTCTGGAAAAATTGGGATGGATTACATACCTCACAAGGCTAAAACAACTTCATGAAATTGAAACAGTAGCTATCGAGTTTTTACAGAATTTGTAGGAAGGATACTCCATGGTTAGAGGAAGACAAATAGCAGTAACATATGAAATAATTGCAGAGGTGTCTGGTCTACCAGCGAAAGGAACTGTATGGACTCATAAGAAGGTCAGGCTTCAAGAAGAAATGAACATTTTCCAGGAAGAAGGACAGACATTGGTCGTCAAAGGCAAAGGAGTTCAACCGACATCATTGGGAGAACCATGGACAGAATTGGCAAAGGTAGTGCAGGCCTATATAACAGGCGATGGAAGGAAAGACTTGGTAAGACCTCGCCACCTTAAGCTATTGGCAGTATTAAAGAAAAAATGTACTGTAAACTTGCCTGCATTTTAAAACTCCTTACTGCATGATGTTGCCCGTAGTATAAGAAATTCTCAGCACACAGACATGGTGGTAAGCCACCATTACTTAATCAAATTAACAGTAAGTTATAGTCTTTCCTAACAACAGACCAGTTGGGAAGAACTGATATTTTTGATTGATGGAGGATTAGCCTTACCTACCCCAAAACGAAAGAGAATGGCTCACGGCAGCAGAGCCATCAAAACGTAGACAATCCTCCCATTAAAAAAGAAGTAGGGGAATGATAGAAGGCCTTCCAGGTAGCAGTAGCCATCCCTTGGAATTTCCTAGCTCGGAGGATGAACAGCCCCCACAACTGGAAGGAGGGAGTCCCCGTACTGATGAGGATGAAGAAGAAATGAGCCACCGCACCAGTGGTGAAGAACAAAGTCACCACACCAGTGGTGAGAAACAAAACAACGTAGGAGAAGGAAATGATGAAGAAGAGGAAATTGAGGAAGAATAAGGAAGTCCTAATACTAGTGTAGAGGGAGAAATTTTCCACTCTGATGAGGAAGAAGGTAGTTACCATACCTGTGAAGAGGACGAAGATAATCACAACAGTGAGAATGAAAGAGAAGGAGCAAATCCTCCCGAAACCACCACTGCAAGTTCATCACAAAGCCCTTTGAAAGAAGACCAATTGGCCCAAATTTTGGCCAATATAAGTGAATATGTGCAGACCCACGGCCCACTGGACCTTAATGTTGATATCAACCAATTGCAGGAGTAATCTGTTGCCAATAAAGAAACGGTTGAGGGAACACCAAATGAAATAGAAAGAGGAAACCCTAATGAAATAGTAGAATCAACTGGGGTTACTTCCCCTGAGAAGTATGGATAGGAAGAGGTGAAAACTAAAGCAATGTTCCAAGCTGAAAATTCTCAGGGAATAGCGGAGCCAATTAAGGGTATTACCCCTGAATAATGCAGTCGGGAGCATATGAAAACTGAATAAGTGTTCCAAGAAGAAAACAGAGAAACAAGCCCAACTGAAGGCACGACTGCTGAGGAGCAAACCCCCGCTAAGAAACTGGGTTCAGAAAAATGAACAACCATTCCATTAAGGAAGAGGAAGAAAGTAACTGAACTTGAAAAACTTTGGAGGGAACGACTGAAGCTTAAGAGGCTAGTGGAACAACTTATGCAGACCATTAGGGTTCTTAAAATGAAACAAATGCCCAAACAAACCCCAAAGAAAAGAAGCATAGTCACCAAACGAGCCCCGAAAAAGAGGAAAGTGGCCACTAAAACAAAGCCCCAAGTTGTAGAGACTATGGAAAACCAGGCTGAGCCTAATCATGAAGATATGGAACAGCAGGCAGCTGTTCCAGATGCAGTTGTTCCATATGGAGAAACCTCAAGTGAAAATGCACAAGCCTGTAGTCAAAACACTTTTAGTGATCCTACATTATCCAGACTCCAAGAGGAGTTGGCACAGGCTCGACAGGAAAGGGAAAAACTTGAAGAAGATACTGTTCCTAGAAGAAGATATCAGGAGTTGCAGCAGTAGATGAAGATCATCCATGCAGCAGAGGCTGAAGCCTATGAAAAGTGTCGTAAGGCAGAGAAGAAGGTTGAAAAGGTAATGAATAAATTAAAAATAGCCCAGAATCGAATGGATACTCTCTGCTCATTATACACAGATGTTTTAGCTTGTAGATGCCCTGCCAATAATTATGCTTTATTTTTATTAGGGAGATATTTACAGTTAAAAATTAAAGCAGTTAGGACAGGAAAATCTATAGAGTTAAACACTATAGATGATTTTGTAACATGCTGCAAACTCTATGGGGTTAAGGTATAGCGTATCCTGTGTGAGTTCTATTTGCATAATCTCATATTGGAAAATGATATTGAGACAAATCCTAGCCCTTTTGTGGGTGACATCCATTACCAAGCATTTATTTCATTTACTGTTAATCAGTTAAAATGGCTCAAAGCCCATAATGTTTTTCAAAGGCAAGAAAATGAGTTAGACTTGTGGGTTAGGAGTGAACCAAAACACCCGTTACAATTATGGGCTAGGCAGAAGAATTTGATGACAAAAGAAGGTGTTATCCAAGCATTGGGGCCTGTCTATAAAGCAATTGTCTTGAATGGGATAGAATATTTTATATCTATTAGAAACTAGGCTTACATAGCAGTTAAGGTCCGATGGGGAATTTCCAATCGGAATATTCAAAATAGAGAGCCATTTAACTATAAAAATTTTGGATTAGCTGCAAACCGCTTGGTTCTCTATAGCAACCTCATTTTGAGGGAAGGCACATTCCGGCTAGGGTGTAGGTTTTGAAGCCCCATTGCATGGTATCCTGCAGCAGAATATAAATCCATCTATGAAATACCTGAAGGACAGACAGGGCATGTCTTCGAAGCTTTAGCTGCAATGCATGGTTTTCGGCCTTTTGATGAAAAACCTTCTCCAACTTATTTTTTAACTACTTTGCATGTAAACTACGGTTTTCATGAGGACATGAAAAAGGGTAAGAAGGGGGGTATGTATGAATTCATTATGTGTTTTCTCATTCTTTTACTTTAAACATAACTCTTTTTACTTTAGAAAGATGACTTATTACATAATTATGGTAGAATTGCAAAGACTTATGTTTATTGTAAAATGTAACTAAAAACTGCCTTTTATTGCTAAAAACAGGAATCAAGCAAGGTGAACAGCTATACCAGAGGCAAGGCTAAAGCAAGAGCAATTGTTGTTCCTCCACAGATAGACCAAATCCTGCCAAAGAGAAGAAAATACGAACGCATTGCTAAGAGAAGGCAGGGGACATCTCGACTTCAGTCAAAGGAAATCAAGTGACAGCTAAAGAAATAAAGGAAGTGAATCCCTCAGGATCCTTCCATCCTGAGGGATCGCTGTTCAAACCTTATCTCATTCCTTTTCTTATCCGTCGAGTTTGTTATATAAGGCAACGCCTTTAGAGATTGAAGGAGTCGAATCATTTGATTAAAAACATTCCTTTTTTAATTCTGCACTTTATTGACTCTCGTGATCAGAGAGCGGTCATTGTAAACACTTTTGTGTTCAATTAATACAAAGACGCGTTTTTATTTCGTCTCTCAAGCTCTGAAGTAACCCAGCAGTGTTTCACTGGTGCTAAGGGCCCAGCCCTGGTGGAATTGTTCTGCTATTTGTATTTATATCCTTTAATTACTATTGCGTGATAATTGTATTTGGTTTTATTACGATTGCAGAGTTACTTAATTAATGTTGAATTGTTTATTGGTATTTCTGTGTGTGTTAATGAATTGCATTGCTATTCCATTTCAACAAGGATCTTGATTCCTGTATTATTCATCTTGTTATCACTAATAAAGCTTTGTCGTTTAATGTTTAACTCTGTGTGTTGTTCCATTGGATTTTTGTTCATTTCGATTGTTACTTAATAAATTTTGTTGTCAACAAGGTTGGTGTCTAATAGGATTTTTCATTTGATTTCATTAAGTTCATGTATGCTGTTCAAATTCATTAGTTAGCAATTGATGTTCAGTTCTAGTGTGTTGTTCATTTCTAATTCATTAGTTTTAGATTGCAGAAATATTGTTTATTTACATTTTGTTGTTTATGCACATAACTATTCAATTAAAGATTGTTGTTCATTTCCAATCCTTGCTTTTAAAAGAGTTCTTCTTAGTTTACTTTCAACAGCAATTAGTTCAATTTTGATTTCACTTTGATTGCTTAAGAGCAGGACTTTCAACTGTAGAGAACACTGGTTATTGCTTCCAAGTTCCTAGATTGATTGCCTTGTTCCAGTTTGATTTCAGTTGCATCAATTTCTAAAGGAATGAGTTATTGCTACTGTATGCTTGATTGATGTTTTGTAGAGTGAATAGTTAAGTTTCAGAGCATTTGAGTTTATGTTATTGTAATTAGATTCCTTTTCCAGAATCTGTTTACTCTTGTATTTAGAATACTATACTACATCTCTCATAGCATTACTCCTAGCTCAAATTGCAACCTCAGACAGAGTACACTCTTGAAACAAAAAGTCGTTCTCGGATTGATAATTAACGTAGGATAAATAGATGTTAAAAAGATACCTTTTATACCTCAACATATTGTTATGTAGGCTTTGATTATATTGTGGCCCCTTAGACTCCTATATATAGTAAGGTGGTCTTAACAATTGTATTATCCAATAATTTTCCATTTATGTGATGTAAAGGAGGTTTCCCCTTGAAGAAAATATTTCTTAAGTTTTTGATCTATCTTTTCTTCTATTTTGTGAGTTGGTTGCATAATAGATCGAAAAACCTTTATATGATAATCTTCCTTCCTTTATTTTCTAATTATACTCAATTTTGTGTTCATAAATGATTTTGTATGATGATGTGTCAATGATAAGTGAACTTAAGGTTAAAGGTAATCCCTTTCTAAATTTATAAACCTTCGAAACTTAGTATTCCTTCAAACCTATTTTGGTATAACTCCTTTTAAAATCTTGAAATGGAATTTTCTCTTTTTTTAATTTTTGTTGAACTCGATTTTGTTTTTCTAAATAATTCCATTTTACTTCTTTATAAAATATGTGGCACTCATATTTCGCCTTTTATATATATAATATATATTTCAAAAGGCTTAAGGATCCAATTTTATATGAACTTTGGAAACATAAAAAGTTTTGATTTTTTTTTATTTTTAGGTTAATATTTTTTATTTCATTTTTTTACTCTTCTAATTTCTTACTTGTCCTTTCAAAATAAGATATGGAATTTGGGTGAGACACAACGCTAATTGCGACGATAGAGAAAGTCGCATTATTTTTTTGACACAGTGAAATAGAATAGAGGGCATCAGTGGCAAGGGATAGAAACAATGATGGATCAATAATGGTAGGGATGTTGGTTTCAGACGAGGAAGGGAAGTGCAAGAGGAAGGCCAGAGGAAGTCGGCAGGGTTTATTTATTTATTTATTTTCGGCAGCACAGTGAAAGATGACGACCGTGGAATTGGTCTCGGTGTTGTTTGATGATCCAATAGTGGAGGTGCCTACATGTTTTTGTGGATAAGGCGAGCAGGTTTATGGCATAATGTTAGGGTATGGTCATTTTGGAACCGACGATTGTAAGGCTCGGTTATTCATACGATCACTGAGCTTGGATGCCTACGACAGATGGTGATATTTCTAGACAGACATGAGAAAAGTGTTGGCTTGATGTAAAGTGAACAAGAGTTCTTGCAGAGTCAAAAATTGTTAATCGATGAGGGTGGCAATGTCGACGATAGGGGAAATATGTTGTGTGTTGATGATGAAAATGGTTTTTTACAAGAGGCAGAATGGTTTTGGAATTCGAAAGGTTGGAACGGTGGTTTTGTCTTGACTGGTTTGTTGAAAGTTGGTGTGCTCGACTGTGTTTTTGTTTTTTTAATTATATTTGTATGAATTTATTTTTATCCTTTTCTCTTTTTCTTGTGTATATATATATATATATATATTTTATTTTTTTTATTGCTATTATTTTTTATTTTTTATTTTTTTAATGATATTATTTCTTATATAATTTTTATTTTATTTATTTTATTTTTTAATAATAATACATATGTGTGTCTGTGTGTCCATGGGTTTTGTATAGAAGTTGATCGAGTGCATTGTTAATGCACTCCTTGATGTGAAGTCACTGGTTCAATTCCCTGCCTCGATCGAGGTGATATATTGGACATGATTAAATGTAGTCCTACCAAGATTACAATATATATATATATATATATATATATATATATATATATATATATATATATATATATATATATATATATATATAGATATATATATATATATATATTCCTTTTTTATATAAATTATTTTTTCCTTTTTATTTTATTTATTTATTTATTTTTAATGGCCAAATTCCTGACGATGAATCTGGAAAAATGGAGAATCTCCAACTATATAAAAAAACATTTGATCGCGACGACAACTACATTGATGAAGACTAATGACAAATGGTTTGGATCGGAGAACGTGGCTCTGATACTAATGTAACGAACAAAGTTTGTATACTCAAAAGAATGCTCTGATACCAATGTAACGAACAAGGTTTGTATACTCAGAGGTTAGATACTCCAGAAGACTTCGAATATGAAGATTTCCATTGAAGATACAAGAATATATATATATATTAAAAACATATGAATGAGAATGATGTTGCAAATGAGAGTGAGGGCCTGCTTATATACCCTAGGCAGATGTCCTTTTATGAATGGTCATGTCCTTAGGGACATACCTCTTCATTAACTAGTTACTAATTAATCATTATTTATGATGTGTTAGTTTATTTATATTTACATTATTTATATCTATAGTTTATTCATAACATAAGCCGTCATTGACTTAAGTTTTTATGGAGCCTCTAAAGGAAATCCAGGAAAAGCAAGCATTGGAAGTATATTCATGATTTCCAACTCAAACCCCTTACATGTGTTTTCTCAATCTTATGGGATAGCTATGAACAACATGGCGAAATTCAAGGCATTTGAAAAAGAGATTCAAATAGTAGTTAAGAAAGGATAAAAGTTAATCCAGGTCCATGGTGACTCCCAAGTCGTAATAACTTGTATCAGGAAATTACTCCCTCGTCACCCGCTCGATAGAATTATTCAAATTTAGCGCCTGAATATGACCATTGCAATTACATGTGAGTTGTTATTAAATTTTGACTACGTAATTCCCCTACACGCACGGAGGGAAGGGAACATGGTGGAAGACCACTTTACGAACTGGGGAAACCTGCAGGAAAATATCTCCATCTACATATCATGGGAGGATATGAAACAAAAGGATGGGTTTCTTAGGATCAATCAACTGATTCACCAGGACAAGTCTGGTACCAATACACCTCTCCTTGATGGGGGTATTTCGCCGCCAATTACTTGTCGATAATGAATATAACATGAATTATAGAAGGCACAATTAACTATAAAATCATTTTAGCAACATTTTAATATGACACGACGCAACCTTTGGCGACCCTCGTAAATTGATATGGGCCCTCTACGATACCTCACATGGAAACCACATGGCATGAATTTGTTCACAATACAGGGGATCAGCTGGATCAAGCCTCTCTTATTAATTTTCCAACCTTCAATCACTATGTTTTCATATTCCCGAGGATTGTCACTCTGATCATTCCTTCTAACTTTGCGAATATGGAGACCTCCTCCCATGGCAGATTGGCCATAACAAGAGACATACCTAACAGGAGAATTAACCTCATTAATGGTTTCATCATGCACCTCTGCGTTGGTTTTGTGATTTTTGGTTTTACCTATGACACTTGGCCCTTGCTGTTGATTTCCCATGAGTTTATCTAACCTCCTCTTACTAGACCCCTCATGCTGGTGGTTCATTATAAAATCCCTACGTTGTTTGTAGGGTGGTGGAACTCAGGGGGACTGCTTGTTAACAAAGTTGTAGCTCCTCTCCTTTTGGGGTTGGTGTTCACCCTTTAATGGTGGGTGAAGCACTGGCTCACGGCGATGTTTCATGTTCATTCACCTCCTTACTCATCCATTTTCATTTTACCTAAACTATGTGCTTGTTCTAGTTGTTGATCACACCACCGTTTGAGTTTCCAGGGTGGTAGTCTCTCTTAATGTTCACTATGTTGTTCTTGAATAACACGGGGTCTTGCCCGTATTTTTTGTTGGTGGTCATACTATTTTTGTCATCCTTACAGAGCACAGACCCAAAAGGAGTATCTTTCAACTACCCAGTGCTTGTCTATGGGGTTTGGTATTCAGGGACTTTCTCGATTTGGTTTTAAAATTGGGTCTCGCCACTCCTATACCTTATATGTTCACACAGTCATAAGGGGTTTCGTAGTCCCACAAAATCATAAGGGATGTTATATGTTCATACAATCATATGTTTAGTTGCATCAAGGGGTGACTCATATGCCTCCCTTAACCCTCCAACCTCTCATTTTCTTCCTTTTTTTTGTAGTCAATTATCATTTCAGTGTCCGGGCCAAATTAATATCCCTCTATGATATCATTGGAGTCCTTTCCCATTCGTCAGTAGTAGTGGTTGTTTATTTTGTTTGTAGGTTATACATGGCACTGAGACAACGAATGCCTATCCAATGGGGCAGAGTAGCAAGGAAATCATCCTCCAGGCATTGATGATTGTTCAGATGGGGGTCAGTAGCAAAATTATTTGAAGCTGCTTCTTTGGAGGTCAGGAAAGAAATATTGAATTTGGAAACCAAGGAATTTGGAGACCACCCATATTTCTCTGACTCTAAGATAAGTAGAGGCAACCTCAAATGGGCACCAGATCCTGGAAATTTTAGAAACATATGACTCCATTTTCTTCACTCAATCACTCACCATTGTCAAATGGAGACACTGCTTATCATGGTTATCTATGATAAGCAATTCGATAATTACAAACTCTTTGCAGGTCAGGAAGAAATCAAGCGCGTCATGTGGGACATAAGATATAATTTGGATGACATAGTGGTAAGGCTGACTCAAGTGGAACAATATATAGCTTCAGACTATGATATTGATTCCAATGGACATGAGGAAGAGGATGCAGTAATCAATACAGTTCCTCTCAACTCTATCAATGCCAAATCTACCTTACCAAATAATAACTCCCATGTCGCTGGCTCTCCAGGATGGGAAATTATCATCCTTGACTAGTTTATGTTTTTTTGAGTTCTTACTACACTGTGCAGTTTTAAGTTTGTCTTATGTAGCATCCTTTTGTCAATTTTAGTTATCTCATGCTATATTTTTGTAAAGGGTGTCGTGAGTTGAATTTTTGGTGTGAGACACCTTAGTTTTTATGTCAACAAAAACGTCTACTATGGCTTATTTTTTGATATTGGAATGAAAAATTTTATTCACTATAAAACTGAAAAAATTATGAAAACTTTCCAATATAATATCTATTTCCTCAATTATCAATAATAATACATAGACATATTTATAAAAAAAAAAAAAACTTTGAGTAATATATTGACCGGCCTTATCTTTTGAGCTCTTATACATACAGACAATATTGATTCGTTCTTATACATATGGTTATTTTGAGCTCTTATACATACAGATAATATTGATTCGTTTGATTCGTTCTTATACATATGGTTTAGCGTAATTATAAGTAGTTTTTAGCGTAATTATAAGTAGTTTTTTTTGTTTATATAGATAGATATATTCCTTTTTAATTTAATGGTATATCTTATATATTAAGTTAATAACTGAATTTGCTTTTAATTGATTTACCATTATTTACTATTTATTTTCCATGCATTTAAGTCTATAATTAACTTTTTCATATTTACTCATTAAATGTTTATATCTATCAAGTAATCAATCTGACAATTTGGTAGAAGCCTGCATTTTCAGAGTCGGTTTTAGAACTTGTCGTCCACAGTAAATGGTGTCAAATGTACAACTTTGTGTGATTAGTTAGAAGAGAGCTTTAGTAAATCAGTTCGGATTTATTTGAACTTTTAATTAAACTAAAAGGTGAGAGAAGTAAATTTCTTTTAAAATGTGAACTTTTGTGTTTGGACACATTTTAAGGAGTAAATTTCTTTTAAAGCTTCACATTAAGATGTAAATTTCTTTACTTGGTAGATGTTATATATACTTAAAAAAAGTGTGTTTTTGATGTTTTAATTCATTACAACAAATTTTATCTAAGACATTAAAGTATAAAATTTCACTAGCCAGATTTTGAAAGTGAACTAGTTCCATAAAAATCATTCCACACAACTACTGGAAATAGCCCAAATTAACATGTATCTTTGTTACTTATTAATAATAATATTTATATAAATTTCACATTTTTATATACATAAATATTCTTATTTTTTATTTTAATGAAACTTTTTCATATGTTTTTTTAATTTATTTTTTATGTAATATATATATGTGGGAAAAAATTTATTGTAAATATTGAAATTTTATATATTTATTAATTATATTTAAACATGAAATAATAAAATATAGTAGTTATGAATATGCATCATTTTATATGTTTAAATATATTTTAATTGGAAACTATTATAAAAATTATACATGTATTTCACATTTTTATATTTAAAAAATATATATATTTTTAATTATATTTTTTTCTTGATTAATGCTAAGAAGAAAATGAACATTGCAAAGATAAGAACTAATTCTCATGAGCTCAGAAGTGAAACCCAAAATTGGTCTATTCCCAAAACACCTAGGCACAAAAGAATTTGCCCACATTTCCATACTAAGAGAGTTGAAGATGAAAAAAACTTTCTCTTGGATTGCTTGGCCCTTATATCTGTTCTTTTTACAAACATTTGCCACACTCCCAACCTTCTAAATTATTTAAGCCAACAAAACTATAGTGATCCCTAAGACTTCTCTCTGTTCATTTTTATCATAGAAATCAACTATTAAAGACCAATAGACAATAGACAATATTGGTCTTTATGAACATTAACGGCCACCATCATCCTTTATTAATTTTTTGTATGTTTATTAATTATATATTTTGAAATGTAATAATGACAAATATGACTCATTATTATTTACATTTATTTTAATGTAATAAATATAAAAATTGTTCATAATTTTATTAATAAAAACAATTTACCATATAACAAATTGAAAAACAAGATTACCAATTTTTATTTTTTTTGAATAACAATTTAATATTTAAATTTACAATCATTACACTTAGATTTTCCTTACCTAAATTATGGAAATTCTGATATGATTTTGATAAAATTTAGCATAATTTTTTATAACTTCAAATTATATTTGTCAAATTTTAAAATTTTGAGGATCGAAAGGTTTTTAGAATATTGAATAAATTTCTACTACCAAAAATAAAAAACAAGATTCAAACGCTGATACTTAAAATTAAAGTTAAAATAATAATAATAATAATAATAATAATAATAATAATAATAATAATAAGAATTATTCAGATTTTTAGAGATTTTTAACTATACACCTAAATTTACAGCTGCTGTAGACAACACCTTACACCAAGTCTCTCACTGAAATCATAACCATAACAAACATAGCGCAATCATAACCCTAAAAAAAGCACATTTAATGATTGATATTGCTTTTATTTGAAACGTTTGGTGGTTAGCCGGAACAGTGATGAAACTCAGATCTGATGACCCACAGCATTATTGGCTACACTTTGTGGTTACAGTTCAAAACGCTTTTAGCATGATCGTTCCACATCACATGCATGACTCCAACGGACAGTATAGTACTGTACAGTACTGGACATTATTGTTTTGTTTATACATTATTGTTAATGTATAAACAATTTAGTATTCTTAAAAAAAAATTAAACATTTCAATTATACATTTTAAACAATTTAAACTCAAAATTTTTATTTTATTTTTTAAATTTTAATTAAAATTAATTAAAAAAATATAATCAATCTTCCATGTTTGGCAGCCGGATTTGGAAACTCTCGAGTTGATTTCTTTTGGTAACTCTCGAGTTGCTTTCTTTCGGTTTGTCTGATGTCGAGTTCGCATCACCTTTCAGTTTTTAATGGTGGCATTTTTGTGGGAGCTGGCCTGTCCACCATAGATGCATAAGGTTGGTAACAATACGATTATTTTTTAGCTTAACATTTTTAAATAAAATAAAGTATATATATATTATTATTATTTAATTTTAAAGTTATGGCTAAGTTAGATATGAAATTGGTGTATAAGATTTTTTTGTTTGTTTATGAGATGAGGGATCTATTTCTTTGCAGCAATTTGACTCTTAAGTCTAGCAAGGTATACATATTTTATCTCTCTAGTTTTGAACTTGTGATCTCTTAAGAGGAAACAGGGGCTCTTAACCATTAAACTCACTCAAGCTGTATACAACAAATAAATAGGTCACTTGAGTGTCGAACATTTATAATCAAATTCAAATATAAGTCAAAGGACAACTAACTTTCTTGTTTAGCTAATTGACTAATAAAGTATCTAATATTATGAATTGTTTTGATGTTTAAATTTAATATAATAAAATTAGGATTTTTTTTATTTTTATTTTTTTAAATTAGGTTAATATTCAATTTTGTAGGATTAGAGTTGATAATGATGATGATGATGCTTAACGTCCACTGAGACGAATCTTTGGTCTATCGGACCTAAAGAAAAGAGTTATTTAATTTGATTTAAGATTTTATTCCTATGCTCAAAAAGCTTGGAGAGAAGCCTCCCGAGCTCACTATAATTTTGACATCTTAAAAGGCTAGGAAGGTCAATATTGCAACAAAGATTATGAAATTGAGCTCTAATGTGGTTGTACGTGGGGCACTCTAAGAGGAAGTGATTTTCATCCTCGATGTTCATATTCTCACAAAGATGGCAAATCCTTTCCATCCATGGTGTTTTAGGAACTGTCCAACGACCTGTTTCATTATGGAGCTCGTGAGAGTTCGTTCTAATTTTGGCTATATTAATTTTCTTCTTTGAGCTAGTTAAAACAGAGAGATACTTTTGATCTTCTAAAGTGGGGTTGGTGACCTCCTTATAATACCTTAATTTTCTTTTAGCTGTTAGATCTTTCTTGCACCACATTTTTTCTTTGAACTTAGAAGTAACAATTTTTTTAATCTTATTGATGTTTTGCAATGCAACATTCTCATCGATCTCCCAATGGTTTAACCAGGCCCTGGTGTCTTTATACCAACCTCGTTTAAGGCTTAGGTGATTTTGGATGGAATATAATGTTGAGATTGCAACAAGATGATGAGCTTAGTGAAAAGAACTGTCTTCATTAAGTGGGCCCGCAGGCTATTTTTGGCGCAAGTATATTTTTCGACTATGTCTACTTTTAGACATGTCGATCATATTCTATGAGTTGCAGGATGCTATTTGTGGATGGTTGGTCAAGTTGGAAAAAATAGATGGACTTCTATTTTTATACATATTAGGTTTAATCTATTTTTAGATTGCTAGTCTAAAAATAGATATGTCAAATATTATTAGCTCTTAATAATATTTGGACTCTAAACATTATCTTATTCTCTTGGAGCACTTCAGTTAAGTGCACAGATGTGGCACAGGAGCTGACAGAAGGAATTACACTATTCATGAGGGTTAAGTGGAGCTATTGCATGGAGACTTCAGTTAGAACTCATGTGACAGAGTTTGGTGGAGTTGTAGAAGTAGTTGGTGGAGTTGTGTTCAGCTTAACTCAGTTAGACACAGTTGAGCTAGTTGTATCTAGTCTAACTGATTGATACACTAGTGAGAGTGGTGTGAATTAATTAATAATTAATTCACTAAATATTAACTCGATTAATCAATCAAGAATACACCAGCTTAACTACAAGGTATGGATAGTTTCGTGAGAGATAGGTGAAAGGGCAAGATAGACTATCAGTTGTGACTATAGTGATGCATTGATTGCATCCAACACTCAGTGGAGATGCCAATGAGGATTGCGTGAGCAAGGCTGGAGTAATTCGAACTCATTCAGAGCCATTCTTTAGCAGGGATTGCACAGTAGAGGCAGGCTAGCGGGTGGCAGAGATCGGTGCATGGATTTGCTAGATCAGGGTCTAATTAGTGTGTAGCGATTGTATTGTGCTGAGAGCTTGTGAGAATCTTTTTATGAGGATTGTTACATGATCTCTATGACATATATTATATACAAATATTTGGGGTTTTTAGCTTCAGGCTTTCCCGTAAAATCACTATGTTAATGTGTGTGAATTTTTATGGTTTCATGTGTGCATGCGATTGATTTAATTTTCGCATGTGATGATCAATGGTGGAATAGATTCGTATTGTGCATGAAGTGAAATCTGTGTGATCGGAGAGGATTGGATATATAAGGCGCATTTATAAATTTCTTTATGGTATCAGAGCTATATTGACTATTGGAGCAATAAATTATCAAGTTGACCGAGTTTTGTGCCGGTGGAATTCGAATTTGGTGCCAGTTGTTTTCGTCATTGTTGATGTCTTTCAACGGATTGCGATTGGAGTATGCCCTTGAGGGCAGCTCAAATTATATTGCATGGAAGGACAGGATGGAGGTGATGCTGGAGGATAATGGGTTGAGGGAGTTCATAGATGCAGAAATTCCAAAACCTGCTTCCAGCGATGCTGCCGCCCTTAACGCATGGCAAAAGAAGACAAAAAAATGTCGAAGGATTATGTTGGAAGGTGTGAAGGATCACATAGTGTCCAACCTCATGGTAAAGTTTCTCCATTCTTGATGTGGAAAGCTCTGATAGACTTGTTCCAAAGCAAGAGCGACTAGAGGAAGTTTGCGCTTAAGGATAAACTCAGGAAGATAAAAATGGAGAAAGCCGACAGTATACCCAAGTACCTCACAAAGTTTGTCTAGTGTAGGGATGAGCTAGGAAGTGTGGTGGTTACTGTAGATGAAGAGGACTTGGTGAGAGTGGCTCTCCTTAGGCTTCCGAAGAGCTTCTGCATTCCCAGAGACTTCGTCAATGGTCTGGGAGAAACTACCGAGATGGGAGCGACTTTGGTCGCATCTTGTGCAAAAGGAGGAGATATGAGTACCAAAGGGACGATCTTCATCGAAGAATGAAGATGAAGAAAATTGCTTTTGGCTGCCAAAGCAAGGAAAGGGGAAGGGAAAGAAAAATCCTTCTCAATCAGTAAAAGGAAAGAAGCAGGACATGTCCAAGGTGAAGTGCTTTCACCGTCACAGTCAATGTATACATTATGCCACTAATTGTCCACAGAAGAAGAAAAATAAGAAGGCTGCTGGATATGCAGCTGGAGAGGCCTTAGCCTCGCAGTTTGAGCTGGATTTTTCATTGATCTCATGCTTGGTTTCAAGTGTGATGGGATCAGTGTGGTTTCTTGATAGTGGTGTGTCTTTCCATATGACCGGAGATAAAGATTTGTTTACTGATCTGGATGAGAAGGATCTTGGAGTGCACATCGAGATGGGCGATGACGGTAGATACAGTGTGACTGGTATCGGGACCATTTCCTTTGAGAGGGAGTCTGGAAAACCTTTCATCTTGAAGGATTTCATGCATGTTCCAAGATTGAAGAAGATTCTGATCTTTGTGGCGATGTTGGAAGACAAGGGATATGATGTTGTCTTTAGCGAGGGAAAGGCTTTCCTGCGCAGTAAGGAAACTGGTGAAACCCGGAGGATAGGGGTTCAGGTTAAGAACCTTTATCAATTGCAGGTAGATGTATCGCACAACAATGCGGTGCAAAGAAGAGGAGTGGTGAGCCTTAATGAGGGCGAGCTATGGCACAAGAGATTGGGCTATCTTCACCATGGTGTTTGAAAAGAAAAAGGAGCAGATTAATCGAAGCCCTAAATGTACACTGGCAATGACGTTGAAAAAGATGTACTTTAGGGAAGTATGTGAAAGCCACCTTTCACGAGAAGGATAGTCGCGCCACGACGATCCTTGAGAGACTTCACACAGACGTGTGTGGTCCTTTCTCAGTTGCTTCGACAGCAAAGCACAAGTATTATGTGATCTTTGTTGATGATTTCTCTCGAAAGTGCTTGATCTTCTTCATGCAGAAGAAGAGCGAGACATACTCAAAGTTCTGTGAGTTCAAGGCACTGGTTGAGAAATAATCAGGGAAGCAGGTGAAGGCTCTTAGGAGCGACAATGGTGGTGAATTCATCTCTGGTGAATTCAAAGACTTTTGCAACGCATAAGGAATTCAAAGAGAGCTCATAGTGCCTCATAACCCACAACAGAATGGGGTCATGGAGCAAAAGAACAGAACGATCATGGGTGCTACACGGGCGAAGTTGCATGATCAAGGCCTTCCCATACACTTGTGGGCTGAGGCATGTAATACTACAGTTTATGTGCGAAATCATTGTCCTCACAAGATACTTGGCATGAGTACACCCGAGGAGGCATTTTTTGGTAAGAGGCCTAATATTTCCCATTTGAGGATTTATGGTTCACTTGTTTACATTCATGTGACGAAGGATGCCAGGAAGAATCTAGAGCCGACTACAGAGGTTGGGATATTTGTGGGGTACATAGAAACACCCCACAACCATCGTGTATATTTTCCAGACAGTCAGAAGATTGTTGTGCGATGGGATATCAAATTTCATGAGGAGAAAGCCATGAAGTGTTCGCTTGAGAGGGAGCCACACTTGCATGCAGATGAGGAGCTATTAGTTCCTAAGGATGAGCCTCAAGATGTGGATCAGCCACAGGAGGAGGTTCATGGAGTGGAAGAAACCACTCATGCAGCGCCAAAAATCAGAGGGCGGAAGCGCACTACAGAAGCTGAGCGACTAAATCTTGATGCAGAGAAGATTGTAGGAGCCCCTACATCACAGTGCAGATAGAGACAGTCACCTGACCGATATACTGGATACATGGCTTTTATGATTAAGTGTATCGTGACAGAACCATCCTCTTTCGAGGAAGCTGTGGAGGACCCTACATGGGTAGATGCCATGGTGGAAGAGTATGATTCGATTGTCAGAAAAAGTGCATGGGAGATTTTCCCAAGGCCGGAAGGGAAATCAGTGGTAGGTTCGAGATGGATCTACAAAGTGCAGCAAGCTGCTGACGGGAGCGTCGAGAAGTACAAGGCAAGATTTGTTGCCCGGGTGTTACACTGAAAATTGTCATCCTGACATTCTACTATGTGTATGAGCTCATTATTTCTAAAACTCCTCCCTTTGCAAGTCTAACATATCAGTTCCTCATGTCAAGCCTTGAAAATCAGAGAAAAGTTCCTAAAAATCTCCTAAACTTTGGTGTCGCACTTTCTCTCTATCTTGCCTGCGGTCTTGCGCCTCATGTTCAGCTTTCCTGCATATCAAAACGCACTTTATCTGTGTTAAAAGTGCGGACCCCTGTAAGATCAAAAAGGTGCAAGTAATTTCCAAAAAGCTCAATAAAAGTGAATTCTAGAAGCTTCCAGAAAATATCTTGCGGTGGTAGAACTGCTCTTATGAGGTGCATGAATCCCTTACCTTATGGAGCTAACCCCTTGATGTGAGGAGATTATCCCTTTGAAGGAGGATTCTATCCCTTCATAGTTGGAACAAGAAACCTCCTCTATTCTACTATAAAAAGAGGCATTGGGTAGCCTCAAAGGGAGTTGAAGCTTTAGAATATTTGAAGTTAAGTGCTGTTGAGATTCAGACTCAGTTGATTAAGACTTTTGTGAGGAGAGATTACATACCTCTATTAGTCTTGGTTGGAGGAGTGCAAAGCTTATCAAAGTAAAGGAGATTCCTACTTCGGACCCCAGAAAGTCCTGTGCAACATCAAGGCTCAGGTTGTAAGGATTTTCTTCGTTTGAAATTAATACAAATATACTCATTTTTCTCAATAAGCTTTCAATCAATGGTTTATTTCATAGATTCCTTGATCACTATGATAAGCATGGTTTATGATGATTTCTATACAGGTGCTATGTAATATTTTTCTTGTTTTTGATTGCAAGTTTACGAGGAAAACTCCTTCAAGCGCGCGAGGGACAATAACGACGTCAAACAAGCACTGGACAAACGGTAAGTCCTTAACACCTCTATAGAGCTTTTCATGGATCGTATATGCTTAGAGAGAGATTAGTTTATTTGGCTGTTTGTTGCTAGATACTTTTAGTACTAGGGAGATCGGTCTTGTCCGCAAGATGGATTTATCCGCCAACAAATTGGCGACTCTGCTGGGGAAAGAACTTGTTGTTTTTGGTTCTCTTTTATTTTGATTTAAGGAAACGTTTTTCCTAGTTTTTTATTGATAGACATCTGCCTGGGTAGCTTAGGCTTTCTCTGTTTTTGAAAATTTTTAGATCTTTTATGTTTTTCTCTAATTTTTCCTGGGACCGCACTTTGCCTTTTTTGCACAGTGCGGGCAGTTACACATTTTTGCTTTAGTAAATAGTGCAGTACCGCACCTGTTCCTTCTGCAAGCCTACGGACCCTGTTAAAATTTTGAAAAACCTTTAGATTTATTTCTTAGGTTTATCTTTATTTTGATTTAGAGTTTTTGATTTCTGCCCAGATTGATGAATGTTTCTGTCAAAAGCTTTCTGTGAATGAATCTTAGCAGTATTGGTATTTTGATGATTTTCTAGAAGTTTTGCATTTTGGATTGTCTTTCACTTGGCCTTTGTAGCGATTTGAAGCATTGACTGTTTAAAATACCTGAGATTACATTGGTCTTTTTTCTTTTGCTGAATCCGACCTTATTGTGAAATCATCCTTTATTGAGAAATAGAGTTGCATGTTTCTTTGCAAATATTCTAAAAGAAACTTTGTTATTGGTTTTTGAATTTCATTTTTCATAAAAACATAATTGAGTGTTTTTGATCTGTTTGTTATTCTGAACAAATAGATCCTTATTTTCTGAATAACTAAGTAAAACATTCTTCAAAAACATTTTAAGGCTTTTATTCAAATATGTTATTAAAATTTGTAGATCTCAGAATTAGTTTGATAGTTTTGAGTGATTTTTATAAAAGTTTGTAGATCTCTTTTGAAGAAAATTTGTTTTATAGCTTCAAATTTTTGAAAGTGAAAGGATTTTCTTATGAGCTTTGATAGTTTGTTTCATTTGGATTCATTGTTGAAAAGACAAAAATATTTTCTTTCAATTGTTCTTTATGTTTAAAGAAGGAATTGTTCATTAAAAGAATTGCATTCTCTAACTCTTCCTTAATTAGAATTTCATTGAAATAACACGATCTGATTATCATTTTTAGGTGCAGTTTTAATGTTTTTTGGAAATCGAGTCTTCACACCATCAGAGTTTCACTTCCACGCCCATTGACTTAAGAAACAACTCCTAAAAGTAACGCTTAATTAAAATTCATCTAGCAATATTTTATTTTCTAGGGCTCTTATCACCAACATAGCTTAGGCTAGTATCTTGGAGTAGGGAGTAATTAACTCTCCAAGGTAGTAAAACAAACAAGTAGACAAATCTTGCGGTAGGAACTAAACCCAATTGTAATTTGTATAATCTAGGAAGCTTCTCTAAAAGAAGTCAATCACGAGATCATGTCCGAACCTTTGAGACAATCAATTATGTTTCATTGGGGAAGATAGAATATTTTGCGCGTATTACAAATGGTAAACCTCATATTAACCATTGTCGAGGAGCCTGGGGTCACTTGTCAATAAACCTCGAATTAACCATATCGAGGAACCTTCAAGGGGATTGAGCTTTGTTACTCTGCCCTTGCGCGTGGGATCGGATCGTAGACTGTTCCCCCAGTTATATTTGTTGCTATTGGTAACCTTAGTGTCCATAAACTTAAGATTATTTCCTAAGGTGACGGTGAAGGAAAAATCTCACTGTACCTGGAGTAGACGTCGACTAGACTCACTTGGACTCTCTGGGGGGTTCTCTTCACACGAGATGGTTTTGTGAGGAAACTTGTGCCAGTCTGTTTCATTAAACAGGTTGTCGGGGTAGCTATTCCAACCGCCCTTTCTGTATTAAATTTCTACTAAGTTGGATTTCATCACCAACTAGTTTTTTTAGTACGAGAGGTTATTGTTTGTGTGTGGTTTGAACTCTTATATTTTTAAGTGTGTGATTCAATTGTTTGTTTCTTAGAGACTTTAGGTGTTTTCATCAAAATTTTCTTTGTTTGCGCGTGGTAAATAATTAATCGTGGCGAAATTGCCGAGACAATCCCGGAGATTACAAGGGAAACCCCCTGAATATTCACCAAGTCAGCTTGAAGGGCTTCGCGTTCTGGTATCATCTAGTAGCGGTAGGATTAAATCAACAGAAGTCGGAACTTCATCCATAGTGGTTCATCCTGATTATCAAACACCCATAACAGAACACATTCAAGAGCCGGTTCCAGTTTCTGAAGTTACTGGTAGTATTTCTCCTACCAGTGAACTGGCTGACGAACCTGAAATCTCTGAACCTGAAACTAAACCTTCTGTTTTGGACACATATTCAAGGATTATTACTCCAACTTCTAGCAATCCTGGTTCACCAAGGGTAAGAAATATTGTCACTTCCATCTGGACTAATTTCTATTGAATAACTTACTAATCCAGACGAAGAGTTATCTCCTCCCAATTCTCCTCAATCATTAAATCTTAGGGAACGTGAATCAATTTTCTACAGCCCTATTCGAACTACTGCTTGGTATTTATCCTTAACGAATTTTTTAGAGAATCCGTGTCTTGCTTTTTCTCCACCTCGAGTTCCATTTCATCCAACACCTAGAGGTTACTATCCTTCATCTATTACGGCAGGAGAGTCATCCATGTTTTCCTAGACACCGGAAACATTTTTACATGGTGGTACTTCTGTTCCTTCGGGATATCACGCTCTATCTGGTACTTTCTCCGGAGCATCTCCTCAACCAATAGAACAAGTGTTATCATTTGGTTTAAGTGGAATTAAAACTAAAACGTAGAACACAGAGAAAATTTTTATGATGTCTGGTAATATTCTGAATCTGCAACCTCAAGGCAGTCAGTTACCGCCTGGAGGGAAATCTCAGGGAAATCAGTTACCGCCTGGGGGGGAAACCTTAAGGTATTCAGTTACCACCTAGGGGGCAACCTTCAAGAATTCAGTTACCACCTGGGGGTCAACCTCAAGGTAGATTTTTCCCAGGACAAACTGTGGAATCATATTATTTTGGGGGACAACCCCAAGGAAAGTACATACCTCAGGGATATCAACCTTCATGACAGTACACACCCCAAGGTCAACCCCAAGCTCAATATGCTCCTCAGGGTCCTTATCAACCCCAGCTTCAGTACGGGCCTCAGAGTTATCAACCTCAAGGTCACTACCCAATTCAAGGTTACTAGCAGCCTTCTGGTTAGTCATCTGTTCAAGGAGCCGAAAATTTACCACTTACTTATCAACCCTACGTTCAACCAGGTTATGGTCCTTATGTTCAAAATTCTGCGGGACAGTACCCCGGAATGAATATGGTGTGGGATCCATCCCAGTATCAACAACCTATGCAGCCTAACATGCAGCTGTCTTATCAACCTGGACAGCCTTTGGTTTCTGGTTTAACCCCGCAACTTGTCCAGCCAACTATTTAAACGTCTGCACCTAGTTCTGTTCAGCAGGTTGGGCCTAGTTCACCTCAGACTCCGCCTCAAACTGCTGCAACGTCTGTTCAACCTGTAACACCTATTTCTGGAGTATCTGTAACTTCGAGTTCGGCTATCCCTGTATTCGTGAAAATCCCTCAAGTCTCTGTACCCCAGTCAGGATCTTCAGTTCAGACTTCAGTTCAGATGCCTGCAGGACAAGCCGGTACAAGTACAGTTGTTACAAGTCAACCATAATTCATGTATCAACCGTACCAGGGATATCCTTAATTCGGTCCCGGTTCACAAAATCCAAGTTATCAGTATCAACCGTACCCTGGCTATACTTATCAGCAACCTCAACAACCCCAGTTTGGTCCGGTTAATCCTGGTTTTCCAGGAGGTTACACAATTCCTAACGCAAATCCGATTCCCAGTTATCCTAGGTATCCACCTCCTAGAATTGCTTTAGCTACTCAAGGTTTTCGTGACCCTAACTGTCAGTTACCGTTTATTGCAACTTTGGATTTACCTGATTTGACGCGCCTTATGAATGATCCGATTTTCTATTATCCGTACTAGCCACCAATGCTACATAAGTTTCCCAGTGATATACCTAAATTCGAAGGTAAGTCAGGAGATGATCCATCAAATCACGTTATGACTTATCACCTCTGGTGTGTGTCTAATTCAATCATTGATGATTCGATTCGCTTATGTCTTTTCCAAAGAACTCTTATTGGTCTAGCAGCCAAATGGTACATTGAGTTACCACGAGGCTCGTTTCATAACTTCAGTCAGTTAGCAACTTCCTTCTTGACTCATTTTCAGTTTCCTGTCAGATACGACAATGGCATGGAGTTGTTAACTTCACTAAAACAATCTACGTCTATGTATATTTCTGATCATATTCATGAATGGCGACGTCGAAGACGTTTGGTGAAAGTTTATATTCCGGATAAAATTTTGGCAGAATGGTTTGTTAAATCATTGTTACCCAAGATTACTGAAGATGTAGCTAAAGCTGGTGTTGTTACTGAAGAGCAAGTGATTGCTCAAGCTCAGTACCTTGACCTCGTTTATACGCAGTCAGGTACTTTAAACGAAAAAATCCCTGACCTTCCAAAACAAGGTCAAATAGTTGCTGCTCCTTCAGGGTCTCATGCCGCTGATGGTATGATTGGTACAGTTAATATGAAAAGTAAGAAGAAATATTCAAAGAATTCTTCTCCTATTATAACTTTACTAGATTCCCCGAAAGGAGAATCTTCCCTTGAAATTTCTGTCGACATTCATGTCGTAGAGACATCTACGGCTAAATCTAAATCCGGTGGTAAAAAGAAACGGAAGAGTAAAAACAAGAAAAATTCAAAAGAGAAAACTGATAAAAATGAATCCAATGACGAAAAGCACAAACCTCGTTACCCTTGTTACATTTGTGATGAGGATCACTTCACTAAGGAATGCCCACATCGAGCAGAGGTTGCAAAATTCGTTAAAGGTTCGCAACAACCTGCTGTCTTGAAGGATCCTTTTCCGACTCAAGATAGCAAGATGGTTGGTTCTACTTCGACTGCTTCAGAAGAACCTATTTTGATGATGTCTCATGTAAGGATTGTGACGCAATCGCAAGATTATGGTACTAAGAGTCCTGTTGATGGTAAAGAAGCAGAATCTTCTAATGCAAATACATCAACTACACCTCCTCCTATTTCTAGTCTGCTACAGATCGAGAAACAAAATCTAGACTTAATAATCAAACTGCCTACTAAAGGTGTTCTTCGTAAATAAGCTTTCAATCCACATGCGAGAGCTGCTCAGAATTACAACATTGTTGAAGACTTAGCTATTTCCCCTTCAGCAATGTCGGCTTTGGAAGTGCTACAATCATGCCTAGCACAACGTAAATTTCTTTTGTTTGCTATAGGAGCTGTAGATGTTCAGGATTATAATCTTATAATTTTCAATTTAGAAAATAGTACACCTCGTCTACCTCATCAAATGGCTTTCCAGATACCAGTGTTAGTAAAAAATGGACCGATATTTTGGACTGTGATTGATGAGGGGGCTTCAACGTGTATTATGTCGATTCAGTGTTGGAAATCGCTTGGTTCTCCTACACTCAACCAATCTTCGACGATTCTTAAGGCTTTTGATGGTTGAGGTTTCCACCCTTTTGGTATTTTGCAGGATTTACCCATAGGGGTCGAAGGTAAAACCGTAAATCTAGATGTGGAAGTGGTTGATGCCCCTCTAGATTACAACCTTCTCCTGGGTAGCAGTTGGTCTTATGCTATGACTGTTGTTGTTTCTTCGGTCTTTCGACTCATAAAATTTCCATATCAAGGAAATATCGTCACAATAGATCAGTTAACTTATTTCTCTTCCAACCCAACCTCTACAGAAACAATCCAGCACGTTGGTAAAGCGTCTATCCCTTATAAGGATGTTGGAGTAGGATTGGTTAAAGATTCTGGTTTGCTAGGAACTTTTTCCTTTCCTCCTCCTAATGTATCACCTTCTGTTGCAACTATTCACATGATTTCGTCAAATACTATTATGTTTCATGATCCTTGGATCATACCTTCTGATTCCGAGTTAGATTCAATTGATGGCATGATGCCTTTGAGTCCATTTGAAATTGCATACCAAGCTGTACAGTCACTTTTCGACCCCTCTTCAATCGAAAATGATCCAATGAATGGGATCCATGAGGAATCACTTTCTATATCCAGTTCAGCCACAACGACATTTCCTGACGTTGTTCATACTGATGAGCACATTCGTGAATTTTTTTTCCGTTGATGATTTACCATTGGAAGATCTGCATCACCGATCTTCGTTTTTACCTGAACTAGATCATTTTGAAGATGATTTCGCTTCAATTTTTACTGCTGAATATGTCAAAGAACCCCAGAATCCATTGTAAAATCCTGATTCTGAGTTAAATTTGGAAAATATTTCTCAAACGATTCCAATTGAAATTTCAGTAAAACTAGGAATAATTGAAAACATTCATATAGGAGCTTGCTGTATTGAAGATGAAATTCAAGCTTATAAAGCCCTATTTCAAGAATTCCGTGATGTGTTTGCCTGGTCCTATGAAGAAATGCCAGGAATTTATTCGTCAATCGTCGTACATGAAATCAAGACTTACCCGGATGCTAAACCTGTTCGTCAACATTTACGTCAGATACATCCTTGAAAAGTTGTTGCTATTAAAGCAGAAGTTGAAAAATTACTGCATGATGGTTTCATTTATCCAATTCCCTTAATGGATTGGGTATCAAATATTGTTCCTGTAACTAAAAAACAAGGAATGATATGAGTATGTATCGATTATAGGGATATTAATCGAGCTTGTCCCGAAGACAATTATCCAACTCCTTATATCGATCAAATAATTGATGATTGTGCCGGTAGCGAAATGTTTTCCTTTATGGATGGCTTTTCAGGGTATAATCAAATAAACATACTCCCTGCTGATCAGCCAAAAACAACTTTTATTTGTCCATGGGGGACGCTTGCTTATCGCAAACTACCCTTTGGATTAAAGAACGCTGGAGCAACTTTTCAAAGGGAAATTTCTTATGTGTTTCATGAAATTAAGCACATTGTGCATCCGTATCTTGATGATTTACCTACTCATTCATCACGCAGGGCCGACCATCTCACACACTTACGAGCTATCTTTATGAGATTTTGGCATTATAAAATTAGGCTGAATCCACACAAATGTGTTTTTTGTGTAGAGTCAGGTCGTTTACTAGGCTTTGTTGTCTCGAAATCGGGAATTTGCGTTTATTCGTCGAAGGTCGAAGCTATTGTTAAATTACCTCTTCCTTCGACTTTACGCCAACTCCAAATTTTGTAAGGGAAAGCAAATTTTTTACGTCGATTCATTCCTAAATATGCCGAGCTTACAAAGGGTTTCACCCAGTTGTTGAAACAGAATATTCCATTCTTTTTGGATGAGATCGCTGATCGATCTTTTGATGCACTTAAACACGCGTTAACCCATGCATCGTTATTGCATCCTCCCAACTACAACCAAGATTACATTTTGTACCTCGCTGCTTCTCATTCCACCATTGGGATGGTGTTAGTTCAGGAAGATGAACCTCATACTGAACATGTGATTTACTATCTTAGTCGGAATCTGCATCCAACCGAGATCAAATATACACATGTGGAGAAATTGGCATTGGCAGTTGTCCAAGCTGTCCAACGATTTAGGCACTACATCTTGTTACGTAAAACCACGGTAATTTTTTATTGCAACCCTATGATTTATATTTTAACCAAGCAATTTCTAGGGGGCAAGTATTCCAAATGGATGGTTATCCTACAGGAATTTGACTTGGAGTTTGAAAAATCCAAGGCAAAGAAATCTTTGATGTTTGCAGAACTGATGTGTGATTTTCCCTCTACTGATACTGAAACTGTGGTAGAAGAGCCCATTACGGACGAATCTCTATTTCTTATCAGTACTCTCAATCCATGGTATGGAGATATTATTGTTTATCTCCAAATCCAATCTTTTCGGCTTGAAATCTCACGATCTCAGTGACGAAAAGTACGCTTCCAATCCCAATAGTATAATATCATTGGTGATACACTTTATCGTCGTGGAGCGGATTCGGTTTTTCGACGCTGTCTTATTCATGAAGAAGCTGAAAAGGTCTTAAATGATTGCCATTCTGGAGCATGTGGCGGTGATATGTCTGGGTATGCCACAGCCCAAAATATATTGCGCGCTGGCTATTTCTGGCCGTCGTTATTCAAGGATTTTATTTATTCAGTCCGGAAATGCCACAATTGTCAACTTTTTGATCGTAAGATGCGCACGCCACCCACTCCTCTTCATCCCATAATTTTTGTTAGTCCTTTCACGAAATGGGGTATCGATTTTATTACATGTAACCCTCACTCGGCAGGGGGGCATGCATATATTATCTTAGCAGTAGATTATTTTACTAAGTGGGCCGAGGCGATGCCTATATTTTCGGCTGACGGCAAGACTGCTGCGACTTTCGTATTTAATCACATAATTTCTAGGTTCGGTGTTCCTCAAGCCATTATTATAGATCATGGAAGTCATTTTCGAAATGTCATGATGATGGAACTGACAGAGAAACTTGGCCTGCGCCACGATAGTTCCACTGCGTATTATCTGCAAGCCAATGGTCTGGTCGAAGCTATAAATAAATTTTTAGTCACCATGATTAGACAAATTATTGGTATTCACAAAATGAATTGGCATTCCATGTTGTTTTCAGCACTTTGGGCATATCGAACCTCAGTAAAAACATCAACTGGTTTCACTCCCTTTCAACTCGTTTACGGTTTGGAAGCTGTGTTGCCGAGTGAATGCGAAATTCTGTCATTGAAATTAGCCATAGAATTACTCCCAGCTACATCTGAGGAGGAGAAACGTTTCTTGTACTTAGCTCAACTAGATGAAAATCGACGAAATGCTGCAATAGCAAACGAGGCTCATGTTAAATGAATAAAAGCTCAGCATGATAGAAGTGTTACCCCTCGAAATTTTTCAGAAGGAGACCTAGTCTTAGTTTATGATCAAGCTAACGATAAGCTAGGAGCTGGGAAATTCATGCCCATGTGGCATGGCCCTTTCATTGTCAAGCGAAAGTTAGCAAAAGGGGCCTATGAGCTGATAGATTTTGAAGGTGTCCCTTTAGATAAACCCAGAAATGGACTTTATCTAAAGCGATACTATGCTTAAAACTTGGTATGGAGATTTTTTATTAGATTAGATTTCTTTACTGCTGGTGTTGTTTAGATTAGAAAAGTGTGCTTAGTTCAGAAGTGTGTTTATCACTATTCCTGCTTATCTGAGTTTTACTCTTGATATTTTAGATGTCGACGTCTCTTCAAACCTACATTGGTTTTGCTGATGGTGCTTGTCGTAGTACACGAAACATTTCTTCCGCAGCTTGGGTTATCTATTCACCCTCTGATGAGTTAGTATCCATGCATGGGGTAAGCCTTGGTCAAACAACGAATAACATTGCTGAGTATAGTGCAGTGATTGAGTTATTATCTGAATCCATATCATTTGGAATTCAAAGTTTGATTGTTAGGTTGGATTCTGAACTTGTTGTATTACAATTGAACCAAGTTTATGCCATTAGAAATCCAGTGTTATTACGGTCATTTTTAAGAGTTCGTCTCTTGGAACGTGAATTTGACTACATTGAATATCAACATATTCCAAGACATTTAAATACATTGGCAGACACAGTTGCTTCTAGTATGATAAATCAACATTTGCAATGATCAAAACAGTAAAACAAATAGCATCCATAATATGAACGCAGATAGCCGGTAAATAGTGATATATCATAGTATAGAATGTTTTTCAAAAAATATACATCGTCTTCGATCATAGGTTGGAAACACCTTATGATCGGAAAAATGATAACACAAAAAGTCAAAAATATGAGTCTACAACACGATCATCCCATCACTGATGGTGATCACGATAAGAAACCACTGCCCGAGCCACCCTACACAGGAACCTTCTAAAAGGTCCTAGAACACCAATCATGTATCTCTACAATCTGAGTGGGATCTCATCTATGTCTGTCTCTGGAATGTCTAGAGTCAGACGCTCTAGATGATGCTCTAAATCAGACAAAATTTCCCCTGATTGGCCTGCTATGGCTGGTGCGGCTGCAACTGGTTGTCTTCTGTCATAAGGCTAGAGATGGGCTGGTCGCCGTGGACCCACATCTACATTCATAAAAACTTTTTAGTTATTAATTGACAATATGATCAAAAATAAAAAATTAGAACTCAGAATTCGTTGAAAATGATTTTACCTGATTCATCCCACTGTTCCCCTGCTGGGAGAGTCATCTCTCAGTCGCCGCGGAAATCTATCCCGGCATATGGAAAGTCCTCAATGACAGAAATTTGGCGGTCCAGACAACGGAAATATGAAGGAGGAAATCGAACAATCTCAGTGCCCTCAATACCATGACAGGCCATCAATGCAACCCAACGAACCATCCTAGGTTCTCAGGGTCGACCAGCATCAATAGGAATACTTTGCGGAGCTAGCATGGGTACCCTCTCTAGAGAAAAAGTGACCACGATGGATCCATATCCAAATTGATTTAGTTTTCCATTTTTCTCTCTAGTTAGTTGGCCTTTTACATTGACCAACACAGCTTCGCACCAGTTGAAAATGGTGCCTCGAAAACAGTCCACAGCAATACGCATCTAGGAACCGGTAGCCACATGTAGTACAACACTCCCACATAGTCTGGTAACATTAAACGCAATTAATTTCACCTCGGGATGGATGATAGTTTTTATATCAATCCGTTTGTCCCTGGGGTCTGCTTCATCATTACAGAAGTCTTGTTGAAGACTAGCGACAGTTTGGCCACCTGGCCTAGTCCCAAACAAGGAAAGTTGTTCGCCCCTCTTGGACAAACCAGTCAGAAAATAAATATCCTCCAGCTCAATTTCGAGCCGGTGGTCGCCAATAATGAAACACTGGTCCTGCATGTTCCACCTGTTTACCAGCCATGTCAGGAGGTCTACCTGTGCCCTCATGCCCTAAATGGCCCAAAATTTATACAAACCACATGCTCTTAAAGCCTGCATTGTGGGCAAATGGAGCATCACAGCATCATCCACCTCTTTGTGCTCACGTTCTCTCCAAATCAACATCTTGCTAATCCTATAATGCATAAAAAGATAAGTTAGAACAATCTAATTTGAAAATTTTTGGGTGGGAAATGAAAATTTTGATTTTGAAATTTAATTGCGTGGGGACCGCACTTTTCCTTCGTACACAGTGCGTAGGAATGCACATGTTCTATATAAAAAGTGCGGACCCACGACCTTTTTCTACATAGAAAAAGGTCAGGGTCTGCAGGTCCTGTGTATTGTGCCTGCGGACCCCCGCGGGTGATTTCTTTAACATATTTTTCCCTTAAAAAATGAAAACTAAAGCCTAAAAAGAATTGTAAATGGATGAAAAGAAAGATTAAGAGGTTGTGGATTACCTGGGGCTGACGTTTCTCGATTTCGTCGAACGGATCTTCTAGAATCTTCACAGGAAATTTTTTACCTAAAAGCTTCTACTTTTCTCTCTGAACTTGAACGGTAAAAATGAAGTTGGAAAATTCCTTTTTATAAGTTTTTTCGAATAGATGATTTTTAATTTGTTTATTTTTCACTTTAAAAATGGTATTTTGAAAGCATTTTTACTTATTTAAAAAACAGGTATGTGTAATGTTTCAATTTTTTGTGCAGAAATTGGATTTATCAGGAGAATTGATCATTTTTCAACAAAGAGCATACTTTTATCACTTTTTCGGACTCTTTCAAAATTTTACGAAAAAGCGAAACATTGGAGTTCTCTTTTAAGCCCTTTTCAGACTCTCTAAATATGAAAAGATTGTCGAGTACTTGATTTTTCGAACTCGTTAAAGTAAATGAATAATCGTCCCTTCAGTATAAGTTTACCCCTTTTACAGACTGAAATGGACTATTTACGAAAAAGGTATACGTTGACTAATTACGGTCAATAGAGTTCTCTCCCGCATTATTTTATCCTTTTTTCGGGCTCGAGAGACTAAAATTATGAAAAAGTACACCCACTGAGTTTTCTTAAGTTTTTCTTCTGACTCCCTAAAATTGAAAAACACCGAGTTTCTCCTATACTGGACTCGCTAAAATTTAACAGTAAAGGACCTGTTTAATTTTCAATAGGAAAAAACCACTCCTTCTTAGGGTTCGAATCTTAAACTAAGTTGGACTCATCCAGAGGATGAGCTTATAAACAAGCAAATGTTATCCTCCTCAAGCTTTTCAAAAATAAAGAGGTACTTGCCAGAAATGGTGGGGGAAAAGAGAGAAAAATGACTTATTTGTTGTATTTTGATTTTGCGAAAATCTAGATAACCACTATTGAACATGACACTTTCGATCCCCTGGGTTGGGAAATCCTTTGCCTAACAGTTAATCAAACCTCATTTGAAAGTCTTCATCCGGTTTCTGGGTATTAGCTCTGGGTCAATTGCTACCAAGCCAGCTGCAGTGTCGTTATGTGTTCAAGAGGACAGTTCAAATAAACCATTCATCCGAAAAATATCTGTCATCCATTTTTTATCATCCCTGAGTCAGTCTTTGCCAATATATTTTCAAAACTTGATCTATGATTTCGCATTGTGGGCTTGCCTACAACGGATCACTTTCTATCGACGACAACTCATTATCTAGGAAGTTGATCTAGAGATCGTCAGTACCTTGAAATCTGCATGCCTCAATGGCAGGTTTCTCGCTTTCGACGACAGGTTGCATCATTGACCTTCGATCGAATGATTCCATGACATGTTCAACTTCAGCTCATTCGTTCACATTTCATGGATTGTACTGAGTACTTTGAGAGCCATTGACATTACTGGTGGTTACTCTCACACTTGTTAACAGTTTACACCATTGACTGGTAATCAAGTGGTTTCTACCATGTTCGACTTCAACACATTCATTCACATGGATAGAATCGTACTAGTTCGAGATGTGGAAATCAAGACCCTGGATCTAGTTTCTACCATCCAGGCTGCGAGGAATTTTTTTATCTTACAATAGACTATTTACAAACATATGGCTGCGTCCATACTATGTCTACACATGTCTATACTGTGATGTACTCAAAATCATTCTTGTATCAGAACAATTTGAATTAGTTAGTTTTGATCTGAGTATAGGAATGCCTACCTCAGCAATGATGTATATATATATTTTGCATTGAATGTTTTTATAGGTTTCAACTGGGGTGACCACAGGATGATCCTTGAAATGATAAAGTACTGCACTCTTCATACATGACAGACTTCGGCATCATCTATTCCAGACTTTGCACTTTAGGGGGCAATCTGTTACACTAAGAATTGTCATCTTGACATTCTGCTATGTGTATGAGCTCATTATTTCTCATACTCCTCCTTTTGCAAGTCTAACATATCAGTTCCTCATGTCAAGCCTTGAAAATCAGAGAAAAGTTCCTAAAAATCTCCTAAACTTTGGTGTCGCACTTTCTCTCTATCTTGCCTGCGGTCCCGCACCTGATGTTCAGCTTTCCTGCGTATCAGAACACACTTTATCTATGTTAAAAGTGCGGACCCCTGTAAGATAAAAAAGGCACAAGTAATTTCCAAAAAGCTCAATAAAATTGAATTCTAGAAGCTTCCAGAAAATATCTTGCGGTGGTAGAACCGCTCTTATGGGGTGGATGAATCCCTTACCTTATGGAGCTAACCCCTTGATGTGATGAGCTTATCCATTTGAAGGAGGATTCTATCCCTTCATAGTTGGAACAAGAAACCTCCTCTATTCTACTATAAAAAGAGGCATTGGGTAGCCTCAAAGGGAGTTGAAGCTTTAGAATATTTGAAGTTAAGTGCTGTTGAGATTGAGACTCAGTTAATTAAGACTTTTGTGAGGAAAGATTACATACCTCTATTCGTCTTGGTTGGAGGAGTGCAAAGCTTATCAAAGTAAAGGAGATTCTTTCTTTGGACCCCAGAAAGTCCTGTGAAACATCAAGGCTCAGGTTGTAAGGATTTTCTTCTTTTGAAATTAATACAAATATACTCATTTTTCTCAATAAGATTTCAATCAATGGTTTATTTCATAGATTCCTTGATCACTATGATAAGCATGGTTTATGATGATTTCTATACAGGTGCTATGTAATATTTTTATTTTTTGTGACTGCAGGTTTACGAGGAAAACTCCTTCAAGCACGCGAGGGACAATAACGACTTCAAACAAGCACTGGACAAACAGTAAGTCCTTAACACCTCTATAGAGCTTTTCATAGATCGTATATGCTTAGAGAAATATTAGTCTATTTGGCTGTTTTTTGCTAGATACTTTTAGTACTAAGGAGATCGGTCTTGTCTGCAAGACGGATTTATCCGCCAACACCGGGGCTTCTCAGAGATTGAGGGGATCGACTATGAGGAAACCTTTGCACTTGTCGTAAGGTATTCTTCCATACAGAGCATCCTAGCTCTCTAATCGCAGATGGGTTGGCACTTTCATCAGATGGATGTGAATACTGCATTCCTCAATGGATTCATTGAGGAGGAGGTGTACATAGAGAAGCCCAAAGATTTCAAGATCTTCAGCAGCGAGTCGCATGTGTGCAGGCTCAAAAGAGCGTTGTATGGGTTGAAACAAGCACCTCGTGCTTGGTACACACGGATAGACAGTTATTTCACCGGTCTTGGATTCACCAAGAGTGAGGCAGATCCAAACCTATACCAGATTGTGGTGGAGGGTAAGTTGCTTATCATTGTACTTTATGTAGATGATTTGATTTTGATGGGTGATGAACAGTTGATACTCTCATGCGAGGCTGATCTTGCAAAAGAGTTTGAGATGAAGTACTTGGGCCTCCTTCATTATTTCCCGGGACTGGAAATTTGGCAGTGCAGTGATGGACTATTTGTGTCTCAAGGCAAGTATGCCCAGGAGATACTGTAGAAGTTCAACATGCAAGGTTGCAAGCCTATCGACACTCCTCTTCTTGGTGGTTGGAGGAAAGCGGATGCTACATCGGCAGAGGTAGTGGATGCCACTGTTTACCGACAGTTGGTTGGTTCACTCATGTATCTAGTCAATACATGACCAGACATAAGCTATGCTGTTAACCAGCTTTCACAAGCTATGGTTAATGTTACACCATTTTTTGGTCATCTAACCTATTATCATTAGATGGACCCAAGTACACCATGTAAGACCAATTTTACCGTAAGTAAAATTTCTTTCACTATGTAAAATAACTTAATAAAACACATTTATTAGGCTGTTTATGGTCTAAACGGGAAACCCCAAAATGAAATATTAAACAAATCTATATTTGTTTGATTTTCCTCATGAAATAATCAATTAAACAATAATTTAATTATTATTCCAAGTCATATTTAACCCAAAATAAGGGAATTAATTAGATAAATCCTTATTTATCTTATTATTTTCTAGGAATAATTATTTAAATCTTACTTAAATAATATTCCTTGTTAAATATGACTAAATCATTTATAAATAATTAAATAAATCATTATTTATTTAATTATCATTCAACCACTTCCTTCAAATAATAAATAAATCATTTATTTATTTATTATTTACAAATAAAGGGATTTGACCCAAGTCAAATGCCTTTTCCCTCTAACAAATATAATAAAATATTCCATAAAAGGTGGATCTAGAATTGGTTAATATTATTTTAATCATACACCAAGATATAGAATGACCCAATATTTTGTTATAAATAGAAGGGTTTTCTCATTCATTTGTCACCTTTTGTTGCATATTAGATCACTCTAGATCTATACTCTTGGTCTAAATTTGAGCCATTAACATTTTCATATTCTCCATTATTTGCTTTGTGAGCTCCCTTTGAGTTCTATGTTTGTTTGGGTTTTAAACACCAACAAGAGAGATAAATTTTAGATCTGAAGTGATGAGGACTTTCAAGAACCCATCCCATTGAGGAGAATTGGAAATACCTTTCTTGTTTTCCTCTGATGTGCCCTTTAATATAAAAAATTCTTTCAAAAATATTTTTCTTGTCTTGTCTATTGGATGCATGGAGAAAAACTTCGTTTTTACTGCTTAATGTCTTTTTTTGCATAGATATGGATTTGTGCAACTTTGTCTTGATCAACTAACTGTAGATTTGGAGATATTGGTAGCCATAATTGATGTTAGGGATATTTGTTATGCATATCTGAAGTAGTCTTTTTCCGCAAAAATATTCATACTGACAATTAGCGACTCCACACGGGTTTTCAATTACGACCGTTGTCATTTTTCCTATTCCTGCATATCCAGCTGCTTCAGACCTTAGGTTTTCTTTTCAGCTTTTTTTTTTACTATTTTTATGTCATTTTTTACCAACAAAACCCTCAAACATTAAAATTTCTAACTTCCGTGTGTTTCTGGCCCTATTGCGCAGGTAACAGACATCAGCCACAACTGAGACGACAACTTTTTCTAAAATCTGCCGCCGAGACACCCGAAGCTGCAGGTCGCACTTTTTGCCCCAGAACCTACGACCTGGACTGCAAGACACACTTTTCAGCCTAGAATCTACGACTTGGATAGAAAACAGGTCAGAACCTGCAACCTACACTTTTTTCTGCAATTTTTCAGCACTTTTTCTAGGTTTGTCTGAAGCTTCTGTCAGGGTTTTCCAGCCTCAGCCTCAGCCCGTTTAGACCTGTTTCTGATCTGTTCTACTCAACTAAGTGGGAATCTAGCCCCTTAGGGCTTTAGTACCCTCCACTTTTTGTGGAAGAGTTTTAGCTATTTCAGACGTCTAAATTTTCAAAGTTTCAGCCTTCTTCTTTTCAGATCTGATACCTCACTTTCAGATCCCTTTTAGATCAGCTCTTCTCTCTTACAAATTGCCTCATATAGTTTTTTTTGGGTTTGCCTCTAAGGTCACCTCCTTTTCCCTTCTACCTTTAGCTGATTTCATCCTTTGTTGCAACAACCTTGCCTCTGCCTCTTTGCTATTTTTTGCACTTCCTTTCAGCAGATTTCTCCTTTAGATCCCTGTCCCTCCCGACCTTAGATCTATTGGCCCCTATTTAGTGTGTTTTGACTACATTTTTTCCCTCTTTTAGACTAGTTTTGGGAGACCCGCCTTCTTGGGTTAGATCGATGCATAGTTAGCTGTTAATTTTCTGTTATTTCAGCATTATATATTATTCTCTGCAGATTTATTTTCAGTTACGCAATGCACTTTTTCTTTTACTCTCAAAAACATCTGGGTTTAAAAATTAAAATTAACACATGCCACACACTGACCCTAAGTGAAGAAGAGCCTGGTTAACACTGCCAGGAAAATACTTTAAAATAAATTGACACTGCACCTTTCTACCCTTTTTTCGACATTGTAATCACTTGATTCTTCAGCTCCTTGCCTTTGTTGGTCATTCTTATTCCCTTTGTTGGTCATTCTTCTTCCCTTTGTTCTGTCATCATTACGCCCCCAAGGCATATATCCCGTAATCTTCTTGGCCTTCACCCTCATTTTCCGGTTGGTCGACTTACTCCTTCTCGCCATCATCGAGTTAGTCCTCCCCCGAGTCTGCACTCCGACTCTTCTTCTGATTCATTGGGTTATCCTTTTACTTCTAGTTCTCCCCCTATCACCTTCACTATGTTTGGTCTAGGGCCTAACGCTAGCAGTACTGGAGCTCTTTCACATCCGTACGCTCAACCTCCTATGGGCTATGGTCTCCCTCCAAGAGGGGCCAGCATCTCCAGCAATTTTACCCCTCCAGGTAGCATGTATCTAGGATACAACATGCCTCATCCTTTTTCCCAACCTCCTGCTTACCTCAATGTTGCCCAACCTAACCATTATCCTTATCCACGGCCTAGTTCCCCATCCCCTCCATCATTTTCACCTTTACCTCCCTTTCCTTCTCAACCCCAGCAACAACAACTACCACCCCCTTTGAGGCAAGTATTTGCACAGCAGGGCACGACTAATCCTCCTTCTTCTCAAAGGAAGAGGTAAGGAAATCAAAACCAATATGCCCTGGGTACTCGTGGACCTAATCTTCAAAGTATTACCTCTAACACTGCTAACCAACAACAGGGCACTCAACCCAAGCCGGACAAGCCTATTCGTACAAATAAGCCTTGTTCGTGTTGCGGTGTTTCCGGTCATTACACTCACGATTGTCCCCTTTTACCATAGATGCGGCATATGTGGGAGTTTCAAGCCACATTGCGCGGACAACATGCCTCCCCTACCCCCAATGTGGCCATTACTCAGTCGGCTGTGTTTACCGATCCTTTCCCTCAGCAAGGATTTGTGGCTACCCAACCACCTCATGGACTAGTAGCCCCCCAACCTTCCTCGTCTAGTTCCTCCGATTACCAACTCCTCATAATGAACTTTGATACACCTTTACCTGTCGACCTTAACCGTCAAACTAGGTCTCATCAGTACAGCAAGCCTCTCACTCCGTCTGTCCCCGAGTCACCTTCTTCAGGTTCTACAGAGCCTCTTTCGACATCTAATGGTCCCTTTCATATACCTCAGCCCAAATTTGAGGTTCATACAAAGATTCCTAAGGGCCTGTTACGCCAAAATGCTACTTCTGGTCGAGCTTCTCATTCATATAACATAGTAGATGATTTGGCACAGTCTCCTACTGCTATTTCAACACTGGACCTCCTCCAATCGTTTCCTTCTCAAAATAAGGCTCTACTATCTGCCATGGGCGCTGTATATCCTGCTAATGACCAATTAATTGTTTTCGATGCCCGTCAATCAGAACATCCTCCCCTTCCTGCTTCCATAACTTTAAAAATCCCAGTCAAAATCTGAAATGCTCACGTTTCTCGGTGTATTATTGATGAGGGGGCATCCACCTGTGTGACGTCCGCTTCGGTTTGGAAACATCTCAGATCTCCTGAATTGGCCCCTTCCATGATCACCCTTCATGCGTGGGATGGCCACGCCTCCCAGCCCATTGGCCTATTCCGTAATTTTCTTATCACTCTTGTGGGTAAGACTGTTTGCATTGACGTTGAAGTCATTGATGCCCCTCTTGATTATAACATTCTTTTGGGGCATAGCTACACCTATGCCATGTCTGTTGTCCCATCCGTGGTCCACCGCAAGATTTTTTTCCCTCATAATGGAAATATTTTCACCATTGACCTGTTGACATATCATGAGCCAAAATCTCAGACCTCCCCTGAGTCGACCATCCCTTATGTAGCCAACAAGAAAACCATCGATTCTTTGACCAGTTTCTCCCCCAGCGTCTACAAAGACTCCTCCTTGCTTGGAACCTTCCCTGGTCTTCCTCCTCCTCCTGTCTCTGATCCCAGCTTAGCAAATGTTTACATGATGCAATCGTCTTGGGCTAACCTTAAGCGACCCGCTTCGGCTAGTCAGCAACCTCAACCTCGCCCACTACAACCTGCTCCTAGCCCTTCGTCTCAGCCAGCCGAACCTCTTCCTTCTGGACCTTCTCATACAACTGGTACCCATGAGCCTCTCTACCCTCCTGGGTCGGTTCCACCAGGTCTCACCCATCTTGGAGTCGTCCCTCCTAGCCATTACCCCACTGGTCAGATACCTTTCCTTGCTCCCCCTCCTGGATTCTATTCGGTCCCCATCATGGCCACCCTTTCCCTCCCCAATTCGACCCTGGGCAAACCCGTCTGGTACCTTGACCCTCCAGTCGCTACCCCACCAGGTCACCTCAAACCGTACCTTGCTTTGACACCGGTTCAACCGGTTCCCCTAGCTTCTTCCATCGCTACAGTGCCACCAACACCTCAACAGGACCCTTCTCCTATTGTGACAACTATGGGAACGAAAGGCAAAGCTCACAAGGGGGCATCCAAAGACAAGGCCACCCCGACTGACCTTACCCCTCCACCACACGCTAAACCTTGCGCCTTGTGTGATGTCATCAGTCATGCCAGCCATACTTGTCTCGAGTTTCCCCATCTCAAACCCATGGTTAAAGTCGCGTTCCCTGAGTCTACCGTCCCTAAACCCTCAGCTTCTTCCTCGACTACAACCAAGAACCCAAAGACTATTCGCACCAACAAACCCTGTGCTCTGTGTGGTGTCCATGGCCATTATTCCCACCATTTTCTTCACCTGACACGTTACCACGCCTCTTTAGAGGTAATTCGAGAGTATGAGATTGAACAAAATCAATCTGCCTCTCCCATACTTGTGCAATATGCTTAAGGTCATCTTGAAGATTTACCCGCTCCCATTGACGTTCCCCCTCCCGATGTCGAGATGTTGGAGCCTGCGGCCACCATCCTCTACCTATCATCATCCATGAGACCCTCGATGGAAGTCCCCTTAGAGACTTCCCCTGATTTTTCGCTCGACCCCCCTTCAGCGATCACCCTGGGCTCAACATCGGTAGATCCTTTATCTTCTTACTCTGTTATCACCCCTTGTGACGATGCGCATGTGACCCTCTCTTCTCATGATGATGATTCAGGTGGTATTTCTTCCACTAGTCACCCCATATTCTATCACGATGACGACATTATGGAAGGAATCACCACCACTGAATTTATTTATTCCCCCTTACATTGAACCCATGTGTTTGAATCACATACACCTTGTGGCCATTACATCGATACCCAATGTTTAGTTAAGGGGGCAACCATATTTGAGAGACTAGGAGAAGAAATTCTCCACAAATATCCTAGTGTATCTGGTCATGTCGACTCTAGTACCATTATTCTTTCACATTTAGAAGAACCTCTAGCGTCCCATATCACTTCAGATCACTCTAGGGACGATACCCCTTATCGTTCCTTCCTCTTACATCAACAACCTAGTCTCTTAGACATTGTTGTTGACCAACCTATACATTTTCTAAGAGAGCATCAGTTCATTATCTCCAAATCCTCTTTTTGGGATAGTGACACTAGATATGCCAACCTAGAAACTTAAAGTCCATTTGATTCATATATGCAGTACTAAAAGAGATTGGTAATCCTCCATTTCCTTTCTCAAGCTACATAACCATAACGAAAAGAAATGGTGCACCACATCATTAAAATGTGTTTAGATTCCCCTTTTCCTAAATACATTTTGACATGACCACAACATGATTGAGGACACCTATGCCCCTCAACCATAAAAATCCCAGATATCAGCCAAAAACAACACTAAAACCACCTTTCTCTGATAGGTCGCACTTTTCAGGTCATTTCCTAGGATAGGTCGCAGTTTTCTGCCCAGCACCTACTACCTAGGTTGCAGAACAGACCCCAAAAAAGTGCGACCTGGCCTGTTCATGAGCTCTGGGTACCTATTAGTTTTTAGTACCTTGATACTTCAACAGGACACATTTTTTCCACGAAGGGTCTATTCACCTCTCCCCCAAATCAAATTCCCTCACTTACAACACTTGTAATTGGGGCACCACCTTGCCTCCTTACTTATCCTTGTTCGTGTGGATTTTCATCATGAGATACCATTTTGTACTCATGTTTTTATGGTCCCCCATTGGACCTTTACAGTGTGGCAGCACCATTGAATCGCCCTTGTTTAGAGCATCCGAGTTGAGTCATCATTGCATTCATGGAGTCTATCATGAGTCCCTTTGTATCCCACTATAGTTATCCATCCTTCATTTCTTGGTCCCTATCTCATGTCGCACATTATGGCCTTTAGTCCCATTGTCCCCTATCCCTTGTGATATCATGTCAGTCGCTACCAAGTCATCCACACCCTTTATGCTCTAGCAAGGGAAGTCATCCATCTGCTACTCAGTATCCCCCACTTCATCATCATCATTAGTGTCAGTCTGTCAGTCACTTTACTATTTTCTCTTGTTCCTTAGTTGAGGATTCCTTATTGCCTCACCTATGGCAGACCTCCTTCTGTCAACATCATCTCATTCATTCCAAAAGACAGTTCTAAAGAGTGGTGTACCTTGGTTCCAGCTTCCACACTTTTTCGGTGCCTCAGATCCAGTAAAGGGATTTCTCATTACCCTTTGACTTGATTTTTTCTCAGCTCCAACTCCTTTCAGCATGATCGAGATCCGTATACTTGATGGTCCAGTGATGCCGCAGTAGCTATTGATGATTCTCGGGCATGTGTGAGATGTCTCAACCCTCATGAGGGGGTGGCCCTGCAGGTAGCCCCCCACATGCTCGGATGACCTCTTCATTTCAGCCTTCGATGCAGCTCCATATATTTTATGATGTCGGCCTTCGCCGCTTGGAGTGCCTCTTTCATTTGCATGTATCAATCAGATTTTGTGAGCCCTTCCCCATTTATAGGGGGCATTTGGGTTGTATATGTATCTCATGTACTCAGATATTATTATATAAGTCTTAGCTGTTATCCCAGGCACAACATGTATGTGGGATTCCTCATTATATCTTTTATTTGGCTCATATTTATGCCAGCATGTACTTTACAGTTTAGTTCCTTGTTTATTGGACGCTTTATTCTTTTGTACTTTGTCTCGGCGGGCATAGGTATGCCTCCCCCACTGCCTTTAGCACATGTACCATCTCATAAAAAGAGACTTGTTGCACCTGTAAGTCTCGTCTCCTCAGGGTATAGTTCTTTAGCACCTTATACTACCTTACATTTCTCTCTCTGACTTCCCTTTTGATGTCTGGTGATTGAGTTCTTACAACGTACTTTGGTCATACGATTTTCTCCTAACACTCACATACTAGGGGGAAATCTGTTACACCATTTTTTGGTCATCTAACCTATTATCATTATATGGACCCAAGTACACCATGTAAGACCAATTTTACCCTAAGTAAAATTTCTTTCACTATGTAAAATAACTTAATAAAACACATTTATTATGTTGTTTATGGTCTAAACAGGAAACCCCAAAAGGAAACATTAAACAAATCTATATTTTTTTGATATTCCTCATGAAATAATCAATTAAACAATAATATAATTATTATTCCAAGTCATATTTAACCCAAAATAAGGAAATTAATTAGATAAATCCTTATTTATCTTATTATTTTCTAGGAATAATTATTTAAATCTTATTTAAATAATATTCCTTGTTAAATATGACTAAATCATTTATAAATCATTAAATAAATAATTATTTATTTAATTATCATTCAACCACTTCCTTAAAATAATAAATAAATCATTTATTTATTTATTATTTCCAAATAAAGGGATTTGACCCAAGTCAAATGCCTTTTCCCTCCAAAAAATATAATAAAATATTCCATAAAAAGTGGATCTAGATTTGGTTAATATTATTTTAATCATACACCAAGATCTAGAATGACCCAATGTTTTGTTATAAATAGAAGGGTTTTCTCATTCATTTGTCACCTTTTGCTGCATATTAGATCACTCTAGATCTATCCTCTTGGTCTAACTTTGAGCCATTATCATTTTTGTATTCTCCATTATTTGCTTTGTGGGTTCCCTTTGTGTTCTTTGTTTGTCTGGGTTTTCTACACCAACAAGAGAGAGAAATTTTAGATCTGAAGTGCTGAGGACTTTCAAGAACCCATCCCATTGAAGAGAATTGGAAAGACCTTTCTTGTTTTCCTCTGAGATGCCCTTTAATATAAAAAATTCTTTCAAAAATATTGTTCTTGTCTTGTCTATTGGACGCATGGAGAAAAACTTCATTTTTACTGGTTAATGTCTTTTTATGCATAGATCTGGATTTGTGCAGCTTTGTCTTGATCAACTAACTGTAGATTTGGAGATATTGACAGCCATAATTGATGTTAGGGCTATTTGTTATGCGTAGTTGAAGTGGTCATTTTCCGACAAAAGATTCATACTAACATTTAAGCCTACCAAGCTCTTTTGAAAGGCGAGGAAGCATGTATTGAGATATCTCAGAGGCACATCCGGATATGAATTATGGTACAGACAATCGGATGAGGTGAAGCTGCATGGCTTCATGGATGCAGATTGGGTAGGGAGCCCAACGGATAGAAAGAGCACATATGGAGGGATATTCAGTATCGGGTCTACATCAGTTTCTTGGTACAGCAGGAAACAGAGATCTGTGGCACTTAGTTCAATAGAGGCTGAGTACATGGCAGCAAGTTTGGCTGTATGCAAGGCTAATGGATGAGGAAGATCCTAGTCGGGTTGTTCGGTTCACACTTAGATCCTACTGTGATATAGTGTGATAATCAGAGTTGTACCAAACTCTCGGTTAATCCAGTATTTCATGATAGATCTAAACACATTGACATCTGGTATCATCATATCAAAGATTGTGTGTAGTAGAAGATCATGTTACCTTCTTAAATTCCTATGGAGGATCAGGATGCTGATATCTTGACGAAGGCGCTCACCAGGAGCAAATTCGAATACCATAGAGGCAGGATCGGGGTGGAAGATAATACCTATCTTGTTGAGAGGGAGTGTTGAGATTGCAACAAGATGATGAGTTTAGTGAAAAGAGTCACCTTCACTAAGTGGGTTCGCAGGCTATTTTTGGCACAAGTCTATTTTTATACTATGTCCATTTTTAGACATGTCGATCATATTCTATGAGTTGCAGGATGCTATTTGTGGATGGTTGGTCAAGTTGGAAAAAATATATGGACTTATATTTTTAGACATGTTGGGCGGAATCTATTTTTAGATTGCCAGTCTAAAAATAGATATGTCAAATATTATTAGCTCTTAATAATATTTGGACTCTAAAAATTATCTTATTCTCTTGGAGCACTTCAGTTAAGTGCACAGATGTGGCATAGGAGTTGATAGAAGGAATTACGCTACTCCTAAGGGTTAAGTGCAGCTATTTCATGGAGACTTCAGTTAGAACTCATGTGACAGAGTTTGATGGATTTGTAGAAGTAGTTGGTGGAGTTGTGTTCAGTTTAACTCAGTTAAACATAGTTGAGCTAGTGGTATCTAGTCTAACTGATTGATACACTAGTGAGAGTGGTGTGAATTAATTATTAATTAATTCATTAAATATTAATTCATTAATCAACTGAAGAATACATTGTTATAGCATCATTTTTCAACTTCATATGATTCATGATTGCTTTTATGGCTTAGGGCACCCATTCCTACAGACTTGAACAAAATTCACTAAAAAACTGTGTTAAAATCCCCATACGCGGATATGCCCAGACTTTTCCGCGTGTATACGCGAGTCCACATGTACTTTTCTGCGTATGCCATTAAAATCATTAAAAAATATATAAAAATTCTCTATTTTCGGGCTGGGTTGATGGTTACTCTGGTAGTTCAACCACCCCAGCACGTGGCCAACTGTTTCCAACTGATTGAAACTACTTTGAGGGAGTATAAAAGCCCCTCATGTGCATGGCCTAAGGGAGAGAGAAATTTAGAGATATTATACTCTGTTGGAATCCCAATTCAAGTCTGAATTCCCGTGCCTCCTGCACTTTCCCAGATTTATACAGGAAACCCTTGTTTCCTGGAGATGTTCATCCATTTATATGCCATCTCGAGTGCACAAGTCTTGAAAGTATCTTAGCGAGGCAAGGGCGGGACAGATCTGAACGACGGTCTGTTCGAAGATCGTGGAAGGATTCAGGTGATCTCTCCACTTTTTATATCTGTACACGCTGTTCGTAATAATGAAGAACCATCTTCTTCTTGAACCTACGTGTTGATATCTATTTGTATGTGTGAAAAGATTATTATTTAAGCATTTATTATGGTTTATATAATGTTTCACATGGATTGCACTAACATTTAGGAGAAGTATATGCTGTACAACTAGGTTTCCATGCACGTTCTTTCTTGTTTTCCAGGTTAAGGAGGAAGAAGGGTTGCTGGGGGTTTGGACCCCGCGGGATCTACATCGAACGTAGGACTACGGGTGAGTTATACTATCGTTGTTAACTATTTTTTTGCATTCAAGTATGGTTGTGTGTGAGTCCTTCTGAATAGCATGCCCTGATCTGTGGAGGTTTTGACCCAACAAACCTCTAGGGTGATTTTCCCCGAAACAGAACTGGTGACTTCGCCGGGGACAACATTCTTGTGATTCCCCTATTGGGTGGTTTCAGCTGTTTAATAGGTTTCCAACAGTTTTAACTTTTATTTCCAGTCCAGTTAACTCTTTCTCAGTCAGACTGAAGTCCTGGTTTCTTATCCATGCTTGATCTTTTTTAATTTTCTTTATTTACCTTTTCATACGCGGGTTTGTCTGTACACAGACGCATATACACGCAGTTTTTGTTAAAGGTAGTCACGTATACGCATGTTTCCTTTAGCACAGTCGCGTATGCACGCTTGTTACTAAACTGTCAAGTCGCGTGTACCTAGGTCAATTTTGAAATTTTAGGTTTTTAGGCTTTCTAGCCCTGTCTGCCTATGGAGACCTGTTTCTGCAGTGTCTTTGTATCCTCTGGATTGTGTAGAAAGTGGTCTTTGGTCTTTTCTCTCTCTGGTTTGGTTGAAAACTAGCTTTTTGGCAAATCTTGTTTCTTGTGCTGGCATTTCTGGTTTGAGTACCAAGATCTCTTCCTGGGGATTCTTGGTTGTTCTGCTTCATTAGAACAGAGAGCTTTTGCTCATTTACTCTTTCCTACCTTTGTGTCTTGCTTTGCATTTCGATTTTTTCCCATTTCTTGGTTGGTTTTCTTGAGTTCAGTTGACTACCTCTTGTTGCAATTTTTGAAGAGTCTTTCTAGGTTCTTTAAAGTTTTTGCTTGCTGCAAGGTTGTACTATTGTTCTAGGCTGAGTGATTGAGTTTCTTGTCTTCTTTTGCTCATATAAATCTTGCTACTAGCTAGCCCTATAAGGTTTAGAGAATTTTTGAAGTTTTTTCTTGAAATTCAGAGTTGGTTGGCTTGGGATTTGATAGTTTTTCTTGGTCTTTTCGAGCTCTTTCTTTTTATAAAACTCAAAAGCTCAAAAAACATTTTGTTTTGTCATTTGCTTTTGTTTTGCATTTTTGTTTTTGTTTTGTTATATCTGTTGAAGCTTTGTTGATGTTTCTTGCCTTTGGTTTTTGACTTGATTTTGGAAAGGAATTGTCATTGGTTTCTTCCTCTTGTTTCAAGCGTTTTTGGTGTCTTTATATTAAGAGTTTCTGATTTTGGTGACTAGCTTTCTGGACAACCAAAAAGAGATAAAACTGAAGGATCTATGGGAAATTTCTCTCTGCTTTAGTAGATTTTGCATCTTAGAATTTACATGCTCTTAGTGATTTGCATCAGGTGCACTTAAGCATTTAGTCATTTTCATAGTTTTTGTGAGTGTGAAGTTTGTTATTTGAGAAGAAAAATAATTTTTTTTTAGTCTCATAGAACCCGTGTAGAAGTTGCTTTTCATCGAAAGACAATAACTGCATTTGCATGTAGTTTGGTTTTTATTAATTTTTTTTCTGCGTCAAAACACCACAAGTTTCATTTCCGTATCCCTTTGACTTAACATAACGGCCAATTAAAATAAGCGATATAATTTAAAAGAAACTAGCAAGTTTTTTAAGTGTCATACACAAACTAGCTAGGTTGTAGGGCCTTGGATTAGGTGAGTGGAGAGTTAACTCTCCAAGGCCGCTCAAACAAAACATAGAAGTTGATTAATTGAGTGAAATCCAACTCCGTTAGGTGGACCGAGAAAGCTCTCCTCCAGAGAGTCAAGCGCGAGGGGAAGTGAAGGCTGAGAAGAGGGATACCCCCTCTCTGATTAGCTGAATCTGACCTCAAGACCGTCCCGCCCGGCTTCTGACACGGATTGGTGCCCATAGTTGCCACTGCTAGGTTCCACACAGGTGACTGCGGGGGGGAATACCCGTGGTACCTGAGGCAGACGTCGCATCACTTTCAGCAGTACTTCTGGGGGGTGCCCTTGCGAAGCTTGGGTACTTGTGTCGGCAAAGGCTGTCGTTAGGAGGTCGGTGTAACTGTTTCTGATACCTTCGCTAGTAGGCCTGGGCCGTAATTATCCCAGACTACTTTTGGGAGGTCCTATATTTCGCTTTCTTGTATTTTGGTGTCCGGTCCTAATCACCCGGAGCGGAAATACCTGAAGGCTGTTTGCTTGATTGTATCTCAGGGATTTTTTGTAGTGAGTGCTCTTTGCTCCTAGCTTGCCTAGCTTTATAATTTTTGAGTCTAATTAAAATTTGTTAAAGTGGCTGATCAAGCGCCTCGTCGATCGAGGAGAATTCGGGGGTTATCTCCCGAGAGTTCAGAGCCTTCTTCAAGAAAGCGTAGGAGTAGTTTAGCAGGTGAGTATCACCCTGTGGCGTCTGACGCAGTGGAGAGAGATCCTCCACAAGGGTCTGAAGGTTTCGTAGCTAATTCTGGTGTTGGTTCCGAGAGGAGCGCTCCGCTCACCTCGCGAGTTTTATTTCCGCAGGAAGAAGAAGTTCAAATAGAGGAAGTACCTGAACCCTCTGTGTCACTTCCATCTCCTCTTCCTCCTGATTATCCATTCGTTGTTGAATACATCGGACCTGAGTCAGAGAGACCGGAAGATCCTCCATATTATTCATACCTTTCGATGGCCATGATTGGGAACGCGGCTTCTGTTGTGAGTGCTGCAGGCATTCAGACTCCTGCTTCTATTGAAGGAGGGGGCACTATTTCTATATCTTCGATTGCTTCTAGCACTGCTATGTTTGGCTCTGGTTTCACCCAAGCACATGCTTCTCAATCTGGTCCCTTCAGTTTTGAAATGCCCACTAGTGGGATTCCTTCTTTTTCCTTTTCCGCTGCTGCAGCTGGATCTACACCCATGTCTTCCATGGTTAGTGGATCAGCTTCGCTTCAAGGGTTCCCCTTTGGAACTGGGCACATTCCTAGTTCCAATCCTTCTTTAGGGTCCTTTCCGTTTACTTCTCAGACCCAGAGTTTCAACCCTTGGTCTGGAGGTCAGAATTCGACCACTTTTACAGGATGGAACCCCGTATTCACTACAGCGGGGGCAGGGAATCAGTTTTACGCTGGTCACCAAGGGAATGCTTCTTTCCCTTCGTCGAGTGCTTATCAAAACTTTTCCCCTCTTTCTAATGCCTGGAACCCCTATCAGGGGCTTTCCTCTTCATTTCATACTTCGGGGGGGGAACTGGTCTGGGCTTTGGTAACTCTGCGATGGGAGGAGGTTCTTCTCCTTTTTCTATGAGTTCTTTCTGGCAACCTGGTGCCTCATCAAATCCAGGGTATTCTTTTCATAATGTTGGGAATTCATCCTATCAAGGATGGAATCCTCAGGCTCCGCCTCGCTTACCTTTTCTGGCAACTTTAAACTTGCCAGATCTGTCGAAATTGACTAATGATCCGATCCGTTATAGTCCGAGGTGGCCTCCGGTTCCCACCAAACTTCCTTCAGACATTCCAAAGTTTGAAGGCAAGAATGGAGAAGATCCGGCTAACCACGTCACTACCTTCCATTTATGGTGTTCTTCGAACTCCCTGATCGATGATTCAATTGGGTTGAGATTGTTTCAACGCACCCTAACTGGAAACGCTGCCAAATGGTATATTGAGCTAACTGGGGGCAGTTTTGCTACATTTGGAGAACTGGCTGTTACATTTCTAAACCATTTCCAGTTGCCAGTCCGTTATGATGCCGGGACTGAACTCCTAGCTAATTTTAAACAGGATGATGCAACCCAAATTTCTGACCATATTCAGGAATGGCGGAGAAGGAAGAGGCTTATTAAAGCTCATATTCCAGGTGAATTCCTTTTGGAATGGTTTCTGAAATCTCTGCAGTCAGATATTTCGAAAGATGTATCCCTCTCTGGGGTATTTTCTAAGGAGCAGGCCATTTTTAGGGCCCAGTAGTTGGAACTGATATATTCTCAGTCTGGGGTCCTCCATAAATATTTGCCCAATGCTCCTCGCTCCAAATTAGATTTATCCAAAACTAAGCCTGGTCCTCATGGTGATGGACTGATTGGATCAATCAATAGTGGTGCAGCCTGCTTACTCAATTGCAGAAGTTGTCTTTACAATATTCTCCTTCTAGTCAGGCTGTGCCTGCTGAGTCATCGCCTTCCCCCTCTTTGTCCATAAATGTTGTCCAGGCAAGAAGAAGGGACGAAATAATAAGAAAAAGGGCAAGAATGGGAATGGTAATGTGAATAAAACCAACGAGCATGTTGGTGAGGGTCCAAAGGAGAAAAAGAAAGTGAAGTTTCCATGCAAGCTGTGTGCTGGAGACCATCTTACACACCTTTGCCCTAAAATTCAAGATGCACAGCGCTTGCTAGCTCAGCAGGGTTCTTCCAGTTCCCAGGTTTTGTTAACAAACCCTTTTCCCCAAGGGAAACAGCTAGTTGTTGGCGCGAATCAAAATCCTGGGGCTTCCTCTGGGGGCACCCAGGAAGGGGAAATCCCATCGAACATATTCATGATGAGTGCTCACGTGGATGTCGCTACGAGATCCCGTGATTATGGCGGAGAAGAGTCTTCGAAAGCTAAGGATGCTCCTGATGCTACTGAGCCGCTTCACATTACGAAGCCTACTGTTGAGCCTATACCTCGGATGCCTAAAGCTTCCACTAAGCGTTCAACGATTAATCCAAACGCTAGGGCTGCCCAGAACTACTCTATTGTGGAAGATCTGGCGCAGAGTCCTTGTGCTATGTCAGCTTTAGAGGTGCTCCAGTCTTTTCCGGCTCAGCACAGTGCTTTGCTCACTGCCATTGGGGCTATTGATCCAAAAAATTCTCTTCTGATTACATTTGATATGACTAATTTTAAGAAGAGACTCCCCCATCATATGGCTTTTCATATTAAATCATCGTACCGGAAGTGTAATATCTTTCGAACGGTTGTTGATGAGGGTGCTTCCACATGCGTGATGTCTCTCAAATGTTGGAAGACGATTGGATCTCCCAAAGCTGTTCCATCTACCACTCTTCTGACTGCGTTTGATGGTCATTCTCACAGACCCCATGGTATTGTCCCAGCTTTGCCTATCTGTGTTGGGGGAAAAACTGTGAATATAGAGGTTGAGGTAGTTGATGCAAGCTTGGACTACAACCTTCTGTTGGGGAGAAACTGGATTTATGAGATGGATGCTATTGCATCCTCATTATTTTGAATTATTTGTTTCCCTCACGAAGGGAGGATCGTTACAGTGGACCAACTGGACTGTCCTCCTGTAGACCCGAATGCGTCTACTGACTTATCTGTTCCAAAGTTGGATAATACTAAGGTGCCTGTTGAGAATTTAGGGGTTGGAATGTATTCTTCTTTGATGGGTACTTTCGATATTCCTCCTCCTTCGGTTCATATCAATGCAATTTCATCCTCCAAGGCTCCTCTTCGAAGAGAGTTCTTCAGAACTCATTATTTTTCGGACCCTTGGACCTTACCTTCCCCTACCGCCACATTAGCGGAAGGTCAAGTGGGTGGAATGGCATTTCCAATGTCTGCAGCTGAGATTTCTTATCAGTCTATTGTTGACTCTGCAGAATCCATCCCAGCTCCTCTTTCACCAGAAGAGTTGGATGGAGATGTGGCTCCAGCTTGGACACTTAGTTCTTCTTCTGCCCAGGATTGCCTTGATACCACTCTTCCATCTGAAGAGGCCATCCTGGAAGCTATGACTGGTATAGATAGACCGTGGGATGATTTGCATCATCGGTCTTACTTTTTACCTGATTTGAGCAAAGTTGAAACGAGTTTTCCAAGTCCTCCGTCTCCTGGTCCTGTTCACCCAGTCTTGAACCCTTTAGCACCAACACAGGTTTATGCTGAAGGGAACATGGCTGTGATTTCTCCTACTATCCCGATGAACATTTCAAGGGATCCCAATATTATTGAGAATGTCTTCATTGGAGCTGAATTTTCCTGTGAAGAGATTCAGATTTACACCGAGCTCTTTAAAGAGTATAGGGATGTATTCACTTGGTCTTATGAGGAAATGCCCGGTATAGATCCATCTATTGTCCAGCATGAGATCAAGACTTACGAGAACGCTAAGCCTGTGAGGCAAAAACTTCGTCCGGTCAATCCTAGGAAGGCAACAGCTATCAAAGCCGAGGTGGAGAAGCTGCTTAAGGCAGAATTTATTTATTCGGTTCCTTTGACTGAATGGGTTTCAAATCCTGTTCCCGTAGATAAAAATCAAGGAACAATTCGGGTTTGCATCGATTTCAGAGACCTTAATAAAGCATGTCCTAAAGATAATTACCCCACACCATTTATTGATCAGATCATTGACGAGTGTGCTGGTAAAGAGATTTTCTCCTTCATGGACGGTTTCTCTGGATATAATCAAATTACTATCCATCCTGAAGATCAACATAAGACTACTTTTATTTGTCCCTGGGGTACGTTTGCTTACAAGAAGATGCCTTTTGGTCTTAAAAATGCTGGGGCTACGTTTCAGCGGGCCATGTCATATGCCTTCCACGACATCAAAAATATTATCGAGGCGTATTTGGATGATTTAGCTGCTCATTCTCGAAAGAGGATGGATCATCCTGCTCACCTCCATCAAATATTTGAACGGTGTCGTTTCTATAAGATTACGTTGAATCCGAACAAGTGCGTTTTCGTGATTACATCCGGTCGGTTATTGGGATTTATTATGTCTAGGGAAAGGATAAGGGTAGATCCCTTCAAGGTTGAGGCAATACTTCGGTTGCCTCCCCCATCCTCTATTCGTCAACTTCAAAGTCTACAAGGAAAGGCTAATTTTCTTCGGAGATTTATCGTAAATTATGCTGAAGTTACCAAGGGATTTATGAGATTTTTGAAAAAGGGGGTTACATTTTTGTGGGATGACTTCGCTCAACGCTCATTTGATGCTTTGAAAAGATCATTGACCTCTGCTCCTTTATTGAGTCCACCTAATTATAGCAGGGATTTCCTTTTGTATCTGGCAGCAGCAGAATCTACTATTGGTATGGTTCTGGTTCAGAAGGATGATGCTCTTGTAGAGCATGTTATTTACTATCTTAGTCGAGGTTTGGTCGGACCTGAACTCCAATATACTCCGATAGAAAAGTTAGCTTTGGCAGTTGTTCATGTTGTGCAGCGACTCCGACATTACATTATTCTACGAAAAACTTATGTTTTGGCGGCAGCCAATCCATTTCAGTTTGTCCTCAGTAGGTGAGTGATTGGGGGCAAATACAATAGATGGATTGTGATTTTGCAGGAATTTGATCTTGAGTTTATGTCTGCCAAGTCCAAGAAATCATTGGTTTTCGCGGAATTGATCTCCGAGTTGCCCTGTGGGGATGAGATAGTCTATGATGAATCCTTCCCGGATGAACATTTGTTTCTTATCTCTCCACAGGATCCTTGGTATGGAGATATAATTGTGTATCTCCAGACTGCGAATTTTCCCTCTACTTTTTCAAAAGATGAGCATCGTAAGTTGCATCACTTGGCTAAGAATTACTTGATTATTGGTGATGCTTTATACCGTCGAGGGGTTGATTCAATCCTGAGACGTTGCTTAACTCTCGAAGAAGTTGAGGTTGTGCTGAATGATTGCCACAGTGGAGCTTGTGGTGGTCATTTATCTGGGCTTGCTACAGCCCAAAAGATCTTGCGTGCTGGGTACTTTTGGCCTTCGATTTTCAAAGATTGCATGGAGTCGGTCAAAAGGTGTCATCCGTGTCAAGTTTATACTCGAAAAATGCACGCTCATCTAGCTCCGCTTTTTCCAGTCATTACTGTCGGTCCCTTTACAAAGTGGGGTATTGATTATACTACTTGTAACCCGCCTTCGGCTAAAGGTCACAAGTACATTATTGTAGCAGTAGACTACTTTACAAAGTGGGTCGAGGCTATGCCTACTTTTGGGAATGATGGTGAGACTGCAACTCTTTTTCTTTTCAACCAAGTTGTTGCTTGTTTTGGTATTCCTAGAGAGATTGTCACTGATCATGGCAATCATTTTCAGAATAGCATGATGGCTGAGTTGGCTCTAAAATTATGTTTCCGGCAGGAGCATTCATCTCCGTATTATCCTCAAGCCAATGGGCAGGTGGAAGCCGTGAATAAATCCTTGAAGATAATTCTTCAAAGGACAATTGATAAAGCTAGATCCAACTGGCATATTATGCTATATCCTGCACTTTGGGCATACAGGACGTCAGTGAAAACTGCAACTGGCTTTACTCCGTTTCAGCTAGTGTATGGGTTGGAATCCGTATTTCCCATTGAATGTGAGATTCCTTCTCTTAGATTAGCTGTTGAACTTCTTCCTGACACTTCTAGTCTTGAAGAACGTCTCCTTCATCTGGAACATCTCGATGAGCAGCGTCAGGATGCTGCCACGATGAATGAAGCGCATAAAAACTGGGTTAAAGTTCAGTACGATAAGGCGGTCAAGCTTAGGGTTTTTTCCGAAGGTGACCTTGTTTTGGTCTATGCCCAAGAAAAAGATGCCCTGGGGGCAGGAAAGTTTAAGTCTATGTGGTATGGCCCCTTTATCGTTAAAAAAGTCCTTAAGAAAGGAGCATATACCTTGGTTGATTTTGAAGGGAACGAGTTTCCGGAGCCCAGAAATGGGCTCTATTTGAAAAAGTATTATGCTTAGGCTTCGGCCTGGCATGTTGCTTTTGTATATAGTAGTTTTTCTTTGTACATATCTGGTTCTTTTTTCTATCTTTTATGGGTTGGTGATGTTTTTGATCTGCTTTGGCAGGTTGTGTCGGATGTTATGAGTCATTTTGGTTTCGCCGATGGTGCTAGTAGACACACCCGGAACTTAGCTTCCGCGGCTTGGGTGCTTCATTATCCATCCGGTCAGCTGTTAGTATCAAGAGGGGTCTGCATTGGTCCTCCTTCCAATAATATAGAAAAATACACTGCAGTTTTTTATCTACTCTCGGAGGCAATATCTTTGGGTGTTGATTCGTTGGTAGTTTTCTTGGACTCTCAGCTGGTGGTGTCGCAGTTGAACAATACTTATCGGGTTCGAGATACATTTTTACTCCGGTTTTTCTTGAGGGTACGTTTGTTACAAAGACCATTTCAATTTTTAACTTTCATTCATATTCCTCGAGCTGACAATTGGTTGGCAGACTCATTAGCTAATCAAGCAATTGATTGGCATATTAATCATTCCATACAATAAAATTTAATCATAAAAAACATCATACATTTTGATACATTTGTCACATCACATCAAACATCGCTGTATATATATCATCAGAGTGTTCAAAACTATACAAAAATTTGGACCCATAACTCATACAAAAACTTGGGCTTATGCCCGATCATGTTCAGTCTCAAAAAATATACAGTCATCTGATACATCATATCTATCTACTACTGAGGTCCCTGCCCAGAATTTGTGTTCCTATAGAACACAATCGCGGTGGCAACTCGGCGGAATAACCATACCCAGTCGCGAGGTACTCCTACCACTCGTCTCTGGATGGCTTCAGGCAGATCTTCCACTACAGCCATAGGTACTTCGCGGGTTAATCCCTCCAAGTTCCTCTGTACAGCCTGGAGAGTTCTGTCTGAATCTACTGTATCCGCTTCGCCCCGGCGACGCTTATGTCTCTGGTAACCCTCAGGTCGCACTGGTCCAATATCTATTTCATGATCATTTTAAATTGTAAGTCATTTGAATCCAATAAAAAACATGTTTTTTTTTCACATTTTTTCATATATATTGAAAAAATCCAAAAAATTATATAAGTCAAAAAATTGTAAACTTACCGACTGTGCCCCATGCTGCGCCTGGTGGAAGGACAAGATCTGGATCGCCACGAAAGTCCATCCCGGCATAGGGATAGTCATCCACAGCGATGATTTGTTCTCTCCACCATTGGAAGAACTCATCATCCCAAGTGGTCTGGGGAACTTCACTTCCCCCCAATCTCTTCATCATGTCTGCCCAGCGGGCAATTCTTGGGTCTCTCGGGCTGCTGATGGTAGAGATCACTCTGGGTCTTAGTACTGGAATCTTCTCGAAGAAGAATGTCATCAAAATTGTACCGTATCCAAAATGTTTTGTTTTTGTTTCGCGGATAGAGGTCAATTGTTGCTTCATGTTCATCAGTAGGGTTGTGCACCAATCATATATATGTGTTAAGCATTCGACTGCTATGCTTATTTGCGTCCTGGACGCCTGGTGTAGGGAGGTAGATCCTGCCAATCTGCCAATGGTGAAAAGGAGGATTTTCATGTGCAAATCCCTTAAATCTTTGATTGCAATTTGAGTTCCAACTTTCTTGGAACCCTCTACGCAGTACACATGGACGTAATCTTCCACGGTGAGCCCTCCCAAAGGCTTATCATGAAATTCTACTGGCTCCCCTCTCTGGGAGAGTCCAGTGATAAAATATATGTCTTCCACTTCAATGCGTACAGGCATCTGAGCTATCATAAAGCAGTCCTTTTCCGGTTCCAAATAGGTCACAAGCATTTCGAGCAACCGGACATTGCTCTTCATATTTGGCATTTTGAAAAACTTGAGTAATCCACAATTCTGAAGAATATTCAGTGATACTTGGTCCTGCATGACTTCATTGTCTATTGCACCGTGTTCACGCTCTCTCCATGATATGGTCATCTTGCAAAATTTCAATAATTCGTTCATTAGCCATGCATTTTTTGATTTTGGGTCGTGCATACGCGACTTTCTTTGTGCACAGTCGCATGTATACACGACTTTGTCATTACCAACCCACGTATGCGCAAACCCGTGATTTTTAGCAAGATATTCTATGGTGAAAATTCCTAAATTTTAATTTATGAACAGACAAAATGAATAGCAAGGATGGTTGATGATCTTACCTGAGAAATTCGGTGGAATTCGATGGTCGGTTGCTCCTGATTTGACGAAAGAAGCTTTTTTCTCCAGAGCACTTTTTTCCAAATCAGCAATGTAACAATGAACCAAATATGAGGTAACTTGTCTATTTATGCCCAAAAAGTTCAAAATTTTCGCAAAATTTGGTTATGCTTATTTTGTCGATCTATCTTAAGCTGCATAACCCGGATGCTTGAAAGTGCCCATATTGGTATATTTTTAGGTACATTTTGACGATTTCGAGATTTTTCCCAGTTTTTGATCCATGACTGCTGACCCGTCATGGCAGGTATATGATCTTCACTGGAATATAGGTTAGAGAATCCACTTTCCGTTGCATTTTTCATACTAGCCTCCATTCTGATCACTTTCCATAGGGTCAATCCCATCAGGTCATGAGTATTACACCCATTTCACTCGCCGATTATTTAATCATGACTTGGTGGTAGAGCCTTCCTTTACGTAGGCTTCTTAGTTAGTTCCTCGCTATCACTTGTTGCCCATGCTACGTTTTATGTAGGCTCGGGAGTCCTCTTTAGTCCCGCCATGACTTATGTGTTGAAGCTTCATTCTTCTTCTTCTTCACTATCATTTTTCTGGCTATTACCCTCGAGGCTCCCTGGTGTTGTTGAGTTGTATTACTGCATTGCATATTGGCTACTTGTTTATCCTGGCCTTTAGCCGGCTTCATTTGGACTCGATGTTTAAGCAAACTTTTGACCTTGACCATCTGTACAAGTTAAACCATTGCATGCACTTAGCTATCACGACTTGACACCCTTTACCCATGGATGGAACATTCCTCTGAGTATCGCTTACCAGTTTCCTCCACCTTGCATTGAGCATAGGATTGTTCCAATCCCAGGAACTAGTGCATCTGTTTCTTGATACTCGGTCTATCCATTGTACCATAGCATTCTTTTATTCCTTTTCAGGCTTCTTATATGAAAAAGACAAAAAAAAATCAAATATAACAAAAAGAGCGGGAACGGGATGTAACTTCATACTTTTATGGCAGTACAGTGTCTGTTTGTCGCCCTTGAACAAAGCATATACACTTATATATCTTTCCTCCATTTGGGATGGTTTTAGTTTTGACCTAGGTTCAGCCTTTACCTTGTTTCACTTGTCAGTCCTCCCCCAGTTGGTTATCTCTTCCAATCATATGGAGAGTTTGTTCTGCCTCCTACATAACAAACTTATACAGTGTCATTTTTTACTATCATGGTCATCATGAGTCATGCTTTTGTTCAAGGGAAGTCTAACCAGAGTTGGCCATTCTGCGGTGTCCCTTGACTCATTATTCAGTCGACCTTCCTGGTCTTGTCAGTATCTTGTTCTATCACATCAGATGTTTTGGTCCTCTGCTCATGCTGGTTTGAGAAGGTCTCCATTGAATTCTTGCTGGCGGGTTTGTCTCTTATCGACTACGACACATTTCTCTGAGAGAAAACCTAGAGCCGCACCCTGGCCCTATTTCCATCATTGATAGGTGACCTTGTGCTCATCATTTGATCATCATTATGGGTCTTTGACTGAGTGGTTTCCCCTGTGTTCGACGTCAGCACACATTATCACACTTGGGATTCGTGCAGTACCTTGATTTCCATTTGACCCTATCGGTGGATTTCTCGCCTCTGTGTCAGCTTTCATTATTGGTTGGTTCAGAGGGTTTCTTCCGTGCGCCAGCTTCATCTTGTGCACGTCGGAAACGTACTTCGGTTTTGGTTCCATCACTCTCCTTCGTCCGATTCCTTCCAAATCTTGGCCTGCGGGTTACACTCGCGCTGGACTGATGTGGGATGCCTTAATGCCTTCCTTCCAGCAGATCTTTTCCCATCGACTCCGACTCATTGCTCTGGGAATAAGGTTTAGAGTCTTTTTGTCAGTACCTTAGGGTTTGCAGTCATCAGTGGCAGACTCTTCGCTATCGACAGTGGGGATTCATCATTGCCTCCTGATTGGTAGATTATTTCAAGTGTTCGACTTCAACTCATTCATTCGCACTTGTCAGATTGTACTGGGGCACCTTGACACTCATTTTCATTATTGGTGGGTTGTCTCGCGTTGGTTAACGGTATACATCATTGACCGGTAATCCAACGATTTCTCACATGGTCGACTTCAACTCATTTATTCTCATTGTGTAGAATTGTGCCATAGTGATCGGTGAAGACCTCGAGTTGCATCAACATTTCTCGGTTCACTTTTGACAGTCCATTCAGTTTCTGCCAGTGATGTCATTCAACCTTATATGTTGCAGTTCAGTACAACAGCATCCTATATGTTGGCTCCCGAGTTGCGTGATTGTACCATTTGTTCCACCCCTTATGATTTGGTACATGGAGATTCAGTTACTTATATGATCAGACATCCAGTTTCAGCATCATTGATCAGCTTTCTATATGTGATACTTGGACATTGATTCAGACTTATACTTCCGGGCCATGCTCAGATGATTCATTGTGTACTTTTAGTTCAGCTATACTTGTATACATGTTGGATCTATTCAGTACTTTCCATATGATGTATTTTTTATTGAGCATGGGTATGCCCGCCTCAGCATGAGTTGACTCTCTTTTTTCTTTCATTGGTTTTTGGCAGGCTGAAATCTGGTGAAGTCCTCTCTTGTCCTTGCGAAGTTCTTTCTATGTGCATAATACATTTCGGCCATCATGTACCCCTTCTGACCTCATATATTAGGGGGCATCTATTATAGCATCATTTTTCACCTTCATATGATTCATGATTTCTTTTATGGCTTAGGGCACCCATTCCTACAGACTTGAACAAAATTCACTAAAAAACAGTATTAAAATCCCCATACGCGGATATGCCCAGAATTTTCCGCGTGTATACGCGAGTCCACATGTACTTTTCCGCGTATGCCATTAAAATCATTAAAAATATATAAAAATTCCCTATTTTCGGGCTAGGTTGATGGTTACTCTGGTAGTTCAACCACCCCAGCACGTGGCCAACTGTTTCCAACTGATTGAAACTACTTTGAGGGAGCATGTTCCCTTTTGCGTGCATGCAAATTAATAGGATAGAGAAAATATTTACTTCGTTGGAATCCCAATTCAAGTCCGTAATTCCCGTGCCTCCTTGGATTTCCCGTATTTACACAGAACCATTAAACCCTTGTTTCCTGGAGATGTTCATCCATTTATATGCCATCTCGAGTGCACAAGTCTTGAAAGTATCTTAGCGAGGCAAGGGCGGGACGGATCCGGACGACAGTCTGTTCGAAGATCGTGGAAGGATTCAGGTGATCTCTCCACTTTTTATATCTGTACATGTTGTTTGTAATAATGAAAAACCATCTTGTTCCTGAACCTACGTGTTGATATCTATTTGTATGTGTGAAAATATTATTATTTAAGCATTTATTATGGTTTATATAATGTTTCACATGGATTTCACTAACATTTAGGAGAAGTATATGCTGTACAACTAGGTTTCCGTGCACGTTCTTTCTTGTTTTCTAGGTTAAGGAGGAAGAAGGGTTGCTGGGGGTTTGGACCCCGCGGGATCTACATCGAACGTAGGACTACGGGTGAGTTCTACTATCGTTGTTAACAAGTTTTTTGCATTCAAGTATGGTTGTGTGTGAGTCCTTCTTAATAGCATGCCCTGATTTGTGGAGGTTTTGACCCAACAAACCTCTAGGGTGATTTTCCCCGAAACATACATCAATTAACTATAGTGCATGGACAGTTTCAGTGGAGACCAGTGGAGAGGTAGGTGAAAGAGCAGGTTGACTATCAGTTGTGACTATAGTGTTGCATGAGTTTGCACCACACATTGATGGAGATGCCAATGAGGATTGCGCAGTTCAAGCCAGGTGGATTCAAGTTCATTCAGAGACATTCTTCAGCAGGGAATGTGCAGTAGAGGCAGGCTAGCAGGTGGCAGAGATCGGTGCATGGATTTGCTAGATCAGGGCCTGATTAGTGTGTAGAGATTGTATTGTACTGAGAGCTTATGAGAAGCTTTGTATGAGGATTGTTACATGATCTCTATGACATATCTTATATACAGATAGTTTGGGTTTTTAACTTCAGGATTTCCCGTAAAATCACTGTGTTAATGTGTGTGAATTTTTATGGTTTCATGTGTGCATTGCAATTGTGTTAATTTCCGCATGTGATGATCAATGGCAGAATAGATTCTGTATTGTGCATGAAGTTAAAATAGTGTGTGATCAGGATAATCTTGGATATATAACGCAGTAGTTATATAAATTTCTACATTTAAAGCTAGTTGAGGAAGTCTATGGTCTCATATGCTATTGAGCTTGTACTTGTACAACAGAAGCCTAGTCATAGCTAGGCTCTCGATAGGGGAAAGACCCACTTCTATAAGGAGAATAGGATAGGGTGTATTGCTTTTAATTTTAAGGTAATATGTTATAAAACACTTCTGTATTTTCTCAATCTTTCTCCCGGATTCTCTAGAGATGCTGCAAACCCAAACCTCACATCCATATAAGATAACAGGAGTGACTAAAGTTTCAAAGAGGAACTTCTTTCTATCCCACATTACGAGGTTTTTCATTTTACAATTATTTTCAAGACCAAAATAAGCTTTCCACCCCCCATTAATCCTTTTCTGAATGCTATAGTTCCAGTTGAGCTTGTGATGAATATAAATTCCTAGGTACTTGTAAGAAGACACTTCCTCCAAGTTACTATTGCCATACATAAAATTAGAGTAAGTGTCCTTCTTGGATTTGATAATCATAACTTTTGTTTTGTCAGTGTTAACAAGCATACCCATGGTAGAGCAGGAATCCTTAAGAAGTCTAAGTTGCTTATCAAGATCAGATGGGCACCTTGTGAGAAGAAAAACATCATCAACATAGAGAAGAAGGATGATGACTATCCCAGCTAAGATCGTGCCAACACATCCTGCTTCCTCTAAACAACCTTCTAGCTTGTTGATGTAAATGCCAAATAGGGTAGGGGAGAGGGGGCAACCTTTTTTAACTCCGATATTACACTTAATACCTTTTGACCACCACTCATTTCTCTTTAACTTGGAAATTACATTCTCGTATAACCTTATAGCGGCCACTCTTATCTCAAAAGGAAAATTTAGCTCTTCTAATCTATTCCATAGGTTATTTCTAGGAACTGTATCAAAAGCCTTTCTAAAGTCCAGAAAGTAAGAGAAGAGATTGGATTTATCATTGTGGCATTCTTCCACAATGATCCTAAGCATAACGAGGTGGTCCATTGTTGAGTGCTACCTTCTAAAACCCGCTTGGCCTTTAGCCCACTTATCTTCACTTTCAAGCTAAATGCTCAACTTATTTTCCAAAATAATACCATATAACTTGGCTAAGAGAGGGCTGATCATAATTATTCGATAATTAGAGGGGTTATTTGTATCCCCACTTTTAAAAATAGGGATAATGAGGCTCTGAGTCAAAGGTTTAGGGAACCCTTGCTTGACCACTTGGTTGAAAAGCTTGTGGATGTGGGGGATGAGGACAGGACCTCCAATTTTTAAGATTTCCAGCTGGTAACCTTCAATGTCTTTAGCCTTCCCATTTTCCAGGTGTTTAACCCCAAAATCAATTTCTTTTAATGAGAAAATTCTTTCGTTGTGAGCAGGGTTTCAAAATCCCTGGCATTTGGAGATTCATAAAGCTTTTTAAGATAGGAATTCTAGTCGTGTAAAGCAATTTTATTATTATCTTTAGTTTTCCTAGTTAGAATCTGCTTCAAGAATTTCTTAGGAGCCACCTTAGAGAGGTGTAAGAGATTCTCTTGTGTTTTACGAATATATTGCCTTTTTTTCCTTTTAGTTAGGGCTTTGTAGATTTTTATTTTGTTTATTTTGAGAGATTCATCAACAGCTTCCTTAATTTCTCTCCTCGCACTTTTACAATCTTTGTCATACCATGGGTTGGTTTTGCTATTTCTTTTATTACTTGAGACTTCAATTGAGAACTTGTTAATAGAATATGAGAGGGTTGTAGTAAAATTATGATAGACGTCATCTATGTTGTCTATACTAGATAAAGGAAGAAAATTAGTTTTTAATTCATTTATAAAGAGATCATTTTTATTTCTATCAAAGATTAAGTTCTTTTCATTATAAGGATTATCTTCGATGGGATCTCTATGCATGAAAAAATTAAGAGTTATGAGTAAAGGCCTATGATCAGAGTCAGGCTCGTGGTCATTTAAGATGTCAAAATTTTTTATTTCATTGTATAAATGGAGATAGGAAATAACATAGTCTACCACACTCCTGCCAAGCCCATGGATTAAGGTCATCTTGCTAGAATTGGGCCACTTCTTTAAACTGTTGCAAATTATGAGATCTTGAGCACTACAGAGCTTGAATAGCTCTGACCCAAACAAATTATCCCAAGGTCTTCAGAGCTCCTTTTGTACCAACTAGCCAAAGTAAGGTCTTCATCTAACCAAAGAGGATTGGGGTTGGAATGATTTCTTAGAAGAATAGCTTGGTTGATTGAAGTTCAAGAATTAAAGTCACCCATTAAAAGGATATTACCTTCATTCCCTAGGCTAGAAATATCATTCTCTAAACCATTGTAAGGACTATTTTTATCTAGAATCTTTTTCTTATAGCAGTTAGAATTAATGGGGGGAAAATAACGGATTGCTATGCAGCTCTTTTGATCTTTAATGTCAGTAATCTCAATCCAACTATATTGGTTGTAAGGGTCGTTTTTATAAATCCTAGCATGGGGGGAGATGTTCTTCTTAATATAGCAAGCTATGCCCCCAATGCCTCTACTGGAGGATCGCTTGTTCCAAGTAAACCATAGTGCAAAGCCATCTATGTTAGGGACCTTAGATTCTTCATGCTCCCAAGTTTCAACAAGAAATATAATATCAACATCATTTGAGATCCAACTTAGCTTGGGGCCTTTGTTTCATGGAAAGCCTCGATAGTTCCAAGAAATAATTCGGAGCATGTTGAATTGCTATTTATTACTATCTTTTTGGTTTCTATCTCGAATAACGGCTTTTCTATTTCTCATTATTGCCCATTTTCCTTCCTTTATAGCTTCTTTTACCTTTTGAACCTCCTTTCTTAATTATGATTTATCTTTTGGAATGAGATCTTCGTTTATAAATATTCTCGTTCCTTTTAGACTTGAGGTTTTACTAAGTATGTTATACGTATGGTTAGTAGAGCTCACCTTTATTCGGATCAGCCTTCCTTTATTCTCAGTTAATTTCCCTAACTTTGTTGCTTCTGTGAGACACGTGGTTTCAATTTGTAATCTATTATGTAATTCTGTCTGGGCTATGGCTAAAGTATCCTCGTCTACCTCCTCTTTCAAATTGAAGATTATAAGGTTCAAAGCCCTTTTATTACGCTCATGGTCTAATTCGATCAATTTTTTCATTTCATCTTTAATTGGTTTGATATCTAATTTACCTGCCCCACTATTTAGGGTGAGATTGTTGTTAACCTTTTCTTCTAGTTCTTTAATCATGTCCTTCATTTTAAGACTCTCTATATTATCAGCATCTCCTTGCTGGGATGTTTGGTTCGTATCTTGGTTTTGTTTTTCTATGACCTGCAACCTAGCTTCCATTGCCTCCATTTTATTCTCCAATATTTCTATTTTATTTTCGATTTGTTGTTGGATATTGTCTTCAAGAGATGTGAATTTTTTTTCCAGCATGGCTTCTAACTCAGTTTGTAGTTTGACTTCTCTTTCTTCTCTACGTTTCTCTAAAGACTCTATATAATCATAAAGGCTCTATAGAGTAACTGTGCTAGGTCTACCTTTGGTAATCTTTGGTAGTTGTGGTGAATTATTCATACTTGAGAATATATGAGCATATATGTATTAGAAAAAGGTAAGGAAAGTTTGCACCTAAATATCAACAAACCAGACAGCAGACCTCAAATGCCCAGGTCCGAAAATTTATCGAGAAAAAATGACAGAAGACCCAAGTAGTAATGGAGAAAATTCACTGCAAAATTTTTACCATATAATTTCACCATAGACCCAAGTACTAATCGAGAAACCCAAGTATTAATGAAGAAAATTCACCCCAAAATTTTCACATCAGACCCAAGTATTAAAATTCACCGCAGAATTTCACCACAAACCCAAGTATTAATCTAGAAAATTCACTGCAGACCCAAGTATTAATGGCACTCTTCAGAACTTCTGTTGTTCTGGATTAGAAAAAAACTTCTGCTACTACAAAACACGACAAATATCAAACTCTGTCTTTTTTCTCTCTGGCTATTCGGGCACACACCCTATCACAGTTTCGCTCAGTGTATATTACTCTCTATCTTTTTCTTTTACCTTTGGGCATATTACACTACACAGTCAATTATATATATATATATATATATATATATATATATATATATATATATATAGTTTGAAATATGTTAGTGATAATAATTTTAAATTATTTTTGGAGATTTGTTATAGTGAGGTTTTTCTTATTGGGATTGTTTTTAGATAGAGTAATGGTTTTAAAAAGAGTTAATAAATTTTTAAGGGAATTTTAATGTGGTTTAGTGTAAACTTTTTTATTTTATTAATTTTTTTTTTTAGTTTTAAGTATTATTTGTTTTGGTTAGTCAATTTTGTTGTTTTATGGACAACTTTATTAATTGATATTTTTTATTGGAATTATTTTCATACTATATAGTATTATAAGTAAATATATATATATATATATATATATATATAGAGAGAGAGAGAGAGAGAGAGATATGAATATAAATAAAATATTTATTATATTTTTTTTTAAATTTAATTGTAATTTTTTTTTAAAGTTTGGTTGGACTATATCATCATCATGTTTAATATATCACTCCAATCGGGTGGTGACTTCACATTAAGGAGTACCTTAACAGACCACTCATATCTAGTGGACAAAATTTAATTGTACATTAAATAAATATTTTAAAATACAAATTTTGTAATCAACATCCAATTAAATCAATTGTATTATATAATTAAATTACAAATCACTCACTACATGTTGAAAAGTCAATAAGAAATGTGTGTCTAATTTAATTTTCCCTTAATTAAATTGGACAATAAATTGTAATCTCTAAGTGTGATAAACTCAGCTAGGTCATGATTTTCGAGTTGAGGGTGGTTGGTGAGGCATGCAGAGCAATTCTGAGTGATTATTTACTATTAATGGTTGCATGGATGTCACTTCTAATGAAGACCCAATTGAGACAAAGGTTAAAGGGATGTTAACTATCAGTTGCATTATTAGCAAAATACACGCATGCATTAATACACCCATAGGATTAACCATGAGCATTGTGTAGTTTTGGAAGGCTGAAATTCCTAAAGAATAGGGATTGCATTCCACATGAATTGCACAAGTAAGGCAGAGTGAGCAGAGGCTGAAAATTGGCTAAGCGTTGGTCGATTTTGTCTGGATCAGTGTGAGACAGTTGTGAGAGTGCAACAGACTCTTGTGAGAAGAGTGCATTATAATTGTTTAATGATTCCTTGTTGAATATACAATAGAAGATAGAAGGGTTTTGAGGAATAAGCTTTCCCTAGGAAAAATATCTATGTTGTGAATTGATTTGATTCTTTTTTTTACTTGGCGTGATTGGTGATCATGTTTATTTTCTGCGATTAATTTGTAGAAGGATTCAGTATCTTGCTTTAACATATCACATGATCGGATTGAATCCATTAATATACATATTGTTTGTATAATTTCTACACTACAATACCCTCAATAAAATGGAACTCCCATTGGAAGGTTGAGATTCTACACATTTTGAGATTCAAAATTGCTTCATCAAACTCTCTTAAACTCTCTTATAAGTCATGAATTTTTTAGAATCAATATGTTTATTAACTTTATATAATTATTGATTTTATTATAGCTAATTTAATAAATAATATCGTAATTTATTTTTTAAATAAAAAAATTATATTTTTTATTAAATTATTAACCTAAAAATTGATAATGGAATTTTTTATAAACAAAAAATGTTACATCACACTAAAATAATATATATATATATATATATATATTAAAAAACTAAAAATAGAAATATAAGAATATGTTGACACTTAATCTTTAGGAATAGAAAAATCTATATAAATATTGTAAATAGAAAAATAAAGGAAATTAGAAAATAAACAAATATTAGGAGATGAATCCTAATAATTTCTCTCTCCATGTATATATCCATATTTTATCTTAATACAAAATATTGTGTAATTTAATCTCTTTGCTTGACATGGTATCAAAGAATAGGTCTCATTTTAGACCTATAACTCTTGTTTTCTGCTAGTTTTCCTGTTTTGTATTGTGTGTGTGTTTGTCGGACCGCGGTTAAAAGAAGAGGAGAAATTATATTGATGCATCGATTTTTTGTGACCTCTGCATACATTTTGTTGAAGTTGAGTCATGTTCAAATGTTGTGGTGATGACATTGAACCTTTGAATTATGCGTTGAATGTTTTTGATGTTTGTGGTATGTTATGTAAGTTTGTATGTTGCGTTGATATATTTCTGATGGTTGTGTGTTGTATACGTTGAATGTGTTTTGAAGACTGCGGTGTTGACAGTTGGTTTTACATACCACGTATTTCGTGTTATGCAAGTTGTACCATGAACGTTGTTGTTTGTTATGGAGCATATAGTGATGGCACATATATTAAAGAATGGTGATGCCTTATAATTGTTTACTAGGCACATATATTAAATAAAGAATGGTGATGGCTTATAATTGTTTAAATGGTTAATGGAATGGAAAAGTTTTTTTAAAAGGGGTCGTATGGTGTGTGGTATATAGTCTGAATGACACATAATTCGATGACATGGTTTGAATAATATCATTTTAAAGGCTGCATATGGTATATAATACATATTGATAGTTTATGATTGACATAAAATGCATAAGTGAATTGGTACAGTGAAAAGTGGATTTTTTCCATCCATGTAATTAAATAAGTCTTTTACCCCAGAAGATATTAAGGTTATATACATATACATATATATATATATATATTTTGTGGGACTAGTTTTTTCTGGAAAAAAGAATTTTCATGAGTGGTGTAACAACCTTAGGTTAAAAATTGATATAATAAAGTTTATAAAGGAAAAATAATAACCACGGCCATGGGACATGTTAGCACTGGTATTTGCATCTCACCCATTTCGCGTTATTTTACTCTGCTTTCACCTCATCTCCGCCATTATCATTGAATTCGTTTCATTTTTTAACCATTTTTCCCTAGGGTGCCTAAGTCATCATTGTTCACAAGCACTAAACCCTAATTTCCTCTCCCACTAAGCTAGGGTTTGCTATGGAAACAGAGATACCTGAGAAGAGAAGGCATAAGGGAGGTCATTTCAGCAAGTATGAGGTCATTTCAGTACATAAACCTCATGTCTCCATCATTTTTTGAGAAGTCATTCCAAGAGTCAAGTCATTTGCCACTCATAGGGTCAGTTTTTCTTCAAACTGTGTTTCTGACCAAACAAAGATGAATTTGAAAAAAGTGAGAGAGGTTTTTGTCCATCATAGATCAAGGAAGAAAAAACTCCTTCAATTTTTACACAGGTGTCATGGTTTTTTAGAAATGTTAAAAATATAGGTGCCACAGGAGAGTTGTTGCACTTCTATAGTGACCTTGGGAAAATCCAGGTTTCTCCTAGTTGGAGTGTCCAAATGACTTTTTTGATGAGTCAAATGATAACTAGACAAAGGTATCTTTCCAATGACCTATCATGTGCTAAATTTGGAGTTGAGAAAGGCCTCCAAAAGTTGTTTGCAACAACACTCTGCATTTGCACCCTCATTCAACACTTTTTTACCAGTCTTGGGAGAAGTGATTTTTGACAAGGAAAATGACCTTCATTTTTCAAATTGAAGGTATTTATGGAAACTAGACTTGAAGGTATTTCCAACAAGCTATCTGGAAACCAATTTAGACACTTGAAACCCAATCAAAAATAGCCTGCAAGTTGGGGTAAAATGATGTTGCGTGTTTAACAATTGACTAATTTTTTTCGGATTTTTTCTACAAATTTGAATTTTACCTTGGGGAATCATGCTTTTACCTCATGCAATTGATGATGTAAATGTAATTATCATGTTTTTACTATTTACTAGGGTAAATACATTAGGTAAATCAAGCAAATGAGGTGTAATAAATTAGTTCACTTGAGATAGGGATGAGTCACTTGGACCATCCTATACTCTAGCTATCAATTCAAACTTTGGTGGATCAACTCCTCCTCTTATGGATTAGACCCCTAAGGTTGGGAGAGGTTGTTTGAGGCCTATGTATTGTACTTTTTGACTCATTTTCAAAGGTTGGAAGTTTGAATCAGTTTGATTTTTCTAGTTGATCAAGGGAACTTGTACTCAGTTCTGGCCAAGCTAATAAAGAGAAGTTATAGCTACATTTATGGGATACCTATGGTATTGAATGTATTTCATTGTTTCTTATTCAGTCACATATGTTTGATTGTATTGTTCATGTCACTTTCATGTCTATTTTATGATCTTTTACAAGTTAGAAATTTAGAATACATGTCTGCCATGCTCTGTTTTGGGTAACTGATCATATTTTTTTCATTATCTTTTGTCTAAGAGAAATACATCCCTTATGATTTTCTCAACCTTTCTTATAGTTTAAAAACCATTCCATAACCATTCCCTTCAAGTGATTGGAATTGTACCTACTTTTATCACCGAATTGATCTTGATTTGTTGTTCATTAATCAGCTCAATGTAACTCCTTCAAACCACTTCTAATTGAAGATTAGCCTCTTCAGTTTTAGAGGGCTCTCTCAAAGGGGGTTTATGATTTTGAATAATCATAGTACTAGATGTAAAACTCTATGGAATTATAACTTGTTTTCTATATGATTGTAGGTTGAAAAATGAAGGCTTGCTACCATTGGGCTTATGGAGTCAACAATAAATAATCTAAGTGACAGTGGTTCTTCACATGGAAGGTGAGGCAGATAGAGGTTTTTAACAGTGATAAATCACACACATAACATAGGAAACATAGTCATTTCACCACTAAAGGAATTCAGAGCATAATATTATGAATTCTAAGTAATTAGAGATGAAATCTACTGCAAGTGATTAAACATAAAGATTCAGATCAATAACACATCAAAAAACTCATGAGAATCTCAGGTATGGAATGTAGAATGGCACTTTGTATTACTGATAATGGTAAAAAACATACAAGCAACAATTTGGTGAAATATTCTCCAACCCTTTTCTTCCTCGATGTTTAGTCTGTAAATAGACATTCTTTACAATCAAGATGATCAGCCCAACTGGCTAAATCCTTGAATTCTACTTTGACACCTATCTTAACTGAAATCACTAACTTAAAACAAAAAAATGATAGCTATCTTTAAAGAAACAAACTCCTAATAGGACTCTATCTCCTATTTATTACATTCCTTTATCCTATCTGTGAAATAGTTACATAATGGTTACATAATGAATGTCACATGCTCGAAGGACACATGACCAAGTTCACCATCACTTTACATCTTTAAAGCAACCCTATATCTGTGGAACATAACCCTACTTTTTAGGAATGGATAACCTTCCATTTAAATGTTGTTTTGACTAATGAGCTGGATGTGTGGCACACCCTTCAAGTCATAAATTTATGTTTATAAGGTCCATTGACATGCTGGAGGTCTCTAGCTAGAAAATGTGTTGTTGAGATGCTCAAAATCCTTCAAAAATTAATCGCTAGGAAAACAGGCCAGTTTTAGACAATTTCGTAGTGAGTTTTAGTAGCATGGGAAAAATGGCTTTTCCATCAATATTCTTGACTTCTTTGTGGTTCCATTACCTTCATTATGTCCTGGCACCTTGCAACCATCGATATCCCCCCATAAAACATGCCAAAAGTGAGTTTAAATGCAAAAAAATCACCTGTAGAGATTTTCGTAGCGTATTTCTGGCCTCAAGCCCGAGGTAGGCTACGAAACTGTGTAAAAAAACAGAAAATGTTGTTTCCAAGATGGTCTTCAAAAACTAGTCTCCAACTGCAAAAATTGGACTCTCTGCATGTTATGAACCCCCTAAAATATATTTCATCTTAACTTATTACTACTGTAGTGTTTCCTCCTCATTCACAATCAGTTGACTAACGGGCTCTTCTACTACTGTCATTTTCAATCCTTTCTTTTCAAGCTCCACATGAATTAAATCTAATTGCTCCTGAAGATCTTTCACTTTGTCCTTTAATGCCCTGTTCTTGGATTGCAAGTGCAAGTTTATATTTTTGATGTGTTTGACCTCTCCTCTTCGCGGCTAAGTCCACTTTATCAACTTTTCTATATTGTCCAAGGTCTTTGAAACACTTGTGACTTGATATTCCCAGATTTTCCTCATTTGTTCAAATTGAACTTTCTCAACTCTTTGTTTCTTTGCCTCTTGCTTCAAAACTGATATTTCCTTACCTTCCTCCTTCAACTGCTCTTTAAGGGTTTCAATTTTTTATTTTTCAATAACTTTCTTTTTACCATTTCTTTGTTTGATAACCAATTCTTCTTTTGCAGGTGAAGACAAACCTATGATGCTTGGTGGCTGGGCAACAACTTCATTGATTTTCTCAGTCTCTTTGCTACTTTCAATGACTTTCCTTGCATGTCTAGTCATTGGCTTCCTAGGTTGAAAAATGAAACCAACATCATCACCTAGAAACTATAGTTTTTTAGCTGTGTTTCCTTTCTTCAGCTTTCTTCCTCCATCCTCAATGTCTTCAGCTTGGACAATGGGAGATTATTCAATTTCAATTGCATGCAGGATATCCTCCAAGTTTCCTTTAGCCACTATCTAGCTCCTAGTGACTCTTTTGCTACCTTGTTTGTTGACTGTCTACTTCTATTTTGCAGGTGTTTCTTTAGGTGTGTCAATATTCTACAAAGGTTCTGCTTCTATGCTTACTAGTTCTTAGGGAGATGATTTGTTCCCTTCTTCAACTACCTCTACCAAAATTGGTGATGAAATGTTTCTAGGTTTGGAGGCTTTCTTAGGAGTGACAACATCAATTTCATAACCACTCATGAACAAGAAGGAAGTCAAATCTCTGTCTAGTCTCTTCAATTCCTCTAACACCAATAGCTTAAGCATACCATGATGAAAAAGATAAGTTTTATTTCCTTCTTTTTTGATTTGAAACTTATCTGACATTTTCCCTAGACTTCAGTATAAATAAAAAGGCAAGTCAAGTGACCTCTTACCCACAAAATGCAGCAGAAGTTTTGAGATGATAGGAGTAGACCATGTGAATCTGTCCTTCACATGTAAAATACTTATGGATGATCATCAACGACTTTGAATAATTGTCCTTCATGAAACCCCTAGGGATAGCATTTATCAAATAAATTTCACTGTGTTCTGGTTTGATGAACTCTTTGCAGTCATGCATTGTGAATTTTATGCTTTTAAACCACTTTTCCCCTCCTCCAGAGATTCCTATTGTTGATGAAATGATGTTTGGTGTCACTGTAAGGTTCATAATTCCAACTTTTGAAGCTGTTCTCATGAAGCTATTAGAAAAATCCTTGGAAACCTATAGATGAAAGCCCTACAACCTTTGACAGAATTGCAAGCAACCAATTCTCCTAAAAATCTCCATGGCAGTTGGGTCTTCATTGAGCAAATTCATTTTCATGGGCTCATACCTATGGAAATGACCACCTTTGTTTGTTTTCCTTCTTGTAGCCATGGGTGCTTTATATCTTCACAACCTCACTTGCTTGATGACACCCTCAAAGTTTAAATCTACCAGCAACCTACTTGGCTCGATGAAGCAACTCTCCAAAGATCTAATTACATGCAAAGATAAAGTGAAATATGAAAAAAATGCTAATTAGGGTAAGGTTTTATGGTTTAATTTCCATCTCATGCTTTAATCATGACACATAGATGCCAAAAAGGGTAATGATGACCTTCGACATGGCTATGTACCTTTGAATTAACCATAACATACTCGAATGACCTCCACCCTAACTCCTCCAATAATCAAATGAAATTTCATATCAAGTTTGACAAGACAGGCAAGAAAACGGATTTTTGTAGCATAGTTAGTTTAACCTCTGATAGATTCGCTATGAAACTATTAAGAAGTTTTGTACTAAAAACTATTATTTTGTTGTATAAAACGCTACGAAAATTTGAAAAACTGACACAAGCGCCCTTTTTTATTTTAAATGCACGGGGAATGAAAATTGACACCATATGAGGATTGATGGGACATGACATGACATAAATGGAGGTGACCATGAACCTTAGGATAGGTTAAACATGTAAAAAATGAAATTTTCCTATACCATCTTGAAAAGGCTTAAGGAGACCTTATCCTTTTGATGAGTGAACTGTATAACCATGTCAAGTAATGTTTCACAATTTTATGAGTGATATCACCTACCTTGCCCCATTGATCCCTACAACCCTAACTCCATTTTCCCTGACCTAGATTTCCTTGACCTAATTTCTTTATCCACTGATTTTCCCAACCAAATCAATTCAAAACAACCCTTGCACTTTATACCTAGCCTAAAGCCCTAAATTCTCTAGCCCTCCTGGCTATGACCCTTTTGGAGAGAGCCCTCTCCGGCTTGATAGGGCTAGCTATCAAGTCAAAAGCTTGGTTTGTGGTTACCTATGTTGGGATTCCTTCCTCAGCCTTGGGAATTTGGTGGAGTGATAACAGGACACATATTCCAAAGTGAATGTTGGGAAAAAACATTGTGACAAGGATCACTTGTGATTAATTAATGGTTATGAAAATTGACAAAGTCTTTGGAAAGGCATGAGGCATTTATCAACATTTTGTTTCTAAAAATAATGGAAATTAGGAGAAAAAGAAGGTGAAAAGTCACAGGTTGCATGTGAGGAGGAAAATGAAGGAAAAATAATGGAAAATGAAGAAAATAGAGTCCTCATTGATAAAAAGGATTTTGAGGATCACTTCATGGATTTTTTTCAGTTCAATTTTTTTTCAATTCTAGCTTGGAGCTCTCTATCTCTTCTATTTTCTCTCATACTCTTGGGCACTTAGAGTTTGATTGGAGCACTATTGGAGGAGTGTGGATTAATTGGGATTTGGAGCAAGAAGGAAAAGGAAAAGCATGAAATCACAAGGGAACAGTGGGATCAACAACTACAACTAATTTTTTTTGTAGGTACCTATTTGCATGTATGATTTCTGTGTTATTTTTGGCATGCATCACATATGCATGTGGTTGTTTGGTTATGATCTATCATTGACATGGAGTTCCTAGATTGATAGTGGTTTTACCTATCCTTGTCATTTCCTGGATAGCCATGGTGTTGTTGGTTTTCCCATTTGTTTATGATTGGTTCTCATGTTCCATATGGCTATGGGTTGAGTTACTAGTTCCTAGAGCCTTGGTTGGACAAATGATCTAGAAGCCTTGTAACGGTTTGGGTTGAGTTACTAGCCTTGGAAGCCTTGATTGAAAAAATGTTGTAGAGCTCGATGAAAACTGTGGGTTGAGTTAATAGTCATGGAATTCAGTTTAGAACAAAATCTATGGCGCCCTGGACAACTTGGATGGAAACCAATATGGTGATTGTTAGTGATGTTTGATCGTGAGGTGGAATCACTGGTTGTTGGTTGAGGCGGTTTGGCCTCTGGAAGCTCTCGTTTTCTTTTCTTGGCTTATTCCATGAGATCCTACATTCATGTTTTGAATATGGTGTGGGGGTGGTTAGCTGAAAGAGAGATTTGGTCCAATCCAATCTATGGTCGGGTGGTACGTGGAAGCCCCTGACTTGGTTGGCTTTTTCATATGTTAATAAGATCTATTTTCCTCTTGTATTTTATGAGTAAATGTACTTGTTATTATGTGGATTTAATGGTTATTCTATCATTGTTATTCTTTTGGTTATAAACATGGATTTATGACATATTCTAGTTGTGGTTGTCATCATGTTTTGATTAGTAAATGAATGGTTAATGAATGCAAGATCTATAATATTATTTTTCATCTATTATGAGAGGGAATCAAACCTTATTGATGAATCATAGATAGGTATGAAGTTCATATGTTCATATGTGTTTTTATGACCTTTACATTACTTTTCCATGATGTGCTTGACAAAATTCCTGTCATGGTTAGGATGATTCAGATGAGGTCCTTATTCAATTTTGTCATTAAAGGCCTTGTATTATTGTTATTTATCATTTCTGAGAATTTCATCAAGTTCTGGGCATAGATATGAAAGGTAGCCCTAAAAATGTGGCTCAAAATTCAGGGTCATCGAAACAAAACTGCTTGATAAAAACTGCAGTCGCAGGGATCCCCTTGTTATGTGATCGTTTGGAGGTTTACACTCACATGGAGGGCTTGTCATGGGAGTGATTGGGGATTTAGCTCAGTAAAAAAATAGGTTAACTCATGGGTCGGGCACCTGGAGTGGTTGGTTAGCCCCTAGGGGTCCTGTAGCTTCTGAGGAAAGTCAATTTAGTTTTGACTTGTCGATTCCATTTCCTTAACAATACTTGGGAAGTTCAATAATATCACAATAACTCTTAGTCACATGTTTATCCCGATCAGACGGTTACCTCGAGTAAGTCTGGGAGGATGGAATTACAGAGTGGTATCAGAGCGTGGTTCAACCCTTGGACCGGATGGGCGAAATGTGTTTGTCTTTCATACATGTCAGTTGCATATGTGTTCATTATGCTCGTGGTATATGTGTTTGTTATGTATGCATGGCAATAGTCATGGTTACAGTTGTGTTTTCACGTAGAATTTTATGATGTTGTTGTTACGATGTGCTTTTTGTAAATGTATGTCGATTGTATATGCATTGGTTATGCATGTCAGTGTCTATATGTTTTTATGCATGCATTGTGTATAATTGGTGTTATAGTTGTGACACCATGCATGGTAAATAGGATGATGATTGAGATGATGTCTATATACTGTTATGATTATGTTTATACATGTATTGTGCTAATATAGTTGATCTTGTAGACGAGATATCCTCCCATGAACTATACCCAGGTATGTTGTTTATGTTTATGTTTTGGTTTAGATGACATGATATACTTGCAGGAAGAAGAAAATCAAAGATAACTAGAAAAATGGTGGATTATAGTTCAGGATATTCTCCCTATAAATCATATGATCAACATGGTGATGGGTACTCTCTTAATATAGAAGACACTTTAATAATTTTGAATGCATAAATAAGGATTTGGAAAGTATATAATGACAAAAGCATGCAGTCACAAGAGATACTTTCCAAGGCATATGAGAAACAAGCATAGGTTAATGTAGTCATCGTTCATAACTTTTCAAACTTGCAGAGACCACGACCACTTAGGATCAGCCATAGACAGGAGTACATGACTAATGGAGCCTATGGTAGCAGGTCTCATGGTGGGCATAGGTCATACATAGATGACACGGTTATAGATGAAATATTCTTGAATACACCTAAGAGAGGAGGTAGTATACATGGGATTTACTCTAGTTTTGGTTCAGATAGGTACCATGGTCATCATCGCTATCATCCTTATAGGAGGAGTGACAGATGATATTTTTCGGATGAGTTCAAGAAAGAAAAGCCACCTAAATTTTATGGAGAAATAAAGAACTCACAAGATGCAGAAGCATCGTTTCTAGGGATGAATAAGTTCTTCAGATTGCATGATTACTCAAAGAACATGAAGGTCATAATATTTACATTCATTCTTAAAGGGTCAATAAAAATAGATCCAGGGCCTTCCTAGGGACTGTAAGCTTTGTGATTAAGTTGTTTCTATTTTGATTGACCTTGGATCTAATTATAGTTATGTTAACCTTGACCTAGTGGATAAGTGTGGTTTTAATAAAGTAGTACATGCAAAATCTTGGTTAGTGCGGTTGTATATAGATACAAAGAAAAGAGTTTATCATTGGGTAAGAGCTTGTGCATTTGAGATGAATGGCATGCCTACATCAACGCATCTGAATGTACTTTCGTTGGGATCATATATTATATTGTTGGGTATGGACTGGTTGTATATTCATAGGACCAAGGTAGACTGCTATGATAAGGATTTTGAGTGCTTGGATGACAATGGAGAAAAAAGAATATTGCAGAGTAAGAAGAAGGAAACATCAATTAGAATGGTGACAATTATGGAGGAAAAGCACGGACGGAGGAAAGGGTTTGTGATTTTTGTAGTGTATATTTCCATTGATAAAGATAAGGATGTTTAGAATTCAGAAGTTTTGAAGAGGTACCCAGTTCTACAATAGTTTCAGGGTGTATTTACTGCAGATATTCATGAGTTACCGCCTCACAGGGAAGTTTAATTTTCTATTGACTTGGTACAAGGGGTAGCACCAACATCAAAGTCGCTATATAGGATGAGCACTCCGGAGTTAGTGGAATTGAAGTTATAGTTGAAGGAAATGGTTGTAAAAGGGTACATTAGGCCAAGTGTGTCTCCTTGGGGTGCACCAATATTTTTTGTGAAGAAAAAGGATGGTAAACATAGGTTGTGTATTAACTGCATAAAGTTGAACAAGGTAACCATTAAGAACAGGTATTCGTTGTCGAGGATTGATGAATTGTTTGATCAGTTGAAGGGAGTAGTAGTGTTCTCAAATATTAATATGATATCAGGATACCAGTATGCATCAAAGAAGAGGTTATTTACAAGACTAATTTCCGGAATAGGTATGGGCATTATGAGTTTTTTGTAGTTATTTTTGGTTTAATTAACTCTCTAGCTAGGTTTATGTGTTTAATGAATAGTGTATTGCATTCTTATATGGACAAGTTTGTTATTGTATTCGTTAATGATATATTGATATATTCTAAGAATGAGGAATAACATGTTGAACACTTAACATTAATATTGATATTTCTAAGAGAGAATTAGTTGTATGGAAAGATTAGCAAATCTAGTTTCTTTCAAACCTAGAAAATATCATATCTATCATGGAATGGGAAGCTCCTAGGAATGTGGATGAGCTTAGATCATTGATGGGCTTAGAAGGTTATTATAGGAGGTTCATCAAGGAATTATCACATATTTCCTATCCTATTACAACATTGCAAAGGAAAGGTGAGAAATTTGAATGGACAGAAGAATGTGTGGCTAATTTTTTGCAGTGGAAATAGTTTTTGACAAATTATCAAGTCCTAAAAATTGCAGATCCTAACAAAGAGTTCTTCGTGTGTACAGATGTTTGCAAGAGACGACTTGGTGGAGTACTAATGCAGGAAGGATAGGTAGTCTTCTATGAATCAAGGAAACTAAATGATCATGAGTTTAGTTATTTGAAACGTGATCTTAAGTTGGGAACGATCATCCATGCATTAAATATGTGGAGGCACTATCTTCTTGGTAGTCGGTTTATCTTGATGAGTGATCATAGTGGATTGAGATACCAATTTCACCAACCAAATCTGAATGCCAGGCAAGATATATGGTTGGCCATGATTAGTGAGTTTGAATTTGATATTAGGTACATTAAAGTAAAAGAGAAAAGGGTTTTGGATTCTCTTAAAAAAAGAGTACATGTGAATCACATAGCAGCTATGAGCTCATTCAGAAATATTTATATGATCATATATTACAGGAAGGTCATAAGGATGATGGGTATAAGGAGCTTAGGTAGAAGTTACAATAGGGTACATGTGATCAAGATGTGGACTATCATCTCGCAGTAGATGGTTTGGTCAGATTTAAGGAAAATATCTATGTGTCATACAACAATGATCTCAAGAAGTGTATCTTGAGGGAATTTCATGCTAATCCGTATGTAGGTCACCCGGGATATCGAAAGACATTGACAACCGTGAAGTTATATTATTGGCCGAATTTGAAGAGGGAAGTGGAAGATTTTGTGGCTAGATGTTTGGAATATCAATATGTAAAAGTAGAGTGTAAGCATCTAGGTGATTTACTATAGCTAATTCCAATTCCAGAGTGGAAATGGGAAGTCATTTCCATGGATTTCATTACAGGTTTTCGGAGGACATCTAGAAAACATGATTTAATCATGGTTGTGGTGGAAATGTTGCAAAAATATAGTGCACTTCATTCTATTGAAGTCTACTTATTCAACTAATGATGTAGCACAGGTCTTCATTAGAGATGTAGTGAGGTTTCATGGTGTACCAAAGAATATTGTATCAGACAGGGATGCTACATTCACTTCTAACTTCTGGAAAGAGTTATTTGCATGATTGGGTACAAAATTGGCCTTTAGTACAAATTAGCATCCATAGAAAAATGGACAGACAAAGGGTCAACAGGATTATGGAGGACATGCTGAGAATGTATGTGATGCATCAACATCAAAAGTGGGAAGATTATCTTCCACTGGATGAGTTTGTGTACAGCAATGGTTATCAAGAATCACTAAGGATGAGTATGTTTGAGGCACTCTATGGGAGGAGTTGTAATACTCCTATCAGTTGGAGTGATCTAGTCAATAGCGTATTGATAGGACTAGACATGTTGGTAGAAATGGAATAGGAAATGCAAGTTATCAAGAATAATCTAAAGGCAGTAGAGGACATGCATAAAATTTATGTGGATCAACACATGGAATTTAAGGAGTTTCAAGTTGGGGAACATTTGTATGTGTGCATCAAGCCCAAGAATATCTCCTTGAGGATTGGGTCATGTGTGAAGTTAGCACCTCGTTATTGTGGACCTTCCAATATCCTTGAGAGGATTGGACCAGTGGCCTATCGACTTGCACATCCTCCAACAGTGAAATTCCATGATGTTTTCCATGTGTCATTACTTAAGAAGTATGTTAAGCATGTTGATCATGTGATTGATTGGTCTGTATTACATGTGGAACTAGAAGGAGAATTACATCCGGAACCTCAGTGAATTTTGCAGAGAAGGAGGCTCATGCTCCGGAATCAAGAGATTGAGTAGGTTAAAGTGTAGTGGAATCACTTTGGCCCTGATGAAGCTACATGGGAGTTGGATGATCATATGTGGGATATGTATCCTTCATTGTTTCCTGGTTGAGGAAATGAAGTTCTGTATATGTACATAATTATTTATGGTTTTTATTGTGAAAACTGCAACAATTTGTGTTATAGAGATCCAATATGCAGTATGGTTATCATGTTGCTATGTTTGTCATGTTGGTTTGATTTTGAACAGGTTATTCATTGTAAATACTGCAACAATATAAGTTATAAAGCTCCATATGAGGTATGTTTTACTTTCAATGGTCTTGCTGGTTGTAGGTGACATTGAACACTGAGGACGGTGTTCCCATAAGTGGGAGGGTTCTATAACAACCCTAGGTTAAAAATCGATGTAATAAAGTTTATAAAGGAAAAATAATAACCAAGGTCATGGCACACATATTTCAAGCTGAATTTTGGGAAAAGAGATAGTGATGATGATCACTTGTGATTAATTAATGGCTATGGAAATTGGAAAATGCAATGACAAAGGCTTTGGAAAGGCATGAGGAATTTATTGGCATTTTATTTATGAAAATCATAGAAAATAGGAGAAAATAGAGACCTCATTGATAAAAAGGATTCTAAGGACTAGTTGGACACTTAGGTTTTTCTTGGAGCAATGTTGGAGGATTGTATCTCACTTAGGATTAGGAGAAGGAATCAATAGCTACAACAGATTTTCTTTGCAGGTACCAAGTTGCATGCATGATTTCCTTGCTATTTTTGGAATGCATGGCATATGCGTGTAGTTTTTTAGTTATGATCCTTCATTGGCATGGAGGATTGCCTAGATTGGCATTTGTTTTTCCTATCCTTTCCATTTCCTAGATAGCCATGATGTTGTGGTTTTTAACATTTCTTTATAATTGGTACTCATTTTACATATCGTTGTGGGGTCGAGCTACTAGTTCCTGGAGATTAGGTTGGAAAAATGCTCTAAAATCCTTGCGACAAATTGGGTTGAGTTACTAGTCCTAAGAACCTTGGTTGGAAAAATACTCTAAACCCCTTGGTGGGTTGATTTTTTAGTCCTAGGAGCCTTGGTTGGGAAAACACTTCGGAGCCATGTAGAAAATATGGTTTGAGTTACTAGACCTAGAAGTTAGGTTGGAAAAATGCTTTGGAGCCTTGGACAGCTTGGATGGAGACTGATCTAGAGACGATTAGTTTTGTTTGATCGTGAGGTGGAATCAATGGTTGAGGTTTGAGGTGGTTTGGCCTTCTAAAGCCCTGGTTTGGTTTTCTTAGTTTATTCCATGATATCCCACATTCATGCTTGGAATATGTTGCGGGGGTGATTGGTTGAAAGAGATATTTGGTTAAGTCCAATCTATGGTCAGGTGGTACGTGGAAGTCCCTGACTTGCTTGGATTTTTCATATGTTAATAAGAGCTCTTTTCTTCTTGTATTTTATGAGTAAATTCACTTGTTATTATGTGGCTTTAATGGTTTCCCTATCATTATTATTTTTTTGGTTATATGTTGGCTATAAGCATGGATTTATGACATATTCTAGCTATGGCTCTCATCATGCTTTGATTAGTAAATGAATGGTTAATTAATTTAAGAGTTAATAGATGATTTTACAACTATTATGAGAGGGTATGAGACCTTCTTTATGAATCCTAGATTATTATGAAGTTCCTATGTTCAGATGTGTTTTTATGACATGTACATTACATGTCCATGATGTGTTTGACAAAATGTTTGTCATGGTTAGTGTTGTGGATCATTATCTGCATATCCTTTTTTATATTTTATTTCGAAAATAAAAAAATCTGGAAATTCGAAAAATATGCTATAGTATGAAATTTTTATACTTTAGCATAAAAAAAAAGAAATGCAACGTTTTTACAAATAATGATGTACATAAAGTAGTCATAAAACTTTATTTTGATATATATGATTTCAAACTTAAGCTCTGAGCAACTTCTCGAGCAGAAGAGGTGATCATAGAAAAGTGATTTCGGATAAGTTATTGCGGGGGGAGAAGTAGCTCGTTGTTTATCAAATCCTGACCCCCCGTAGTTGATTAGTCAAATCTTGGATGAGCCGTGATCAACGGCCTGGATTCATTACGGGGGGTATAGGTTGAAGTTTTCCGCCGTACTTCAGGACCCCCCGTAGTGACGTCATTAGGCGAAGTGGAAAATAGCTGTCATCCGCTCTCAACGATTTGTCCACATCATGTCGGCATTTATTACGGATTCCCATAGCTTATTAAAGAGTTCTTTAGTCCCGTTTTGTCCATGTGTGACTGTTTTTCCCCTTTTGAACCGTGTTCTTGCCACCTTTGCATTTTCCATTACCCCTGTTACAGGTCAAAATACCTCCTCATCAGCTCAGAGGGGAAGACAAATATGGAAGAAGTACAAAGACCTAAATTGCATAAGAAGGATTTTCCCCATAGTTTCCGGACCATTTTTCCCTTCATTCCTTCTCTCCTCTGTTCAGTATCCTTCTGACCATTTTTTGATGCCCAGTAGACATACCAAACGCTTGCAGAGTTCAATCCTGTTCCTGTCTGGCCAACTGATGAGCTTTTCCCTAGTTAACGCGACCTATGCAGTTTATCCAACGCGTTATAACGCGGTCTCTGCTTAAATACAGTGTGTTATAACGCTGTATTTTCTCACAAACAGAGCGTTACTCAGCCAAAAACCCTGCTGTTCACTACTGTGACTGTGTTTTAGCTGTAGAGTTTTTTGGCTACCAGTACTTTTCACCGACTGAATCCCTGTGCTTGTCTTCTAAGCTGGCATTGATTATTTGTTTCTCTTATTTAGTTAGTGTGCAAAACATTTACTTTTTAAAAGAGAAATATATATATATATATATATATATATATTTTTTGCGTTTAGCTGAGTTTATTCTGAAAGTTTAGTTCACAGACTGTTAAAAGAGGTAGATAGAAGTCTGAATCTTAAAAGTCGAGCTGTGTTATTTACATGTTGGTGCATGGATGATTGAAAGAAACCTCTCCTTGTAGAAACACTCTTCATTGAAGTTAATATTTAGAGCATGTTTTGCATGGTTTCTTGAGTCAGAGTCTCACTATACTTCATACGTCCATTCCCCTTCCGCAAGACTAATAACAAAGTACACTAAAAACAAAGTGATAATAAAATCAATCTAATAATAGTTTTTTGAGCTCACACAAACAGTAGTTTAGGCTAGGATCTTGGGTTAGGAAAGTGAGAAAACTACCCAAGATCTCAAAACTTGAAAACTAGAGTCATTAACGAGTGAAATCCTGCTGCACTCACATTATTGGGACCGTTCCTTTACCGGAGCTCAGCGCGAGACAACATTTGGGTGCACTAGAAGGTAGCCTACCTTCGACTGCATCCTGTGGGTGTGTTATATATTGGGGTTCCCTTCGGGGATGTCGAAACTAGATCGGGGATCTAGGTATTCTGCCCATATAGCACACTATCCTTGACCGTGGACCCCCCTGATGATGTCTGTGATTTGAGGTATCCTTAGTGGCCATACTTTTAGGGACTTACACAAGGTGACTGGGACAGGCTGTCCTGGTACCTGAAACAGACGGACCCACTTTGTCTTCGGTCTTTAGGAGGGTACTCGTCTTCACGAGAGTGCTTACACCTATCGTCTGAGGTTCGGGCGAAGCTCTAGAGTGACCGTAACTGTACTTTCGACCAACCCTCTATGTATGCTATTGTGATACTAGATTTCATCACCAGTGAACGGTAGTACTCAGACAGGGCACCCTATTCTGGCTGCTTGCTGATTGATTTTAGAGAGTCTTTTCTTTTTAGTAGCTGTGTGGTTACTGTCATTTGATACTTCATAATACATCACATTTTAAAATTTGTTAAAATTAAACCGGTCACCGTGGCATCCCCTGACCCACGCCGTCTGTCTCGACGACAACAAGGTCTACCTCCTCTCACCCTAGAGGAAAGATTGAACCTTGGTGAACCCGGGTCTTCTACGGAAGAGCAGTCTCCTCTAACTAATCTGGATTATCACATAGACCCTTATCAGCCGGAACTCCCGGAGGACCCTTTCACTGAAGGCGTTGTACCTAATTACAATCCTCCACTCACTGATCCGTTAGGACCTGTGATAGTTCATATTCCACCACGCCCAGATATGTCTGCGGCCACACCAACATCTATTTCACCACCGGCATCCACAGGGACGATGCCAATGGCAACCATCCTTGGTTCGCCACCATCCTCCCCGCCAGTGGTCAGTTCTATGCCATTACTGGGTAACCCCAGTAGTCAACCTATGCCTACCCCCAACCCTATGGTCAACACAACTGTCAGTAGTTTACCGAACCCTTCGGCATCTACTCCTACCGTGACCACGTTGGGGACCACGGTAGCTCCTCCCATGAGCACGACTACTTCGGTGCCCTTTAACAACCCTTTCGGTTGGAACCCTCTATTGAGTTCAAACCCCCTGGCCACTATACCAGGGGGCAGTGTTATCAGTACACAAGTAGTAGGGAATATTTCTCTTCCTATGCAATCCTTAGGACAAATGGGACAACCTATTGTAAATACTATCCCCTTAAGTGGTTCAAACATAGGTGTAGGATCTATACCGTTGCCAAATTATGCAAGTACTAGTATGCCTCCGGGAAACTCTATTGCATCCATTTGGACTAACCAACCCCAACCTCCGTCTGGAGTAGGAGGGCACTTTTTCGCTGGGGGCAACCAACCATTTGCCCCTCAATACACTTTGCCCTATGGACAGCAACCGTATGTTCCTACTCCTCCACCTATGGGAGGTTTTTATCAAAGTCCCACTTACCCTTCTGGTAACACATGGATGGGGGGACCCTATGGTCCAAATAGTCAGCCCATACTGCCTTGGTTAGACTCGGGGGAAAATCCACAATTTCCATTCTTGGCAGCTTTGGACATACCCAACATCCATAAGCTGACGAACGACCCCATCAACCATAACTCGCTTTGGCCTCCAATACCGCATAAGATTCCTTCCGATATCCCGAAGTTCGACGGGAAACATGGGGACGACCCGACCGCACACATCACTACCTTCCATTTATGGTCCATATCCAATTCCATGGTAGATGATAGTGTCCGACTTCGACTGTTTTCCCGCACCCTTACAGGCAATGCTGCCAAGTGGTACATTGAGTTACCACGTGCCGCCATCAATACGTTTGGCGCTTTAGCGACGAAGTTCTTAAAGAACTTCCAACTACCAATTAGAGTGGAAACTGGAACAGAATTGTTAACATCGCTGCGCCAAGACACCGCCACCCACATCTCCGACCATATTCATGAATGGAGACGTATGAGGAGGCTCGTCAAAGCGCCAATACCGGACCATCTCTTGGCCAATTGGTTTTGCAAGTCTCTTTTACCCCACATCTCTAAAGACATTGGCCTTTCTGGTCCAGTGACAGAAGATCAATGTATTCGTCGTGCCCAACACTTGGATTTAATCTATTTACAATCCGGTACGCTTTACGATCTTCTCCCCCATGCCCCTGGTAACCCAAATCCTCTGGCTACTCAGAAAACTGGAGCTCATGCCAATGGTCTCGTTGGCACGATCTCTGGTGTAGCCACCAATCAGTCTCAGTGGCAAACCTCCCAGCCATCCTCGGCTACCACTACCCGCCACCAAACGACTCCTCTCCCTTCCGCTGAAGTAAATTCGGTGCAAACCTCACAAAAACCTAGCTGAAAAAATAGGAAGAATAAGAAGAAAACATCTTCTTCGGAAGAGCAGTCTGATAATCAGAATAACGCTAATCAGAAAAATGCTGCTAGAAATGACAAAGGAAAGGATAAACCCATGAAATTTCCTTGTAAAATCTGTGCAGAGGACCACTTGACATACAAATGTCCTCGGTTGCAGGAATGCACCGATTTTATTGCTAACAAGGATTCTGGGAGAACACCTGCCGTTCTTCACAATCCTTTCCCCAATCAACAGCAGCAACATCAACATATGGTTGACAACTCGCCACAACCCCATCAACGGGGCAATGGTGGTTCGTATCCTTCCGACGAAGGACCATCTGCCATTTATGGCATCAAGAGTATTGACCTTCAAACTCGCGCCAAGCTTTATGGAACTCCTACCATAGATGCTCAGGAACCGGGAACTAGTTCCAATCCGCCGCCGCCCAATGATTTACATATCGAAAGGCCTACTGTTGAACCTGTAATTCGTCCCCCCAAAGGGACACTTCGATGCACGACTCATAATACCTCTGCACGTGTAGCCCAAAACTACAATATTGTAGAAGATTTGGCGCAAGCACCGTCAGCTATGTCTGCACTTGAAGTATTACAAACCTGTCCAGCACAAAGGAAAGCCTTGCTTTCGGCCATTGGTGGAATAGATCCCCAGGATTCCATGCTAGTAGTCTTTGATATGGAAAAGGCTAAACCTCGCCTCTCGCATCAACTCGCATTCTAGGTGTAGGTTGTGTCGAAAGGGAGACCCATCCATCGCACTGTCATAGACGAAGGTGCTTCGACCTGCGTTATGTCACAAGCTTGCTGGCTGAATTTAGGTTCTCCTACTCTAACCCCGCCATCGAATTCCCTCAAAGCTTTCGATGGCCACACTTTCCTACCAAAAGGATACCTTGCTAGCTTTCCCATCAATCTGAGTGGGAAAACGGTAAACGTGGACGTTGAAGTTGTAGAGCGTCATCTCGACTATAATCTATTGCTCGGTCGTAGTTGGTCTTATGCTATGACCGTCATCGTGTCTTCGGTCTTCCGACTCATCCTATTTCCATTGGATGGGAAAATAGTCACGATCGACCAGCTATCCTTCTGCACCCTTGATTATTCCACTTTACCAAGTAGCTCTGTACCCCTAATAGGAGGTGTCCCTAACTCTTACGTCAGTATCAGTACCGGTCCTCTGAAGGCATCTTCCCTACTGGGTTGTTTTCCTCTACCGCCGCCGCAGATCCCAAACACGGTTGCAATGATATCCACCTCTTCGGATGGCTCTATCGACCCATGGATCATCCCGGCACCTTCAGATATTGATTCCTATGGAGATCAGATGCCACTTTCGCCGGTTGAGTTGGCTTACCAAGCCATCCAAACCGCATCTGAACCCTCCACTGATATGGTTTCGACCACAGGTACAACCCTCTCTCCCATAACAGCTCTCTCTAAGGATCTCCTCAATGAAGTCTGGGCTACAGACGAAGCTATTCGAGAGATCATGTCATTAGAAGAACGACCTTGGGGAGAGTTCCACCATCGCGCTTCGACGATTGATTCAGAGGCAATAAAAACTGAAATCCCGTCTTTTGACCAACCTGAGATAGTTCCCTCCTCTTATACGACTGTCCACACTATCGATTCGGAAGGGAACATGGGTAATCTTTCCAAGACACTGCTCATCGATATCTTGGTCAAGACAGGTATCATGGAAAATATTCCGTATTGCTTTTCAAATATCACACCTTTCCAACTTGCTTTCGGCCTCGAGGCAATACTTCCAATCGAGTGCGAAAAGATATTGATTCCTATGGAGATCAGATGCCGCTTTCGCCGGTTGAGTTGGCTTACCAAGCCATCCAAACCGCATCTGAACCCTCCACTGATATGGTTTCGACCACAGGTACGACCCTCTCTCCCATCACGGTTCTCTCTAAGGATCTCCTCAATGAATTCTGGCCTACAGACGAAGCTATTCGAGAGATCATGTCATTAGAAGAACGACCTTGGGGAGAGTTCCACCATCGCGCTTCGACGATTGATTTGGAGGCAATAAAAACTGAAATCTCGTCTTTTGACCAACCTGAAATAGTTCCCTCCTCTTATACGACTGTCCACACTATTGATTCAGAAGGGAACATGGGTAATATTTCCAAGACTCTGCTCATTGATATCTCGGTCAAAACGGGTATCGTGGAAAACATTCAGATTGGAGCCGACTGCAACCCTGAGGAAATTGCGTCCTTCACATCTCTTTTTAAAGAATTCCGCGATGTCTTCGCTTGGTCTTACGAAGAAATGCCCGGCATAGATCCTTCTATTATCGAGCACGAAATCAAGACTTATGACAATGCTAAACCTATCCGGCAATGACTCAGACCTGTCCACCCGCGCAAAGCAACCGCCATCAAGGTCGAAGTAGAAAAACTTTTAAACTCTGGCTTCATTTACCTCGTTCCCTTAACTGAATGGGTTTCCAATCCGGTTCCCGTTGATAAAAAACAAGGCACTATTCGAGTTTGTGTCGATTATCACGATCTGAACGCCGCTTGTCCAAAAGACAACTATCCTACGCCGTTCATTGATCAAATTCTCGACGATTGTGCCGGATGCAAATCTTTTTCCTTCATGGATGGATTCTCGGGATACAACCAGATTGCCATAAAAAAAGACGACCAGCATAAAACTGCTTTCATCTGTCCTTGGGGCATCTTTGCGTATAAAAAGCTCCCATTCGGCCTGAAGAATGCTGGAGCAACTTTTCAATGGGCTATGGACTATGCTTTTCATGACATTCAACATGTTGTACAGGCATACTTGGATGACCTCCCGGCTCATTCCAAGAAGCGACGAGACCACCTGGCTCATTTAAGAGAAATTTTTGCTAGGTGCAGGTTCTACAATATACGCTTGAATCCTCATAAATGCGTATTTATGGTCGAGTCCGGACGATTGTTAGGGTTCATTGTTTCCAAGCACGGGATTAGGGTTGATCCCGATAAGGTAAAAGCAATTATTGAATTGTCGGCACCACAATCCATCCTTCAACTCCAAAGCTTGCAGGGGAAGGCAAAATTTTTGCGTCGTTTCATTGTTAACTATGCCGAGATGACGAAAGGATTCATGCGATTGTTGAAGAAAGGAACACTATACTTGTGGGATGACCAAGCTCAACGGTCATTTGATGCTTTAAAACATGCACTTGTTTCAGCCCCACTCCTTAGTGCCCCCGATTATTCACGCGACTTTCTCCTTTATCTGGAAGCATCACCATCCTCACTTGGAATGGTTTTGGTTCAAGTACACGATGACGACAGCGAACATGTGATTTACTATTTATCTAAAGGTCTCATTGGACCTGAATTACGTTATTCACATGTGGAGAAACTCTCTCTGGCGGTAGTTTTCGCCATCACCCGGCTCCGACATTATATATTGTTGCGACAGACTACGATGATTGCTTTGGAGAATCCCATGCGACATATCTTGTCTAGACAAATTATTGGAGGGAAATATTCCAAATGGATCGTCATCCTCCAAAAATTTGATTTGGTGTTCATGGCTGCCAAAGCAAAGAAATCCCTGGTCTTCGCCGAATTACTATCGGACCTTCCCAGAATCGACCCGGCAGAGGTAGCTCATGATCCATTCCCTGATGAATCTGTCTGCTTGGTCGACTCTTCGGACCCCTGGTATGGAGACATCTTAGTCTACCTACAAACTCAACGCTTCTGCCCAGCTCTCACGTATGATGACCGTCCTCGTATCCGCCACCAAGCAAAGCACTACCTCGTGCTAAACGATACACTATATCGTCGTGGTGTTGATACTATTCGTTGACGTTGTCTCACTATCGATGAGGCAGAATGCATTTTGAATGACTGCCATGCAGGGGCATGTGGTGGTCATCTTTCGAGCATAGCTACTGCCCAAAAAATCTTGCGCGCTGGTTACTAGTGGCCCACTTTGTTTAAATATTGCATTGCAGCAGTCCAAAAATGCCATCCATGTCAAATTTTTACAAAGAAAATACGCGCACATCCTGCCCCCCTTCACCCGGTTATCTCCGTCGGTCCTTTCGCTAAATGGGGAATTGACTTCGTCACCTGCAATCCCGCTTCGGAAAATGGACACAACTACATTGTGGTTGCGGTCGATTATTTTACGAAATGGGCTGAAGCCCTTCCCACTTTTAAGGCCGATGGCGAAACCGCCGCTCTCTTCCTGTTTAATCAGGTTATCCGTCGGTTCGGCGTACCCCTATCGATTGTCACAGATCACGGATCTCACTTTCAAAATCATATGATGACCGAATTAACATCCATGCTAGGTTTCTGACAAGATCAATCTTCGTCTTATTATCCTCAAGCTAATGGTCAAGTAGAAGCCGTAAATGGCGTTCTCAAAACCATGATTCGTCGATTGGTTGGAAACCATAAAACCACATGGCATCGAAAGTTATATTCTGCATTATGGGCATACCGAACATCAGTTAAAACTGACACAGGCTTCACACCTTTCCAACTTGCTTTCGGCCTGGAGGCAGTACTTCCGATTGAGTGTGAAATCCCATTGCTTAAACTAGCAGTTGAACTCCTGCCTGGCACCACCGCCACAGAAGAGCGCTTGCTCTCGCTTGATCATTTGGACGAAACTCGTCGAGATGCTACATTAGCACTCGAAGCTCACCAGCACCGAGTTAAAGCCCAATACGACAAATCTGTCAAGCCTCGTTCTTTCCAAGAGGGCGATCTTGTTCTACTTTATGATCAAAAACACGACCTCTTGGGGGCAGGAACACTCCAACCATTGTGGCTCGGTCCTTACATCGTTACTAAAGCCCTCTCAAAAGGAGCTTATGAACTACAGGACTGTAATGGAATTTCACTCGAGGAGCCCCGCAACGGGCTCTATCTGAAGAAGTATTTTGCCTAGTTTCACACTAGGCATATGCTTTGTAATTTTATGTATATAAGTTTTGCCTATTTTTATTTTGATGCTTCTAGATTATTTGTTTGGTTTAAGGTGTTTTTCTCATTTAATATTTTCTCTTTCGCACAGATGTCATCACATTCGTTATCATACGTCAGGTATGCAGACGGTGCTAGTCGTCACACTAGACACATTGCTTCAGCTGCTTGGGTTCTCTATACTCCTGAGTCGGACCTTCTTGGCTCCGGGGGGATCTTCCTGGGTAATGCCACCAACAATGTGGCCGAGTACATGTCAGTGATCCAACTCCTCATGGAAGCGGCATCTCGTGACATCTCCGATTTAGTGGTCAGGTTAGATTCCCAACTCATCATTATGCAGCTAAACAATCATTACCGTGTCCGCCACCCTGTGTTGTTACGTTATTTTTTACAAGTGCGACTTTTAGAACATCAATTTCAAACAATCACATTTGAGCACGTTCCTAGGTAATTTAATGCATTAGCTGATTCTTTGGCAAATTATGTGTTAGATTGGCATTTTTCACATTTATTGTAAAAGATTTACTCATGAGTACATATATTTTTATCACATCAAAAAATGCATAAAAATTTAAAAACACAAAATCACCCAAAAAAAAAAAAAATATATATATATATATATATATATATATATATATATAGATATATAGATATATGTGGTGTCCAGTACACAGAAAACATCAAAAAGAAAATCTCCCAAAACTTGGGGTGTTTTACAAAATTTGGCTACACTAAGCCATGCTCTGACACTAATACATCTACTCGACCAGCTAAGCCTGATGCTCATAATAGCATACAACTGCTCTAGCTATCCTCCTCAGAGGAACCAGGTATCTCTCCGGCACACCCACAGTATGCCGCTGCGGACGAACTGGAACCTCCCGCATAGGAAGCGGCGGTATACCCATGCTCAGACCCTCCAAATTCCTGGAGAGTTCATGTAAAATTTGGGTATCATCGTCGTCGCCGGCTTCCACATCCTCTACAGGTGCGCCAGCCCCAGGTAGCTGCAATCCTCGCCGTGCATAGCGAGGGGCCCCAGCTGGACGGACAGGTGCCACATCTGTGTCAAGCAAGCAAAAGTTTCATGTCAAAACTAAATTTTCACCCCTTTCTAAAACAAAATTTTTTTTACATAAACATTCAAAAGCTAAAAAACAAAAACTTCTTTGAAAACAACTGATCATTTTTTCTTACCATCGAGCCCCCACTGGGTACCAGGGGGCAAGACTAGCTCGGGATCGACTGTGAAGTTCACCCCTGCATAGGGATAATCCTCAATCATGATGATCTGAGAGTCCAGCCAATCAAAAAATCCCTCATCAAAACAGTGACGGATGGGACCCTCTCCAATCCGTGGAAGCAAAGTGGCCCACCGAGCCTGCCTCGGCTCGCGTGGACCCAATGGCGCTGTAGGGATCCTGGGCCTCATCAATGGTATCCGCTCCAGTATGAAAGAAACAATCAGTGTACCGTACCCAAACTCTCTTTGAGTACGGGTCTTGCATGCAGTAAGCTCTACTCGGACCCGACGGACCACATCGTCACACCAGTCGAAAACCTGAGGCTGCATACAATCCAAGGCTAAAAGCATCTGAGCCTTGGTCGCCACATGCTAACTCTTGGTACCTGCCAAGCGAACAATCATCCATAGAATAGACCGCAAGGGTGTCAAAGTCACCTGTGCAATAGGTATCCGGTTACTCACAGCCTGGGTGCCACGTATGCAGTGCGCATGGATCAAATCAGTAGTGGAACGAGGGTCAGCTCTGGACCCCGTCAAATTGGGCCTCGCCCCACGACATGACAAGCCAGTCAAAAAGTAAACATCATCTTTTTCGATGGCTAGCTCGTTGCCACCAATCCGAAAGACATGATGCCGCTCGTCCCACTGCTGGATCAACCACCTCAGGAGGTCCTCTTGACCCCTCATCAGTTCTAAACGGGCATATTTAAGCAATCCGCACCTCCGGAGAGCCATTAAACTTGCCGCATCCGTCACCATCTCTCGTTCTTCCCGCTCATGCTCTCTCTCTCGCCAGATACTCATGATTAACAGCTGAACACCTGCAAATGAAACATTTCCAACCGATTAAAATTTTCCTGGACCACTTCAAAAATGGAAAAATTGAATTGTTAGAAAGCATGTTGCGCCTAACGCGGGAGATAATACAAAACAGAGCGTTCTAACGCGTACTTCCCTCACGGGTTATGCGTTTAACGCGGCTGTTGTACTCCTGACCCGCGTTAGGCACAAATATTTTTCTAGGGCCTCAAAATTTCCTAATTTTGAACCAACAAAAACTAAAAAATTGGCAATTAAATGATAACAGGAGGTTCTAGCTCTTACCTGGATCTCACGGAATAGAAAACTGTTGCCCGGATCGACCGTAATCACCAGCTGAAGTTTTCACCCCTTTTCCACTCCAGAGCTTCTTCACAGCACTCGAAACAGTGAAAATGAATGTCTTCTGACCTTCTTATAGCAAATTCTGGGGCATGACTCTCTTAAGTTAGTCGGCAAAGTCGTGATTCCTCGCTGTACACATGTCGCAACTCTCGAGATTTGGTACTGATGATTCTAATAAGGGATCAAGATTTATGAGCAGACATACTCATGTTTTATCGAGCATTCTTTTTATGGTATTTTTCTTGCTCGTTAATCCGAAAAACCTCGAGTTCTCTTCTTCGGGCTCGTTAAACTTACACGAAGTTGGCATCGAGCGTTCTTTTTTGGTCTTTCTTGCTCGTTAATCCGAAAAACCTAGAGTTTTCTTCTTCAGGCTCGTTAAAACTATGGAGAAGTACTGAGCATTCTTTTTAGGAATCTTTTTCTCGTTCATAAAACCGAAAAAATCCCGAGTCACCTTTGTCAGGCTCGTTAAACTATTGAGACAAAGAACAAGGAGCCATTCTTTTCCTCTTTTTCAAAGCTCTTTAAACATAAAAAGTAAATCGAGTTTTCTCCGCGTGACTCATTAAAATTTCACGGAGGTACTGAGTTTTCTTTCTTGGACTCGTTAAAATTTCACAAAGAATATTGAGTTTACTTCGTCTCCTCGTACTCATAACAAAATGAGGTAGATGTCCATTGAACATAGATTTCTCACTTTTCCGGATTCGATGGACTAACTAACGCAAAATGAATTGTTTCAGGCTTACTATTACCCCTTTGCCGTGCCCGGTTATCAAGACATGACAAAGGTACCCCAATGGAGCCGTCTTTTACGACATTTTTCAGACTCCCTAAACATGAAAAATTCACCGAGTTTTCTCGTCTGGACTCGTTAAACCTAATCAGACAGGACATGGAGTTGTCTTTTATGACATTTTTCAAACTCTCTAAACATGAAAAATTCACCGAATTTGCTCATCTGGACTCGTTAAACCTAATCAGATGGGGCACAGAGTTGTCTTTCCTGACATTTTTCAGACTCTCTAAACATGAAAAATTCACCGAGTTTACTCGTCTGGACTCGTTAAACTTAATTAGACGGGGAAAAATTTGGACAAAATGGATACTACCTCTGTTACATTTTCAAAAAGGTCGATTTGGCAGCAAAATTCTTGAACATGGCACTTCCCAGAAAACTCTTTCGCAATTAGCCGAACCCTACCATCTATGAGTATTAGCCTTTATTTCCCAGTGTCCCTGCACCGGTAAAATCCTAACACTCTTTGGTGTTCAACACGCTTCAGCTGCCTAGTACCCTGCTAGAGTGCCTTCTATTGTTCAAGCAGATCTCGTTATCTACTGCTCCTGTTATCAACCAAACCGTTCATTATGCCAGAAATTATTTGTCGTCTGACGTTCCCATTTACTCTTCCTTATCTCAAATCATAAACAAAACCAGTTGGTTTCCGTTTCGTGTTGACTGATGTAGGACGCCTCAGTGCCTACCTCTCAACAGATCACTTCCTATCGACTTCAACACCTTATCTAGGAAGTTGATCCAGAAACACATCAGTACCCAGATACTTGCAGACATCAGTGGCAGGTAGTCTTGTGTTTGATCAAGGGTTTTCATCATTGGCTCTTGGTCGAATGATTCTACGAGTGTTCGACTTCAACTCCTTTTATTCACACTCGCTAGATTGTACTGGGCATCTTAGGGACCATCATCATTGTCGGTGGCCACCTTCGCATCTATTAACAGTTTTCATTATTGACTGGTAATCAGACGATTTCTCACATGTTCGACGACAACTCCCTCATTCACATGTTGAGAAATATGCAGTTTAAGTGAATCGGCGGTCAAGACCTTGGGGCAAAAGGCTACACCATTAAAGTTGTGTTCCCTTCCCCAAGCTGCGATATTGTTCATGGAGACAGCTTCTTCAGCCTGATCCTGTTATGACAGACACTTCCACATTGTGCCTATTGGTGGACAGATTCTTCATATCTCTATTCTAGAGAAATCATGTTGTTTAAAGCTACTTAGCATGGGATATGCCCGACTCTAGGCAAATACTATATTTTCTAACATATATTGTTGTTTCAGGTTTTCCTCAGTCTTTCAATCTCTCTCTCTCTACAAATTATAAAGTATTTCGGCCATCATCTTCATCTCTGACCTCACATTTTAGGGGGCATCTGTTACAGGTCAAAATACCTCCTCATCAGCTCAGAGGGGAAGACAAATATGGAAGAAGTAAAAAGACCTAAATTAAACCTATTTCTGCCAGGGTAACGCATATATAGAACAGAACAAGAGCGTTATAACGCAGGCAAGCAATACATTGGCCGCGTTAGTGGCTAGGGCAAGGCTCTGTTTACACTAGAGGGACGCGTTACCCGTGTTTTAAGTTTGAATTGGGAAAAGAGCGCGGAGAAAGATTTGAATCTCCGAATTTCCCTCACAAAGGAGTCAGTGCACAAAGGAAACTGCAGAAGCACCAGTTCATTATTGGTCATTGCCATAGAAGACTGAACTCCAAGAGAGGCAAAAGCATGGAGATCAAGGAAACATCTAAGCCTTTTCCATTCCAAACTAGTGGAAAAGAGAAGGGCAACAATGGCTTTCTCCCTCTCCTATAAGAAGGAGCTGAAGGCTCTTAATTGGAGGTCGAAGGATTGCTCAAAAGTTCTTGCATACTTGTGGAATAGAGAATAGTGTGACATTGTGAAGGCCAAGAGTCAAAGAGGCTCCTAGAGAGCTTGTTGGCTTGGACTTCTTCACTTGATAGAGAAGAGAGATTGGGAGACTGAGGAGGGCTTGGTACAACCGATGGTTGTAATCCTCCTTCTTTCAAAATCAATAGAACTATGTTCGTTTTGTCCATTAGATGCTTAATGTTATATTGTTGTTTCAATATTTGCTTAGTATGATATGAATGGCTCAGATGTGTATAATCTAGATGTTTATTATTGATTTAATTGATAGAATACTTGTTATATTAGAAATTACGCGGGTGCTTTGACTGATTGCAGGACTCAGATTTGGAGTCGGTGAAGAAGGACTCTTGCTTTGCTACGTAGCGCTCTCCAAAGGATTCTAAAGCTGTCAAAGAGGTAATTCTCTATTGTATTCCTTCAAGTCATTTCAAGCTAATATGAACATGCTCATGCCATCTTTGTGAACAACATAGCTAATCTTACTGTCTGCCTCGGGCACCGGAAAGCCCTGAGAGGGATATACGAAAACCAACCACCCAAGCAGTTTACCCTATAGCAGATTTGTTCTTGCAGGTTTGTCATGCTCATGCCCTCTCCTCCAATTTTTTCGTGAACATGTCCCCATGTGATTCCCGTCCTCCACTCACCCTCATCCTTCCTTTCTCTCCCTCCCCTCCTATTTATCCCGCTTCCCCCTCCTTCGCATCTCACCATACATTGTTTTGATGCACTCATTCAGCCTCTCAGTTTCCCCAAAGCTATCTGTCCCTTGATCCTTGGGCTTCCGATCTTTGCTACCTATCAGTACCCCCTCTGCTTCCTCAACCCTTTACCTCCACAATTGTGTTCTTTCCTTCCCATCTTCAACCAATATCCAATATTAAGAACGATAACTACTTCCACTTCTTCGATCTGCAAGTGGAGATGGATTTGATAAAATCACAGTTGAATATAATGCAGGATAAACACCAGGAGGACACCATCTTTCTCCAACACCAAGCACAATCCCTCTCAGAGTAGCTGAGGGGAGCTAACAATCATTGCGCACACGTTGAATAATCCTTGGATATTCTGCACTACATGGTGCACAAACGAACTATCCATATCTCAAGCTCCAACAATGTTCCCAATGCCAACCTGGATAACAACCATGGCACCACAAACAATTCAAATGCTCGACAAGGCAGCAGGAACTAGTCTCCAATCCTCCATCTATCACATCTAATACCATGTCTTTTAAATTTTCATTTATGTTATTTCTGTTTGTTAGAATTTACAAAGAATCAGATATGCAGAATAGTAGCAATAGTCATTATGCAGGAGGTTTGGTTTTTTCCACATCACCCCTCCTAGACATTCTACTTAACAACTTGGATGTAATGAGGATTCCATTCCTCACATTTTTTGGAATATGAATAGTAACTGGCTTTGTTAAAAAAAAAACATTAAAACTATGAATTTATCAATTAAACTAGTATTATATATAAACCCTTAGTTTGAATCCCTTCCTATATGTATATAAAGTTCAATTTTTTAAGCTACCATTCTCTGGTTTGGAATTTGTATACATATCTAGTTTTTTAATTAGATTTTTTCCCTTCATTGTTTATTTTGTTATTTATCCTTATGATTGGGAATTAACCCACTTATTTTTAGAATGAAAATGTGTATTTATCGTTTTCTATTATGCTAATAGCTCATATATTGGTTTTGAAATGAAATATTAGTTACAATTGGGTTACTTGGAATGAAAACCCTACCACTGTAAAATTTGTTAGACTTCCATTCTTTGTTACAATATTGTGTAAGCTTTTATTTTAATATTTTTACATTATGAAACTTGGATAGTTTGTTTTCTGGCTTGCCTTCTTGAATTGATCTTTCTGTTATAGGTCAATTTGGGCACCATTCCCAATGACCTGGTTAACTGGGCGTCATCTCCAAGACCGATGATCAAGGGTCTATCATTCCCTATCATCTCAGTTGCTATATGCCCTAAGACAGAAAACAAGACAAATCAAGCAATAATTTCCATGGTTTGAAGCTTATTATATAGCATATGAGAGCTCACCAACGCAGGCTCTAGAAGAGTTCACATGTGTCAAGCTTCGGATCCAAGTGTCCATTTGACATCTACATGAATGGAAACATGTCTTGCCTATTTTTGGAAAGCTATTGATTGCAAAACAACCTACAGTTCATCTATAAATTGAACACAGATCTAAATGTTTGAAAAGGAATAATTTGAGTAGAGAAATGCTGGAGAATTTTCAATTGAGAGCTTGGTTTGTAGAGATACTACTGGAGAGATTTATGTTGTGATGAGACTCGAGAACTTTCCTAGAAGGTCACTTCAAATCAGTCACTAGGTTGTAACCTCTCCTTCTATCATCAATAAAGAGTACTTCTTGTTTTTCCCTACATGCATCTATGTTAACTTTGATTTTCCATATTGTAAGATCTTGGTTGATGAATGTAGTTTATGCTTAGCTGATTTAGCTAACTAGCTTGAATAGATATCTATATTATTGTATCTTCTGTTGTTTCAGTGTTCTTTCTTGCAGGAAGCATTCAGCCAATGAACCGCTTGAATTTGAAGCTGTAGCAGAAGCGATAGAAGGAGTAATTTGGAAGCGACTGAAACAATTAAGCCTCCAATCCTCTCTATGTAGCTATTCTGAGTTAGGAGAAATGGTAGTATAGTCTTTCACCTATTGTTCTAGACTAACACCTGTCTAGGGAAGCGTAATTTATCCGTAGATTAAAATTTTGGCCCAACAAACTGGCGACTCCACTGGGGAGAATTTATCTTAGTTTTAGGTGTTTTAGTCTCTAATTTTCTTTGATTATCCACCTAGTAGCTGTTACACATAAAGATTAGAATTTTTCAAACCTTAATTTGCAAAGAAAGTGAGCCAAATAGTAGTTTTTTCTTTGTTTACTGCGCGCAACGCACCCTTAGTTAGGGCACAGTGCTTTGTAGAGCACTGTCTCCCTTCCCAGCCTGCGTTGCAGAGCACTGTCTCCATTTGGAGACTGCTTTGGCTCCTGAAAGGGACCAAATTCCCTTTAATCTGACTTTGTAACTTGCTTCAGTTATTTTTGCTACTGTGTTCTAACTTTTTTAGATATTATTTTACACTTTTTCGGATCTTAGAGACAAATTTACGAAAAAGTACTTTTGGAGTTCTCTTTCATCCTCTTTTTCAGACTCCCTAAATATGAAAAAGGATCGGGCTATCACTGTCATTAAGCTCATTAAAACATAAAATAGCGACGGGCTTGTCGATCATGGCAAGAATCGAATTTCATTCATCGCTAGACTCATTAAATTATTAAATAGCAATACTTTATTCACCCGAAGGGTTGAATTATAGATCAAGAAAATGTTATCCTCCTCAGGATTTTCTAAAAAATAAAGAGGTACTGGTCGACAAATGACCGAGGAAAATTTGGGAAAAGTAAGCAAAGTTTATTTTTGGTAGCAAGTCACTCTTGAACATGACATTTCTTTCACTCCATGTCCATGACTATTTGGGTTGGGTAATCATCTTCACAGTTCATTCACACCTATGGTTCATCATACCTTCACTTCGGTTTTGGGTCAATGCTGCCAACTCATCACAGTGTTGCCGATATGTTCAAGAGAATTCATCCAGTGATTAAAAACTCATCCATCTGCAATACTCGTAAACCTTCATTTTCATGACCGTCATCCCTGAAAATTGCTATATCAAGTCATACCTTTGTCTCCGAAATCAGTAACTCTAGTTTTGCGATAAGGTGACTTCCTGTCGACAACAAATAAATATCCAGGAAGTTCACTTAGAAACATCAGATTCTAGTACCATGAGGCTTGTTACAGCATTGAAAATATCCTCGCTTTTGGACTTTTGACCAAAATATTTTGTTTGGCGTTCGACATCAAATCATCTATTCACGCCTTACAAAATGTATTGCAGTACCTTGAGGGCCATTGACATTAATGGTGGTTCTCTCGCATTTTTTAACAGCTCACATTATTGGTCAGTAATCAAATGATGTCTTTCCATGTTTGACTACAAATCATATATTCGCATGGCTAGACTTGTACCCGAATGATCGAGTGAATGAGATAAGAAGACCTCGGGTCTAGTTTCAGCCATCCAGGCTGTGATTTCAGGATTTTTGTACACATAATCTGTACAGTGACCTTACATACAGATTGTCATCCAAACATGGGCATATATCTGTAGGCATGTCTACATCTGGGCAACATTCCAATGTAGATGACTTTTTGAATTATGTACATGTTATTATATTGTTTGTGTGCTGACTATGGGAATGCCTACCCTTAGAAATGATGATCAATAGAGGATATATCATGATGTAATGTATTGTAATATTGATGTAGGTGACCACTCCACTTCGTTTCCAGTCTCATCACAGTGTAAATCATCTCAATAAAATGTTCTTATTATTTGGATCTCATGCTTCAGGGAGCAATTGTTATAGGTCAATTTGGGCACCATTCCCAATGACCTGGTTAACTAAGCATCATCTCTAGGACCGATGATCAAGGGTCTATCATTCCCTATCATCTCAGTTGCTATATTCCCTAATACAAAAAACAAGACAAATCAAGCAAGACTTTCATCAAGCAAGAATTTCCATGGTTTGAAGCTTATTATATAGCATATGAGAGCTCACTAACGCAAGCTCTAAGGGGCCTAAGTGCATTGAATATGCAGGTAGACCCATGCAAGGCTGCTCTACAAATCACTTCCCAACATTCAAAGGTACGTTGGTCACATTGGGAGCGAAATTCTCATTGTTCCGGAATATCCACTTGGTCAGTGCCTTCTAGAAGAGTTCACATGTGTCAAGTTTCAGATCCAAGTGTCCATTTGACATCTACATGAATGGAAACATGTCTTGCCTATTTTGGAAATTTATTGATTGCAAAACAACCTACAGTTCATCTATAAATTGAACACAGATATAAGTGTTTGAAAAGAAAGAATTTGAGTAGAGAAATGCTATAGAATTTTCAATTGAGAGCTTGGTTTGTAGAGCTAATGCTAGAGAGATTTATGTTGTGATGAGACTTGGGAACTTTGCTGGAAGGTCACTTCAAATCAGTCACTAGGTTGTAACCTCTCCTTCTATCATCAATAAAGAGTACTTCTTGTTTTTCCCTACATGCATCTATGTTAACTTTTATTTTCCATATTGTAAGATCTTTGTTGATGAATGTAGTTTATGCTTAACTGATTTAGCTAACTAGCTTGAATAGATATCTATATTATTGCATCTTCTGTTGTTTCAGTGTTATTTATTGCAAGAAGTATTCAACCAATGAACCACTTGAATTTGAAGCTATAGCAGAAGTGACAGAAGCAGTCATTTGGAAGCGACTGAAACAAGTAAGCCTCCAATTCTCTCTGTGTATCTATTCTAAGTTAGGAGAAATGGTAGTATAGTCTTTCACCTGTTGTTCTAGACTAACACCTATCTAGGGAAGCGTAATTTATCCATAGATTAAAATTCTTGCCCAACACTTTCTATTCCTATAAAAATTTCTCACTTATGTTGCCACAAAATATCGACATAACTTATTTCTTCTTTTATTTTGTCGATTTGTGGATTATGAAGTTATTTACCTTCATGACTAGGTTTTTAAAATTTAAACCCTAACTTCCTGTGAATTATGGTAACTATACATGCAATTTATTTAGGAATCCCCAAATAAATTATTCATGTATCAATTAATATCATGAGGGTGACCTCATTTTTCTAAATCAATAACATTGCATTGAATTTGGTTTTTTCCTATTTAGGGTTTTTAATCCCTTCATAAATCTTCTCCTTGTTTTAAAATAAAATAACATTATAATTATTCTTTTGTATATTTTAATTCTTTTCTTCTTTACTATACAATATTTTTATCATTTACTAAAATAGCATTACTCTATTTCATAGGTTTTGTATAAAGGAGCAAGGGTTAAATTCAAGGTAATTCATATAAAATTTTCTCTCATTCTCACCTTAATTTCATACATAGCTCTCTTACTCATAAATATTAATACAATTTATTCTTACTCTCACATGCATGTAGGTGAATATTTTTCCAAACTTACTGTCAAAATTACAAGCCTTTTCCCTTTGATGTTTTCGGTTTGGGTTTCACGACACTTCATCAATATTTATAGAACATTTGACAGTCTTACCAAGTTGGATGTTCATGTACCTTCAACACTTGTTTGATTGTTCGTGAATATTGAGTTCAATATCAATGTCATTATTTTTGTTATCTTATTTCAATTTGTTTTTTTAATAGTTATCTCTTCCTTTCTGGAGGACTAAAAGATAGGATTCTAAGCTTGGACACGTACTGTAAATTAAGGGTGTTGTTAGACCCATAAATATTATCATTTGACCTATACTGAGGTCATTTTTGACCTATAGTTCCATTATGGAAATTCTTTCTCCTTATTAATATACAATAGATGATTATGTGTTTCAAATTTATGACTATATTGATATCTTTCATTTAACTATATTATCCCACTTCTGAATGTTATACTTTTATTCCTCTCTTATTTTTTTGTGTAGATTTTGACTGCTCAATATTTTATACTTTGTATATATTACTTAACATATACTGATACTAGCATTATCAATGAATACATAACATTTCTGATAATTTCATAGTAACCTAATGTCTTTCTCTTGTAGATACCATTCCTTTACTTGTATTGTTTATTTGTTTCAAGTCTTTGAATGGCTTCTACTCATGTTGTAATTCAACATGTATATGTAAATATTTATACATAAAAATACACACACACACACACACACACACACACACACATATAAATATATATACATGTTTATGTTTTATAAGTTCTTTTCTCTGTTCAAGTATTTAACAAGCTAAACTTTTATGTACTGTATTGAACATGCAAAATTTAAATAAAATTTCTACATTCTATATAAACATTTTCGCAAAAATTTGTCTTATGTTCTTTTTTGTACTACATAATTGTTCTACATATATTTACTTTCTATGCTTTTCTAGAGTCTTTCATATACAACGGGCTATACCAACATTTTAATTATAGATGCTAAAATATACTTCTACACAAACATATGTGCATGTATTATTAACTATCAAAATTCATAAGAGAATGTCCAGATAGGAAAAAGCTAGGACACCGACTTGATATGTTTAAGCCTAGAAACTATTACAATAACACTGGTTCCTCCCAACTTGTGATACTTTTCAAAAATATCCCCCCGATAACTTTTGTCTGTAAGTTATCAATTCTCTTAACTTTGTCATTTTCTCTCCTTTTTCTCACCAAAGTAGCTCTGCATGTTCTTTCTTTTCTCAAAAAGATTATTAAAGTGGATTAACCTCTCTACCATTTATTTGGTAGTTAGTAACTACCTCAACCTCACCTAACAAGTGACAGGTAGTTACCAGCTCATTTATGAGCTACACTTCCCCACTCTCCAAGACTACTTCCTATATTTTAAGGAAGTTAATGATTAATTACTCCCATGATCATTTATAATTTAATCATTTAGATTAAATTCCTAGGACTTAACAAGTGGTAATAAATAGCAACAATTAACATACAAACATAAATATTTTAGCCAAGTGTAACTAAAGCATTAATTTCCAGAAATTTATTTTATTGACAACATTATAAATACAAAATTTACATTCACATTTTATCAGTTTATCAGAGTAATAAAGTAATTTTCAAATAAATCTTTTAAAGTAATAACACAATCACACTTAACCATATATACAAATTCACAATAAAATATTCAAGTAAGGGGTTATCACATACAGACACTAGGAACCCTTATGGATCTATATTCTCCAAGGATACACTCAAAGGGAAGATTTTTGCTCAATTCAATCAGACACAAAATCTACCAGTACCTTAGATTTTTTAGCAAATGGACAAGGAACCAACCATGGATGTAAAATATTACTTGTTGATCTAAAATCCACGACATTAATATGTCAGTTAACAAATTTTGGTTGAAACCATAAGACTTATATTGTTAGATCCCTATATTACTAGTGTAGTCCCTTATTGTTGTTAGTGTAGCCCCCTTATTGTTATTGTTGTACCCCTGTAGCCCCCATATTGTTATTATTGTGCCCATAAAAAGAAATTATTATTATTATTGTGGCCTTACATTATTATTGTTAGGTCAGCCAGGATTATCTTGTGACCTAATGGACTCCTATATATAGAAAGGAGGTTTTTTTCATTTGTATCATCCAATAATTGTTCATTTATGTAATGTAAAGGAGGTTACCCCCTCAAAGTGGCTGATTTCTAAGGTGTTGATCTCTCTTTTCTTCTAATTTGGGAGTTGGTTTCATAACATTTGGTATCAGAGTTTTGGATTCTAGGGTTTTGTTGCTTCAAATAGATCATCATGGAATTTTCACTATAAGTTTTTTTCTATAAAGTTTCAGATGATAAAACAAAAGCCCATTTTTGAAGAGATCCTGAGGAATTTTGTGTAAAAAATTCAAATCTTAGCTCACAATATTTTCGGAGATATGATCTGTGGAAGTTATGGTTTTTGCAGGCTTCTGAATTTCATCTCAAATAGGTGACCTTGGGAAAATCATCATAACTCTCTCTCTACGCATCGGATTGGAGTTCTGTAAAAAGTGGCCAAAATCAAACGGAATTTAATTTTCTTTATATCAATTTCAAAGTCGGAGGAGGAAAAAAGGACATGTGGCACGTTGTACAAGTTCGCTCTACTGAAACATTCCATAATTAGGTCATTGTGGGAGACTGGGCATAACTTTGTCTTGAAGAAACCAAATCAGGTCAGACCTATGGCAATGGAAAGAATAGGGATATTATAGGACTGAATATTAAATATCGGGGATCTGAAATTACATAGATACATCAATTTCAAAATAGAGCTCCTCAAAAGCAAGAAAAAGGTGTATTTTGTTTTTCAAATTGCATAAGTCTTTTTTGAAGTGATTCCAAGGGCATATTGAAGCATAGATATCAGTATTGGGTTATAAAATTCCCCCTAAAAATAATTCAACACCCATTAAGCCCTTAGATGGCTCTATTATGAATCATGAAGAGGAAGAAGTGCAACATGATATATCAAAATTACAAGAGCAATTGCAACAACTTTCGCTCTCGCAAAGAGCAACAAAAAATGAAATTGAAGTTTTGAAGAAAGGCATGGAAGCTAAGATGGATGTTTTGAAGAAAAGCATGGAAGCTAACATGGATGGTTTGAAATGGAAGACATGAATAATGATCTAAAAGGAGACATGGAAGGTTTGACAAAGTTGATACAAGAAATGATTCCTAATGGCGAAAAGATAGTAGAGGAAACTCATGATGAGAACAAAATAAATGTTAATCGTGATTTCAAAACTCTAATGTTGGATTAAATACCCGCCATATTCCGAAGATCAATATGAGAAATTTGGATGGCAATGATCTTGTAACATGGACACTACAGATGGAGCAATATTTTGATCTCAATAATGTGCAAAACACACAAAAGGTATGCATTGCAACTTTATATTTAGAACAAAATACATTTGTATGGTATTGATGGCTTTGCTCCTGTAAAAAAATTGTCACTTGGTAAATTTTTATGGAGGAAATGATAGCACATTATGAGGATACAAAGAGCAACACCTTCTTTAGCCAATTGATAAATCTCAAACAAAAGGGTTCAGTGGTGGAGTACATTGAGGACTTCCAAAAATTGAATATAAGGGTAGTTGATATTCTAGAGGAACACATGATTGATGTCTTCATAGGGACTTTAAATGATAACATCCAATATGAGGTTCACCTTTGGGAACCTGATTCATGGGAGAAGGCATTCAGGTTTGCAAGAAAAACTAAATGTAAAATTATGGCAACAAGGAAGCCTACCACTCAAATATATAAAGATGGAAGTGTTGCTACTCCTAGAATTCCACAACCTGCAAGGTTGACACCACAAAAATTGTAAGAAAAAGGATCAAAAGGGCTCTACTACAGTTGTGATAGAAAATACACTAAATCTCATAAGTGTGCTCAAAATAACTTATTTTACATAGATTGTGAAGATGAGCAAGAAAATGAGCAAGAAACTTCAAAAGAAGAGGATATACACCAGGAACCAAACCTAGAGAAATAAGAAATGAGTCTGACCATATCCTGTAATGCATTGGCAGGAATTACCTCTCCTCAAACTCTTAAGATATAAGGACATATCAAGAATAAAAAGGTAATAGTGTTGATTGATTCAGGTAATACCCATAATTTTATTCATTGTAAGGTAGCCAAGGAATTGAATTTCTTCCTATACCCAGCACCAGAGTGTCAAGTGATGGTTGAAAATGGAGGAACTATAAACTACTCTAGAAAATTCCATAATATCAAGCTAACCATGGGGGAATATGTATTGAACAATCCAATGCTTTCCATTCCAATGGGAGTTGTTGATGTTGTACTAGGAGTACAATGGTTCCAATATTTTGGGACGATAACTTTTAATTTTCAAGAACTTTTCTTGAAAAAAAAATCGGAAGGAAAGGAAGTTGAATTACGGGGTATTGTTGGGAATTCAGGAAAGATAATAAGCTCTAATATCATGTCAAAGCCTTTGAAGAAATAAAAACGAGGCGTAATTTCACAATTATGCTCACTAGAAGTTCCAACATCAAAATCATCTATTTCTCCAGATTTCCAAAAATTATTGGAAAATCATTCCAAGGTGTTTGAAACTCCCAAAGGACTCCCACCTATTCATGATCATGATCACGTTATTCATTTGATTCCAGGAAGTGTTCCTCCAAACATCAGGCCTTACAGATATCCTTATGTCCAAAAGAGCGAAATTGAACGTACGATTGCAGAAATGTTAGAGGTTGGTATAATTCAACCTAGTCAAAGTTTTTTCTCTTCTCCAGTAGTATTGGTGCACAAGAAGGATGGATCATGGTGCATGTGTTCAGATTATAGGGAGATCAATAAGCTCACTATTAAATATAGATTTCCAATACATGTGATTGATTAATTATTGGATGAATTACATGGAGAATTTTATTTTACCAAGTTGGATCTTCATTCGGGATATCATCAAATTAGAATGAAGGTTAAATATATTCAAAAAACAACATTTCGAACTCATGAGGGTCATTATGAATTTTTGGTCATTCCTTGTAGCCTTACGAATGCACCTTCTACATTTCAAGGGTTGATGAATTCCATTTCCAAACCCTTCCTTAGAAAATTTTTGTTAGTATTTTTTGATGATATACTAATCTACAGTAGGCCTTGGAAGGATCATGTTCAACATGTTGACAGGGTGCTCAAACTATTGGAGGAGAAACAATTATATGAAAAAACCTCCAAATGTTTCTTTGGAGTACAAGAGGTGTAATATCTGGGTCATATTGTATCTCGGGATGGTGTTAAGGTAGACCCTAACAAAATTAAAGCCATTAAGGAATGGAAATTCCCCACAACCATAAAGCAGTTGCGAGGATTTCTTGGGTTAATAGGGTATTATCACAATTTTGTTAAGAACTATGGGAGAATAGCAGCGCCTCTAACAACATTATTGGAGAAAGATTCATTTTCATAGACTCCTAAAGCAACTAAGGCCTTTGAACATCTTAAAGACGTAATGTGCCTAGCACCGGTCTTAGCTACGCAAAACTTCACAAAAACCTTTATTGTGGAATGTGATGAGTCAAGAAATGGAATTGGTGTTGTTTTAATGCAATAAGGAAGACCCATTTCTTTTAAAAGTCGTCCAATCAAAGGAAAGTATTTACAGAAAGATATTTATGAGAAGGAAATGTTGGCAATAATACATGCACTAAAGAAATGGTGACCTTACCTAATGGGAAGACACTTCAAGGTAGAAACTAATCATGATAGTCTTAAATACTTTTTGGAACAAATATTATCTTCAGAATATCAGAAAAAATGGGTAATAAATATGTTGGGTTATGACTTTGAAATCATATACAAAAAAAGGAAGCTAAATGTTGTTACAAATGGACTGGGTTGTATGGAGGCTCACACTCCACATTAATTTATTAGCTTCAATGTAATAGATAGATAGTAAATTAATAGCTAGATTATTAATTCAAAATAATGAGCATAATTTAATATGCTCTCATTGTAATGGCTATAAAAAGGCATCTTGCCTCATAATGAAAATCAATCTTTCGTTTTCCATTCTTGTGTCTTTCATTTTGTCTTTTAGGGTTCTGCATATTGTTTTAGTGCTGAGAGTTGTTTTGGAGTTACATTGGAAGGCGAGGCTCACCTTTGAGCCTCACCTTTGAGCCTTGAGAAATTTCATTCTCCATTACGGATCAAATGGTATCAGAGCGGGTTCGCTCCTCTACCTGATCATTTTCATTTTTGTCCACAAATTTTCCTTTTCTCCATAACCTTTTTGTTTTATTTTTACTTTGCAACCATACACATATTTTCCTTTGTTGCATAACTTTTTATTTTGTTTTTATTAATCATTATTGTTCGTTCTAGCCATATGCATATTTTCCTTTGCTGCATAACTTTCTTATTTTGTTTTTATTAATCATTGTTGTTTGTTCCAGCTCCAGCCCACGCATTTTTGTTCGTTCCAACTCTAGCCCACACATTCGCTCACACAATAATGCTGCTCTCATTCCTATAACCCTAAATCCACACTTTTATTGTTTTTTCCTTCTTTTTTATTTTTCTTTTTTTTTCCACGCATTACCTACATTCCTATCCGCTCGCTTTTCCCTAACTCCACACCTTCCTCCTTTCTAGCCGTTGTCATTTCCCTAACTCCACGCTTTTTCCAAATACCTATCCCTGCCATTCCTGCACATTTTTCGACGTGTAGTCCCCTCCTCCTTCCATGCATTACCTATATGTCTCTTCCCACTACGCATCTTCCCATTGTATACATTGCCTGTTGCACACCTTTTGTTGTGTTACCTCTGCACATGCCTCCTCCATTCTCTGCTTCATGTGATACGTCTGCACATGCCTCCTTCATTTTGCTACATGTGTCCTCCATTGTCTCCTCCAACACCCTCTATAGCTCACGCCAGTCATATTCGCCTTCCTTTCATAGGTTTTCTTCACCCGCACTCCTCTATTCCTTCATTTCTCAGTGTTACCCTCCATCTTCCACAACCCTCCCTCATCTGCACGCACATTCCCCTCCACCATATGTGCCTCCAATCATCACTGCACAACCTCCATTTACCTTTGCACATCCTTCATTCCTCAACTCTTTCCCTCCATCCATCCATCATCTTTTTTATTCAACGCTCCATTCATTCATTTCATTTCTAGTTTGGCCATGAAGCCTCCTCACCACAACACTCACACCAATGGTGGTGGAAATTGCAAGGGAAATTTATCACATCCACATGGGGATTGGAATGCATTACTTTTCCAGAAAAGGCATCTCCTGATATGGTTCCTTGTAGCTCACATTCCCTTTACAATGGTGAGATCATATTTCTCACGTACCCTGGCAATATACTAAGCAGAGACTTCACAAGAAGAGTCTTCAATTCTAACTACAGATTACAGATCCACTCCAGTTCCCAAGCTGAATAGAACAGGAGATATTTTGGTCGGTCACGACAGTCCTGCCATCCGTCCAGATGGTGATTGTGATCTATCTACTAGAGAGCGGATCCCAGATCCTTCAGGTCCCTTCTATACGAATGCAACTTTCCGGGCTATTCAAGAGCACCAAAACTGTATGAAACATGGATGCCTAGATACTGATTATCTACATTGGAGATGGAGACCCAAGAGATGTGAGCTTCCATGATTTAATGGAAGTAGATTTCTAGAGCTTATGCGTGGAAAAATCCTGGCTTTTATTTGAGATTCCATTGGGCGCAATCCTGACTTAAAATCTTTACAAGCCTTTCAGCTTGGCATATCTAAACGCCCATTTTCTTATTTATACATCCTGGTTTTTGTCATTTATATTTTATTTCCAGATCACTCTACATTTATTTTTTACCATTTCAGCATCAACTTTTTGGCATTTTCTTTTTTTAGTCCAAGCTCAGCGCTACTTTCATATTTTTGGTTTGAGTTTTACTTTGCCGCAGTATTATTTCAGTTCCATTTTTGTTATTTCCTCCAGTAGTACTCTACAGCACTTCACACAGTTTTGTTTGTATAAGGTGCCTTCATGGGTTTTGAGGTTGCTTCCAGCCTTTTTTATCAATCCAAATCACACCCTTCTCAGGGTTTCAGTATCAGTTCTTTTATCAGCGGAAACACAGATCTCCTAGCCCCTCTGATACCATGGGAACATAGATCTACTCCACCAAGAGAAAAGGCTCATAGATCTAAAAGCATACAAATCTCTCCCTCTTTTGCAATAGCAACATCCAGAGCGGGTTCCTTTGGAGACATGCCCTCCGACCCCGCTTTAGTAGGCACCGGCTTCCAATTTATCAACATAGCAGCATCACAGTCAACACAACAACATTCTTAGGATCTTCATCCATTTGCAACACAACGCGGCACCTTTCCTACATTTGGCTTCTCCTTTTTTCAAACATGGCTTCCAACTTCAACCGAGAGGTAGGAAATCAGGGATGAATTTCCACTTCAACCGGGAGGAATGGGCTGTATGGAGGCTCACACTCCCCATTAATTTATTAGGTTCAATGTAATAGGTATATAGTAAAGTAATAGCTAGGTTATTAATTATAATCATGAGCATCATTTAATATGTTGTCATTGTAGTGGCTATAAAAAGGCATCTTCCCTCCTAATAAAAATCAATCTTTCGTTTTCCATTCTAGTGTCTTTCATTCTGTCGTTTAGGGTTCTACATATTGTTTTAGTGGTGAGAGTTTTTTTTGAGTTTCCATTGGAAGGTGAGGCTCACCTTTGAGCCTTGATAAATTCCATTCTCCATTACGGATCATGCACTCTCAAGAAAGGATGAAGAGGTGGAAGCATTGCCTTGTGAAATTTATACTATCCAACCAGATTGAATAACCGAAGCAAGGGATGAATGGAAGAATGACGAAGAAGTGTGGACACTCATTCAAAAGTTGAAGCAAGATAGTACATCTGATACATTTAGTTGGAAAAATTATTCCTTATGGTACAAATATCGCTTATATATTTGTAAGAATTCCCAACTCAAATAAAATATTCTTTTGTAATTGCACACCTCTCCCTTAGGAGGACACTCATTTTTTTTTTAAACTTACCATATGGTGAAGAAATAAAATGTTTTGGATGGCCTTAGATCTGATATTCAAAAGTTTGTGGCGAAATTTTTGGTTTTCCAACAATATAAAATTGAGACAATTAAGACCTCGGGTCTTCTAAAACCTTTATCCATTCCAAGTCAACGTTGGGAGGAGGTTTCAATGGATTTTATCACAAGTTTACCTAAGTCCAAAGGAAAGAGTGTCATCATGGTGGTAGTTTATAGACTTACCAAGTATGCACACTTTTGTGCATTATCTCATCCATTTAAAGCAAGTACAGTTGCTACTTATTTTATGGAAACAATTCAAAAGTTACATGGAAACCCAAATATTATTGTAAGCGAGAGAGATCCCATTTTTACTAGAAATTTTTGGACGGAATTATTTTTTTGTTTGGGTACTCAACTATCTCATAGTTCATCTTATCATCCTCAATCCGATGGGAAAACTGAGATAGTGAACAAATGTTTGGAAGGATATCTTCGTTGTTTTGTATCTTATAAAAAAACACAATGGGTCAAGTGGTTACCTCTGGCTGAATGGTGGTATAACACTTCCTTCCATACTACAGCAAAAATGACCCCATTTATGGAAATTTATGGATATCATCCACCGTCCATCACATCATATTTAAGAGAAAATTCTAAGGTTCAAGAAGTATAAGATCACATCGAGAATCAACAACAAGTTCTCCAACTCTTAAAGGATAACCTAAATTTGGCACAAAATCGAATGAAACACTAGGTAGATCAACATCACAGCAAGAGAAGTTTTGATGTAGGAGACTGGGTATTTTTATGGCTACAACCTTACAAACAAATGTCCCTCAAGCAAGCTAAGAAGGATAATAAATTATGGCCAAATTACTATGGTCCTTACAAGGTGTTGCAAAATATTGGTACTATGGCATACAAATTGGAGCTTCATGCTTCGTCTCGAGTGCACCCATTTTTCCATGTTTCATGCTTTAAGAAGGTTATAGGTGAAAAAATTCTAGTTCAAACAATATTTCTAGAACTTGATGAGGAAGGTAAAATCATATTGGAACCTGAAGCAGTCACGGAAACTAGAACTTGACAGCTATGAAATCGATCAATTTCAAAGTATCTCATCAAGTGGAAGAACTTACCCACTGAAGATTCTACATGGGAGGATGATAATTTTATACAGAAACATCCAGAGCTACTCAAGTGTTAAGGACAGCACTTTTTTGAAGGAGAGGGGAATGTTAGATCCCTATATTACTATTGTAGTCACTTATTGTTGTTAATTTATCCCCCTTATTGTTATTGTTGTACCCTTGTATCCCCCATATTGTTATTATTGTGCCCCATAAAAAGCCACTATTATTATTTTTGTGCCCTTACATTATTATTGTTAGGTATGCTAGGATTATATTGTGACCCCATGGACTCCTATATATAGAAAGGAGGTTTTGTTATTTGTATCATCCAAGAGTTTTGCATTTATGTAATGTAAAGGAGGTTTCCCCCTTGAAGTGGTTGATTTCTAAGGCGTTGATATCTCTTTTATTATATTTTGGGAGTTGGTTTCATAACATATATGAATGGGTGTACTCTTCTTGGAAAACAAAGTCTGATCTCTACTTATGATCTAAATATTTCTTCATAGTACAATTTGAGACAACAAGATATGGAAAAAGTTCTAAATGAAGGACCATGGTATTTGGGTAGAGTCTGGATTTTTTTTACCCCATGGTTCCCCAATTTTGATGCAAAAAACATGGTAGTAACAATGATGTCAGTATAGGTGACTTTTCCAAACCTTCTCCTTCCTTTCTGACACCATCATCTCTTGGAGGATATCAAAAATATTTTGGTAAAATGTTAAAAAAATGGTCCTAGATATAACATGAAAATATATCTTTACTTTTACCAGGATATGTGTAGAGATCGACCTTAGTAAAGGTTTTCCAAATCATATTCTTATAAAACATGAAAATTTCAATGGACATAGGTGTTAGACTATGATAATATTACTTTCAGATGTTGAACTTGTTTTCAAATAGGTCATCTACAAAATTCTTTCCCACAAACAAAAATGGCACAAAAAAATAAAAAGAGGAAGGCCTTTAAGAAAAGGGGATGTAAGTTTCTTGATATCTCAAAATATGAGAAATAATATCCTGATAAAATCGTCCAAATTCAAAAGCATGGACTCAAATTGGCAACCAATCAAATGGTGGTGAAGGGGATAGGTACAGATCAATGGATGTTACCTAGATGATTACTAAATCAATAAATATCATAGTATCAGAGCAATAAAATGTGGAATTACACATGGAAAAGGAATTGGGTGGCATAAAGAGATATCATGTATCTGAGATTTTGGACTCAAGTCCCCCCACAAACAGATGAAAATCAATTGTAAATAGTAATAGTTGCTTCTAATCAAGGAGTTTCTTAAAATGTGGAGAAAAAGAAACGAAAAAAGGGGAAGTTAACTGATTTTTATAACACTTTACCATGTAAAATTTATGTATTTTTTATATATTTTATTCTTTTAAGTGTGCATCGGTTGCAAGGCTGATATGATCGAATGCTTTAAAGCATCTGTAGAATGTAATTTTGTTCCTTTTTTTTCAGGTTGAATAAAATTATGATTTTTTCTTCGAAAAAAAAGAGAGTATAAATCATGGACCATGTAAATTGATAAATATATCAACATTTCGTAATAATTCCCAATAATATTCTCACATGCATCTATTGACCTTGCAATCTCCTTAACCTTTTTAAAATTCTTGCACTTGTTTTCACAAGTCTATTTTTAGCATGATATTTCACTACCAAGAATTTCTAAATTTTCATCAAACTCTACTGAGGTTAAAGAAAATGTATTATCTAGCTAAGTGATTGTATGTTGATGCTTAAGGATATAAATAATCTCCTCACCTAATGATTCCATTTGGCTACTTTTCCCTGAGAAATCAAAACCTACCTTATTAAAATTTCATCTGAATTTGTGTCCATAGTGTGCATCAAATTCCTTTTTTACAACCTACTTTAAATGTATCACATTATCCTTCTATGCATCTACTCAATAGCACAAATATCGGATTATTCTATCATAGGTGTATTTTCAAAAACAGGGCTATTGATATATTTTTTCCTTTAAGAATTGGAACCCTTGGTGGTATGATAGGTTTTTTGTTATTATTGAGAATTAGGAATATGGATCCTCGGCTTGGGATGAGGGATTTTCCAATGCATCCATAGTTTTTTTTATATTATTTTTGGTTCTGAAGTGGGTTGAGGATATCTTCTTCTACTCCTTCATACTCCAACATTGATAAGGTTAGTTTATTTTGTAAGAATTAACATAACTTTTATATCATTCTAATACCAGTTTTGGTGCAAGATCCATATTGAATGTTGGATTTTTAGAATTTTTTTGATGAAATTTCTTCATGATTTTTGATGAATATGTCCCATGTGACATGTGGTTTCCTTCCTTGTATGGAATCTACAACCAGTAGTTTAATCAACCCGTGGTGTGGTACAACTCCTCTCGCCAAATTAACTTTTGTAACCATCCTCTAGAGTGGCTTCATTAACTAATATGAATTTTGATAATATTATAATGTCTCAAATATTCCAAGAGTTTAAAATTGTATGCCATAACAATGTTGTGCTTTCCTTCATAGGTGATATACATCATTACATGAAAATATACTCAGCAACATGGATTCAAAACATTTATCTTTTGACTCATTTTCCTATGTTTGTACAAAGTCACCAACAAATCTAGATTGCACTTGGAATCTAGGTTGCACCACAAAAAACCAAGATAAATATTCAGTTGTCTTCATTGGTCTCTTTCTTTCACTCTCACAGAATACCAACAAGGTCGTAGCCTTAGGAGACTCATTGTTAATGCGATGAGGAAAAAATCAAACAAAAGCTCACTGACTTTTGGAAAGAGCCATGACAAGAATTCAACAACAGGCACCAAATTCCGAGGAGGTAAGATACTTCCACATTATTAGACAACTGAGTGAAAACATGGATATGGAAAAAGGATCTTCATCTATTTTCCAAGGATCTATTTACACTTCTTTGGGTAATTTGGAGCTCAATGTTGTCTAAGAAGTTAATTATGTATTTATCCTCCAAAAATTTGGTTATGAAATTGACTAATATCCATTATATTGAATCATTAATTAAATATTGTTTTGGCATGCCATATGTTATTTCAAAATTCTTGGCATACATTCCCAAATGGATTCAGCTTGTACTTTTGTCCTCTTATGATAACACTCCCCTTTAAAACCCATGATTCTCTCCATGATTTTTCTCTCTGTGATTTTTCTAAGTGGGATAATTTTTGCTAATCCCCCCATGTATATATCTTGCAATACAAATTCCCCCTTCTCTCTTGTTTCAACATGACTCATTGGTTGGGACTCAATATGCATGGGGCTCTTTTCTATGGCTTCTTGTTTGAAGAGGATTTTGTCTTTTGTTTTGGTTCTCATTATTCTTAGGTGACATTCTTCTCTCTATAAATGATCCCCCTCTCATACTTTGTTTTTCATGTTTTATTTTTTATTGGATAAGCGGAGTTTTTTTGTTCATCCTTCCTTTTGTATCCTCGTGTTTCCCCATATTAATCCTTTGAATTTGAATCCTTCTGCTCATTTTTCTAGCCCTTATCTCTTGTATGTATTTTTCCTTGTCTTTATCTTGATATCTCCCCACTTTGTCCTTCCATATTCGTCTTCTAATATTTTATTTTTTCTTTCCTTTCCCTATGATTCATGGTTTGATCCATTCTATCCCCCTCCATTTCAATTCCCCCCTACTCCCTCCTACGTAACTCAATGTCCCTCCTACACTAGTTTCAAATTCTATTATAGGAAATATTTCTCATAGGTGCAAAGGAAAGGACTCAAAGAAAATAAAGCAGGACAACAACCATCATCCAAACACTCAAAATTAATCCTTTTATTGAGATATTAGTCTTGTCTTGAACACTTTGTCAACTCATGTGGCTAAAATTTTCATTTTGAAAAAATATAACAACAATTTGATGAGGAATTTGGTCCTTTTTCTTCATTTGTCTAAAAACCCCAATCATTCATCAATTAATTAGCATGCTCTAGTAGATAAACTATTGGTCAACTCAAATCAAGGAAATAAGAATCAAGAAGAGTTGGCCTAAGAACGAGACAATGAAAGTGATTAATGTTGGATCTGGAAATTCACTTGTAGCAAATATCCTCACAGATATTGTTATCACAAAATCATACCTGATGGGCTGCCAATCAAATCAATCTCATGTAACTGGTTCAAACCAATCTTTTGATTGAGGCTTAGCCTCCTCAACCTGAGAGGGCTCTCTCAAGGATTAATGATTTTTGATAGAAATATAAATGGCTAACTCTATGTGGGGTAATAATCATATAAATGATAGATATTGGTTGTAAATCACATTATCAAGTGAAAATTGGGCTTATGGAGTCAAAATAGCTTCAGTAAAACCAAAAAATCTACTTAGCATGGAAGTCAAGGCATATCAGAGTTCTAGTCAAAAGATATACAGGTGAAATTGTAAAACACACAGTCAGTTTGTCTATGAAGGAAGTCAGAGCATCAATGATGAATTCTAAGTAACATAAGAAAACACCACTGAAATAGGGTAGTAAAAAGATGCAATTAGAACAAGAACACACTATGACTCTTTATGAATCTCAAGTTGGCTAAGTAGAAAACTTTGTATTAAGCTGAAAACCAGTTACTTACAATAAACACAGTATTTTTGCTAAAAATGTCCAACCCATGCATATTAGACTTCTTGATATTTTATAGATCATTTAAAACATAGGATAACCTTATCCTGAGCTAGATACATCGAATTCCTACTTATTGACACCTTGCCTAACCATATGACATGGTACTTATTATAAAATGACAGCTGCAAATCTAATAAACATTCCTATTACAAATAGGATTCAAAGTCCTTAACTTTACTCATAACAACCCTATCTAAAATATACTACATCATTTTCCAAGTGTATTGACATAAGGTCGAATCCAGATGATAAGCTCCAACTCTTTATGACCTCAATACTGATCTCCATTAAACTAGGAAACTGTCCCCTATTTCTAGGCATAGGATTCTTTGCATTCTTGAGATACTCTGACCATCATGAAACCATCACTTCGAGGTTATTTACTATTATAAACTGAATTAATACCTGCCCAAAATCATTCTTAAGTCTCAGTTGTCTGAAACCACCATCAAACTATTCAAAATAGCTGAAATAGACCTGCACTACGAAAACAACACAGTTTCGTAGCGTAGCCTTTTTACCCTTTTACCTTCAAAATTTTGGTTTATTTCCTCCAGGATTATCTTCATTATCCTTTAACACAACTCCTCTAGAAATTTCAAGTCATAATCCATATATTTTCCCTTCAGAAATTTATGAGAAAGAGTGAAAAAAGCTGCTACAGCAATTTCGTAGCGCTTTTCACTCTTTTTACACTGTCTGCGCTACGAAACTGCTAAGTGAGCAGTTTTGTCCAGATTTTTTCAAAATGAAAACTAAAAATGTGCCAATACTCGAAATACCACTGGTTTCATCAAAACAAAAAGTCAAATGAACTGAAAAACACATTTTTCATGAGTTTCCTTCTTAATTTTCACTTGATTTAGCTTTTGACTTTTTTAATGATTGTCATTATGCACCTATGTTTTTTAGCTCATCCTGGGTCAATTTCAGTTACTACTCCAAGTCCTCCACTTGATCTCTTAGTCTTCTATTACTGGATCTCAAGTGAGTATTGATTACTCTGACAAATTTAGCTTCCTTGATGGCTAGAAATTTCCATGTGAAAAACTATTCTACATTGCTTGGAATTTCAGACCTAGAACCAATTTGACCCTCCCAAAGTGCCTTCATTCTTTTGAACTCTTTTTTTTCAATACTGTGCTTTCTGGCCCTCTTTCTCATCATTGTAATCTCTTGGTTTTCTAACCTCAATTTCTCCTCAAGATTTTGACATTCTGTCATGTGTTCTTTTCCCTTCATTGTCATGTTGGCTGCATGCTCCACTGCTGGTGAGGAGAGATCAACCACCTCTTCAGGGAATTCAGTTGTTTCAATAGTTTCTTGGACCTCTTTTTTGCCTTCCTTGAGCTTCTTAGCATGCCAATTTAAAGGTTTCCTTGCTTGAACGATAAAGGTTGCATTTTCACCCTCAAATTCAAGTTTCTTTGCTGACTTAGCCTTTTTCTATTTGTTTTCATCTACTCCAATGAAATCATCTTGCACGATGGGTGTCTCTTCTATATCAATTGCATGAATTATGTCATCTAAATTTCCCTTAATTACTAGGCTACCTTTTGAAACGGAAACAATTGTCTTTCCCTTTAATGCCACTGCTTGGCTTCTTGTCACTGTCTTGATTTCCTACTTGTTGGCAACTTGCTTTTGTTTTGCCTATTTGACACTTTTTAACCTCTATTTTTCAGGTGATGGAGTTGGTGCAACAAGCATTTGTGTCTTCTCTGTCCTTTTCTCAACTTGTTTCCTTCGTTTCAACTTTACAAACCTCTTTTATTTTACAACCACAGGCTGACTAGACTCTGTTACTAATGGTGAAGGAGTTCCTTTCGTTTTAGGGTTTCTAGCTTGGGTTAGGGTTTCCAACTCAAAACCATTTATAATAAAAAAAAAGGAATACCAATCGCTGCTTATTTTCTGAAGCTCATTCAAAACCAATAGCTTGATCAAACCATGGTGAAACAAAGATGTTTCACAACCATCAGATTTGTCTTGTACTTTATCAGCCATTTTGGCAAGGCTCCTATGCAAATAAAAGGGAAAATCTAGTGAAATCATACCTGTGAAATGCAGAAGCAGCTTGAAATGATATGTGTAGACCTTATGGTATCTGCCTTCACATGTAAAATATCTTTGAACATTTAACAACAACTTTGCATAGGTGTCTTTGATGAAGCTTCTAGGTATTGCATTATTGAGGTCCATATCTGCATACTTAGGTTTCATGAATTCCTTTCATGGTTCCATATCAAATTTAAAACCTTTAAACCAAGTCTCTTGCCCCCTTGGTATTTCTGTCACAAAAGCAATAATCTCAGTGTAATTGGCACATTTAACATCCCAACTTTGGTAGTTGTTCCACTAAAGTTTAAGGAAAATTCTTTAGACACCTGTGTGTGGCAACCTTGCAGCTTTTCACAAAATCAGAGACAACTTGCTTTGCTAAAAGCCTCCATCACTATTTTATCTTCAATTATAGCCTTCATATTTTCAGGCTCATATCTTAAGCAATGTCCTCCTCTGTGGACTTTCTTTTCCTCTTCCATGCTTCTTAGAAAAACTTGTTAGCTTCTCTTGAATCTATAAAATAGACTCGCTTGATTAGGATATGAACAACCTCGCTTGAGTATATGGAATAGCCTCGCTTGATTAGGATGAAGATAGCCTTTGTATAGAACAACCACAAGCTTAGCTTGATTGCTTCAGAGCTCAGACACTCGTATGGAAGAAAATGAAAATGAGAATGACCAAATTAGGCAAGATTTTTAATTTGAAATGTCATATCATAACTGAATGATGCCTCATTCATGCCATATCATGACAATGATGACTGTGAGACAGGTAAGTACATTGAATCTTATCACTAACTGAATCACCATACCATTATCCTATCATTTCCTAACGGATTCTGACAAATTTCAGCTCAATTGACAAGACGATTAAGAAACCGTGCTTTCGTAGTGCCCACAATGTATTTTTCCCAGTTTGTGCTACGAAATTATTAGCGCTTTTGTAGCGAAAATCCACTTATTTGAACTAGCGGCACTACGAAATGGAGGATTCTTGGCTAATTGCATAAATTTAACCCGAAACCTTATGGAATGACTCCTAAATGGAAAATGTGAGTATTTAATCATGGAATGGACCTTTAAAAAACTTTATTTGAATTCAATGATGACCTTAAAACTTATAAAAACTCTAACCTATCCTTAACCAAATCCTAAAATGACTTTCAAACCCATTTTGAGACCATGATCAAAAACAGAGTTGACACAATGATGTTTTGAAATTTTTTTTGGTGATAAAATATATTTTGCAAAATTAATTTTTGAAAAGGCTTATAGATACGGATTTATACTTGTAAAAGTCACAATAAGACTAAAGCCTTCAATTCTATTTTTTTTTATAGAAAGGCTTAATTATTTGAAATTTTTTGTGACTCAAGATATTACAATCCAAATGCACTTGTTGATTAGCAACCTTCTTATGTGATACAAATGATACCCATTTTTTTTAATAAATAAATAGGTTCACCAACATGTAGGAAGACTTGTTTAGTGTCACAAGAACCTATTTTACTAGTAAACCACTACTTCATTGCTATTGAGAGCTCTATCACCTCCACATTTTCTTCTTCCATAACCATGGAATTTCCATGAATTTGAGTGTCAATGACTCATATTCAATATTTTTGTTGATGTTATATATGCGTATTCCTGATTTTATTATAACATTGGGATATTGGGAGTTGGAATACTAGGATATCTTAGGAGTGTGTATCATAAGAAGCTTTCCCATAAAAATTCCTACAAAATGATAAAATTTATATTTATTTAAGTAATATGACGCTTTATCCAATACCTAGTACACCATTTGAATGGCTCAGTGATCACAATCCCCTCACTTATCTTTCGAAAACAAAAACAAAAAAAATCATATTCAAGTTTTCAAAAACATGTGTCATGCATGCAAATCCATTTTTGATGAGGGTCATTGAACTTCATAATAAGTATATTGAACACATTGAGGATGTATTTCAAAATGATACTTTTAAAGCCACTTTGAAGAAAACACTTATGTTATTATCTAGTTAAAAATTTGGAGGAAGAACATTACAAGATTCATTGGCCATATTTTGTGATATTAATGGAAATTTTGAGGTTAAAACAATAGAGATGGAAAATACAACTTATTAGCTAGTTGTGTTATTTTTATTTAATGACTTTGGGAGGTTGATTTATCAAGATATCAAATCTCAATTAAATTTGAAAGATAAAGATATTATTGATCTATTACATTGCCTTGAATATGAAAAGAATAATATTCCTTTTAAGAAGTCAATTAATAAAACAATATCTACAGGTGACAATTTTGAATTCAGATCTATGCTTTATGCAAATTGACAAAGATTATTATTCCACTTCCACAAGTGGAAAATAAGAAACCTAGTCATTGAAATTTTTAATGAAGAAAGACATTACAAAATAAAAGTTGTCATTATATGTATGATTAATGCTAGAAAAGTTTCAAGAAGTTGTTTTCCCTTCCCATGCTTTGAGGACAAATCATTTTTTATGGGGGAATACTTGGAATATTCCTAGGGTATATTACAGAAAAGATTATAATGTTTAAGTAATAAATATGCATTAAATAATAATATTCATGCAACAGTTATGAAAATTATTAATGTGTGATAATGATAATACATGCTCCTCTCCAATGAAACAAACTATCACCCACTACATGTATAGATACACATATATTGTACTCAATCAAAGTATATATATATATATATATATAACTTTGATTGAGTACAATATATGTGTATATATATATACATATGTGTGTATATATATATATATATATATATATATATCCATATATATATATACATATATACATATATATACATATCTGTGTGTGTGTGTTTTTTTTGAAGTGGATATTTGGAGATACTTACATATTCATGAAATTTAAATGAAGTGAACCACTTGATGTGACTTCTTATGGCCAACACATTCAATCCTTTGAGACATATATTTGTTTTTGAGGTAATGGATAAAATTAGTTTCTACTTTTATTTAATTCAATGGGTCTTCTCTTGCATTAACACCACATGGATAAATCATTTTGTTAACCATAGACTAACCTCCTTTATTAGAAAATGAGGCTTGAGGCATGAATGCCCTCCTTAACCAATTCTTTACATTATCCATTAGAGTAAATATGGAGTCTAAAATGGGCTTGTTAAGTAAAATATTAAAATAGTAAAAGAATATTCCATGTCAAACTAGTTAAAGATGTTATCTAGAGAAGTTTAATATACATTGTTTCATTAATGATATTTTCTAAGTAAGTTGGGTTAGTATAGAGTTGTAATAGTAGGGTTAAAAATAATAATGAAATATTTATATCAAATTTTTGAGCGCTCCCTACAGCGCATGTTAGGTTTTTTCTACTTTTATCACTAATTCAATGTTTGATAGCCATATAGGGGGCTCACCCCCCATCTAGATCCTAACATTTTTGCATTCCATAACCTTGTTATTTCTCTCAAAATTTTGACCAAGTCTCAACCATTTTATTTCATGAAGAAGATTGATAACATTCCAAATATCCCTATCTCATCTACAAATTTGCATCAGATGGGTTTATCCGTTGTATTTCGGAGCCTAGTTAATCAATTCTTATGCTTATGGTCCTTCCATTGGCACATGGAAATTTGGATTGAAATTTTTTGGAAACTTATGATCAAAGGAAATATACTCTACTTCTTTTGTGGGTGAAGGTTTTATGCTTTCATATTTGAATTAAAATAAGATCAATCTCTAATTTTAGTATTGGACCCTATTTTAATGGAAAAAGAGGAATGTACCTCAATAGGTGGATGCTAGAATTCAATATAAAACATGATATTCCCTACATTATTCATTTTTGGGTCCATCTACCTCTACACTACTAGAATGATGAGATAACGAAAGGCATTGGAGGTATTTTTGGGAAGTACATTGATAGATTTAAACCCAAAAACCATATGTCTGCTTGCATTGGGATTTTTATCAAAGTGGATCTTGAAGTAAGACTCCCTGAAGTCATTTTCTTGACCTTAGACAACTAGTCACATGTTTAGCTTATGGATTATGACCAAATACCCTTAAAATGCATGATGTTTCTCAAGTAAAATCACTTTGTGAAAAACTTAAAAATAATTTGTGAGTAGTTCAAAATAAAAAAATTAATGAACAATGGAAACAAAAAAGTGGAAGAAGACCAACAAATAAAATTCAAGTAAAGCGAGGGGGCAAGAAAAATATTTGCATCTTAGGAACATCAAATGAAGAAAATAAAGGACCCAATAAATAATAAGAATCCCCAAGAAATCCCCTAATCCTAAATTAATAATGTAGAGGAGAAAATGGAACTAAATATCCACAATCCAAATAGGGAGATAGCCTTGAAATTTGTATAATATTTTTGGGGTTCTGTTGGAATATAAACCATTGCCCCATATTGAAGTAGCAACAAAATCAAGCTCCAGCCCTATTGATACAAACCCACAAAACCCTAACAAAGAAAATTTGAAACAAATATTTAAGGATGGAGAAGAAGAAAGCTCATATCATTAGGAAGAAGAAATATATAGGAATCCTAATATATTTTAGTTTATTCCATGTGTCTTAAAAATGGAAAAATCATAACAACAAACTATCAAAAAGGAAAAGGAAGAAGAGAGTAAGGACACAAAACAAACTAGAAAATCTAGAAGGAAAGTATCTAAGGATCTTAGGGAAGAAATATAAAATAGAGAGAAAATATTTGCTCACAAATAGCAATATAAATCTTCATGGAAACAAGCCCTTATTTTGGAAGGAAACAAGGACAAGTTTTTCCTCCAAAAGGGGGAGGTTCCAAACCTAATAGTAAGCATTGAATTTAATCTCTTGGAATTGTAGGGGTTTTGTGAACAATCCCAAATTAGAAGTTGTTAAAAACTTAGTCATGCAAGAAATGCCATTGGTTATTCTTTCATAGGAAACCAAGCTAGAAGATCAATAGTATTAGATGAATTAAAGCACAATGAAGACCAGGGAAGGTAGAGGTGGTAAGCTTTTTTGTGGCATTTAGATAAATATGTACAATTTGGAATAATAAGTTTATTCAAATTAAGTCTTGCATCAAGTCATAACATTGGCTCCTCACATGCCTCATTGAGAGACTTATAGGGTAAAAATAGAATGTAATCAACCTGATGTGCTTAATAGCATTCGAGAAAATATTTAAATTTTGGATTCGCTACACAATCTCAAGTGTGAAAAGATTGATCACTTCAACATTTGTGTAGATGGCATCAATGTAATGCTAAGAAATAAATAAAATAGGGGACAAAACATATTAAAATATTCCTTGATAACTTCCTTATTCGAGGATGTGGAGCTTGTGTTTATCATGAAAATAATTGATCACTTCCTTATTCAAAGCAACTTATTTTTTATCAAATTTTGTATCTCGTGTAAAATTCATCTATGGGCAACTTTGAACCACAAACCCATCTTGTTTTCCTTCTTAGAATCACTATATTTTTGCCAATTATTTTTTCACTTTAACCCAATTTGGTTAGAAGAACCCAAATCCATGAAAATAATTGAGGATTCATGGCTCCCTAATGTACATATGGGAGAAAAAATTAAAGGTAGTCAATATTGCTCTTAAATAATGGGAAAAAAGAAGATAATTTACCTTCATTAGAACATGAAAATTCAAATTTGAAAAACCAAATGGAGTAAATGAATGAGATAATGGAATCGTAAAACCATATTAGTGAGCCAATAAGGGAGTAAGCTAAGTTTTATTAGAAATATCAACAAGCTCTAAGAAAATAAGGAATGTGACACTTAAATCCCATATTTTATGGCTCAAAGAACAAAATTGCAACATTGCCTTCTTCCACAAGGAATCCAAAGCAAGGATTTTTAAGAACAATGTCAAGTAAATTACTTTAGATAGTGTTACCACTCTTAAGGATTTTTTAGTGATTAAATAAGTGGTAAAAAAACATTTTTAAGAGCTCTATACATAAACAAAGAAAATCTAGTTATAATGAAAAAGATGTTGTAGAACATCCCAAGCCTAAATTATCAAGATGAAAGGTATTATCTCACTAAGGAAATCAATGAGGGATAAATATGTAATGATATAGATTCTATATGCTAACAAATCACCTATGCCAAATGGTTTCTCAATTAGTTTTTCAAGGCCTGCTACAACTTCATCAAAGTTGACCTCAAAAAAATGCTATAATATATTCAAAAATCTTGCAAGACGGGAGGCAATGCCAACTCAAATTTCCTTACTCTAATTCCAAGGATGTCAAACGATAATAATTTTTCTCACATCTACCCCATATCTATGTGTAATTCATCTTAAAAAAATATTTTCAAGGTTTTAGCTAATAAATTAAAGTTATTTTTGCATAAAGCCATAATAAATAATCAAAGAAGGTGAAGCAAAATAGGCATATTGTGGATAATGCAATTCTCATTTAAGAGACCACCCATTCGAGTATGATAATAAAAGGCATATTTTTGATAATGCAATTCTCATTTAGGAGGCCATCCATTTTAGTATGATAATAAAAATAGATATGGTTAATGCCTTTGATAGAGAGTGTCAATCACTCCTCTTTGATATTATGCACAAATTTGGTTTTTGCAATGCATTTATCTGGCATTGGATATCATCTTTTCTATGTGCAATCAGTGGATAAAACCCCTTTTTAATTGGAAAGCCAACTGATTTCTTCAAAGGAAATAAATAGCTATGCCAAGGTTTCTCTCTCTCCCCTCTTCTCTATATTATTATGGTAGAATATCCGAGGAAAATAGAAGTATAAAGAAGAAATGGAAGTCTCCTTGGAATAAATATTGTTAGGGGCGTGTAACGCATCAAGCATTCTCATTTCATTAATGACACTCCTCATTAGCAAATCTTCTTCCATTATCATATCTTGATTCAAAAAGTTATAAAATATTTTATTAAATGAGGGGGAAATGTTAACTCTATTAAAATCGAAGTATTTGGGTGGAATATGACAAAATCTCAACTTCGAACTATTTCTATGATTTTGAAATTTTCCTATTAAGATAAATGATCATCCTTCAAATATTTTTGGGTGCTTGTCATTTTTTCCATCTCTTTAGCTCAAGATTGGCATATTGTTTTCAATAAAATAAGCTCCAAACTTCACTAGTAGGGGTCCCTAATCCTAGTCTGTGAGTTGCCTTAATCAAGAATGTTCCATCCACCCTCCTCATTTCCAAAGCTCTCATATTTTGGCCCTTGTGAGAATTTTTCTTAATTGACATTAAAAAATAGAAAAAATCTCTATAAAAGGGGAAAATTGATATTATTTCTCTATAAATTTCATATTGTTTTAGAAAATAATAAATGCAAATGAGGTCATGTAAATTTTCTCTTGAGGTAATTTGAATCAACTCTCACTTACATTACCTCATTTGCATTTATTATTTTCTAATTTTTATATTATTTTCACATCATAATGCATGATTACATTATAATTCACAAAATGTACAATAAATAAATGTTCTATTAAGGCAATCCTTCATTCCATTATAGACACAAATTTGATCTAAAAACATCCATCATAAGATGTTCTATGAAGGAAATTATTACATTACAGTCACCAATTTGTACCACTAATCAAATTCCACAAAACTACTTGGGGGTGAAAAACTACAATAAATTATAACGTTCATGTCAACCATTTATGACAATAGCCTACTAGAGAACTTTATCAAAAATACATCTTTATGTTAGACAAACAGAGGCATTAAACCATCTCTCCACGAATGTGGCGAGCGATTTTGATGTCTTTAGGCATTATGGTAACCTTCTTGGCATGGATGGTGCACAAGTTGATATTTTATAAAAGTAACCTAAAATTTCATTTAAACATTATGAATTATAGGCCCATACATTATACATGTTGCCATGTTTCTCAAACACATTAATCAACAGTCCTTAGAGCACAACATCCTTGTGGCATGGTGTTTACCAAAGTAACCTTCTTCCCCATCATGCATCACCATTGTCAAACCATAACCAGTTAGCAATATATTTCAATAAATCAAGTTTTCCATTGTAAAATTGCATCTGATTAATTTTCACTCTACATGTAACAATAGTTATATATAATAATATCCTCACCTGTAATAGTGTTAGTTATAAACCATCATTTTATCATTGTAAAATAGATTAAAAAATAAATAAATAAAATAAAAATTATCACTAAATTCCTTGTTAAAGTCATCATTTCTTCATTGCAAACACTATCATCGGTAAAATATATAATTTCATGATTTCTTGCAACATATAATTGTCAAAACCTACAATATTGTGGCTTTTCATCCAAACCAAATGTGAGAGAATCCATATCTCTCTATCTCAAGATTCAATCTCTACTAGTTATCATTTTCATGTCAAAATAACTAATAACTTATGCATATTATACATATTTGCATGAAAGAACTTTCTTAAAATGCATAAATAAAAATAAAATCATAACCACAACTAAAATTTTATTATAAAATACAAAATCATAAATATTATTTCATTTAACACATGCAATACCATAACTACTTGTAACAACCTTGGTGAAAACTCCATGTAATAAAGTAAAAAATACTAACCACGGTTGATGGGACTTGTATTCCAGGCTCAATGTTGGGAAAAACATCCTAGGGGTGTTCATTTGGTTTATTATGGCTAAGGAAATTGGAAAAAGCTATGGCTAAGGAATTAAAGAGGCAAAAAGTATTTTGGCACATTTATTTATGAAAATAGTGGAAATTAGGAGAAAAGGGAGATGAAAGGTCATAGGTTGCATGTGAGGATGAAAATGAAGGAAAATAATGGAAATTGAAGAAAATATAGGCCTCTTCTATAAAAAGGCTTATGAGGATCAGTTGGTACCTTTTTTCAATGCATTTTTGGAGCTCTCTCATTATTCTCTCTCTCTTTCTCTCTCACCCTTGGACATAGAGTTTTCTTGGAGAAATTGGGCATTGGAGCAAGAAAGGAAAACCAAGCAAGGAAGAGAAGGATCAAGTAGCTACAGTGGGATTATTTGCAGGTATCGATTTTAATATGTGATTTCCTTGCTATATCTAGCATGCATGGTATTGCATGTGTTTTATTCCTATCTTGGCATGGGTTTGCAAGTTGTGATAGTGTTTTTAGCCTAGCCTTGCCATTTCCATATAGCTTTGATGAGATGGGTTTCTCATACTTTGGTTGAGTTGGATGGCCGGATTGGATTCGAAGCTGAGTGGGGTGGATCTATGAAATGACAAACACATGGCCTAGTGTTCCCTAAACCAGATTTTGGATCACGGTAAAGCTACTGGCATAGTAACCCTTGAGCCAGATTATGGGTTGCGGTAAAGCCAGATTGTGTGCCTCAGTGGGCCTAGGAATCCTTGTCGGTGGATGGAAAGATATATGGTAAAGCCAAGAGGTGTATTTCTCTCCATTGGGCCTAGTAGTCTCAGGATGGGATGTATGATAAAGCCTAGAGAGATGGTCTCAGTGTAGGGCCTAGTGACCCCTGGATCAAATTGTGGTTTATGGTAAAGACTGAGAGACTATGAGGCACTAAAATTCCTCATGGCGTAGGCAGAGAAATCTGGTAGCATTCATGCTTGTTTGGTTCTTTTTGGTTGGTTATGAGTCCCACATTCATGCTTGGAATATGGCACAGGGGTGATTAGCTGAAGAGAGATTTGGGCTCAGCCAATCTATGGTTGAGTGGAACGTGGTAGTCCCATCCCTAGTTGGTTCTCTCATTCATAAATGATAAATTCATGCCTTTGTTAATTGATGTATAATTGTACTTATTATTATGTGGATTCTATTGTTGTTGAATCTATTGTATTTATGTTGTTATTATCTTGGTTATAAGCATATAATTTATTAGTGATGATGTATAGCTCTCTCCATGTTTTTACCTGTAAATGAATACACCATGTATCTTTGGTCAAATAGACTGTATTGTAGCTTATGATGTAAGGGAGAAATGGTTCTTAGATATTCTCAGATAAGTATGAGACCCCTGTGTTTAAATCTGTTGTTTATACATGTAGATGCAATGCTTGTGGCGTGTTTGACGAAATTCCTATCATGTCTAGGAGGGGTCTGGATGATTTATTGATGATGTGATTGCTTTTGTACCTTTTTTCAATGTTATTCATCATCCCCTATAGTTTCATGAAGTTTTGGGCAGTGACCTGGGCTTTGGGGCTAAAAAGGTGGCACAAATCTAAGAGTTGCAGGCACAAAACTGACCAAACTGGACCCTGGCCACTACCTTTCGTTCGCATGCTTGTGAATATAATCGTTTAGCCTAAAACTTTCTTTGGCAGGCTTGTAGCTAAGGCTCAAATTGTTTGAAAAGTCAGTCTCCCTCAGGGTTTAGGGGCTTGGAAGGTTGGGTTACCTCTTCAGGATGTTTTTGATGTTGTGTAAGGTTTTTTTGTCAAGTTTATGTCGATTCCATTTCCTCAAGCTCATCTAGGAGGTTGAATCTCATATTGGTATCCTCTAGCCACATGTTTACCCCAGTTGGCCGATTACTTGTGTAGATGTGGGAAGAGGGTGTTAGAGAGTGCTATCAAATCATGTGTGCGCTCTCCTTGGGTGGTGTTTGGCTTCAATTCTCTTTGTGTGATATATGATACCACATAGTGGTATCAGAGCATGGTTCAACTCTTGAAATGGATGGGTGGTGTGATGATCATTCATTTATATTATTTGCATGCATGTTTAGTATTATTGTGGTATATATGTGCTTGTTACATTTTTTTTGTGTTGGCCATGGTGGCAATGGTGTCACCATGGAAGTGTTTATGGTGTTGTTTTCAACATGTTTTCATGAGTGTATGATTGGTTGTGTTGCTCATGCTTATGTATGGTTCGTCCACACTTGCTTACATGTTTCTACATGTTGTGTATGCATTGCTTGTTTATGATAGGTCACATATTGGTCATGCTTGTGTGTTTTCCATGTATGCTTGCTTATGTGATGGTATATAAGGGATATGCATTAGTCGTTCATGATTGGTTATAAATGTCAAGTGGGTGCATATGGTCAAGTTTGCATTGGTTTTTTGAATGTTGTTGTGCATAAGGTAATTGTATGCAATTAGGTCATCATGATGATATTGGTATGTTATGATGCTAATGTGTTGGCTAAGATAGAGCAGGAGATGCAGACCATCAAACTGAAGTTGCAACATTGGACTTCGAGCCAAGAGCATGTCTTCATACAGGTTTGGATGTTGGGCATGTAGGTATGTAGGTTAAGGATTTTTATATGCATTATGGTTATGATTATCCCTTTCATTCCATTTATGTTATGGTTACATACATTATCGATGCTAGTTGATTAGTGTGGTTATATTTACATGTGTCAGATAGTCATGAATGACAGAAACCTGTCGTGGTATGCATTACTATTGTTTTTTTAAGTTAGTTATGTTATTTGTTGTTGATGAGTATGATAGAGGTTAACTTGTTGTTTTTGTATGATAGTTAGCTTGATGATTAGGTTACATGTTGTAAAGATTGTTGTTGTTATATGCTAGTAACTTGATGATTAGGGTTATTTCATTAAGATATTTATGTTATATGTATTGTATTGCTTTTGATTGGCTTATGCAGATGTTTAGGGTTATTACGTTCATGTATGATTCGATATATTAGTGATATTGTATTGCACTAATCTAGGCTGACTATGCATGTGTGATTGTTATGCATGAATGACAATTTTTTATGAGTTTATGATGTGAACATGTTAGTTACTTACTGTTATGGATATCAAGACCTTGTTTATGTTTTAATTGATATGTTTATAATTTATATTTTGTTAATCTAGATTGATTTTGTAGACATGATAACCTCCCCTAAGATACATTAAGGTACGAGTTGGCTTATGGCCTTTACTTCGTGGTTGACTGCTTGATTTTTTCGCCTATTTTATTTGTCTAACCTGGTATGTTTATAGTTTGTTTGAATGTTTGAATAATCACATGGTATGAGTATGTGTTTGTAAGATTGCATGGTTGTACTAACATGTATGTGTTGAGATAGTTGATATATACTTGAGTACAAATAGGTGATAGTTGTAGCAGTATGTATTATGACTGATGAATGTGAGTTGATTTTTATGACACACTTTTTAGTCTTGGTAAAGTTTTATTTCGAATTGATAGATATGTTGTCTTGATGTTTGGTACATATGGCTGACATGTGCATTCAGTTACAGGTCAGCGTGCTTGGCACAAAAAGGTAAGATAACTTGTATGTTGTTGTATTTATTATGCGTTGACAGTTATGTGTTTATGGAAGTATGATGCAGGGATTACATGACAAGAGACTGTTATGAAAGATTGAAGGATGCTTAGGTTGATATTTACATGGGAACCATGGGGATTGAGTCTTGGTGTTTGTTGCTAGTCTTGTACTTTCGATATTTTATGATTTTTTTGCGCTTGATTTGTAGCCTTGTTTATTTTTTGTGCATAGCTATGCCACTTGGTTGTGGTGTCATATTTCTATTGGTTTTCATGGTTTTCTTCTTGTTTTTTCTTGTTCTTGTTCTTTCCTTTTATGTTTTGATAATATTGGGGATTGGTTGGGAAAGAGGAGAGTTAATGGAGCTCGAGGAGAGATGTGTGTTAAACAACATTTTTTCACTGTCCCTGCAATCCCCAACTTGCACATTGGAGGGTTGTTTCTGTGACCAATGAGCAGTGCCATGCTTTTCAAATACCATCCTTGCATCCCTTTTGATGAAAGAAACATTTTTCTTGTTGACATTTCCTTAAGCAGAGCTGTGAAAATCCCTATTTTTTCCTTGCCGCGAGTAGCCTGTTACACCCTCGCGCCGACCAGGAAATTTAACACTGAGCTCATGCCAGTTGGCACTCTATGCTAGTTAGACACCCGCGCCAAGCTGTTTATGGAATTTTAAAAAAAATAGAGGTGGAGGTTCCATTCCAACCACCTCAGGGATGAGTCATTGGGAGTGGTTGAACTGAAACAACCACGGAATCCTTCCTTTAGTTAGTAGTTTCCACCTCCCTTGGAACTCTCCTAAAGGATAGGACTCCCACCCACCTTTTTAGGGATCCCAAACTCCTCCTTTTCCTCTATATAATAAACTATCTCCTTTAGTAGAAGCTAGCTGAACACATTATAGAAAAATAGCTGAACTAGGAGAGTTATACTATAGCTAAGCTACTAGAGAAGATAGAATAAGAAAGATTGTGTTGAGAGAGCTCGAGTCGATGACTTCTAAGAGAGCTTCAGTCTGAATTCCCTAGCCAACATTTGAGACGTGCTTCGTTTAAACCCCGCTGGAAGAGACTGCGACGTCAAAGCATAGGTTGTACTCTTCCTTCTACTCATTAATATACATGACTACTGTTTGGTTCCACTATTGTGTTATGATGTTTAATTGATGTGATATGTTTACCCTCTTTGACTGGCTAATAGTTGTGAGTGAAAATATTTTGTTGTATGTTGTTCTTGTTCTTTGTCCTATGTGCAAGTATATGAGCGTGATAGCGAATGGATCGTGATTTTCCAAGGCAGGAGCGAGAGGCCACTACTCTTTTTGTAATGTAAATAGCATTGGATTCAAGGTAGGTCAATCTACTGTGTCTTTCTTTCATTCATTAACTAGGAAGCAACACTTTAGCGTGTCCTTTTGTTACTAGACCCACCCTAGGGCTAGAGGGATCGTTTATGTCCGCAGAGAGGATTTACCTTCATAAAAAATTGGTGACTCCACTAGGGATCAGTGGGAGTTTGTCGTTTCATCCTATTGGGTTAGTTTCAATTATTGGTTTAGTTATCTATATTTTTCTAGTTTGTTTGTTGAGTTTCCATCCCCTGTTCAGCTCCAGAGTGTCAAGGTTGACCTCTTCTCATTAGGTTAGGTTTTTTTTTCCTCTTTTTCTTATAGGTATCCATCTTGGCGTGGTTTTTGTCTGGACAGTCGTGCCGATTGGCGCAAGTTTATCTTTTAGCACTCGCGCCAACCTCTGTATGGCGCGAATTACAGCCTTACAGTCACGCCAACCCCTGTAGGATTTGGTTTGACCTCCTTAATGAGTATTTTGGTCATTTTTTCTTGCTTCTAGATCATTTTTTAGTGTGTTTAAGCCTTTGAGATTGTGTTGACTACTATAGACTTGTTTCCCTCACTCGTTTGTCTATTTTCTTGTCGGTCTCATTTAAGACATTAGGGTTTCTAGGTGTTCTTGCACACCGAGGCTTCTGTTCAGGAACAAGTCTCTTTAATTATTGTCAATCTCGTTTTGGGTTATTAGACCGAGTTTTTCTTGATCCTTTTGTTTTGCTGATTGAATGGTATTTTCGTTTTTTGATTAGTCCTTCTTCTTCAATACTTTGAGCATCGATTACTCTGCTAGTTTTGGTCATTTTGGGAAACTCTCTTTTTCGATTGAAATTTTTCTCCATTTGCTTGCATGTTTTTGTGTTTGTTTCGCTTTGGTTGAGTCATTAAATTTCAAAACCTTACATTCGCAAAACTCAAACTAGTGTTTATTTTGTTTTCCATTGAATTAGTATAATGTGTGCTCCAGTCCTTGAAAATTAAAATATATATATATATATATATATATATATATATATATATATATATATATATATATATATATATATATATATATATATATATCTTTGCATTCTTTTGTTGCATCGAAGGTGAAACGTTCCTTTACATAACTAGCATTTGTCAATCTAGGAAGGAATTTTGTTTTCGAATGATTGCATTAAGGGCATCATAATTTTCTTCGCATATTTTCTTTGCTTGCTTGTTTGAAAGATTTCTATCCTTCTTATAACTAGCATTCATCAAATTGAAATGATGTTCATTTGCATATAGTTTTCATCTAGGAAGTTGAACTCCATATTCGATAGGGCCTTGAAATTGAAACATAATTCAAGATTAACTTTTAAATTTACTCAATGAGCCTAAGGAAACATTGAAACCTAACGAAACATTTCTAGTGGTATAAGCTAGAGACATGTTCTGGCACCTTAAAACCTAGTAGTTTTCGCTCGCCTTTTGGCTTCAGATAGTGCTAGTACGGACTTGTGCTCCCCGTACCGTTGCGTATATAAAGGGAGACCCCTCTAGTTTGCAATAATTTTATCCATAGGAAGCCGAGTGTGCCACCTTGTAACCGTGATACACCAAACACAGCATTCAGGGAGACTACTTGCACGTACGTCAAGTCCTTGGTCATTTCTTTTTCATTTGATCACCAAGGTGTATATGGCAGTTCAAGGAAACCTGGTACACCCTCTTGCTTAGAATTCCTGAGAAGTCATTTCGATCTTTTAGTGACTCTTTAAACAAGAGAAGAGATCATCGAGCACTTGTCCTTTCACGCTCGTATCAAATTGAAAGTGACTAGAGTCATTTTTTTCCTGTTTCTCAACTCTTAAAACATGAAATAGTGAATTTTGGTTTCAGTGTTATAAAATTAATCACCTACGATTACACACCCATTAAAATTTTGTTACTTGGTCTGATTGATTTCCTTGGTTCTTGATTTTGGTACCTTCGATTGGTTATCTCTTTTCCTTCCTGATATTATTTACAGTCAAAGTGGCGGAACATCCAGTTTCATCATCCTCACTACCTCCTAGTGGTAGTTCTTTTCCGGATGTTTCTTTCGAAACCCCTCAGTCCACTAGGTCTGTCGAGTTCTCGCAACCTATTCTTTCGTCTATCCAACCCCTTGCTACTCGGTCTCCGCTTGACGAGCCAGTTTAATTCCATTGGCCTCCTTCAAGTGCTTGGTCCAGTGTTGAGGAAGAAGGATAATTTCCTCTTCTTACGTCTAGATCGCCTTTTGTTGCTCCTGCAGTACCTCCTAGTCCCCGTAGTCTTTTCGAAGATCTTACGGCAGATTTAGATATGGATTCTTCCAATCCTATTTGCAGTGAAGGAATTCCTGTTTCCACAGGAGAATATCAACTCTTTCCTGAAGATCTCTCTCGTGCCTCTATCCAATCTTCTCCGCCTTCGGTATCGCTTCCAGCTGGTTATAGGTCTATGAGTCACATTATGTCTGGTGTTGCATACATAGCACAATATAGCACAGTAACTCCTCCTCGAATTTCATTCCTCCCTTCGTTAGGGCCGTCACCTTTGGCATCAGATCTGTCAGTTACTGTTACATCTATCCTAGTTCAACCTACCGTCTGGGTGACTTCATCTACGCCTTTGGTTTCTGCTTATGAATTTGACGAGAAAATGTTGGATATTCACCGATGTTATGCTCCTTCGATGGAAGCCTCATCTACTTCTACTATATTTTCCACTACTCCTGTGATTCGTGGCAGTCTTACTTTTGAATAATATCTATTGGTTGTTCAGCAGAAGAATTCTCATGGTTCTCAGCAGTCTCAGGCTCCTGCTAATCCTATGTTCCATCACTATGATGCGGTTGGTAATCCTGTTTATTCATATCCACTTTATTATGATGAGCGTAGTATTCCAGTTTATTTTCCTCCTATTGATCCTCATCAAGTCGTTTCTCAGTTTAGACCTACTTTTCCTATGAAACCCTCTGGCTTACAAGGACAACCCTCTCAAGGACAACCTTTGACTCAGCAAGGCCCTTCTTTTGGTGTACAGGGACAGCCATACGGTCCACAAGGCCAACCTTTACAAGGACAGCCTTTGGTCCAACATGGACAACCCTTTGGTCTCTCGGGTCAACCTCTGAATCAACCCAGATCATCTTTTGGTCTTGGGGGGCAATTTTTTCCATCACAGGGACAACATGTTGCACCTCAATCACAGTCGCACGTTCAGTATGGCCCAAATATTTTGCAACCAGGACAACCCTTTGGTCCTTCTCCGGATCAACCTGGTCATCAGGGACAACCTGGTCCGTCGCAAATATCAAGCCAACCTTTCCCACAATGTCAACCTGGTGGTCTCCAACAACCATTTCAACAGCCAGTTCAACCAGCTCAACAATAATTGCAACCTACCCACCAACATATTCCTTCATTTCCGCAGTCGATTTTACCTGTTTACCCTACTCAACAACCTTCTCAACCTATTCTGAAAGGTCAACCTGCGCAACCGCATGGCGCTTATTACCCTCAAGCCTCATATCAACCGGTATATAGTGCACCCCGAATTTCGTACCCTCAAAATCAACCAGTATATAGCGCACCTCAAATTCCTTACCCTCAAAATCAACCTGTGTATCAACAACTTCAGATTCATACTTACGTTCTGTAGAAAAATCCTTATGCTACTCAGCAAGGACCTCAGTGGTCTGCTTCGACTCAATATCCTGGTCCTCAATCCCAGTATCAACCAAATTATCCTATTTTTAATCCCTATGATCTGAATCCTTTGGGACAGAATATATGGGGACAGAATCCCACTCGGACTGGGTGGAATGTACACACAAGTCCTTATCAAAGACCTCCGATGAATTTTAATACTTAGTTACCATTTCTTGCTACGTTGGAATTACCCGATGTGTCGAAGTTGACAAATGTTCCTATTCTTCATAATCCATATTGGCCTCCGGTTCTGACCAAGATTCCTGGTGATTGTCCTAAATTTCAGGGTAAACCTGGTGAAGACCCCCAAACACATGTTATGACTTACCACTTGTGGTGTTCTTATAACTCTTGGGTTGAAGATTCTATTTGTCTCTGTATTTTCCAGCGAACTCTTACTGGTGCCGCTGCAAAGTGGTACATTGCGCTATCTCATAGAGTTTTCCAAGATTTCAATTCTTTGGCCATGGCGTTCCTTACACATTTTCAGTTACTGATCCACTATGAGACCGGGACGCATCTCCTCACTTCATTGAAATAGGACCGAGCTACTTATATCTCGGATCATATTCATGAGTGGCGGCATCGTCATCACATGATCAAATTTGAGATACCTGATCAGCTTCTAACTAATTGGTTCACTACTTCCTTTGTCAATCAGATTGCTAAAGAAATTGCTATGGGGGCATGTGTAACCGAGGAACAATCCATTGCTTATGCCCAGTACCTTGATCTCGTGTATTCTCAATCTGGCACATCGTATGATATCTTTCGTGATGCTCCTCAACTTGGAACTTCTAAACCACCAACGACTACATCTGTTGATGGTATTATTGGCTTCGTATCGCAGACTTCTCAGAAGTCTCCTTCATCTAACTCTGGGAAGCATAAGTCTACTTCTTCCAATAATGTATATTCTCAGTCAACTTCGAATTCTAGCACACCCGCAGAAGTGAATGATGTTCATGCCAATCCAACAGATAACACTTCCAAAGGTACGAAGAAGGGTAAAGGTAAGGCCAAAGCCGATACCCCTAAATAGGATTCTCCAAAACCTCATTCTGCTGATAGTTCTCAATGCAAACCAAAGTATTCTTTTTTGATTTGTGATGATGAGCACTTCACCAAGGACTGTCCTCGACGGTCTGAAGTGAGTCGATTTCTCAAAGGCACCCAAGGAGCTTCGGTCGTTCTTAAATAACCTTTCCCTCAGCAGACTTAGATGGTAGAGCACCCTCAGTCCTCTACTCCATCTGGTTCACAAGTGTTCATGATGAACGATTCTGTACCCATTTCTATTGCTACTCATTCAAAAGATTATTCTGGTTCACATCAGGCAGCGGGGAAAGAGATCGCTGATGGTCCTCCTCCTCCCCTTATTTCTGGCCCTCTTGAGATTGAACATCCTAGCGCCGAATCTGTTGTGCGACCACCTTCCAAAGGTGTGCTCCGCAAGTCTTCGTACATTCCTAATGCCTGTGCCACTAAGCATTACGGTATTGTTGAGGATTTTCCTTAGGCATTGTCCGCAATGTTTGCGTTAGAAGTACTTCAAAGTTGTCTATCGCAACGAAAATCTTTGCTATCTGCGATAGGTGGTGTTGATCATATCAACCTCCTATTAAATTTTTGGCAAGCAATCCTCTTTAAACCTTGTGAAACCCCTTTTTTCGACCTAAAAAAAGTAATTTTCCGCCTATCGTTTCCCTCCTTTATAACCGAAATACATTAAAAATAGGTGAAAAACCCGTATTCTTTATAATTGCAGGCCAGCCCCCTCGTCCAGCTCCCTTGAATTTTCCCTCCCACAGACCCAGCTCCGAGACCAGGAGCTAGTCCAATGTGCACTTATCTAAATAAATCATCGGGAGCGTTCTCTGTTGTTGATTTCCCGGCATCCTATGGTCCCTTTTTCTTCTCTGCCCAGGGGTCCCCACACCCGCTCTCTGTGCAAAACAGGTGGTTTATATCGCACCGCCTTTCGGAGGTGGGCAGTATTTCTCAATTCGAAGCGATTCCATATAGTGTTTGCCACGTGTCTCCGGGTACGGCTCAAAACCACCCTTCATCACGCATTATCGTTCGATCAAAGACCCAGTGCGATATGCACGTGAGCCGTCCGATTGGGGGTGATCTATCCGACGGTAATCGCGTCGCGAAGCTGCAAGGGTGTTAGTCCAAGTCAACAGTGCCCATGGCCCACCGTCTCATTGCCCCCTTATACATTTTCCACCGTCGATCTCCTCCTGAGATCGGACGGTCCAGGCTAAACCCACGCCACGCCACTACCCAGCTCCCGCCACGTCATCATTGCGCATGTCATTTGTCATATTTTCTTCCGTCTTCCTTATATTTCATTCAAAAGGTCAAATTCAAAGGTTTCTTCATTTGCTGCGCTTCGCCAACCTTCACCAATGCATTTATCCACCCAGTCCATTCACCGTCATTCCACCGCATTTTCGTCGCCACCCCACATTCTTCTGCCATTTCATCTTGCTGTGTTGCTACACAGTTATTGCCACTGTATCCATCCCCCCCCCCCGTGCATGGTTTTCCTAACAAGTTTGCGGGTTTTGCAGGGTCACAGCAGCGGAAAACTGCCATGATTTACAATCTTTTTTGCTGTAATAGAGAATACATCAAAGTACCATTTTTCAGAGGCTGTAGTTATGGAGAAAGGCCTGGGAAGGTATATCGACAAGACTTCCATTTAAGAAGCAGGGTTAAAATCTGTCAAACCCTGCAGAGCCATTCAAAGCACAGATTGCGCAGATGAAGACATTAATGGAGCAGCAAAGAAATTTCAGTGAATGATTGAGGAATTCAACGTTCAGCATTGAAGATCTTAAACCATAATTCATGGTTTTGAAGGCAGAGGGTACCATTTGTAGAAAAAATACTCTAAATCTTTCTTTTCAGCACCATTTTTCTTCAGGAAAGGACGGAATGTCTATGTGATTTTATTCCTTTGCCGTGTTCCTGAAGAGTTTTCTACCCAGTGCATTTATTTCAGTAAGCAGGCAGCAGAGTACACACAGCATTACTAAGTCATCGAACAGTATTGGTGTGCACGTTTCCGCCATCTTATTTTAATTAGGAAAATTAAATGTTCATCACCTACTTCCTTTTCGAGATTTCTTGTTCTCCTATAAAGCTCCCAAAGAACAGATAATTAGAGGTTCCAGATTTTATTAGAAAATTATGCAGTAAACAGATTTTTGTATACATTTTGCTGAACTATTGTATGAAGGCTCAGAGCCCGTAGGGTCTCAATGACGAGGAGTTCCATCTGTTAAGAGAATTCTCGTCTTTGGCATTTCACAATGTGTAACTTTCTCTCTTATGTGTTATTTTAATAGATCGTTTCATTTCATCCATCTTTCCTGTATCATGTTTTGGAATGCGAGTGGCTCACTGATTTTTGGTATGGATTTATCCTAGTTGATACCCACGCTCGGATTATTCAAGCACTTTAAATATGGCTCATGCATGATATTCTGTTCCACTATTCATCTAAACCGTATTTCTTCTATATTAGTTGCTTTGGGAGGGTGTTTTTAAAACGCTATTGTCATGTATGGATTCTTAGATTGGTAAGCCCATTACATGGTGGTATTGTGTATTTGAATATCAACTCAATGAAAACTAATATTCTCTCAATATTTCTTTCGCTACATACACCTTCTGATAATTTATTTCTGTGAGGTATTTCTGAATTGGCCCTCTTTATAGTAAGTTGTCTCTGAATTGTCTGTTGCTTTTATATTGGAGTTTTTCATGTTGCCTCTACAATATTCTTTCCTTTGTGTCAGTTTCTAAGGTCTTGGTCCCATTCAGATTAATGTTCCTTGTTTATCAGGAAATAGCATGAGAGCTTTGCATTGATAACTTCCTCTGTTATACCATTTGCTCCTGGATAATATAAGATGTCCTAGGCACTGGTCTATCACAACTCTAGGTTGTCTCTAGGAGCAAAAACATCTTTCTGGCGTCGTTGCAGGAGAACAAAGTTGAGAAAATTTAAATCCCTGGGCCTTGAAAAAATCTAATCCACTCTTCAAGTAGGTGAGTATGGAGAGTTGAGAGTTGTATATCCCTCACCTTGGCGACTCCACATTTGCTTATTTGATAAATCTATTTGCAGTCTTGGCACCTTGTAAGCCACACCTGAGGTCAGATACATCTCAGCCAAAGACACCTTCAGTGCCTGAACCTGAAAACATCATACATAGAAGAAATTCGAGGGAGAGAAAATCAGTCCACTCTGAAATCCCTGAATTGTCTATAGAAAACTTTCCATCCTCTTCTTCTCAAGAAGCTCAAGTGCCAGATCCCAACTCCACTGTTGGAGATATTGATTATTACTATTCAGATATTCCACCCCAAGGAGGTGCTAGAAATAAATATTATTTTCACCCTACTCCTGAGGTTGAAGAGGTTAAATAATTCACTGAAGTATCTGCTGTTAACAGACCATTATTCCCCTCAACGCCTCAGGTTGTTGTTCATTACATTCCTATTGTTATTCATACCCCACTTCCACCTCCTCCTCCTCCTCCTACTCATCAAACTATTGCACTACCTCCACCCCCTCCAATGGCCAATGTTCCAGTCTTCTTGCTAAATAAATATGCCCCTCTGGCATTACCCCAAGTGTTAAATGATATGCCTCAATATTACCTGAAGATTTTACCTCGATTCAATGGGGAAAATGAGATTGATGCTCAAAAACATCTTGAGGTCTTCTATGCCTTTGCAGATAATTTTAATGTGGAACATTTAGATATGGTCTTAAGGTTGTTTGTCCAATCTCTTTATGGTGAAGCTCGAAAATGGTTTAAGACATTGGCAAGCCGTTCTATTACCACTTGGGAAATAATGGAAGATACTTTCCTCAGGAAATGGGGAGAGAAGAAGGACCATGGGCATTGTCTTACTGAGTTCAATACACTCAAGAAAATACATAATGAAGGAGTGTCAGAATTTATCAAGAGATTTAATAAATTGTATTTGAGTCTTCCTACTAATATGAAGCCTCATCAAACTGTTGCTAAAGTTGTTTTTGTAGCAACTTTTGATTCAGGATTTGGCTTCTCTCTCAGAGAAAGAAAGCCTGCTACTCTGGATGATGCTCAGACAGATGCACTAGAGTTGGAAGAAAACTTTGCCTCCACTGGAAAATCAAAGGGAAAGTCTGAACAAGATATTAGAAGAAGGGGCAAATAGGAGTTATCTACCTCCTACCAAGACAGAGACTCAGCTAATGACAGAATTGAAGAAATGAGCAAAATGATTAAAAACCTTTGTGGTAAACTGGTCAAGCTTGAGTTGGAGACCAATAATTCGGCCTCCAAGAACTTCCACAATGCTCAAAATAGAGGTTACAATCCTCAGTACAGGAAACCCCCCCTGCAGATATTGCCAAGGGAAGCAAAGGAACAACAAGATCAAGTACCACACCCGTTGTACCTGGAAGGTCCAGTAGATGATTCTACTGAAGACACTGCCTATGGACTGGAAGATGCTAATCTTGCTTTCTCAAATAGTGATGAAGAGGAAGGCCCTTTGCAAGGAAATGATGGAACTAAGTGTTCATTGCAAGAAGAGGAAAAGGCCAGGGACACAGAAGACGCAGAAATTGATCATTATTGTAAAAAAATTTCTGATTTCATGCAAGCACAGTTCAATAGAAGATATGATCTCAGATCTTCTAGGAAGAGGACTCACACTCAAGATCGAGAAGAAGAGCTACCCCAGAAAGAAGCACCTGCTCAGAAGGAATCAACAATACAGAAAGTCACAGACAAAGGCAAGGGCCCTCTAAACAAACCTTTGCAGTCTAATGATCAAATTCCTTCCTCTTCAAAGGTAGTCATTCCTCCTAATACCAAGTCTGTGTCAAAATAATTCAAACCCTCAGCTAAAAATAAAGAGTCAAAATAGGTTGTAATAGAAAAATCTTCTCATGCTTTTAGCCTGCAAAAAGAACTTGAGAAAGTCAAAATCCCAGTCCTCTTGACTGAACTATTGAAGCAACCTGCATATCAATCCCAAGTCACCTCTTTTATGATCCCACCGGAAGCTGCACTCACCCCAGATAGCCTCAACCTTCAAGAAGAAAGACCCATGGTTGTCTTTGGTCCACATGTTGAGGAATTAGATGCCTCTACTCCTCCCTTCTATGTGTCTCTAGTGATTCATGACTTGCTATTGCATAACTATATGTTAGATTCTGAAGCTTCCCATAATCTAATACCTCTATCAGTCATGGAACAACTAGGATTACAAATCACCCATCCATACAAGGACCTCTATTCATTTGATTCCAAAAGAGTTAAATGCCTAGGGATGATCAAGGATTTGGTGGTTAATTTGGCTCAAATCCCGGCAAAAAGTGTGGTGATGGACATAGTGGTGGCTGACATCCCAGCTTGCTTTGGTATGTTGCTGTCAAGGTCCTGGGGAACAAAGATTGGTGGGTCAATCAAGTTGGATCTAACATATGCCACCATCCCAGTTTTTGGTGGCCAGGAGAGGAGGTTGTACAGGGAGACTAGATTTTTCAATATGGTGACTAAGGCTGACAACTCTGTTAATTCACCAGTCTACATTAACGAAGGAGATTTCTCATGCTTGATGCTGCAAGAAGATCAAGATTATGCTCATGAACCATCCTTCTGCCAGATCAAGACTGAGCAGCCCTTAGAGAGCCATGAAAATTCATTTTGATGGAGAAAATTCAAGAGAAGGTAATGGAGCTAGAATATTATTGATTTCTCCTTCAGGGAAATGGGTCCCATTGTCTTTCAAGCTATAATATGAAGCTACTAATAATGTGGCTAAATATGAAGCACTTCTGTTAGGATTTCAGACAGCCAGGAACATGAACATACAAAGTTTAAAAGTTCTGGGAGATTCAGAACTGGTGGTTAGACAGGTCAGGAATCAATGCCAAACCAAAAATCCTCGGCTGAGGGCTTATAGGAATGAAGTTTGGGACATGGAGGAAAATTTATTCTTGGAATTAAATATCCAGTTCATGCCCCGAGAGCATAATAGAATGGTTGATTCTCTTGTTGTGGCTGCCAGTACGTTTCGTCCTCCTCAGAACCCTCTTTTAAGATATGAAGTTGAGGTGCATTACCGGCCGTCAATCTCGGATAACATCAAACACTGGCAAGTATTTGAAGATGAAGAACAGATGAAGAGATTCCTAGAAACAGTAGGAGAATTCTCCAATATGGAGATTGATGTTGATGAAGAAGAAGAGACTGAAGACACTTCAGAAAGAAATTGGGAGGAGAGAATGGCAGGTAATGAAGTGTTGCAGCTAAAGGGAAACCTTATACCTAGAGGGTTGGTGCCTCTGGAAATATTATTTGACAAGAATTATGTCCCACTACAGCCAGGAAAAGTGGTAGAAGAAAATCAGGTAGAAGACATGAATCTTGGTACTGATGCTGACCCCAAAATTGTAAAATTGTCCAAGAAAGTCCCAGAAGAATATAAAAAGCTATATCAGAAATTATTTTAGTCTTATAAAGATGTCTTTGCATGGTCCTATCAGGACTTGAAAACTTTTTATATCAGTATTATGCAGCACAAAATTCCACTAAAGGGGGATGAAAAGCCTCATAAGCAGAAGCTCAGACAAATAAATCCCCTGCTGCTTCCTTCTATTGACAAGGAAATTAAGAAGCTGTTAAAGGCCAAAATAATTGTGCCGTTGAGGTACTCTGAATGGGTGGAAAACCTGGTCCCTATACGAAAAAAGAATGGAGAAATAAGGTTGTGTGTGGATTTCATAAATTTAAACAGAGTATCCTTAAAGGACAATTATCCACTGCCTAAGATGGATCACATCCTGCAGAAGGTGGTCGGAGCTTCTAGGATGTCAATGATGGATGGATTCTCTGGTTATAACCAGGTGGCTATACTTCCAAAAGATCAGAATAAGACCGCTTTCACCACGCCATGGGGTACATTTATGTATGCCAGGATGCCTTTTGGATTGATTAATGCAGGGGCCACTTTTCAGAGGGCCATGGACATTGCTTTTGTTGGGGAGCAAGATAAATTTCTGGTAGTCTACCTCGATGATATCACTGTATTTTCAAAAAATGACACTGAGCACATTGAGCACCTGAGTAGAACCTTTGAGAAATGAAAAAGGTATGGTCTCTCTCTTAACCCTCAGAAGTCTTTGTTTGCATTAGAAGAAGGTAAACTCTTGGGACACATTGTAACTAAAGATGAAGTGAAGATAGATCCTAAAAGGGTAGAGGTTATAAATGGTATTGCTCTTCCCAGAAATAAGAAGGAGGTACAAGTGTTCCTAGGTCACATTAATTTCCTGAGAAGGTTTATCCCTAACTATGTTGAAATAGTTAGACATATAACTGACATGCTGAAGAAAGATAATGAAGTTAAATGGTCCCAGGAATCACGAGAGGCCTTTATCAGGATAAAAAATTCTTTTGCAGAAGCCCCTGTGCTAGTTGGACCAGATTATGCTAAACCTTTCATGATTTTTTCTTTTGCATCACCTCATACAATAGCAAGAGTTTTATTGCAGAAAAATGAGGAAGGGTACGAGCAGCCCATTGCCTTCTTCAATCAGGTGCTCCGTGATGCAGAATTAAAATATAAAATATTAGAAAAGCAAGCATACGCCCTAGTGAAGTCCCTCAAAACATTCCGCATGTATATCTTGCAGTCCCATATCACTGCATTTGTGCCTTCAGCTGCTGTAAAAGATATTCTTATTCAGGGGGGTAGTGAAGGAAAAAGGGCGAAGTGGATTGCCAAGATACAGGAGTATGAAATAGACATCCGCCCTACTAAGCTAATCAAAGTACAGGGGCTTGCCAAAATCTTATCTGAATCAAACTATCAAGCTTTGGGTATAAACTTGTCCATAATAGCAAGTGAGGAATATGAGGAGAAAGAAGAGTGACATGGAATTGGGGTATCTACTCCGGAAACACATATAAAGTACCTCACCAGTCAGTGGTACAAAGAGATAGTAGAATATCTCCTCACACTCAGCCGTCCCCCAAGCTGTGATAAAGCTAAATACAGAACGCTGAGACTAAAATCACAGAAGTACATAGTCGCCAATGGCCGGCTATACTGGCGTGATCCCTCAGGCATCCTACTCCTGTGTCTCACAGAGGATGAGGTAGAGAGTATCATTTCTGAATTTCATGAAGGAATTTGTGGGGGTCAGTACAACTGGAGGGCCACTGCTCAAAAAATCCTAAAGGCTAGTTTCTATTGGCCCAAGCTTTTTGGAGATGTTTTTACCCAGGTAAGAGCTTGTGAGAAGTGTCAGAAATTTGCTGAAAGGCAGAAGTTGGCACCTCTACCCATGATTCCCATGCACGTAGACGAACCATTCCGACAATGGGGAATCGATTTTGTAGGTGAAATACATCCTCCATCAAGTGGTCAGCATAAGTGGATTTTAACCGCCACTGATTATTTCACAAAATGGGTGGAAGTCATACCTGCGAGGAACGCAATAGATACTGTTATCATAAAGTTCATGGAAGAAAACATCATATCCAGGTTTGGTTGCCCTGCCAGAATAGTGACTGATAATTCCCAGGCTTTCAAGTCTGCAAATTTTGTGAGCTTATGTCAGCAGTATAACATCACACTAAGTCACTCTACAGCTTATTATCCACGGGGAAATGGCTTGGCAGAGTCTTCCAATAAAACTCTGGTAAGGTCACTGAAGAAGGCTATAAATGAAAATAAAAAAAAATTGGGATTCCCAGTTGAAATTTGCTCTGTGGGCCAATAGAATTACCAGCAAGAGAGAAACTGGAAAATCCCCTTATGAATTAGTATATGGGAGGGCAGTAGTATTCCCTATACAGTTAGCCCTACCAGTAGCCTGATTCATGCAGGAAAGTCAAGAAGAGCCTGATGATATGACCAAGTGAATAAATCAGCTGGTGGAATTGGAGGAAACGCAGAACCAGGTGAATCAAAGACTGACAGAGTATCAGGAGAAGATGAAATACCTTTTTGATCAGCATGCTAAGGACAGGAATCTACAGATTGGTGATCTAGTGCTCAGGTGGGATATCCGGAGGGCTGAAAAAGGAAAGCATGGTAAATTTGACCAACTCTGGTTCGTTCCTTTCAAAATTGTGGAACAGGGGGGCAACAACACTTTCAGGTTGGAGAATTTACAGGGAGACTTGCTCGAAGCCCCTGTGAATGGTCAATTTCTCAAGCCCTACTTTCAGTTCTGATTCGGGCAGAGACTGCCTGGTGTATTATACTGTATGTTAGTTTTCTGTTTTCATCTTTGTTTGAGTAATATGGGTGTTGTGGGGTATCATGAAAATAAAAATAGGATTGTTGAAGAACAGTGTCTACTAGAAGATTATCAGGTGGTCTGCGGAGTTCTCAACACACCCAAGGATGAACGTGTCGTCCCCAGGTGGAGCCAATGTTGATCATATCAACCTCCTATTAAATTTTTGGCAAGCAATCCTCTTTAAACCTTGTGAAACCCCTTTGTTCGACCTAAAAAAAGTCATTTTCCGCCTATTGTTTCCCTCCTTTATAACCGAAATACATTAAAAATAGGTGAAAACCCCGTATTCTTTATAATTGTAGGCCAGCCCCCTCGTCCATCTCCCTTGACTTTTCCCTCCCACATGACCCAGCTCTGAGACCAGGAGCTAGTCCAATGAGCGCTTATCTAAATAAGTCATCGGGGGCGTTTTCGGCCGTTGGTTTCCCGACATCCTATGGTCCCTTTTTCTTCTCTGCCTAGGGGTCCCCACACCTGCTCTCTGTGCAAAACAGGTGGTTTATATCGCACCGCCTTTCGGAGGCGGGCGGTATTTCTCAATTCGAAGTGATTCCATACAATGTTTGACGCGTGTCTCTGCGTACGGCTCAAAACCACCCTTCATCGCACATTATCATTCGATCAAAGAACCGACGTGATATGCACATGAGCCGTCCAATTGGGGGTGATCTATCCGACGATAATCGCGTCGCAAAGCTGCACGGGTGTTAGTCCAAGTCAACAGTGCCCATGGCCCACCGTCTCATTGCCCCCCTATACATTTTCCACCGTCAATCTCCTCCTAAGATCGAACGGTCCAGGCTAAACCCACACCACGCCACTGCCCAGCTCCCGCCATGTCATCATTCCGCGTGTCATTTGTCATATTTTCTTCTGTCTTCCTTATATTTCATTCAAAAGGTCAAATTCAAAGGTTTCTTCATTTGCTGCGCTCCGCCAACCTTCACCAATGCATTTATCCACCCAGTCCATTCACCGTCGTTCCACTACATTTTCGTCGCCACCCCACATTCTTCCACCATTTCATCTTGCCGCATTCCTACACAGTTATCACCACTGTATCCATCCCCCCCCCCCCCCATGCATGGTTTTCCTAACGATTTTGCGAGTTTTGCAGGGTCACAGTGGCGGAAAACTGCCATGATTTACAGTCTCTGTTGTTGTAATAGAGAATACATCAAAGTACCATTTTTCAGAGGTTGTAATTATGGAGAAAGGCCTGGGAAGGTATATCGACAAGACTTCCATTTAATAAGCAGGGTTAAAATATGTCAAACCCTGTAGAGCCATTCAAAGCACAGATTGCGCAAATGAAGACATTAATGGAGCAGCAGAGAAATATCAGTGAATGATCAAGGAATTCAATGTTCAGCATTGAAGATCTTAAACCGTAATTCAGGGTTTTGAAGGTAGAGGGTACCATTCGCAGAAAACATACTCTAAAGCTTTCTTTTCAGCACCATTTTTCTTCAGGAAAGGACGGAATGTCTATGTGATTTTATTCCTTTGCCGTGTTCCTGAAGATTTTTTTACCCAGTGCATTTATTTCAATAAGCAGGTAGCAGAGTACACACAGCATTACTAAGTCATCGAACAGTATGGGCGTGCACGTTTCCGCCATCTTATTTTAATTAGGCAAATTAAATGTTCATCACCTACTCCCTTTTCAAGCTTTCTTGTTCTCCTATAAAGCTCCCAAAGAACAGATAATTAGAGGTTCCAGATTTTATCAGAAAATTATGCAGTGAACAGATTTTTGTATACATTTTTCCGAACTATTGTATGAAGGCTCAGAGCCCGTAGGGTCTCAGTGAGGAGGAGTTCCATCTGTTAAGAGGATTCTGGTCTTTCGTATTTCACAGTGTGTAACTTTCTCTCTTATGTGTTATTTTAATAGATCATTTCATTTCATCCATCTTTCCTATATCATGTTTTGGAATGCGAGTGGCTCACTGATTTTTGGTATGGATTTATCCTAGTTGATACCCATGCTCGGATTAGTCAAGCGCTTTAAATATGGCTCATGCATGAAATTTTGTTCCATTAGTCATCTAAATTGTATTTCTGCTATATTAGTTGCCTTGAGAGGGTGTTTTTAAAACGCTATTGTCATGTATGGATTCTTAGATTGGTAATCCCATTACATGGTGGTATTTTGTATCTGGATATCAGCTCAATGACAACTAATATTCTCTCAATATTTCTTTCGCTACATACACCTTCTGATAATTTATTTCTGTGAGGTATTTCTGAATTGGCCCTCTTTACAGTAAGTTGTCTCTAAATTTTTTGTTTCTTTTATATTGGAGTTTTGCATGTTGCCTCTACAATATTATTTCCTCTGTGTCAGTTTCTGAAGGTCTTGGTCCCATTCAAATTAGTGTTCCTTGTTTATTAGGAAATAGCATGAGAGCTTTGCATTGATAACTTCCTCTGTTATACCATTTGCTCCTTGCTAATATAAGATGTCCTAGGCACTGGTCTATCACAACTCTAGGCTGTCTCTAGGAGCGACAATAGGTGGGATTGATCCTACCGATACTATATTGCTTGCTTTCAATTTAGAGAATTTTGTCCCGCGACTTGCGCACCAAATGGCTCTCATCATTCAATTTGGTATTAATGGTTTGAATATTCACCGGGTTGTCGTGGACGAGGGTGCATCCACCTATGTTATGTCATCTACTTGTTGGAAATCCATTAGTTCTCCAGCTCTTACTTCATCACCCGATGCCCTTGAATCATTTGATGGAAGAGAATATAAACCTCTTAGTGTTCTCGCTAGTTTACCGATCACGTTAGAAGGGAAGACAGTCAATGTTGAGGTTGAAGTTGCTGATGCAAAACTCAATTATAATCTTCTCCTCGGACGTAGTTGGACTCACGCCATGTTGTGCATTCCATCCACTCTCTTTCGTGTTTTGAGGTTCCGCACGAAGAAAATATTATTACTGTTGATCAATTGTATTTTTTCACTTCTTCTTCTGAGAACAACATTCCGTATGTGGAAAATATTCCTACTCCCTATGAGAGCATAGAACCAAGCCTTTTCAAGGATCCTACCCTCATGGGTGTTTTCCCTCTTCCGCCACCAAATATTGTTCAGGTCAACATGATTTCCCGTATTGATGACCCCTAGGTTATCCCTTCTCCTGAACGGATTGATTTGTTTGGGGATTCGATGTCGTTGAGTCTGATTGAAATTTATTATTGTGAATTCATTGCTGCATTGGAATCTTTGTCCTTTGATTCTACTCCTTCGAGCGTGACCCTTGATATTTATTCTCAATCCCCTTGGCTTGGTGATTTTGATTCACCCGATCCTTTGAAAGAAGTGTTTCCTTTCGATGAGGCTATCGTGGAAACCCTGTCTTTCGACAATCTACCGTGGAATAATGGTCATCATCGTTCCTCGTTTCTACCAAGTCTTGGGGCCATGTCTACCTGTATTGAGTGTTTTTCTTCTCAAGTTTCTTCTCCTCCACTTCAAACACCTGTTCAAGTCCATGAATTTTTCTCAGAAGGTAACTTGAGTAACATTACTCAGATGATTCCTATTGACATTTCCATTAAACCGGGAATTGTCGAGAACATCCATGTTGGGGTTACTTGTTCTTCGGTGGAGTGCAAGTCTATATTAGCCTTTTTCGTGAATCCTGTGATGTCTTTCCATGGTCCTATAAATAAATGCCCAGCATTGATCCTAGCATCGTGGTACATTAAATTCCTACTTACCCTGGTTCGAAACCTATTCGTCAGCGTCTTCATCTGTTGCATCCTTGGAAAGCTGCTGCCATTAAGGCCGAAGTGGAAAAGCTTCTCAAAGCTGGTTTCATTTATCTGATTCCCTTGACAGAATGGGTCTCTAACATTGTTCTTATAGACAAGAAATAGGGCACTATTCATGTCTGTGTTGACTATCGTGATATCAATCGCGCTTGTCCTAAGGATAATTATCCTACTCCCTTCATCGATCAAATTATTGACGATTATGCCGGGAGCGAGATTTTGTCCCTTATGGATGGTTTTTCGGGTTATAATCAGATCAATATTCTCCCGACTGATCAACACAAGACTTCCTTCATCTGTCCTTGGGGTACCTTTCCATATAAGAAGCTTCCTTTTGGTTCTAAGAATTTCGGGGCCACATTTCAATGCGCAATGTTTTATGCCTTTCATGATATTCGTCACATCATTCAACCTTATCTGGATGACCTTCTGGCTCATTCAGCTAAGTGTAGAGACCATCCTGACCATCTTCGTCAGATTTTTCTTCGTTTTAGACACTATCACATTCGACTTAATCCGCACAAGTGTGTCTTTTGCGTCGATTCCAGTAGACTCTTAGGATTTATCGTTTCCAAAGACGGGATTCGCCTAGATCCTCTCAAGGTTGAGGCTATTATCAATCTCCCCTCTCATTCCTCATTGCATCAGTTTTAGATTTTACAAGGGAAAGCTAATTTTCTGCGTCGTTTTATACCTAACTATGACGAAGTAGCTAAAGGATTCACACGATTGTTAAAGCAGGGCGTTCCTTTTTATTGGGATGAGATCGCTCAGAAATATTTTGATGCGTTGAAAACATTGTTGGTCAATGCTCCTCTCCTGCGTCCTCCAAATTATCATCATGATTTTTCCCTTTATTTGGTTTCCTCTTTCAACACCATTGCCATGGTTTTGGTACAAGACGATGATGACGGTCATGAGCATGTTATTTATTACTTGTCTCGTAACCTTCTCGACCACGAAATGTGTTATTCCCATGTTGAGAGGTTAGCGTTGGCCGTTGTTCAAGCTGTTCAATTTTTTCATCATTATATTCTTTTGCGTACAGTGACGGTGATTTCTGAATGCAACCCCATGACCTGCATATTGTCTTGACAATTGCTGGGGGGAAAATACTCAAAGTGGATTTTCATCCTCCAAGAGTTCCATTTGGAATTTACTGCTACCAAATCTAAGAAATCATTTGTCTTTGCTAATTTACTTTGTTCTCTCCCTTCCAACTCCGCTCCTTCTCGTTCCGAGGATTTCATTCCATATGATTCACTTTTCTTGATTAGCACCCTTGATCCTTGGTACGGTGATATCATCGTCTATCTCAAAACTTCATCTTTTAGATCTGAGTTGATGAAGGATGCCCGCTGACGCATCCGCCATCAGTCGCAACCTTATCGTATAGTTGGAGATACTCTCTATCGTATTGGAGTCTATTCCATACTCTGGCGATGTTTGACTCTCGAGGAAGCCAAAAAAGCTCTGAATGATTGTCACAGTGGTGCCTGTGGTGGTCACATGTCTGTTTATGCTACTGCACAAAAGATTCTTTGTGCTGGTTATTTTTGGCCTTATATTTTCAAAGACTGTATTATCACAGTTTGTAAATTCCATGATTGCCAGATTTATCAATGCAAGTTGCATGCGCCACCCATTCCTCTTCATCCTGTCATTTCCGTTGGTCCCTTTGCGAAGTGGGTCATCGATTTTATGACGTGTAACCCTCACTCGGCCAGGGGGCATGCTTATATTATCGTAGCCGTGGACTACTTCACCAAATGGGCCGAAGCAATGCCTACACTTTCCGCTGACTATAGGACAGCTGCTCAGTTCATATTCAATCACATTATTGCTAGGTTTGGTGTCCCTCAATCCATCGTTACTGATCATGGTTCCCATTTTCGACATTATATGGTGGCAGAGTTGACTTCTAAGTTGGGTCTGCGTCACGATAGCTCAACGTCGTACTACCCTCAAGCCAATGGCCATGTTGAAGCTATGAAAAAAGTTCTTGTCATGATGCTTCAACGTATGATTGAGATCCACAAATCAAATAGGCATCTCATGTTATTTTCATCTCTTTGGGCATACCGAACCTCAGTTAATAATGTAACTAGGTTCACTTCTTTCTAGTTAGTTTATGGCCTGGAAGATAATCTCCCAATTGAATGTGAAATACCTTTGCTAAAGTTGGATGTTGAATTACTGCTAAATACTTCACTAGAAGAAAAGCATCTATTTTATTTAGAAAGGTTGGATGAAACCCACTGCTTTTCTGCTCTCGTTATCGAAGCACAGAAAAAGCGGGTCAAAGCTCATTTTGATCTATCAGTTTCCCCTCATTCTTTCGTTGAAGGAGATCTCGTCCTCTTGTATGACCAAGCTCGTGATAAGATGGGGGCGGGAAAATTTCAACCTATGTGGCAAGGACCCTACATCGTTAAACGTGTGTTGCAGAATGGGGCCTATGAGCTAATTGACTACGAAGGTCATCCTCTTGAACAGCCCAGAAATGGGTTGTATCTCAAAAAATATTATGCGTGAGTCATTCATGTGTAATAGGTGTACATAGGTGTTGTTTTCATTTTTTTACATGTTTTTGGTTTGGTGTGCTTTATGAGCGTTTTCTCGCTTATTGGGTCTTGCTTATTGTGTAGATGTCTATTAACCCTTATGTCGGTTTCGCGGATGGTGTTTCTCGCAGTACCAGGAATTTGTCTTCAGCAGCCTGGGTAATTTATGATCTTGCTGGTGAGTTGATAGATCTGCAAGGTATTTGTCTAGAATGAACTACAAACAATGTCGATGAATATAGCATTATTATTGAGCTATTAACCGAGGCAATCAACCTTGGCATACGCACATTACTTTTAAATCTAGATTCACAGCTTGTCGTTCTACAACTCAATAATCATTATTCAGTTAGAAATATGCACATTCTGAGATTGTATTTACGTATTTGTTTGTTGGAAAGACATTTTGATTTTATTACCTATCAACATATTCCTAGACGAATGAACACATTAACTAATACAATGGCTAACATTGTATTAGATAAACATTTGCATAATTTGTAAAAACATCATCATATGTAAAAGATCCATGTAGGGAAATAGATGTATGTATATATATCGCATGTTTGCAACTGTGTGCATCATAACTTAATATATGTGTGTTTCTGTTACATCCTGAGACATCATGTCTCTCAAATATGCAGATAAAATAAAACCTAGGTGTCTAATCAGCATGGTGCTCATGATAACATGTCACTGCATGTACTAGCCGCCTCAGCAAGTGGTGAATTCGGCTAGGCACCCCTACGGTATGTCTCTGGTAGGCACGAGGAACATCGTCAAAACGTGCATCATCTGGGACTCCTCGTGTGATCCCCTCTAGGTTGCGTAATATCTCATCTTCCTCGCCACCCTCGCCTTGAGGGTTGAAATCGTGAGGGATTCGCCTCACTATCGGTGACATGCCAGCAGGTGAATTGCATGGATTTAATGTCAGAACATGCATAAATAAATAAATAAATCATAATCCTCATAAAACTTTAAAAATGAGTCTCACCTAAATCTTCATCCTAATCTTCTCCCTCCAAGAGTGGGAGGTTCGGATCATCAGTGAAATTTGTACCAAAGTAGGGCTAGTCCTCCACGACAATCAGTTTTTGATGGATCCAATCAAATAATTCCGGTCTCCAGGACATCTGTTGATAGCCCCCTGTCCTTGGCATCAAAGCTGCCCATCGAGACATCTGTGGTTCTCTCGCTAGTGGTGTCGGGATTATGACCTCTTGTCGCTGAAAAATGGGTAGTCGTTTCAAAAAGAACGATACCAGAATAGATCCATAACCAAATTGTTTCAATTTGGTCTTTTTTCATTTTTTTAGTTGGAACTTCATGTTTATGGTCATGGGCTCTGCCCAGTTATAGATGGTCGGTGCCATGCAGTCTACAGCAAGAAGAAACTATGTCTTTGTTGCTTCGTGCGGTGCTTGTGATCCCGCAGCCCGTGTGATGGTATGTAGCTCCACGCATAGTGTCAAATCTGGGATAGTTTGTATATCAACTTTCCCACTACCTGATCCCTTCCATGCTCCTGGACATACCCTGTCTATTACCATGGTCATGTTTTCCATGCAGGGCCGGGTGCTGGTTAGAAATTGTGTTGCTCCCCTCCATGATAATCATGTGATGAAATACACGTCAGAGACATCAATCTCAAGTTCTTGATCTCGAAGGATGAACTTCTCTTGATTTTCATCCCATATGCTGACCAGATACTATAGTAACTCTGGTTGGGCTCGGAGACATGGTGTTAGGAAGAATTTTTTCAGACCACAGTTTCTGAGAGCTTCCATGAGTCTCTCATTTTCCATGGCTAGCTCATATTCTTCGCTATGTTCCCGTTCTTTCCATTCAATGACCATTTTTCCTTTTTCTACCTGCAAACACATTCATATGAGTGGTATTAGTCAATTTTGAACCTTAAATCTGTAAACAATTGGGATATTTGATCAGCATTTTGTCTAGAAATGGTTTGCGTCGTTGGCGCGACTGTTTCTAAAGCAGTCGCGCCAATGGGCGCGCCCTAGTGTAAAAAATTGGGCAGTTGGCACGACTCCGTGCCTGAAACCTGCGCCAACCGCCGAGCCCTAATTTTTGTATTCCTCCCACAAAATTCCAAATTGACAATTACAGGAAGCAAGAAATGACTTAAATTAATGAGAGGGATCTCAGCTCTTACTTGGAGTTGATGGATTTGCGATTGGTCTACTGGATTGGCCGCTATCGTCGCTGCAAGATTGCACAGTGAAATGGGTAACTATTGCTCCACAAGAGGTAAAAAGTGAAAAGTAATTATTTTTACCATTTTTGGCATTTTATAAATTTTTCACAACCCTAATTAGGTTTTAAGGCATGTTTTTCGATTATTTTATTATATTATTTTCGATAAATGGGTTTTACACATGTCTCTTGTGCAGCAACAGGTTTTTTATGCGACAATGATGAAGTAACGAGTTATATTTTATACTTTTTCGGACTCGGTAAAAACACGAAAAAGTCACTACTGGAGTCATCTTTTAGCACTTTTTTTACTCTCTAAAATTGAAAAGACTTACCAGATTCTTGTCGTTTTGAACTCGTTAAATGGTTGCGAAATGATATCTACCCAGTATATGTTTAACCCTTTTTCAGGCTAGGATGGATTCTTTATGAAAAAGGAATACCTTAGCCTATCACGACTAAGAGGTTCTCTTAGACACAGTTTTCTACCTTTTCGGATCTGTGAGACTACCTAAGAAAAGGGACTACTGGAGTTTTCTTTTCTGCCTTCTTTTAAAACTCTCTAAACATGAACAGATTACGAGTTCTTCCTTTGTCAGACTCGTTAAACCCTGATGACATCGGACTTCGTCACCATGACGTTATTCGAGTTCCTCCTTCCTAGGGCTTGTAAAATGTACTAGGTTGGATTTTTCCGAAGGAAAAACTTACAGTGCAAGCATATGCTATCCCCTTCAAGCTTGTTTTAAAAGTATCTGGGGTACTCTCCATAAATGGTGGGGGAAAATGGAACCAAGTTTTAGTTATGTTGGCAGTATGTCACTCTTGAACATGGCACTTGTCTACATTTGTGTCGGGTTGGGTACATCTCATTTCATCATTTTTGCTCCATGGGTTTGGGTAATCCCTTTTTACCTCTCATCTGCTCTTTGCCACGTCATCATGACCTCAAATCCTTTGATGTCAAATACTGCCAAATCCAGTGTCGTGCTGTTGATATGTTCAAGAGAAGTTTGCCTCTGCAGATTTCAACCTTCCTCTAATCTCCTGTTGGTCCTAATCCACTTTCATCATGTTCCTCTATCTCGTGTAAATGATGTGGGAAACATTATGGCCTTCCTTTGACCAGGTCACTTCCTGTCAACTTCAGCTCATTATCCAGGAATTTGATCTAGAGACTCCCTTCTGGTACCTTGGAGCCTACATGCCTCAATGGCAGGTTTTTCACATTTGATGCAAGGTTCACATCATCGGCCTTCGATCGAGTGATTTTGTGGAAGTTCGACGTCAGATCATTTTTCACATTCCATAGATTGTACCTCTTGTACCTTCAGGGCCATCATCATCATTTGTGGTTTCTCTCATGTCTGTTAACAGCTTTCATCGCTGGTTGGTAATCAGACAATTTTCCTGCATGTTCGACTTCAGCTCATATATTCGCATGCTCAAAATTGTACTTCTTCAGGTCAAGATGGAGCACAAGACCCTGGGTTTTGTCTGATAAACTTCAGGCTGTGGATTTTTGTGGATTATTATGACTTATTTCATGACTCTCTTGATTGGATGGCTGCGACCATACCTGAGTCTATTTATTGATCCTTCTTGCTGGATGGTTGTGTCCATACCTCGGCTCTCAATTTTTATATACTCTATTATGGATGGTCGCGCCCATGCCACATGATTCATGTATCACAGATATCAGTTTTATTTATAATTTTACGTCTTCCTACATCGGTGTTTGGTTCGAACGTGTTCTCATAAAGCATTTCACCCCTCCCTTTCTCTCAGACTTCATGCTTTAGGGGGCATCTGTTACACAGCATTTTTTCATTGTCCCTGCAATCCCCAACACGCACATTGGAGGGTCTTTTTTGTGACCAATAAGAAATGTCATGCTTTTCAAATACCATCCTTGCATCCCTTTTGATGAAAGCAACATTTTACTTGTTGAAATTTCCCTAAGCAGAGCTGTGAAAATCCCTATTTTTTCATTGGCACAAGTAGCACGTTACAAACTCACGCCGACCAAGAAATTTAACACTGAGCCCATGCCAGTTGGTGCTCTGTGCCAGTTAGACACCCTCGCCAAGCTGTTTATGGAATGTTATTTAAAAATAGAGGCAGAGGTTCCATTCCAACCACCTCGAGGATGAGTCATTGGGAGTGGTTGAACTAAAACAACCACAGACTCATTCCTTTAGTTAGTAGTTTCCACCTCCCTTGGAACTCTCCTAAAGCATAGGACTCCCTCCCACCTTTGTAGGGATCCTAACCTCCTCATTTTTCTCTATATAAGAAACTATCTCTTTTAGTAAAAGCTAGCTGAACACATTATAGCAAAATAGCTGAATGGTTGAATAGTTGAACTAGGAGAATTATACTATAGCTAAGCTACTAGAGAAGATAGAATAAGAAATATTGTGTTGGGAGAGCTCGAGTCGATGACTTATAAGAGAGCTTGAGTCTGAATTCCCTGACCAACATTTGATATGCGCTTCGTTTAAACCCCGCTGGAGGAGACTGCGACGTCAAAGCATCGGTTGTACTCTTCCTTCTACTCATTAATATACATGACTACTGTTTGGTTCCACTATTGTGTTATGATTTTTATTTGATGCGATATTTTTAGCCCTCTTTGACTGGCTAATAGATGTGAGAGAAACTATTTTTTCGTATGTTGTTCTTCTTCTTTGTCCTATGTGTAGGTATCTGAGCATGACAGCGAACGGATCATGATTTTCCAAGGCAGGAGTGAGAGGCCACTACTCTTTCTGCAATGTCGATAGCGTTGGATTCAAGGTAGGTCAATCTACCGTGTCTTTTGTTCATTCATTAACTAGGAAGCAACACTTTAGCATGTCCTTTTGTTACTAGACCCACCTTAGGGCTAGAGGGATCATCTCTATCCGCAGAATAACAATGTGTGGTACCCATTAGGTAATGTAAGACCCAAATGAAGCTCAGTACATTAGTAAGCGCAGCAGAAGTTAAGAATATGACACTCGGTTGGACTGGTTGGGTCCATAGTGGTAAATGGACGATGGAAGTACGGACATGAGAAAGGTAACCAGAAAGGTAAAGTGAATGGATCTGAGGTGTTAGATTCCTTATCTATGTTAGGAACTATTGTTCTCAATTTTTTGCATACTATGTGCTATCCATGATAGCAATTTGGTTGGTCTTAAGTTAATTAGGCTGAGTCACTTAGGGCTGAGTAGGGTCCTTTGAATTTTTTGCTTTCAAAAATGTACATATGTGGGGGTCTTAAAGGTCAGCATTAAAGTGATAGGTGTCAATGTCAAACAAAAATCCCAAAAATATCTCATGCATAAGTGAAATTGGTCATTTCATGTAAAATTGGCACTTCTACCAAATTTCGTAGCAAATTCAGTGTAAATTGGTCAGAATTTGCTACGAAACTGCCTAATCCTTATTTTTTCTAGCATTATGAAATTTTGGTCTTTTTGGGGCAGTCAACGCATGTAAGGAGGTAGATGAATCATCAAATGAGATCAAGAATATCATTGGCCATTTTTTAAGGGGGCAGCTCAACAATCAAACTCCATGTGGATGAAAAATCATCAAGTCAAAAAGCATGCCAACTCATCAATTGGACAGCTCACCATCTCAACTCAGGTTTACAAGGCCTTAACTCTAGTGTATCGATTGGCCAACACCTCATCTTGATGTCAGTTTGTTTCGATAGAGATGGTGCAAGAAAAGTTGAAGAAAAAATGTCTAAAGATGATTGTGATGGAGGATGAGCCTGCTAATCCATGAAGGATGGTGAGTCACACCTTTTTGACAATTTTTTGTCTTAATATATCATAGCAAGGCATATACAGGGCTGAATATATGTTTTGGGGTTAGGAATAAAAAATTGCAGAATTTTATGAAATTAGGAAAGTTCGTAACAAGCTCCAGGCTTGAGGTTGAGTTTTCACTACGAACTCGTTGTAGGTTTCTTTGAGGAAAAAATTATGAAAAAAATTCAAAACAAAGGTTGAAGATGAGGTGGAAGTGTAGGAAAAGGTGCAGTCCATGGTGGAGCCTATGAGGAGACAATGGTGCCTAAACAAACCTCTACCAACAGTTAAAAACTAACATAAGAACCCATAGAAGGATCACTAGAATTCAGAAAAAGGGGACAGTCAAGCTAGAAGATATCTTGTAGGAAATTGATATTAAGGAATCTCCTGTTGTGAAGCATGTAGAAGCTAAAGGAGAAAAAACCAAGAAAAAGAGTCTTAAAGCTAAGAAACTAGACTTTTCCAAAGAAGACTCGGGTTTTATTTTTAAACTTGGGAAGCCACTCACTAGGTCACAGTTATGAAAGGGAGAAAATTTTGAGAAGCTTCATAAGGAACCAGAAAAGGAGAAACAACCAACAAGGGAAGAAATATTAGAGTTATCTCCAACAGTGCTAGAGGTGAGAAAGGAAAGAAAGGGAAAGGAAAAAGTTCAAGAAAAACCTGAACTGGAGCTCTTAAAAGAGCAACTTAAGGAAGTTAGAGAAGATATTTTAGAGAATATGCTTGAGTTAACAGACTTCAAACAAGAGAAGCAAGAGCTCACAGACTATAAAAAAGAATAGAGAAAACAGATAGATTTTTATGATGAGGTTGCAGAGGGGTCAAGGAAAATGTTAAAGAGGACACTGCCTCTGCACAAAATGATGAAACATATTTTTAAGAGGAATTGGTGGTTGCAATTAGAAATAGGGAAGTTACAAAGCCAAGTCAGAGAATTGGAAATACAAATGGAGATGGTGCAAGCAAAGTTGAAGAAAAAAGGTTTAAAGATGATTGTGATGGAAGCAGTGACCTTGCTGCTCCATGAAAGATGGTAAGACACACCTTTTTTTGCTACTTTTTGTCTTAAGATATGATATCAAGTCATTTACATGGATAAAGACATGTTTTGTAGTTAGGAAGAAAAATTGTAAAATTTGGTGAAATTAGGCAAGTTCGTAGTGAGCTCCAGGCTTGAAGCTGAGTTTTCGCTATAAAATCACTTTAGAACTTTTTGAGGAAAAAATTCCCAAAATATATCATGTCAGGAGTAACTAGAGGAATTTATTTACCTTATTAAACCCAATTAAGATCCTCCCATAGGTAGAAGAGTAAAAAAAATTTCATAGGGTGGTGTTATGAATATGCTAAAAAATTTACGCTGCGAACTTGCCTAAATACTCTGTTTTTCCAGCATTCTAAAGTTTCGTTCTTTTTGAGGAAATTCAATGCATTTCAGGAAGGAGATGAGTCATCAAAAGAGTTTATGAAGTTTCATTGGGACATATGTTGATGAAGACAACTCAGAAATTCACTTCACGGGATTTACATGGTTGACAACACATCACTTTTTCCACCTCACCAATGGACAACTCATCATCAAATTCGATATATCAAGACCTAAAATTCAGGATGACAGTTTGTGACCTAAACATGGTTGTTTGGTTCGATATCCATCATTATCATGGGTTATTAAAATTTATTATTGATGCATTTAATATTGATAGAGTCCTTTTTTACTAAAAACTCTCTCAAACAGAATATCTCTATTTTTTCTCAATGTAATGGAATCATTTTTGGATTAGATCTCTAGATCAGTTTTGAGAGTCTAGCTCAAGTGGTAGACCTATGTAAAAGGGATTTCACCCTATAAATAGTGCATTTTTAGAATGAGATGGGGTTGATGGATGTAAATGACTATGCTACTATGTAATTTTCTTTCACACAACTAATATACAGTTGCAGAAGTGTTCCTTCAGACCTGAGATTCATATTGAGATTTTATGTGTTTATGTCCATTTATCTTTTGAATATTGATTCAGCTTGCTTATACATGATTACTTAAAATTCATAAAATATTATGCTCCAAATTCCTTTATGTATTATGCTAGCTTTCAGAGTTATTGTAAAAGATCATGTGCCTCAATTTCCATGAATGATATTCATTTGTAATTGAATTTCCATGCTGACTCCACGCCCAATGGTAGTCCTCACTCATATTCCACCTAAAAAAATCATCTAAAAAAATACAAGAGTTAGCCATCATAATTATAAGCTTTTTTCTTGAATATCTTACCTTTTCCTTGAGATCGCCCTCTCTGGTTGGAAGGGCTAACTTCTAACCCCAAGTGGTTTGAAATAGTTGCATCAAATTGATTGTTGAACAACCCACTTAGTCCCAGTTTCGTGATAACACTATACACACATAAAGGGAGTTCTCTTAACCTAGACCTTATGATATATATAAATTATGATGTGATCATGATTATGATGGTATTTATATATATGTATACATGTATGTATGTACGCATGTCGTGTCTAACAGGGTCGTCATGGATCATGATTCTTTGATGCTCAATGTTTATATGCATAAATGTGTGTATGAATGTCGTTGTCTGATAGGATCATGACTGTTTTATGTTAATGATTATATATGTACATATGTATGTATCTATTTCAATGTCTGTGTTACACTACAAATGACCTCCTCATCATATCAGAGGAGAAGGACACATGGAAGGAAGAAATTGACCTAGACAGAGATCTATTTTGCTAAGGTAATGCACCCTAGAGATAGCTAGGTCAAGTTATAATGCATCCCCACCTCTTTAAGGGGGCGTTATTTCCTAGGTTAACGCATTGTCTTACCTAAGAGGCAACGTTACCCATTTTTCATGAGGAAAAAGGGACAAATTCTGAAGTAACTGACTGATATTTCTGGATTTTTCTCAAGGATTCGGTCCAAAAAGTAGGAAACATGTGGTGTAGGCCTCTGATTGGACATTACTAAACCCAATTGAACATCCAAAGAGAGAAAAATCTGGGAAACATCATGGATTTTCCCAATTCAAACTAATGGAGAAGAATGGCAAGGTTTATCCTCCCAAACTCTTATAAATTGGAGGCTAGGGCTCATTGTCAAAGGTCAAAAGGTTTATTGTGTGAGGAGAAAATTTTTGTTGTTGAGTGTGAGGTTTCATGATTGGATAGGTTCATTGAGAGCTTTTGGCCTAAGCATTGTCACACTTGGATATTGAGGAGTGAGAGCTACAAGTCGAAAAACTCTTACACGCTTGTTTCATCTATCCCATTCCTTTGACAGAATGGGTATCCAATCTAATTCCTATAAATAAGAAACAAGGCACCATCTGATTTTGTATTGACTATCATGATCTGAACGCCGCTTGTCCAAAATATAATTATCCTACTTCGTTTATAGATCATATTATCGATGATTGCGTCGAATTCAAATCTTTCTCCTTTATGGATGGATTTTCGGGATATAACCAGATCATGATTAAAAAGGATGACCAACATAGAACCACCTTAATTTGTCCTTGGGGCACATTTTCGTATCGAAATCTCCCATTCGGTCTGAAGAATTTTGGAGCCACTTTTCAAAGGGCTATGGACTATGCATGTCACGATATCAGACACATTATACAAGCTTACTTGGATGATCTTCCTGCTCATTCCAAGAAACGATCTCATCACCTTGATCCTCTTAGAGAAATCTTCGTTCGGTGTAGGTTCTACAACATCTGTATGAATCTGCATAAATGCGTATTTTTTGTCAAGTCTGGATATCTTCTTGGATTCATTGTCTCCAAGCACGGGATTAGGGTTGATACCGATAAGGTAAGGGAAATTATTGAATTACCTACACCACAGTCCATCCTACAACTCCAAAATTTTCAAGGGAAGGCAAACTTCTTACATCGCTTCATCGTAAACTATGTCGAGATGATGAAAGGCTTTATGTGTTTACTCAAGAAAGGGGTATTGTATCTGTTGGATGATCAAGATCAACTGTCGTTCATTTCCGCCCCACTTTTTAGTGCCCCCAACTATTCACAAAACTATCTCCTCTACCTGGCAGCCTCACCATCCTAAGTGGGCATGGTTTTGGTTCAAGTTCACGATGACAATAGTGAGCATGTCATTTACCATCTATCTAAATATCTTGTTGGACCTAAATTACGGTATTCACATTTGGAGAAACTATCTCTAGCGGTGGTCTTTGTTGGCACCCACCTCTGACATTACATATTTCTATGGAAGACTACCGTCATTGCTCTGGAGAATCCCATGTGAAACATCTTGTCTCACTAGATCATTGGAGGAAAATATTCCAAATGGATTATAACCCTCCAACAATTTGACTTGGTTTTCGTTGTTTCCAAAGGTAAGAAATATCTATTCTTCGCTGAATTGTTGTCGGATCTTCCCAGAGTTGACCCAAAAGAAGTAGATCATGATCCATTTCCTGATGAATCCATCTATCTAGTCAACTCTAGTGATCCTTGGTATGGGTACATTCTTGTCTACCTCCAAACTCAACGGTTTCACCCAACTCTCGGGTCAGACGACCGTCGTCGCATTCATCACCAAGTGAAACATTATCTCATGCAGAACGATACTCTATATCGTCATGGTGTCGATATATTTCTTTGGCGTTGTCTCACCCTTACTGAGGAAAAACATGTTTTAAATGATTTACACACCGGGACATGTGATGGTCATCTTTCAGGCATAGCTACTGCCTAGAAAATCTTGCATGCAGAATACTACTGGCCCACTTTGTTTAAAGACTACGTCAGTACGGTCCAAAAGTGCCATTTGTGTCAAATTTCTATGAAGAAAATGCGTGCTCACCCTACCCCCTTGCATCTGGTCATCTCCGTTGTCCTTTAGCTAAATGGGGAATATATTTCATAACATGTAATCCCACTTCCATTGATGGGCACAACTACATCGTAGTTGTGGTCAACTATTTCATGAAATGGGCTGAAGTTATTCCCACTTTCCGGGCTAATGGAGAAATCGCTTCTCTTTTCCTGTTCAATCAGGTTATCTGTCATTTCGGTGTAGCCTGCTCAATTTTCACAGATCATGGTTCACACTTTCATAACCAAATGATGATGGAGTTAACTTCCATGTTGTTTTTTCGACAAGATCAGTCTTCGACCTACTATCTGCAAGTTAACGGTTAAGTCGAAGTTGTAAATGGCAGCCTCAAGACCATGATTCGTCGATTAGTCGGCAACCATAAAACCACATGGAATCGAAATCTATACTCCGCGTTATGGGCATACCAAATGTCAGTGAAGACTGCTACAAGCTTCACACAATTCCAGTTAGCATACGGTCTGGAGGCAGTTCTTCCAATCGAGTGTGAGATTCCATCACTTAAATTGGTTGTTGAACTCCTACCTGACACTACTACCGAATAAGAGCGCTTGCTCTCACTCAATTAGTTGGAAAAAACTCGTCGATATGCCATATTGGCCCTTGAAGCTCAAAAGCGTCGATTTAAAGCTCAATACGACAAATATGTCAAGCCTTGTTCTTTCCAAGAGGGTGATCTCGTTCTACTCTACGATCAGAAACACAACCTCTTGGTGGAAAGAACGCTTCAACCATTATGGATTAGTCCATATGTCATCACAAAGGTCCTTTCTCAAGGGGTCGATGAACTTCAGGACTATAATGGAATCCCACTCACTGAGCCCTGCAATAGGCTCTATCTGAAGAAGTATTTCGCCTATTGTCTTACTGGCCATTTTCTTTGTAATTTTATGTATATAAGTTTTTTTTTTTTTGGTTTGTTTAGAATATTTTGGGTTTTTGAGTATTTTTCTCATACAGACTCTCTTCTTTTACACAGATGTATTCGTCATCCTTGCCATACGTTGGATATGTGGATGGTGCCAATCGTTACACACATCACATTGCATCAGCTTCTTGGGTCCTCTATACACCTGAGTCGTAACTACTTAGTTCCGAGGGAATATTCTTTGGTGATGCCACCAACATTATTTGTAATGTCCCCAATTTTTAGCCTCAAGCTAAAATGGACATTATAGTTGCACATTTTATTTTTGTTTAATAAAATGGGCAAGGAGATACCTTAGCCCCTTTTTATGAAGAAATAACACTCCTAATGTGAAAGGGGAGTGAATAAAGCAGCTGAGATAAACACCAATGGTGTGAATGGAACCCAGCTTACATGGATTAGTCATCTTTGACTAAAATCAATAGCACTGCCTATAGAGGAGAAGCTTCCTAGAGAAGATGCGTTGTTTTAGAGGGAAGAGATTCACATGAGGGTGGAAACCCTAATTGGTGGGACCATGATGGAGAGGAATTCTCTCAATTTATATGGAGGAGATGGCAACCCATTTTCATTATGATATGTTTTAGATTTCAGACAAGGGTCTGCAAAAGCTTGCATCCCCGGGCTGTTTAGCAAGGTGATGGTGCCCTCGGGCACTAGGGTGTTCCCGGTTGAGAATCCCTACCTCTTCCTCAAGGAAGGATGAGGATTGAGCTTCATTTCCTCAATCCGACATTCACCATAGCTACATTCATCTTCCACAGTGTTATCTCTGCAGCAGAGAAGACGTTGTGTTGCTAGGTGCAGCAAGAGAGGAACTCATGGAGTCTCTGTTGTATAGTTTTCTTCAGTGGAGGAGTGATCTATTCATTGGAGGAGCTACAAGGAGGATTCCCGGGTTGTATTTCAGATCAGTGGCATGAGGCCACACTTCCATCATCTCCCACTGCGCATTCCATGGAGGAAACTGCGTTATTTCAGAGGAGGCAGTGAGAGAGGGTTTCATGAGCTCATCAGGAGGTTGTTTATGAGACAAAGGGATCATCCCTTTGTATTGGAGGCATTATCAGAGGATGGAATTTGTATTTCAGATCTGCCAAAGCCTCATTCATATTTTGTATTAGTTGCAGTGACAACTCTGTTGTCACATTTTTGTATGTTCCGGCATTTCTAGCAATCTTTCATAGATTGGCTAGAAACATTATATTTCAGCCCATTCCTTGTCATTGGGATTATTTCTTGTATTTCTTCAGCCATATATGTATTTTATTCATATTCAGAAGCTAATACCTTCATGTACACAACGCAGTTGCAGCTACTCCGTCATTTTGTGGAGTTGCAGCTACTCTTGTATTTCACTTCTTCTTCATTGGAGGATTTCTCTTAGAGTTTGAGTGGCTTGTCCCTCAACTATTTCATGTATATTTCTTCTGATATAATCATATAATTATGGCTTCATACATTTCCCTCTCATGGCATGTTCATATTTACAGAGTTCAGTATTTATGTTCTTATGTTGTTGTAAGCTCTCTCATAGAGCATTGTTTTGAAGACCTAGATTGGGGAGATCTGAATAACCCATCTAGATGTATTTCTTTGAGCTCATATTCTGCATATGAGTTGTATGAGATGTTATTTAGGGCATAATAGCATTGGTATGTCTTATTTATGCAGCAGCTTCCTTATACAGCGTCCTCAAGGACCCTGTAGCAGAAATTCCCGAGGTGTAATATTGCATGTCCATAGGCAGAGTCTGAGAAGGGCCATCTAGCCTCAGAATTTCTCCCTTCTTTGGAAGGAGTCATATCTTGTAAATGCCCCATCATTAAATCTCTGAAATGGACTTGTAGTGTCTCACTGAAGAAGGAAAAATGGAACATCTAAGATGTTCCCAATGGAGCAACATGTTCCCCAAAAAGGGACATTACAGTGGTATTGGAGCATGATCTTAGCTCAGCCTGTGCCCAAGATCGATTTCCATCAGCAAGAGGAGCTTCTCTCCAAGGAGAGGAGATTGACAGAAGGAACAAGGAAGAGGAATGAAGGAACAGGAGGTTTCCCTTCTTCTTTTCCAGACCGTTGAGCACACCATTGAAGATCTATTGAAAGGGGAAAATTTTGGAGAAATTTTCTAAAAATGGTTTGTGGATGGAGCAAGCCCTAGCTATTATCATGGAGGGTATGAGCATTCAGCCACACATGTAGATCCACAGCACAGTACATTTCCCACAGCTACTGCAAGAAGGATGGATGAAAGGAGATGAAGCCTTTGGAGGAGCAGTGCTGCCACTCAAAGGTATGATTCATGATAATTGATTTCAAAGTTCTATTTCATGTTTTCATGCAAATTAGAGATCATATTTTAAATTCACATAGAGTTTTGCAAAGGGTATTGGTGAAAACCAATGAGAAGCATGGTGTCACAAATCTACAAACACTTTGCATGCATGAAGGAAAACCATGAAACAAAGGATCATTCCATCTTTCTAGAGGGGGAGAAATCAGGAGAATGACTTGCTAGAGGAAAGACCCCCATTGTGTGAAGGGCACTCTTCCATTTGTGAGGGTGTGGAGACATTTCTTTCAAGGGAAGGCCAAGGCTCAAGGCCTCTCATTCAGGAGGAAACACACTCACATGTTGGTATGGAGGAGGTGCATATAGCGCTGCACCATTGGAAAAAGAAGAAGATCAGAAGGATCGACATGAAGAGATGATGTAAATTCACCCCTATCTATTTTCAGAGATTTTCTTCACATGGGAGAAGAACTGCACTACGCAGTACAGAGAGACGACCATTCATTCCTCTCATGTATTCAGTCCACTTCCTATCTTGATGTCTCTCTTTTGGAGGCTTTCCACTTGGGAGGCCACATGATCTAGAGATGATGAGAGGCATCATATCATTTGGTTCACCACTCATTGGATTCCAGAGGGGTGAAGACATTGGAGGAGTCCATTACAGCGCAGAGAGTTTGGGGATGAGCACAAGGAGGAGGGATACACTCTCTCATTTTCAGTACCACCCATTCTCTTTAGTTTCATTGTGCAGATGGAGTTGCTGTATGGATAGAGGATAGCATCTACATGATGCAGGATGGCTGCTCCATGGATTTGGTGGGAGAGGTTACTTCCTTTGATGAAGGACTCTTCCATGGAGTAGATGGAGGCCAGTCATGCTTACATTGCCCAGGATCGGGAGATTCTTTGGAGGTGATAGTCTCTCATGAGAGGCTCATTTTTAGAGGTCCTTATTTCTATTTGAGCATGAGCAGCTACATGTTGGCATGGAAGCAACTTGGAGGATGACTTTGGCATGAGGGGATGTCAAGGTAGCAGGCAGCAGCATGATGGGAGCACTTTATTTCAGATTACCAGCGTTGTCTATGAGGAGGATTGATCCATGTTGGAGGACTCAGCTTTTGGTTGAGAGGTCCCAGGATCTTGGTGCATGCATGTTTCTTGATGACCAGGAGGATGATGATAGATACATGGTTGATGATGTGGTCATCTATTGTTATGGTAGGATCTTCTTGACTAGAGTTTCTAGTCTCAAGGAGAAATTTTTGCATGCAGCACATGAGGACTTCCTAGCTATGCACTTGGATGCATAATTTTCCTTGCTATAGGAGTTCAATTTGGAGGGCATTCATCATGATATTCATCAGCATATGAATAGATTCATAGCCCGATTGATTTTGGAGAGGTTGGCACAACCATTCCCTTACTCATTGGAGGAGAGGGAGAGCATTCATGATGAGCCATTTTAGCTCAAGGTCTCAAGTACATGGTAGAGAAGGTATAATTTCACATTGTGTACCTCTTTACTTCATATGAGTAGCATATTGATCAAGTAGGATCATTCCTTCTTGCATTTTTCATGAGGATGTACTTGCAGCTACTTGTAGCCTTGATTGTGGCTATTCTTATGATGGTTTGTGGGGGAAGCAACATTCTCTTGGTGTGCACCATTGGCACCAAATTGTGATTTCATGCTTCATCTTATGAGGAGATGTTGTGGCAGAAAACAAGTGGCTAGTATAGCACTTTTTCACTTTGATTTTGAGGCAGGCCAAGGAAGCACTGCGCAGTTCCTTGAGTGGAACTTGAGACCACTCTTCGGTTGTCATTTGACAACTTGTTTCAATTGCATATTGCTCCTTACACATTTCTAATGTTGTATATTTATTGAGGAGCATTATTTGGAGAGCATTATATGTACAGCATATTGGGATTATGATTCTCCCTATTATATATGCTTTATCTTGTAGGAGACACCATGGGCAAACCATAATTGCTACATTGCTACTTGTACCTTCTTGTGGGAGGGACCACTTGAAGAATTTGCAGAGGCATATCATGGCTGATTTTTCTTAATGGGGTAGCTTGGGTTATTCTTGGAGGCCATACATTTTCAGCCCAAGGACAGAGGCAGCCCCATATGTGCAGCAAATGGAGAGAGGGCCATCATGAGAGCATAAGCACACTCTCCATTCAGCCCCAACATATTGCAGAAATCAGGGGTTGAGATTTTATTTGGATGATTTCATGGATGAGAGGATCATCATTGGGAGAAAAATTTTCCCATGCATATCATCACTCCTACCTTAAGGAGGCCTTATCACAGCAGGAAGGATTCCACTACACCTTCTATCTTTCCATGAGGAGCATCGTTATCATCTTTCATACTTGGGAGAGAGCATTGGAGGACAGTGTTATTGCAGCATATTTGAGCAGTGGTGGGACCATTGATGAGGAGGCCACAAGAGAAGAAGTGGGGAGAAATTTTTTTTATCTCTATGCAGTTGCTTGAGGGCAAGCAACATGTGTGAGGGGAGGACTGTAATGTCCCCAATTTTTAGCCTCAAGCTAAAATGGACATTATAGTTGCACCATTTATTTTTGTTTAATAAAATGGTCAAGGAGATACCTCAGCACCTTTTGATGAATAAATAACACTCCTAATGTGAAAGGGGAGTGAATAAAGCAGCTGAGATAAACACCAATGGTGTGAATGGAACCCAGCTCACTTGGATTAGTCATCTTTGACTAAAGTCAACAGCGCTTTCTATAGAGGAGAAGCTGCGCAGTTTTGGAGGGAAGAGCTTCACATGAGGGTGGAAACCCTAATTGGTGGGACCATGATGGAGAGTATTTCTCTCACTTTATATGGAGGAGATGGCAGCCCATTTTCATTATGTTATGTTTTATATTTCAGACAAGGGTTTGCAAAAGCTTGCATCCCCGGGTTGTTTAGCAAGGTAATGATGCCCTCGGGCACTAGGGTGTTCCCGGTCGGGAATCCCTACCTCTTCCTCAAGGAAGGATGAGGATTGAGCTTCATTTCCTTAATCTGAAATTTGCCATAGCTACATTCATCTTCCACGGCGTTATCTCTGCAGCAGAGAGGACGTTGTGTTTCTAGGTGCAGCAAGAGAGGAACTCATGGAGTCTCTCTTGTATATTTTTCTTCAGTGGAGGAGTGATATATTAATTGGAGGAGCTGAAAGGAGGATTCCTAGGCTATATTTCATATCAGTGGCATGATTCCACACTTCCATCATCTCCCACTACGCAGTCCATGGAGGAAACTGCGTTATTTCAAAGGAGGCAGTGAGAGAGGGTTTCATGAGCTCATCAGGAGGTTGTTTCTGAGACAAAGGGATCAACCCTTTGTATTGGAGGCATTATCAGAGGAGGGAATTTGTATTTAAAATATTCCAAAGCCTCATTCATATTTTTTATCAGTTTCAGTGACAACTCTGTTGTCACATTTTTTAATGTTCCGGCATTTCTAGCAATCTTTCATAGATTGGCTAGAAATATTGTATATCAGCCCATTCCTTGTCATTGGGCTTATTTCTTGTATTCCTTCAGCCATATATGTATTTTATTCTTATTCAGAAGATAATACCTTCATCTACACAGCGCATTTGCAGCTACTCCCACATTTTGTGGAGTTGCAACTACCCTTGTATTTCACTGCTTATTCATTGGAGGATTGATCTTAGAGTTTGAGTGGCTTGTCCCTCAACTATTTCATGTATATTTCTACTGATATAATCATATAATGATGGCTTCATAAATTTCCCTCTCATGGCATGTTCAAATTTGCATAGTTCCGTATTTATGTTCTTATGTTGTTGTAAGCTCTCTCATTGAGCATTGTTTTAAATACCTAGATTGGGGAGATCTGAATAACCCATCTAGATGTATTTCTTTGAGCTCATATTCTGCATAGGATTTTTATGAGATTTTATCTAGGGCATCCTAGCATTGGTATGTCCTATTTATGCAGCAGCTTCCTTATAAAACGTCGTCAAGGACCCTGTAGCAGAAATTCCCGAGGTGGAATATTGCATATCCATAGGCAAAGTCTGAGAAGGGCCAGCTAGCCTCAGGATTTCTCCCTTCTTTGGAAGGAGTCATATCCTGTAAATTCCCCAACATTCAATCTCTGAAATGGACTTGCAGTGTCTCACTTAAGAAGGAAAAATGGAACAACTAAGATGTTCCCGATGGAGCAACATGTTCCCCAAAAAGGGACATTACAGTGGTATCGGATCATGATCTTGGCTCAACTTGTGCCCAAGATCAATTTCCATCAACAAGAGGAGCTTCTCTCCAAGGAGAGGAGATTGACAGAGGGAAAAAGGAAGAGGAATGAAGGAAGAGGAGGTTTCCCTTCTTCTTTTCCAGACCATTATGCACACCATTGAAGATCCGTTGAAAGGGGAAAATTATGGAGAAATTTTCTAAAAAGGGTTTGTGGATGGAGCAAGCCCTAGCTATTCTCATGGAGGGTGTGAGAATTCAGCCACACATGCAGATCCACAGTGCAGTACATTTCCCACAGCTACTGCAAGAAGGATGGATGAAAGGAGATGAAGCCTTTGGAAAAGCAGCGCTACCACTCAAAGGTATGATTCATGATAATTTGTTTCAGAGTTGTATTTCATGTTCTCATGCAAATGAGAGATCATATGTTAAAGTCACATATATTTTTTCAAAGGGGATTGGTGCAAACCAATGAGAAGCATGGCGTGACAAATCTACAAACACTTTGCATGCATTAAGGGGAACCATGAAACAAAGGATCATTCCATCTTTCTAGAGGGAGGGGAATCAGGAGAATGACTTGCTAGAGGCAAGACCCCCATTGTATGAAGGGCACTCTTTCATTTGTGAGGGTTTGGAGACATTTCTTTCAAGGGAAGGCCAAGGCTCAAGGCCTCTCATTCAAGAGGAAACACACTCACATGTTGGTAGGGAGGAGGTGCACACAGCGCTGCACCATTGGAAAAAGAAGAAGAGCAGAAGGATCAGCATGAAGGGATGATGGAAATTCACCCCTATCTATTTTCAGATATTTTCTTCACATGGGAGAAGATTGCACTGCGCAGTAGAGAGAGAGGACCATTCATTCCTCTCATGTATTCATTCCACTTCCTATCTTAATGTCTCTCTTTTTGAGGCATTCCACTTGGGAGGCCACATGATCTAGAGATGATGAGAGGCATCATATCATTCGGTTCACCACTCATTGGATTCCGGAGGGGTGAAGACATTGGAGGAGTCCATTACAGTGCAGAGAGTTTGGGGATGAGCACAAGGAGGAGGGATGCACTCTCTCATTTTTAGTACCACCCATTCTCTTTAGTCTCACTGCGCATATGGAGTTGTTGTATGGATGGAGGATAGAATCTACATGATGTAGGATGGATGCTCCATGGATTTTGTGGGAGAGGTTACTTCCTTTGAGAAAGGACTCTTTCATGCATTGGAGTAGATGGAGGCTATTCATGCTTACATTGCCCAAGATCGAGAGATTATTTGGAGGTGATAGTCTCTCATGGGAGGCTCATTTTCAGAGGTCCTTATTTCTATTTTAGCATGATCAACTACATGATGGCATGGCAGCAACTTGGAGGATGACTTTGGCATGAAGGGATGTCAAGGTAGCAGGCAGCAGCGTGATGGGAGAACATTATTACAGATTACCAGTGCTGTCTATGTGGAGGATTGATCCATGTTGGAGGACTCATTTTTTGGTTGAGAGGTCGCAGGATCTTGGTGCATGCATGTTTCTTAATGACCAGGAGGATGATGACAGATACATGGTTGATGATGCGGTCATCTATTGTTATGGCAGGATCTTCTTGACTAGAGTTTCTAGTCTCAAGGAGAAATTTTTGCATGCAGCACATGAGGACTTCCCAGCTATGCACTTGGATGCATACTTTGCCTTGCTAGAGGAGTTCACTTTGGAGTGCATTCATCATGATATTCATTATCATATGGATATATGCATAGCCCGATTTATTTTGGAGAGGTTGGCACAACCATTCCCTTACTCATTGGAGGAGAGGGAGAGCATTCATGATGAGTCATTTCAGCTCAAGGTCTCAAGTACATGGTAGAGAAGGTATAATTTCACATTGTGTACCTCTTTACTTTATATGAGTAGCATATTGATCAAGGAGGATCATTCCTTCTTGAATTTTTCATGAGGATGTACTTGCAGCTACTTGTAGCCTTGATTGTGGCTATTCTTATGATGGTTTGTGGGGGAAGCCACATTCTCTTGGTGTGCACCATTGGCACCAAATTGTGATTTCATGCTTCATCTTATGAGGAGATGTTGTGGCAACAAACAAGTGGCTAGTATAGCACTTGTTCATTTTGATTTTGAGGCAGGCCAAGGAGGCACTGAGCAGTTCCTTGAGTGGAACTTGAGACCACTCTCTGGTTGTCTTTTGAACACTTGTTTCTATTGCATATTGCTCCTTACACATTTCTAATGTTGTATATCTATTGAGGAGAATTATTTGGAGAGAATTATATGTACAGCCCATTGGGAGCATGATTCTCCCTATTATATATGTTTTATCTTGTAGGAGACACCATGGGCAAACCATAATTTCTACATTGCTACTTGTACCTTCTTGTGGGAGGGACCACTTGAAGAATTTGCAGAGGCATATCATGGCTGATTTTTCTTGATGGGGTAGCTTGGGCTATTCTTGGAGGCCATACATTTTCAGCCCAAGGACAGAGGCAGCCCCATATGTGCAACAAATGGAGAAAGGGCCATCATGAGAAGCATAAGCACACTCTCCATTCAGCCCCAACATATTGCAAAAATCAGGGGTTGAGATTTTATTTGGATGATTTCATGAATGAGAGGATCATCATTGGGAGAAAAATTTTCCCATGCATATCATCACTCCTACCTTAAGGAGGCCTTATCACAGCAGTAAGGATTCCACTACACCTTCTATCTTTCCATGAGGAGCATCGTTATCATCTTCATACTTGGGAGAGAGCATTGGATGACAGTGTTATTGAATCATATTTGAGCAGTGGTGGGACCATTGATGAGGAGGCCACAAGAGAAGAAGTGTGGAGACAATTTTGTTCTCTCTATGCAGTTGCTTGAGGGTAAGCAACATGTGGGAGGGGAGGACTGTAATGTCCCCAATTTTTAGCCTCAAGCTAAAATGGACATTATAGTTGCACATTTTATTTTTGTTTAATAAAATGGGCAAGGAGATACCTTAGCACCTTTTGATGAATAAATAACACTCCTAATGTGAAAGGGGAGTGAATAAAGCAGCTGAGATAAACACCAATGGTGTGAATGGAACCCAACTCACTTGGATTAGTCATCTTTGACTAAAGTCAACAGCGTCGCCTATAGAGGAGAAGCTGCGCAGTTTTGGAGGGAAGAGCTTCACATGAGGTTGGAAACCCTAATTGGTGGGACCATGATGGAGAGGAGTTCTCTCACTTTATATGGAGGATATGGCAGCCCATTTTCATTATGCTATGTTTTACATTTCAGACACGGGTCTGCAAAAGCTTGCATCCCCAGGTTGTTTAGCAGGGTTATGGTGCCCTCGGGCACTAGGGTGTTCCCGGTTGGGAATCCCTACCTCTTCCTCAAGGAAGGATGAGGATTGAGCTTCATTTCCTCAATCCAGCATTGGCCACAGCTACATTCATCTTCCACAGCGTTATCTCTATAGTAGAGAGGACGTTGTGTTGCTGGGTGCAGCAAGAGAGGAACTCATGGAGTCTCTCTTGTATAGTTTTCTTCAGTGGAGGAGTGATCTATTCATTGGCGGAGCTGCAAGGAGGATTCTCGGGCTGTATTTCAGATCAGTGGCATGAGGCCACACTTCCATCATCTCCCACTGCGCAGTTCATGGAGGAAATTGCGTTATTTCAGAGGAGGCAGTGAGAGAGGGTTTCATGAGCTCATCAAGAAGTTGTTTCTGAGACAAAGGGATCAGCCTTTTGTATTGGAGGCATTATCAAAGGAGTACATTTGTATTTCAGATCTGCCAAAGCTTCATTCATATTTTTTATCAGTTGCAGTGACAACTCTGTTGTCACATTTTTGTATGTTTCGACATTTCTAGCAATCTTTCATAGATTGGCTAGAAAGATTGTATTTCAGCCCATTCCTTGTCATTGGGATTATTTCTTGTATTCCTTCAGCCATATATGTATTTTATTCATATTCAGCAGCTAATACCTTCATGTACGCAGCGCAGTTCCAGCTACTCCGGCATTTTGTGGAGTTGCAGTTACTCTTGTATTTCACTGCTTATTCATTGGAGGATTTCTCTTAGAGTTTGAGTGGCTTGTCCCTCAACTATTTCATGTATATTTATGCTGATATAATAATATAATGATGGCTGCATAAATTTCCCTCTCATGGCATGTTCAGATTTGCAGTGTTCGGTATTTATGTTCTTATGTTGTTGTAAGCTCTCTCATTGAGCATTGTTTTAAAGACCTAGATTGGGGAGATCTGAATAACCCATATAGATGTATTTATTTGAGCTCATATTATGCATAGGAGTTGTATGAGATGTTATCTAGGGCATCCCATCATTGGTATGTCTTATTTATGCAGCAGATTCCTTATACAACGTCCTCAAGGACCCTGTAGCATAAATTCCCGAGGTGGAATATTACATATCCATAGGCAGAGTCTGAGAAGGGCCAGCTAGCCTCAGGATTTCTCCCTTCTTTGGAGGGATTCATATCCTGTAAATTCCCCATTATTCAATCTCTGAAATGGACTTGCAGTGTCTCACTGAAGAAGGAAAATTGGAACATCTAAGATGTTCCCGATGGAGAAACATGTTCCCCAAAAAGGGACATTACATTATTGCTAAGTATATTTAGGTTATCCAACTCCTCACTAAAGCTGCATCTCGTGACATCTCCAATATGGTGGTCCGGTTATATTCATGTCCAGTCGGTTACATCAGAAAACTCTTCAAAACTTGGGTGTTTTATACAAAATTGGCTATGATAAGCTTCACTCTGACATCTATACATCTATATCTAATCCTATTGAGCTTGTTGCTCATGATAGCAGATAATTGATCTAGTTAACCTCCTAAGAGGCCCCAATAATCTCTCTAGCACATCCACTATGTGTCGTTGTAGATGAACTGGGATCTTCCTCATGGGAAGATGTGGAACACCCATGCTCAATTCTTCGAGGTTCCTAGAAACCTCATGCAAACTATGTGTATCATCTCCCTCTTTGGTGGTTGTCACAGCCTCTTTTGTTGCTCCAGCCCTAGGTAGCGCCATTCCTCGCTGAGCATAGTGAGTGGCTCCAAAAGGTCGTATGAGTGCCACATATGTGTCAATCAATGCGCTTCATGTCAAAACCCTTTTTCACCCATCAAAAAAAAAAAATTTCATAAATATTCAAAAGACAAAAAATTCTTGAGCAGTTGATTTTTCATCTTCCCTATTTGCCCCCACTAATTTCTATGTGGAAATATCAACTCTCAATCTACTGTGAGGTTCATCCCTACACAAGAATAATCCTCGATAATCAAGATCTAGTCATTGAGCCACTCATAAAATGAATCATCGAAGAAATTTCGGAGTGGACCCTCTCCAGTCCGAGGGATCAAGATGGACCATCAACCCTATCTAGGCTCTCATGGTCCAAAAACATCCATGATCATTCGAGGCCTCATAGCGGGCACTCTCTCTAGTATGAACTAGACAATCAGTGTGCCATACCCAAACTCTTTTTAGGACTGGGTCTTGCAAGTTTTCAACTCTTCTCGAACACAAAAAACAACACCTTCACACCAATCGAATATATGTGGTTGTAAACAATCCAGTGCTAGTAGTACCTAGTTCTTGGTGGCCACATGTTGACTCTTGGCTCATGCCAAGCATACGATCATCCAAAGTAATGACCTCATCAATCTAGAGGCTATCCGTGCTATAGGTGTCCGGTTACTCACCAGTGCAGTGTTGTTGATGCAGTGAGCCTGGATTAGTCCCATGGTGGTTCAGAGATCAGCTCTTGATCCTGTCAGATTGGGCCTTGCCCCTATGCTTGATAGGCCAATCAGAAAGTATATATATTATTTTTCTATCATGAGCTCATGACCCCCTATGTGAAATAGATGATGTTGTTCATCCCATCATTGGATAAACCATCTCAGAAGGTGCTCCTACCCTTTCATCATCTCTAGTCTAACATACTTTAGTAATCCTTGCCTCCGAAGAACTAATAAGCATGCTGGATCAGCAACCATTTCCTATTCCTCTCTCTGATGCTCTCATTTGTGCCAGATACTCATGGTAATAGCTTTGTACCTGCACAAATCAAGTTTTTCATGGATCAATTATTGGCCAAATCACTGCAAACTGGGGAAAATCAAGTTTAAAAATTGTTTAGGCCAGCTAACGTGTTTCTCTGTGAAAAGAAGAGCATGCTAATGCACTATCCCTTAATGGGCAGTGCATTTAATGCGTCCCTACCACTTCGCACCCGCGTTACCCGCCAAAAATTTCTATAGCTTGCCCAAAACTCAATTTTTGACCAATAAAACATTGAAAACATTAATGAAATGCTAGATAAAGGCTCAATCTCTTACCTGGAACAGACGAAATCGATAATGGTTGCCCGGATAGTCCACAATTAGCAACAAAATTTTCACACTTTTTCACACTCTAAAGCTCTTTCACCAAACACAAACAGTGAAAATGAAGGTCTCTTTCCTTCTTATAGACATTCTAGAGGTACAACTCACTCATCTAGTCATTTGAAATTGGTAAGTTTCCGCTATTTTTTTATGAAACCGTTGTTTTATCGATGTTACTGATGCTCTGGTGAATTTTCAGTGTTTCTATACAGATTTGACCATGCTTGACCTGAAACGAGCCTTCATTTTAAGGAATTTTTCTACCTCGTAAAACTAAAAAAACCCCAAGTTTCCTTCTTCGAGCTTGCTAAACTACCATGATGAAGAAATATGAGCCATTCTTTTCCATTTTTTTCTAGCTCGTTAAAAACCGAAAAAAGACATTGAGTTTTTCTTCGTTGAACTCACTAAAATTTCACGAAGAGGATCGAGTTTTTCTTTGTCTAACTTGTTAAAACTTCACGAAGAATATTGAGTTTACTTTTTCTCCTCGTACTCATAAAAAAATGAGGTAGATTTCCATTGAACATAGGTTTATCACTTATCTGGACTCAATGGACTAACTTACGGAAAAGGAGCAGTGTCGGGCATACTATTATCCCTTTTTCGCACCCGATAATCAACCATGACAAAAGTACCCCCTTGGAGTTATATTTTATGATGTTTTTCAAACTCCCTAAATATGAAAATATCATCGTGTTTACCCTTTTGGACTCATTAAATCTAATCAGATGAGGAAAATTTTGGATGTTAGGTCCCTATATCACTAGTATAGCCCCTTATTATCGTTAGTGTAAACCCCTTATTGTTATTATTGTACCCTTGTAACCCCCATTTTGTTATTATTGTGCCCTTAAATTATTATTGTTAGGTCGGCTAGGATTACATTGTGGCCCACTAGGATTACATTATGGCCCCATGGACTCCTATATATAGAAAGGAGGTTTTGTGAATTGTATCATCTAAGAATTGTTCATTTATGTAATGTATTGGAGGTTTCCCCCTCGAAGTGGCTCATTTATAAGGCGTTGATATCTCTTTTCTTCTCTTTTTGGAGTTGGTTACACAACATTTGGTATCAAAGGTTTGGATTCTAGGGTTTCGCTGCTCCAAACAGGTCATTGTGGCATTTTCGCTATAACTTTTTTTCTATGAAGTTTCAGAAGCTGAAATTTTTAGAGTGCGAAGAAAAAATCCTGAGGAAGCTTGTATAAAAATTTCAGAGTTTTTTTCGCAATAATTTCAGAGATATGATCTGTGGAAGTCAGGTATTTTTGCAGGCTCCTAAAAAGGTCATCGTGGCATTTGCGCTATAAATTTTTTTCTACGAAGGTTCAGAATCTGAAATTCATATGGTGCGAAGCTGAAATCCTGAGGAAATTCAAATGACCGTGATCTCTGGTTTCAACCCCATTGGAGATATGATCTCGGTGGGGAAGGTAGCGTTTTTCTGTGCCCTAATTCTGACCCCAGGTGAGATGGGAAAAGTTCAATAACTCTCTCTCTGAAGATTGGATTGGAGTGCCGTCAAAAGTGGTCGCAATTACACGGCCTGTAGTTTCTTTGCTATCAATTTCAGAGACAAAGGACAAAACAGTGACACGTGGCAAGTCGTACAAGTTAGCTCTACTGAACCAAGCCAGAATTAGGTCATTGTGGGAGATTGGACACAACTTTGTCTTGGAGAATCAACATCAAAATGTGACCTATGGAATTTAAATAAGATTTGAGGCTATTGTATAGAATGAAATTGGATGCTGGATTCTCAATTACAGATATAATTCAATTTCAATACAGAGCTCCTAAAAAGCAAGCAAAAGGTGTGTATTTTTTTTCCAATTGCATAAGTCTTGTTTGAAGAATCAAGTTGAATTGATTCCAAGGGAATATTGTAGAATATATATCAGTATTGGATTCTAAAATGGCCCTTAAAAAGAATTCAACTCCCATTAAGCCTTTAGAAGGCTCTACTATGACTCATGAAGACGAAGAATGGCAACATGACATATCAAAATTACAAGAGCAAGTGCAACAAATTTCGCTCTCGCAAAGAACAACAAAAAATGAAATGGAAGTTTCGAAGAAAGGCATGGAAAATAAGATGGATGGTTTGAAGAAAGGCGTGGAAGCTAAGATGAATACATGAAAGAAAACATGGAAAATATGAAGAGTGATCTAAAAGTATACATAAACATGGAAGGCCGAAGGACAATGACAAGCTTAAAACCGTAAATGATCTCAATGCTGAAATATAGGAGGAAGAACTCTCAGCAGAACAAAATAAACACCACTTACAAACTCGAATGTCAGCGAAGAACCACCATATCCAAAAATGATATGAGGAAGTTTGATGGAAAGGATCTCAGAATATTTATTACCACAAGATGGAGCAATATTTTTTGATCTCCACAACTGCAAAGACAAAAGGTAATATCAATCTACATTTAGAACAAACAGATTGGTATATGATTACTATTATTCTCAAAAAAATTGTCACTGTCAATTTTTACGTGGAGCCAGATAAAGTAGTTGATTTATGAGGATACAAAGAGCACACCTTCTTTAGCCAATTGATGAATCTCAAACAAAAGGGTTTAGTGGGGCAGCACATTGAGGACTTCCAAAAATTGAATATAAGGGTAACTGATATTCCAGAGGAACACAGGATTGATCTCTTCATAGGCACTTTAAAGGATAACATCCAACATGAAGTTCGCGTTTTGGAACTGGATTCATTGGAGAAGGCATTCAGGTTGGCAAGAAAAGTTGAATGTAAAATAATGGCGACAAGGAAGCCTACCACTCAATTCTATAAAGAAGGAAGTGTTGTTACACCTAGATTTCCACAACCTACAAGGTTGACACCACAACAATTGGAAGAAAAAAGAGCAAAAGGGCTTTGCTACAGTTGTGATAGCAAATACACTAAAGGTCATAAGTGTGTTGAGAAGAAATTATTTTACATAGATTGTGAAGAGGAAGAAGAAAATGAACAAGAAGAGGATATACACCAGGAACCAGCCCTAGAAGAGGAAGAAATGAATCCGACCATATCGTGTAATGCACTTGCAAGAATTACCACTCCTCAAACTCTCAAGATAGAAGGACATATCAAGAAGAAAAAGGTAATAGTGTTGATTGATTCAGGTAGCACCCATAATTTTATTCATTGTAAGGTAGCCAAGGAATTAAATTGTTTCCTATACCTAGCACCAGAATGTCAAGTGATGGTTGCAAATGGAGGAACTATAAATTGCTCGGGAAAATGCCATAATATCAAGCTAACCATGGGGGAATATGTATTGACTAGTCCAATGCTTTCCATTCCTATGGGAGGTGCTGATGTTGTACTAGGAGTACAATGGTTACAATCTTTGGGGACGGTAGCTTTTAATTTTCAAGAACTTTTCTTGAAATTTTTTTCAGAAGGAAAGGAAGTCGAATTACGGGATATTGAAGGAAATCCGGGAAGGATAATAAGCTCTAATGTCATGACAAAGCTTCTAAAGAAAGAACAACGAGGCGTAATTGTACAATTATGCTCACTAGAAGTTCCGACATCAAAATCATCTATTTCTGCAGATCTCCAACAAGTCTTGAACAATCATTCCAAGGTGTTTGAAACTCCCAAAGGACTCCCACCTATTCGTGATCATGATCATGCTATTCATTTGATTCCAGGAAGTGTTCCTCCAAACATCAGGCCCTATAGATATCCTTACTTCCAAAAGAGTGAAATTGAACGTATGATTGCAGAAATGTTAGAGGCGGGTATAATTCAACCTAGTCAAAGTTCTTTCTCTGCTCCTGTAGTATTGGTACGCAAGAAGGATGGATCATGGCGAATGTGTCCAGATTATAAGGAGCTCAATAAGCTCACCATTAAAGATAAATTTCCCATTCTCGTGATTGATGAATTATTGGATGAATTACATGGAGCAATTTATTTTACCAAGTTGGATCTTCGTTCAGGATATCATCAAATTAGAATGAAGACTGAAGATATTCCAAAAACAAGATTTCGAACTCATGAGGGTCATTATGAATTTTTGGTCATGCCTTTTGGCCTTACCAATGCACCTTCTACATTTCAAGGGTTGATGAATTCCATTTTCAAACCCTTCCTTAGAAAATTTGTGCTAGTATTTTTCGATGATATACTAATCTACAGTAGGTCTTGGAAGGATCATGTTGAACATGTTGACAGGGTGCTCAAACTATTGCAGGAGAAACAATTATATGCAAAAACATCCAAATGTTTCTTTGGAGTACAAGAGGTGGAATATCTGGGTCATTGTATCTCACGAGGGTGTTAAAGTAGACCCTAACAAAATTAAAGCCATTAAGGAATGGAAAGTCCCCACAACCATAAAGAAGTTGCGAGGATTTCTCAGGTTAACAGGGTATTATCGCAAGTTTGTTAAGAATTATGGGAGAATAGCAGCACCTCTAACAACATTATTGAAGAAAAATGCATTTTCATGGACTCCTGAAGCAACTAAGGCCTTTGAACGTCTTAAAGAGGCAATGTGCCTAGCACCGGTCTTAGCTACACCATACTTCACAAAAACCTTTATTGTGGAATGTGATGCCTCAGGAAATGGAATTGGTGCAGTTTTAATGCAGGAAGGAAGACCCAATGCTTTTGAAAGTCGTCCAATCAAAGGAAAGTATTTACAGAAACCTATTTATGAGAAGGAAATGTTAGCAATACTGCATGCACTAAAGAAATGGCGAACTTACCTAATGGGAAGACACTTCAAGGTAAAAACCGATCATGATAGTCTTAAACACTTTTTAGAACAAAGACTATCGTCAGAAGAGCAGCAAAAATGGGTCACAAAGATGTTGGGTTATGACTTTGAAATAATCTACAAAAAAGGAAAGCTTAATGTTGTTGCAGATGCACTCTCAAGAAAGAATGAAGACGTGGAAGCATTTCTTTGTGCCATTTCTATTATCCAACCAGATTGGATAACTGAAGCAAGAGATGAATGGAAGAAGGACAAAGATGTATGGATACTCATTCAAAAGTTGCAGCAAGATCCTAGTACATCTGATACATTTAGTTGGAAAAATGATTCCTTATGGTACAAAGATCGCTTATATCTTTGTAAGAATTCCGAACTAAAACAAAAGATTCTTCTGGAATTGCACACTTCTCCTTTAGGAGGACACTCGGGATTTTTAAAAACTTACCACAGGGTGAAGAAAGAATTTTTTTGGGATGGTCTTAAATCTGATATTCGAAAGTTTGTGGCGGAATGTTTGGTTTGCCAGCAGAATAAAGTGGAAACAATTAAGACCCCAGGACTTCTACAACCTTTATCCATTCCAAGTCAACGCTGGGAGGAGATTTCAATGGATTTTATCACAGGTTTACCTAAGTCCGAAGGAAAGAGTGTCATCATGGTGGTAGTTGATAGACTTACCAAGTATGCACACTTTTGTGCATTATCTCATCCATTTAAAGCAAGCATAGTTGCTACTACATTTATGGACAGAATTCAAAAGCTACATGGAAGCCCAAGGGTTATTGTGAGCGACAGAGAACCCATTTTTACTGGAAATTTTTGGACGGAGTTATTTTCTTGTTTGGGTACTCAATTAGCTCATAGCTCATCTTATCATCCTCAATCTGATGGTCAAACCGAGATAGTAAATAAATTTTTGGAAGGATATCTTCGTTGTTTTGTATCTGATAAACAAACACAATGGGTCAAGTGGTTACCTCTCGCTGAATGGTGGTATAACACTTCCTTCCATACTGCAGCAAAAATGACTCCATTTATGGCACTTTATGGATATCATCCACCATCGATCACATCATCTTTAAGGGAAAATTCGAAGGTTCAAGCAGTGGAAGATCACATCGAGCATCAGCAAGAAGTTCTCCAACCCTTAAAGGATAACCTGAATTTGGCACAAAATCGAATGAAACAACAGGCAGATCAACATCGCAGCGAGAGAAGTTTTGATGTAGGAGATTGGGTATTTTTAAGGCTACAACCATACAAACAAATGTCCCTCAAGCAAGCTAAGAAGGATAATAAATTATCACCAAAGTACTATGGTCCTTACAAGGTGTTGCAAAAGATTGGTACTATGGCATACAAATTGGAGCTTCCTGCTTCTTCGCGAGTACATCCAGTTTTCCATGTTTCATGCTTAAAGAAGGTTATAGGTGAAGATCTTCCAGTTCAAACAGTATTGCCAGAAATTGATGGGGAAGGGAAAATCATATTGGAACTTGAAGCAGTCATGGAAAAAAGAACTCGACAACTACGGAATCGATCAATTTCAGAGTATCTCATCAAGTGGAAGAACTTACCCACTGAAGATTCTACATGGGAGGATGAGAATTTTATACAGAAGCACCCGTAGCTACTCAAGTGTTGAGGACAACACTTTTTTGAAGGAGAGGGGCATGTTAGGTCCCTATATCACTAGTATAGCCCCTTATTATTGTTAGTGTAAACCCTTATTGTTATTATTGTACCCTTGTAACCCCCATTTTGTTATTATTGTGCCCTTAAATTATTATTGTTAGGTCGGCTAGGATTACATTGTGGCCCACTAGGATTACATTATGGCCCCATGGACTCCTATATATAGAAAGGAGGTTTTTTAAATTGTATGATCCAAGAATTGTTCATTTATGTAATGTATTGGAGGTTGCCCCCTCGAAGTGGCTTATTTCTAAGGCGTTGATATCTCTTTTCTTCTCTTTTTGGAGTTGGTTACACAACATTGGACAAGTTAGAGACTCATTCTTTTCTACTTTGAAATACGATTTGGCAGCAGCACCTTGAACATGGAATTCCTCAAAAAATTCTCTCATAATTATCCAAAACCTACCATTCTATGAGTTTAGGCTTCGTATGTCGATGTCCCTGCATTGGTGACACCTAACACTTTTTGGCATTCATGAGTCTAATCTGCCTGGTACCCTGTTTACTGTGCTTTCTATTGTTCAAGATATCTCGTTATCTACTGATTCCTGTATCAACCAAGCCATCATATGCCAGAAATCATTTTCTGTCGTCATTTAGTACCATTTTTTCTTGACTATCATAAAAAAAAATCATATTTTTCTCATTTCGTGTCAACTGATGTAGGACTTCTCATTGCCCGCCTTTTGACAGATCTCTTCCTATCGACTTCAACCTCTTATTTAGGAATTTGATACATAAACATATCAGTACCCTGGAACTTGTAGACCTCAGTGGCAGGTTACCTTGTGTTTGATTGGGGGTTTTCATCATTGGATCCTAATCGAATGATTCTATGAGTGTTCGACATCAACACCATTTATTCACACTCGCTAGATTGTATTGTGCATCTTGGAGACCATCATCCTTATTGGTGGCCATCCTCGCATTTGTTAACATTTTTCATCATTTACTGGTAATCAGACGATTTCTCACATGTTCGACTACAACTCCCTTATTCAGATGTGCAGAAATATGCAGTTTAGAGAAGCGACGACCAAAACCTTGGGTTGAGGCTTACATCATTCAACTTTGTTTCCTCTCCCAAGTTGCGGATATTGTTTTCAGAGACAAATTATCAAATTGATCCTGTCGTGAGACAAGCTTCCAAATTGTGCTTATTGGTGGACACACTAGTCATATCTCTTCCTATAGAAATATTTTTGATACATCTACTAAGCATGGGAATTCCTGACTCAAGACAGATATTTATATTTTTTACTTATGTTGTTTGTTTCAGGTTTTCCTTAGTCCTCCAACTCCTCTCACTCTAATACAGATTTATAAATTATTTTGGCCATCGTCTTTGTCTCTAACCTCACACTTTAGGGGGCATATATTACAGTACAAATTACCTCCTCATCATGTCAGAGGAGAAGGACACATGGAAGGAAGAAATTGACCTAGATAGAGACCTATTTTCCAAGGTAATGCACCCTAAAGATAGCTAGGTTGAGTTATAACGCATCCCTACCTCTTTAAGGGAGCGTTAGTGCCTAGGTTAATGCATTGTCTTGCCTAAGGGGCAGTGTTAACCATGTTTCATGAGGAAAAAGGGACAAATTCCACAGTAACTAACTGACATTTCCGGCTTTTTCTCAAGGAGTCAGTCGAAAAAGAGGAAAACCTGTGGTGAAGGCCTCTCATTGGACATTACTAAACCCAACTCAGCATCCAAAGAGGGGAAAAGCTAGGAAAAGCATGGAAAGATCATGGATTTTTCCTATTCAAAATAATGGAGAAGAATGGCAAGGTTGATCCTTCCAAACTCTTATAATTAATTGGAGGCTAGGGCTCATTGTCAAAGGTCAAAAGGTTGATTGTGTGAGGAGAGAACTTTTTTTCTAAGTGTGAGGTTTCATGGTTGGCTAGGTTCATTGAGAAATTTTGGCCTAAGCATTTTCACACTTAGATATTGAGGAGAGAGATCTAGGAGTTGGAGGACTAAGGGAAGATTGACCAAACTAATGGTATTAATCTTCCTTCTTTGAATAATATAACTGCCTCTATTTTGTCCACTCGGTGTCTTATTGATGTATCTATTGTTTATTTGTTTAAGATACATGTTATAAGTGTCTTATATTTACATGGTTTATTGTTTGATATTCAAACCTTCAAAGGTATTCATAGTTTATTGTTTGACAAAGTAAAAAAAACAATTTTAAAATATATTTGAAAAAATATTTTTATATTATAATTTTTTGGGCCTATCAGCGGGTGCCACGTGGCCTGCCCGAAGGCTGCCACGTGGCCCCAGGCCAGAGGTCATATGGTGATGAAAAATTTGTTTGAAGGAGATGGAGTTTGAACGTGGGACCTCTGACTTGACCGCGCAACGCCCGACCATTCGGGCTACAAGGTGGTTCTTAACCATTAGGTTGATAGCGCTAATTTAAAGTTTCATGTGAATTTCGCTGGTGAGGGGCAGGCTAGCTCCCAATTGAAACACCACTTCATGATACCATGTGTAGAACCGTGAGCTTTGCTAATCGACGGCAACGAATCTAACCGTAACTCTTACGGTTAACGGCCATGTGGCCAACAAAATATTTATTGTTGCGGATAAGATTGGTAGTTAATGCGGCAGTCAGTGCAGAGTGGTCACATGTGCCCTCAAAACATTTAATTTAACTCCAATCCACCTTGCGGTTCCATTGGCGGACCTCCAATGTAATGTTCCTAAATTAGCTTCAGCTAATCGGAACATTAATTTTTCCTTGTTTATTTTTTCATCTTATGATTGAGGAATAAAATGTAAAGGAGGACATGAAAAACTCCTTAAATCAAAGAATAAATACATACCCAATGTGAAAAGGGATAAATCTCGGCCTTTGTAATAAAATCCACTTGTGTGTGAAATAGGAATGAGACATTTGATTGGGTCAACAGGGCCAAATCTCGGTCCAGTCCAAATTCATTGAACCTCCTAGACAAATTGCACAGTTCTAGAAGGAGGGCAGCAATGTGAAAGGGGTTAAGTCCATTGAAGTGGTTTAGGGTTTGTGCACACCTTCAAGTTATAAAAAGGAGGAGAGGGCTCATGTAAAGGTTGTTGAAGGATTTTCGAAATAGAGGTTGCTTGAGCAACTCTAGCTCCCTTGGCTGTTTAGCCTAAGGGAAGATGATTTCCTATTTAGGAATCCTCCCTCCTTCCTTGAGTAGCTCATGGAGGAGAATGCACTGAAATGATCCTTTATCCGGAATTTTGGCCAAGCTCCATCTGTTAGCAGCGTTGGTCCTGTTGAGGATTTTTCAGCTACTTGAGTTGCAGCAAGTGGAAGTCTAGATCTGTAGAGATCTAGTTTTTTTGGAGAAGATTTCTCTCAGGGAGAGTGTTTTGTGACCACCTAGAAGAGGATCTCTCTCCCATTTTGTATTCAGATCTGTATTTTATAGTTTTTACTTCAGTTCCATTGAGCTACAGCACAGTTCCTTCCATGAACTGCGTTTTATGCATTGGGGTTTAAATGTTATTCCAGTTTTGTGCAAATCTGCTCTCAAGTGATTGAGGCTTGCCTCTCACTTTGTAATTATTTCAAGTAGCTATTGTTATAAGTTATTTCAGATCTGATTTCATGTATAATAAAATTCATCTTTAGAAATTCTGAGTTTTCTGCAGTTCTGTAGCTTTAAAGTTCAAATCTACTCTTGTGCATGTATTATTTTGATGAAATCCCAAGTGGATCGGACAAAGGAGGTTGAGCAGTTTCCAGATCTGGTATGGATCTGATGTTTCAGCCATATATCTTTCATAGATCTAATTTTTCACTTACAGCAGCTGAAACCCTGAAAAATAACACTGATATAGTCTGCAGTCTTTTTCCTATGTTGCAGCACCTCAATCTTGAGGGTTATTTCATGTAAATCTTTGTTTTTCTTACATATTTTTCTTAAGCTATGAACCCAAGCTGATTTTCTGATGATTGTGTCATATCCCAACTAATAGCTTCAGAAAATCACGCTGCCTGAGCTTCAGTAAATTCTGCATATTCAAAGTCATGGGGATTGGGTGATTTTCTTGAACTGTTTAACATAGAAAAACTTATTTTTTTTTTATGAAATTCGACATGGAAGTCCCTCATAACCCTAGCTATCAGATCCAACCACTTTCCCACCTCATTTTTACGCAGATATTTGATTATACTCGTTTTAGGGCCTAAATCCTCACTTTTCCCCAACCCTTGGTTCATAAAATGTTGTATAAATCATTGTTGTATTTCAAGACATGTATTTCTGTCTATTGCATCTATTTTTAAGCTTATTCATCAGTGCAAGACCGTTATACAGTTTCTAGATTGCTGCAGTCCCTTATTTCGGCAGTTTTCAAGGCAACTAGGTGTGGGAGAACTGTTTAACCCACCTAGTCTGATTTGCTTCTGATATCCTCTTGGAATTGGGTTTTATATTATCAGATATAAGGGATCCAAGAGTTGATATCAGATCCCCTCTTGAAAATATTAGGTCTTGAAATAGTTCTATAAATAGAGTCTGCTAGTGGGCCAGCTAGCCTCTGGGTCTCATCCTTTCTTGTAAAGGTGACATACTCGGTAAATGCCCCTACAGTTAATCTCTGGAATAGTTCAGTTGTTGATTTTTAATGTTTTTAAAAAGAATGTAATACAGTTTTCTGGATTCATGAGCAGTTCCCAATTTGGAACATTACAGTGGTATCAGAGCATGATCTCTAGCACAGCCTATGAGATCAAGCTATCATTGAATTAAGAGCAGAAGCAGAGATCAAATTGATGGAGAGGATGAGATTAATCTCATCAATTTTCACATCATAAAAGGGCCTCTCCAAGGAGGTTCAACCCATGGAAGAAGAAGCATGCAATGAAACTCCAAGAGGGTTTCAAAGCAGAAGGAGCTATAGTGAAATTCCTAGAGAATTTCAGGAAGATGGAGTACCCAGTACTTCTTATGATGTGTGTGAGCCTTCAGCCACACAATCTGATTTACAATGTTGTCACATCCCCACTTTCTTGCTTAGACAAAGAGGAGAAGAAGAAGTAATGACAGAAAAAGAGATTCCCTCACTCTTTTTCTAGACCTTGAAGGATATTCAAGAAAATCTCAAGGAGATTGAGGGGCTAAAGACTTGTACCAGTGCTGGGACAACCTTGGAGGAGCAGCCTTCAAGTTCAATGGGGGAAGACTACACAATTGCAGAAGAAGTTCTTGCTTCTACATTTCACCAAGGTATGGTCAAAGATTCATCTGTTTTCATTTTAGCCCATTGCATGGAGAGATCTACATTTCTATGTGTTGCTGATCTAGAACAACAGAATTGCACTGCGTTGTGCAAGAGCAGTAAGGGAGGAATAACATCTTCCCTTGGAGATATCAAAGGGGCTGCATTTCACAAGCTCTTGAGATGGAGAAGGTGGAGAAGCATGAGGATACCGAGAGAAGATGGTGAAGAGGGCCAATCTCATTCCTATCTATTGCAGAAGCTTGATGCACCTAAAGAGGTGATTGGATTGCGCAGTGGAAGCATGGAGGGTTTTCTCCATTCATGTATTCAGTCACCACTAGATGATGTCTCATTTCCTGGAGACATTGCACCAAGGAAGCCACTTTATCAGCAAGAAGAGGTGAATGCTTCACGTGGTGAGGCATTGCCCATGGATTTCAAAGAAGTGGAGACCTTGGGAGGTCTTGATGCAGCGCTGAGAGTCTTGGGTAGGCTCAAGGAGGAGAGAAGCAGTCTCTCAACATCATCCACACCCACTCTCATTTCATTTTCTACGTTGTGGTAGGAAAATTAGGGGAAGGATAGCAGCCTTCCCACATCTACATTTGGCATGGGAGATATGCATGCACATGACTCATAGGAAGAGTTATTACAGTCTTCTCTCTTCTCTTTGAGAATGGAAGGAGGCTCATCTATGAGCTGCTCCCACTGCATGAGAAAAATTTGTGGTAAGGGTGTTGATTATTTTTATTTTTCTCATGTATACATGCATCCCTTAACCACATATGTGCAAGATGTTGCTCCAAGGAGGAGCATTCTTATTTTGAGGCTGCATGGTCTACTTGAGGCCATGACCAATGTTGATAACTAATCCCTAGGAGGCCTTGGGGAGGAATTCTATTTTGGAGGACATACTTACTTTGCCTCATCCATCATACACTTCCTCCAATATTATGAAGAGATTGGGGCAGCATGCAAGTGGTTGGAAGACCACATTTTTCAGTAGTCTCTATTGCAGTTGAGGGCCAAACTATGTTTGTTGCATATGAGGGATCATTGCCCTTCACATTTTTTGCATATGGCAGCCAACATGAACTTTATTCTTGCTCCCTTTGTTGCTGATATTTCTATTTTTATGAGGAGCATATGTGGGAGAGGAGGATTGATACATTGGATGAATGTATCCATTGGGAATGCACTCTCCCATATTCAATTGAATTTCAAGAAGAGGAGGGAAATTTTTGTGGCTGTTGCATGGTACATTATATCATCTTCCACAAAGGGTCATGTATTGAGTTTGTATCATGAAGGGGAGCCTCTCACATGGGAGGAATTAGAGCAAGACATTTTTTTCTTGATCTCCATTCAGCCAACACTTATTTTTCTCTATCATTTCCAAGCTTTGAAGAAGCTTATTTCAGCAAGCAAGTGGTGGGATGGCCACTTATGGTATCATGACTTGAGGCAGCAAGATGATGGACAGCGCTGGTCTCAAGGGAGGGACTATTGTCACCATCCAGCACATCATATGGCACTTAGTCCACATGTCTTTTAGAGCACATTTGGTGAAGGTAAATTGTTCACTATATGCCTAAGAGGGTGGGAAAGGAGGCTTACTAAAATAAATGAAGGAGATCATGAAGTTTCAAATTCCTTTTGGCTTCATGGTGACCACTTTTTTGCAGCCCACGATCCACAACTCCACATCCATCAACAGTGGGAAGAGGGAAAATGTGAGTTGGGTATATTCATCCCTCATTTCCAGCCTTGTAGCCCCTACACAATGCACATCATGGGGATTCATAACTGTTTCTATGAGCTATCAAGAATGGCTCCTTTTATTTGGATGATAGCATGGGTGTGGGAGACACTCATTGGGAAAAAAATTCCCCATGCTCTTCATCACTCCTACCTGATGAGGCCATGGAGCAACAAGAAGATCACCACTTGTACCTCACATTTCTCATGATGTACACTTGCTATCTTGCACTTGGAGAAGGTCATTGGAGGGCGGCTTCATTGCTTACCATTTTCAGCCATGGTGGGATCCATTGATGAGGCCACAAACGGGGAAGGAGAAGTTTGGTTCTTCCTTGCAGTTGCTTGAGGACAAGCAACATTTGGGAGGGGAAGACTGTAATGTTCCTAAATTAGCTTCAGCTAATTGTAACATTAATTTTTCCTTGTTTATTTTTGCATTTCATGATTGAGGAATAAAATGTAAAGGAGGACATGAAAAACTCCTTAAATCAAAGAATAAATACATGCCCAATGTGAAAAGGGATAAATATGGGCCTTTTTAATAAAATCCACTTGTGTGTGAAACGAGATTGAGACATTTGATTGGGTCAATAGGACCAAATCTCGGTTCTGTCCAGATTCATTGAACCTCCTAGACAAACTATGCAGTTCTAGAAGGAGGGCAGCAATGTGAAAGGGGTTAAGTCCATTGAAGTGGTTTAGGGTTTGTGCACACCTTCAAGTTATAAAAAGGAGGAGAGGGCTCATGTAAATGTTGTTGAAGATTTTCAAAATAGAGCTTGCTTGAGAAACTCTAGCTCCCTTGGCTATTTAGCCTAAGGGAAAAGGATTTCTTGTTTAGGAATCCTCTCTCCTTCCTTGAGTAGCTCATGGAGGAGAATGCACTGAAATGAAACACTATATGGAATTTTGGCCAAGCTCCATCTATTAGTAGCACTGGTCCTATTGAGGATTTTGCAGCTACTTGAGTTGCAGCAAGTGGAAGTCTAGATCTGTAGAGATCTAGTTGTTTTGGAGAAGATTCCTCTCAGGGAGAGTGTCTTGTGACCACCCGGAAGAGGATCTCTCTCCCATTTTGTATTCAGATCTATATTTTATAGTTTTTACTTCAGTTCCATTGAGCTACAGTGTAGTCCCTTCTATGAACTGCGTTTTCTGCATTGGGGTTTAAATGTTATTCCAATTTTGTGCAAATCTGCTCTCAAGTGATTGAGGCTTGCCTCTCACTTTGTAATTATTTCATGTAGCTATTTTTATAAGCTATTTCAGATCTGATTTCATGTATAATAAAATTAATCTTTAGAAATTCTGAGTTTTCTGCAGTTCTGTAGCTTTAAAGTTCATATCTACTCTTGTGCATGTATTATTTTGATGAAATCCCAAGGGGATCGGACATAGGAGGCTGAGTAGTTTCCAGATTTGGTATGGATCTAATTTTTCAGCCATAGATCTATCATAGATATTAGTTTTCACTTAAATCAGCTGAAACCCCTGAAAAATAACGCTGATATAGTCTGACGTCATTTTCCTATGTTGCAGCACCTCAATCTTGAGGGTTATTTCATGTAAATCTCTGTTTTTCTTAAATATTTTTCTTAAGCTATGAACCCAAGATAATTTTATGATGATTGTGTCATATCCCAACTAATATATTTAGAAAATCACACTTCCTGAGCTTCAGTAAATTCTGCATATTCAAAGTCATGGGGATTGGGTGTTTTTCTTGACTAGTCGGGAAGGAGGAACTGTTTAACATAGAAAAACTTATTTTTTTTTTGCTGAAATTATACATGGGAGTCCCTCATAACCCTAGATATAATATCCAACCACTTTCCCACCTCATTTTTACGCATATCCCTTATTATACTCGTTTTAGGGCCTAAATCCTCACTTTTCCCCAACCCTTGGTTCATAAAACGCTATATAAATCATTTTTGTAGTTCAAGAAATGTATTTATGTCTATTTCATCTATTTTTAAGCTTATTTATCAGTGCAAGACCGTTATACAGTTTCCATATTGTTGCAATCCCTTATTTCGGCAGTTTTCAAGGCAACTAGGTGTGGGAGAACTGTTTAACCCACCTAGTCTGATTTGATTCTGATATCCTCTTGGAATTGGGTTTTAGATTATCAAATATAAGGGATCCAAGAGTTGATATCAGATCCCCTCTTGGAAATATTAGCTCTTGACATAGTTCTATAAACAGAGTCTGCTAGTGGGCCAGCTAGCCTCTCGGTCTCATCTTTTCTTGTAAAGGTGACATACCCGATAAATGACCCTACAGTCAATATCTGGAATAGTTTAGTTGTTTATTGTTAATGTTTTTGAAAAAAAAGGAATATGATTTTTCGGATTCATGAGCAGTTCCCAATTTGGAACATTACTTCCAAGTTCGGCGACGGATGCTAAACTATCGGAATTATCTGGAGTTCCTCCACATTTAGTGGAGTTTCTTCAAGGACATTGGGAAGTTTCTTGTTATGGCCATAACTCCTTGGATATTCGACCAATTATGAGGAATGAATAGTCAATTTTTGGTATTCTCGACATTCTGAACACATTGGCAGAGGTTTTAGACCAATCAGAGGTCATCTTATGCAAGTTTAGCTTCAAGAGAGGTCAAGGATCCATTAGGGCCACTAGGGTGTTTTTAGTGTATTGAGAATCCATTCTCTGTTTTTCACAAATGAATAGTCATTTCTAACTAATTCAAGCATTCTGAAGTTGTTTTTATAGAGAGCACAGCCATTTTAGGCTTTTATTCACATTTACTTACCATTTTTGAGCAATAATATATGAGGGACATGCCATTGGGAACTGGACCAGCAGATGTAGTGTTGGAACGGGGTCTCCTAACAAGCTACGAAACTGGTCCAATTTTGATATTTTTTATTATATTTAGCCTAGCGAAGGGGTTTTGGGGTGGGTCAAAGCCCCGAACGCATTGTAATGGGTCAAAGGGTAAACTAGGGGTCCGAAAACCATGGGTTGTGAATCATAGGAAATTCGAGGCTAGATTATTGTAAATACAGATGCATTTTGTATTGTAAAGGATAGGAAATGATGAGCTATTGATGCAATCTGTTGTTTAAGCGATCTGTTTTGGTTTTGGGGAACGGAATCCTGCTGGCTGTGTGCGCGGAGATCCTAGTCCAACTACGTGCGGACCCTGCTGTTGTGTGCGCAGGTTGGGAAGGGAATTGGAATTGTAAGGTAGAATTGATGAATGAATGAATGCAAAAGCTTGTTAGAGAACTGAATCTGTGAGTACTGTTATATGAATTACTGGTATTTTTTGTATTGTGCATTTCCTGTCCTTAAGCTGCAAAAGATCTGTGTATTGTGCTCTTGGATCTATATCTGTTATGTTTTGTTTATGTACTACTGTGTTGATGATATAATAAGCATATAATTGTAGATCTAGTACACGTGGATGTGAATAGAAACTTAATTAACCCTGCGCAGAAAAGGTAATCTAGGAATTACAGAAATAGGATGCTACTATGCTTGCCTTACCCATCCTTTCTCAGGGTGCGGAAACCTGGTTCCAGCACCCACCCATACTACTTCAGGTGATATTTTGACCTGCGAAAGCAGGTCACTACCGAAAGGGCCAATAGTATAGGGGTTTGTTGGAAAACCTTGCTTACCGAACCTGGGTCAGGACCCCTCGAGCCAACAAATGGTTCTATTGCTGGGACCAAAGGATTGTGAGAAAGGGAGTGGGTACTGACAAAAGAGTACTGGAAAAAGCATGTGTAAAGGGCCCCTAGGAAACCATGACTGTGCACTTGAAGATACCTATCAAGGGCACGACAGATGAGGACATGGAGCGGTTTTGGTTTGTGACAGAGTCGGTATGGGTTCCGCATGGCGTGATGGGCGAAACTATGAAAAAAGCGCAGCTATCCCTAGCCTTTGAAGGAAGAGCTATGGAATGGTATATGGGAAATGTATCGCAAAATAAGGACGCAAATATCCAAAACATTAAGGACGGCCTGGAACAGCAATTCTAGAACCCTAAAGTCTACTCTCAGGTCGTAGCAGAATTAAAGGACTTCATACAAGGTGCATCTAAGTCAGTATGGGAGGTTGATCAGTGACTAAAAAAAGCTGTCAGAGAAGGAGGATTTCGGTATGACAAAAAATAGCTGATGGAATGGTTCATCGCCATGTTACGCCCTCACTTACGCGTACCTATGAAGCCAGAATTTTGACTCACAAGATGAGGCCTTGGAAGCTACGATGAGATTAGAAGCTACACCTCTAAAAGATGTTGCGATAGAAGTACAACAGATCTAGGTGCAGCTTGAGGCTATGCACCAAGAAATTCAGACCCTACGGCAGGAAGGAAGAGGGGCTGGCACGGAACTAGACATCACAGTAGGCTACCCAGGACTAGGAGCACGTGGTCCAAGACAACAGGGCTCAAGGGAACCTATGCTCTGGCACAAAGGGGGTTGTGCAGTAGGATTGTGTAGTATCCACCAATGGCCCTGTGATGGCACTCTTGTTTTAGAACAAAAGCGATGTTGGTACCGGACTTACCATCCGATAGGCCACAAGGAGCAGGACTGACGAAGCCCTAATGAAATAAGAGACAGGGAAAAAGACCCTACCTCGCCAAGAACCCCCTCAGGCAAGGATAGCTCCCCTCTTGGAAGAAGGGACGGGAGTCGGAGTGGAAGCGCAGGTCAGGGTCGAGGCCAGTCACTCTGCTATAACTATGGGGGCACGGGGCATGTGGCGAAGAATTTCCTAAACCCTTTACGACATGCCTGCAGGTATTGTAGGCAGTGGGGCCATACGCTAGAAGAGTGCCCAACCTTAAAATCAAAGATACATGAAAAGAAACTCCCATCTGCATAGAGGGTGCGAAGGAACTAGGCCGGGCTAAGAAACAAGGATACCAAGGTAAATGTGGTAACACGCAGTGGATTAGCGACTCGGGGGACTAAGGAGAAGGATGAAACTGACTCACTGATCCGTAGGGCAGTTAGCACCCACAAAGGACTGGACCTAGGCAAAGCAAGGGAAACGTCTATGGAAGCTTGAAAAGACTTCCTTGAGACTAAGATTCTGCCATCTGCACACCCGAGAGCTGAGGAAGTAATTGTGGAAGTCACACCTTTCTTACAAGCATGTGCGAGGCTGCTGCGCAACCCTCAAGCAGTACGAAATATGCATGCTTTACTAGAAATTTGTGCAACACGAATTACTAGGTCACCCGACATCAAGGATGTGCATAAAGTATACAAATACCAAAGACGCACTGGCAGGGAAATGCAGCTGACAGTCCAAATCGGTGACCATGAGATGGATTGAGTTATATTAGACCTCGGATCAAATGCCAATATACTACCTAAGCGCACTTGGCAACGCATGGGGGAACCCAAGCTGGAGCGACCCACCATCCAGCTTCGAATGGAAAATCAACAAAAAATCATTCCTCTAGGTAGACTCCCCAGCGTTGTGGTTGACATCACAGGGGTAAGGGTCCTAGCTGACTTTGAAGTGATAGAAATTTAGGAATATATGGATCCCTACCCTGCGCTCCTCGGTCTGGACTGGGCTATAGATATGGGGGGCATTTTCAATCTCAAAAATCACAGCATGATATTTGAAAACAAGGGCACACAGGTCATTGTACCTCTAGACCCGGTAGAAGGAAATTTTATGCATAACCTATACCTAAGGAGGGGGATGGGGATTATGTCTATAAATTGACGACACACGATAAGGACAACCTAACCCAGGACACTGTACCTTGCTACGAGGAGGGTATTGAGGATCCCAGTAAGGATCTAGAAGCTTGGCAGGCACAGCTAGGGGAAGCCTCTACACTGCGTTGTCTTCGTATCTCAAAGGACTCCCTCTGTATGGGCACAAGGAAAAGGATGGGAGTAGGGCTAGGCTTGAGTAACTACGACGAACCCACCCCGGGAAAAGGACCGGTCAGCCCATGAGTGAGCAACAGGCTCCCTATGACAACTGTAGGTTCCGTAGGTAGCGGTCCCATGCATCAAGCCACCCCTTCAACGGTGACACAGCCGCGAGCTAGGCAGTTGGTTCCGACTTCAACCCCCCTTATAGCCTTAGTAGAACAAATCATAAAAATCTCTTGGTCTTGGGCCAAGAGGTACTTGGGAAGCAAGCCTGTGTCGGGGGAAGATAGGTAGTTGTCACATATCGGTAACCCTAGCGTAACGAGCACGCTTAAATCATTGAGGATGCAACAACTAGTCGTTGGGACTATACCCTCTAGTAAAAATTAGACGTTACCGTTGCGAGATGCGGCTCCTAAGCTGTTGGTAGGACAAGTTACAGGACGTTTTTACCGTTCATTGGGAAACCTGCCCTGCATAAAATATCTCTCACTATCATCCGATGGAAAATTCTTAAAAGGGGGTGGGATGGTCCAATTAGCAGTATTGTCTCATATAAACAAGCGGCCTACTTCAAGTGTCTCGCAGAATCAATTAAGCAGCAAACTGTGTAGCACCCCTCTTATGACTGATCAACCCCTTCTGTCAGGTAGTAGTCACCCGGAGCCAGGATTCATTTTTCGCGCAAGGATGCCAACTACTACCCTTATCGAAACCTCTGCCCAACTGAACCTGAGGTTGAAGAAGTGCTGGAAGATGAGCCTGATTTAGAAGAATTCCCCCATCCACGGACCACAAGGAAAGGCAAGGAGAAAGCTCAGAGTTCGGGGACTACCCCACAGGCAGAAAAAAGGCCCCGAAGTTCCCCAAGACGTGTCAGGCATCCGGCCTCAGGACGAGATGACCAGGAAGGGGCTCTGCTAGCTAACCCGATCAACTGGTTACCCCCCTTCATTCAACCATGAAGACCGTCTACGCAAATAATAAAATACTTGGATGGCTTTATCACCTACCTGCAGACTCTGCTAACCCCAGGAGAGGTCCCCATCATCGGTGACCCATGAGGTCAAGTTCGAGGATCATGATCTGGTAGACCAGGACACTTTCTCAGAACTAGCCTCTGTGTTATAATTTGATACACTCTATGAGGATGACGAAATCATGGTAGTACCTCAGCGATGGGTATGCGGCTTGGCGGGATCCGGACTCCTGAATCTACTCTGTATGCCCCACTTTGGCCAATACAACATCACAGATCGGTTGGCGCATCATTTACTCGCCCTCATTCACAATGGCTACTTATGGATTCACGACAGGGTCCCTATCGATGCTAAGTTGATCCACAAGATTACAGGCCTCCCGATGCAGGGGCCGCACCCACTCGCAAAAGTCGGAAAGAAGTTTGAAGCTGTTACCGCTCTGTTTGTTCGGGAGACTTATGAAGTACAGCGAAATCAGCAAGGGTTTGTGATCCAAACCATCAACAACCCTACTACACAGATGGGCACTCGACTGTTAGCCTGCAAACTCATGCGAAGGTTCTAGGTTGCGACCATCCCCGCCTATGTCATCCATCTAGCCGGCCAGTGTGTGAAGGGCGTGTCCTTTAACTAGGCTCAATACTTGTGCGATGAATTCCTTGCTAATGTCCGCGAGTCTCAAGAGCATGGGACATGTTTCTTCTATTTGTGGTTGTTATTCCTCATCACACTAGTCGCCTGGGACAAACCAGAGGAATCGGTCATTCCAGAACTCCCGGCTGGGATGTGTGAAGGCGCTCGGTATGCTCACTTATGGGACTCTAAGGATAAGCAGCGCATCGAGGATAACAAGGTATTTTGGGTCCTCTTCTAGAGCGGTGTCACCACTGCCATAAACTCCCGACCCTGTTTATATCCCACCATATATGAAAAATACAAGCATATTGCGGCATTCCAAATAACCATGCACCAGGTCCGGATTCGTAGCCTTACCAGTCATACATGGACGGATTTCCCCTATATGGTACCCGATGAATAAATTGATCTACTGATCTCGCTATGGCCCGCCGCCTGGAAAAAAGGTCTCCCCACAACTCCAACATCAGTTACAGTCAAGCCCAGAGGTAACTCGCCACATCAAACTGATATAGCTCCAACCCAGGTAGATACTGCCACCACTCCTCCTCCCGGCACTAAGAGGACTGGGGAATTGACATCAGAACCAAGAAAGAAATAGCATGCCTGTCGTGAGCACTATGACGCGACAGTCAAATTAACAGGAAAAGACCTGGAGCAGATCACGGATGCAGTCACCATGGCCACAGAGGATAAGTGGGCCCTTATCACGGCCCAGTGGAAGGCAGGGTTCGACTCTCTTCAAGCAAACCTTCACGCTCTCCAACTCAAAAAGGATCACCCCCCTTACAGTACAGGCCAGGCACCACCTCTGTTAGTCGACTATAACTCGGCACAAATCAGGGAAGCTAGTCGACTCTGGAGTATCCCTAATGGTGCCTTAGTCGGAACGCAGCCCTCGAAAGTCATAGGACTTCAACTGGACTTCGCTCAGCTACTCCACACTGCCTTAGAAATTCTCCTACACGCTGCCTCTTGGGAGATTAGTGACCACACTCAATCCGCAACACGATAGCTTGCGGCATCCCAGCACACCATTGCATAGAAGAATGATGAAGCAATTCAGGTTGTGTCACAACAGGCGGAGCTGGAGACTGTGATCCACCAGCTCTGCACATAAGTCACAGAGAAAGTCACAGCTGAGGACACATCTCGGGAAAAGGTGGAAAAATTGGTTGCTGCCCTCAAAGCTTCCCGACTGGAAATGCACACTGTTAGGACTCAGCTGGAACAACAGATTTCGGACTTACAGGCCAGATTACAGCCTGGCACTCCCCCAGAAGTTCGTGCCCAACATGCTGCTCTAATAAGAGATGCAACAACGACCATCACGGGGCAAATTGCTCAAGGCACCGCGCTTCTAGAGTCAGCCATGCAGCTCTGGACTCAGGTCCAGCGCGATCCAATCCTCCAAGAAATCAATCAAGACTTATGACAAAAAGAAGAAGCCATTGAAAAAATCAATGCTACGCTACCTACCTTGGTGCCTACCCAACGCTTGGCACGATTAAAAGCTAGCACCAACCTCCAGGACGAGATTGAGAAACTCCAGCATAAACAGCATGTCATGGTCGAACGTCTAAAGCCCTAGACTACCTTCGCACTTCGGTTAACACAAGACATAGATGGCGCAAACAAGCATCTTAATCAACTTCTTGCAAACGTTACCTCGGTCCCTGAAGATCTGCCCTCTCAGAAGCTCGTCACTCTTGCACATATTGTTGCTTCCCAAAGTAAGGATGTACTTCCTCAGCTCAAACGATCTCTTGAAACCTTGCAGACGCAGATAGAAACTGCACCACCGTAGTGACTCGAGACGAGTCACAAGATTGTGTTGGGGGACTGTTGGAACAAGGTCTCCTAACAAGCTGCGAAACTGGTCCAATTTTGATATTTTTGATTATATTTAGCCTAGCGGAGGGGTTTTGGGGTAGGTCAAAGCCCCGAACGCATTGTAATGGGTCAAAGGGTAAACTAGGGGTCTGAAAACCATGGGTTGCAGACCATAGGAAAGTCGAGGCTAGATTATTATAAATAGAGATGGGTGGAAACGTGAAGCTGGGTTACATTTTTGTGAGAATCGGGGGCCAAAAACATTTTTCGGCAATAGTTCGGCCGAACTTTCTTATAAAGTTCGGCCGAACTTGTGCTTCCGTTTAGACTGACGGCACACTGACAGCGTGGGAAAACAGAATTTTCGTCGAAGATGGGAAAACCAGCGACAAAATTTTGGCCGAACTTTTACTTTTAAAAAAGTTCGGCCGAACTAGTTTTTATAAATAAATAGCCCGTGATGTTTGTTTGTTTATTTGTTTGATTATTCGCGCGTTGTCTGTGACTATTTGCTGCTCTGTTCACGTGTTTTTTCCCGTCAGCCTGTTGCTCCTCCCTTCCATGATTGTTCGCGCGTTTTCTGTGACTATTCCCTACTCTGTTCGTTGCTCCTTTCATCGGTGGCATTTTCTGTGACTGTTCGCTGCTTTGTATATCGGGTATGTTTGAGCGAACCTCTTGCTTCTAAATGTACATGTAAATATGGAACCAGGGAACATAATTTTGGTACATGTAAATGTAAATATGAAATTTAATGATACACAGTGATCCGCTATTAATGCTGCATAGCAGGCTAAATATTGCTTCCATTCAAATGACACTTCTTGTGAATAGTAGAAGTTATCTCTTGAAAAACTCTCAGTCGATTTCATTTTCGATTCACCTCAAGTGGCATAAAGCATCCTTCTTCAGAACACCAAAACCACTCCAAATCTTCAACATGGGATGTTGTTTTTGTTGACTGACATTCCACCCCAGCCCTTTCGTCCGTTTTAGAATCATGGATTTCCTTCAACAAGGCTTCGACACAATCCAGTGACTTCGACATTCCTCTAAATTTATTATGATTATAGTTAGTATAATTCATGTTGCTTTTGTTCAACACACACTGTAGAAAACCCATGGCCTCCTCCACCTTCCCTTGCTTCATCAAACAGACACTTAGATTACAGTTTTTGTTGTCGTCTGGCTGCAATACCTGTGCTTTCTTGCTTGCATTTATTCATTCAACGCCGGACATTATTCCTTTTACTAACACTGTAATTGAATAATAGAAACTTAATCAATGATACTCAATTGAAATACACCTGTAAACGTTTTCCATAGAACAGTAGTCATGTTGTTGCATATATGCCCATCCTAGATTACCCTGTCGTTACGCACTACATTCTCATTTAGGCACTGTTAGACAAAAAAGCAAAAGGAGTAGTGCAGGGTGCGGATGTTATCTACCAGAAGCCGAGTGGTCTCTTGCTTTATGGAAACCTGAATCTTCCTTCCATTTGACCGTGCAGTTTTGGTGGATTTTCTATTGAATGCAACTCCTTGCTGAATTAAGCGGAGCTTATGCTTTAACAAACTTATCTGCTCTTCCAATCTTCCACATTTCTGCATTAGAAACGTTGGACTATTTCAACCTCCTTATTTGCATATTCATATTCAACAATTTTTTATGAACAAATGACACCAATTGTGTCGTGAATAATTCCGTCAAATTTAATGTATGCATTGTATGTTCTGAAGACTCCAATGTAATGGATGCATTGTATGTATTTTTTGCTTGTATATTTTTATGCTCTTTGTCATAGTAATGTCATATAGTGTATGAAGTTTTAAATTGTTTTTAAATTATTTTTATTATGTGTTGGATGTGATTTTGATTGAAAATGTTTCTTTTTTATTTATCAATTTAAAAAAATTAGTAGAAAAATTATTGCTTTAAGCCTTAGAATTTACAATCAAAATTAGAAAATGTATTTTTTATCTAAACTATTTATGAAAAGTTTAATATTGTTTGATCTTCTCTACCATGTCCTTTTTACATATATCTAGAATAATATTATTTGTACAGTTTCTGGTTTTTTGTAACATTTTACTACCATAATAAAAATCTATAGAAATAATAATCTAACATTATAATATCTTGAAATGGACCTAGCCAACTCAAATATTATATTGCAAATCCCTGGCTAAGTTAGATGAGGAGGCTATGTATTACATATGGTCTTGAATGAGCATTTGGACTCTTTAGATATATATCTAAAGAGTCCAAAAGCTCATTCAAGACCATATGTAATACATAGCCTTCTCATCTAATATATAAAACTTTAATCCATGTGCTTAACCTTAACATTGACACAAATGGAATTTACAATTTTACTCACTGCTTTATGATAGAAAAATATGCGGATGAATATTGCCCAAATATCCGAAGTCAAAAGGGATAGATTAAAAAGGGATTCTCTGGTCATCTATAAAAGATAAATTAAAGAAGCATGACATATTAGTAATGCAAATTAGATATGTGTACCAATTATGTTCATATAACACAACAATTAGATGATTCAATACAAATGTCACATAGAAGTCATATTTATCTCATGGGCCTTCAACTTAAATTATATATCTAGAATTACATTAAGCTATAGGAGATAAATCAAAGAAGCATTTGAATGTAAATTAAACATGTGTAACAATTATGTCCTTTAGTTCAATAAATAGATAATAATTTGCAAATGCCATATCTAAGCTATATTTCATCTAAGTAGCTTTCAATTTAAACTTATACCTGATGTTAAATTATATAAAAGAATAACAGTAATCCAAACTTCAAAATAATATTTAGAACTTTAGTATAAAATGTGACATATAATTTTCCTGTGTGGAAAAACATAGTTACCGAGAGTTCAAATCTTATGCATTTGAATAGAAAGTGGGTATACGAATGAGCAAGTAGATTTTTTCTAGAAATGAGGAAGTGAAGGTTGATAGAGAGCCACACAAAATTGCAAATTCATACCTTAACAAAATTGTTAGATCCTTTTAAAGAAAACGTGTCATATAATCAACTTTCATTGAAATATATGATAAACTCAACCCAATTTTATGAAAAATAGTATACCATTTTTTACATTTCACATAATACAAATAGATAAATATTACTTAAGTATTGTTATAAAGATTTAACTACCCATAGAGATATGGCCAAGTGATTGAGACAGGGCATCATCACAATAAAAAACCAAGTACAAATTGTAGTAATCCTAGAATCATGCTTTACATTTAAGGTAAAATTGGGGAACTCATGACTTTTACTATAGATAAAAAACAATTACCCTTACCAAAAAATATATGATAAAAATTGACAAACTACATAAGTTTAAGCTTAAGGGGATATAATCCTTCTTGCCTTCCATATAGATAATGAAAATGATTGTTCCAAGTCTCATGTTGCTTGTCATGTTACTTTATAAACCTTGATTGGAAAGAAAAATAGGAGGGAAGAAATGTAAGAAATATAAAACATAATGAAGTATAACGTAAGAAATAGAGAACATAATGAAACACACACATACATATCTCTAGACAATCAACACAACTATTTTCCTAGGAAATCCTTATGGGAGACAAGCAACCCTAAAAAGTAATGATGCTCTAGACTCTTTTTCCCTAGGAAATCCTTATGGGAGAAAAACAACACTAAAATGTAAACATGCTCTACTCTCTCTTTTCTGGTATGGAAAACATGTTTAAGGTAATCTCTCTAGAGTTAGCTAAGACTTTTGGTGTGTAAGGTTGCTATAAAAACTTAACTTCATACATTTTTCTCTCTAACTTCACACTCCTAGTTGTATTTTCAACTATGGAACAAAATACAATAACACAATTTATGGAACTCTTATTCCTCCTAGTGGCCAAGTATTTAACATAGCGTGATAGCCAACTAGGTGTAAGATTTGACTTCGTCAACCATTAACGAGGTTTGTGATTTTAGACCTTTTAGAGTCTTCTTAAAATTCCACATGTAGCTAGCTTGCTATGCATGAGTAATGGGGCTAAAATTTCATTCTCTCATACCATGGTGGTCAACATGATATAGGTCAACTTACTAAAGGCATAAATTTTGAATGAACTTCATTTGATGTTTTTCTTGCACCATTGGATATATGTCTTTAAGTGTAGAATAATGGTCAAGATTTCGGCACAAGGAATAATCGTTTGACCCCCAAAAATTTCATTTAAAACCTCAAAATGACTCCAAAAGGTTTTAGATCCCAACTCTCCACCCACCATTAAAATGACCCTACAAGTTGATTCTTTCAGCTTTTTCACTCTATAAGCATCAAAATATATGACAAATAATATAATTATCCAATCTATATCATTATTTAATAATTTTTTAAAATTATGAGTAAGATATACATCATGGAATTTAAATAAATAGCGTTAATTCATTGAACATCCTTGTACATTCCTTGTTGATACTTTGAAAGTAATACGTTTTGAAAAATAATTTGTTTATGGATTCTATTTTCCACATTCTCTCAACCATATCAAAAACCTTCTTATAATATTTGAAACCTAAGGCCTTTCCCATACCAAAGTATGTTCTTTTAAAACATGTTTTCTTGGTGATATGGGTGATTTAGAAATGATTGGGAGAGCAAAATTCCTCATTTAATATGTACAATATGTTTGGTTCATGCCACTAAGCCAATAATTTTAAATTCAACTGACTTTTAATATAACCAACTAAATCCTGCAAAAAAAGAATAAAACAATTTATGTTAGGGTTGTGGATTCAGGCACTGAAATAACACACCATGATATTTCAAATTTAAAAATAATGGTTTGAGTCCTAGGTAGCTTAGAATCCTATTTGTTTTCAAAATAAGGATGCACTCCCATTTGATTCTCATGATTAGGTTGTAATCATGAGTCTCTCGCTCAAGAGTGGACCTTCCCAAAATCTTGTGATGTCTTATCACAAACAAAACCATCAAACTGAAAAACACATCATGCAAGAAACATAGCTCGCTGACATATAATTTGTCTCCTTCAAAGAAAAAAAAATTCACATCATGTGAATATCTCCATGTACTCTTACATATTTGTGTACAAAACCATCAACCAAACACAAGTCGACAAAACATGCCTCTTCAAACAACTGACTCTCAAGTCAAATAATAGCTCATGTACAAATTTCCATATTTGTTGCATTTAAGTGTGTCAACATAACTCTACTTTCAACATCTTGCTTCATGCAACATGCACCATACTTTGAATTTGCAAAGAAACTCATGAAACATAAAAATACATGCAAGGCCTTAATTGGATAAGATATCTAACCATCTGTTAGCAAACCATTTCAATGGCGCTTCTTTTAGCTACACTTCATCATCATGTGAATCATCCTGACCCTCATCGATTATGGAATCCTCTTTTCCATTCTTGTCGTTATCTCTTTCCACCTTCTTCAAATGTTGTGGATGACTTGTTGGATACAAATTCCAACACTTGTCTACAAGGTGACCTTTCTTATGGCAATGAGTAATAAACAATTGCATCTTATTTTCAACATCATTTTCCTTGTCCAATGGGCCTTTGACTTTTTGCCTCATTTATTTAGAAAGTTTCAATGTGCATGGATATCTTCTTCCAACATCTATAAACATTATGATTATTCAAACCACAAAAGGAACATGTGCAAGTTCTTTTCTACATCTTATGTGAATATTTACCATGTTTATCATAATCAAAAGCAATTTGATTAAAGGCAAATTTATACCTTGAACATTCACCATTGTCGCCTTCTTGAGGAGGTGAATTTGATGAGGTAGTGGCTCTCCTCTAAATACTAGAAATGAATTCAATGACTAGATAGAGCTTTCAACATCCTCTTCTTTTACATTCTCATTAGCTGCATGTTTATTAACATCTTCTTGCAAAGTGGGTGTCAAAATTTTCCATTCATCGTGAACACAAACTTCACAAGCTTGAGGTAATGAACATGAAATAAAATTCCTTCTTGGAATAGCTTCATGTGCCTCCTTGGATTTGGAGCATTCTCCATCATGTTTTCCATAACCAAGACCCAAATAATTAGGCCCTTCCTCAACAAAATTTGGCTCAACTATGCCTTGTACTCAACTATGCCTTGTACATGTTTTCCTTTAACCCTTTACTTTCATAGCACATTTTCATCAAAAATTTGGACCTTATTCCTCTAGTGTGTCTCTCAAAAGCACGTACACATTCATTTTGAGAGGAAATTGAAGACAGAAACCAATAGCTAATTATTCTAACTAACCTTGAATAAAATGAGCTAAATTGTACTTTGATACCAACTTGATTTGAATATGGACAAACTAGTTTTATTGGGCTATCTCCCTCATTAGTTAAATAAAAATGTGTTTAGGATCGTCTAAATTTAGCCAATTGGGAAGGGGTTTATGTGTCAAGATTTAAGTGTATTTTGTGAGAAATTTATGAGTTAATTAGCTTTTAAAAATTCATGTGTACAGCAAATAAAATGAAAAAATTTTATTTAGGAATTTTTTTGCCCTCAATCCAGATTTCAATCATTGGAATGTATGTAAGAGGAAGAAAGAGGGAATTCAATTTTCAAATTCTAGACCTTGTCTAAACCAAAATAAACTAGAGGTTTGGTTTTCAAATACATTCACTTATTTGAAAAATTTCTATCTACCAAAAGTCCATATGCCAATCTACCTTCCAAGAAATCCATTTATTACATCACTGGTTAGTTTTTTGTCTTCCTATATTCTTTATCGACCTCTTCTAGTGATTCTTGAAAGGTGGATACTTAAATCCTTCCTAAAAATTTGAGCTCTAAAATGAGAAGACATACAAGGTCATTTTAAGTCATTCTTCTATCCAATTATAAAAACCAAGTGAATATTTCTACATATTGATTTCTGTCCCATAAATTGTACAAGATATGTGGAGTTGCCTCACCCTAAGCGAGATGTTTAACAAACATAATAATAGAGAAACAATTAATGACATCACCAAAATATGTAGCCTCTTCAAGGTATCATATCCTCTCATCAAGGTCAAGAATCTATTCACCAAAAATGTCCTATGGAAATGATGGTTTAAGAAACAAAACTAGACAAAAACCTTCAGTGAGAACAACAAAATCTAAAACCTCTTCAAGGTCTTCAATCTACTCGTAAAGTTAAATTGTGTCTTGATCAAGTCCAACAACAAAGAAACATTCAGTGACAACACCAAAATCTACAACTTCTTCAACATCTTCTAAACCATCTTCAAAGTCAATATTGTGTGCATCAAATTCCTCAGCAAGGTCATCAATGGTGTCATCAAAACTACTATCTCAAACTTCAATGCCAAAAATAAGTCGAAAGAATTCAATTTCTCCAAAACCTTCTTCTCTAAGCAAAGCTAGCATGATGTCGTCGAGAAATTCAGTAATTCCACGAGGAAATTCTATCAAAGTTAAAACAAATCCTTTTCATCCACATTTAATGCCTACTTTTTCAGGTGGAACACCTCCAAATTTAAGGACCACAATGCCATAAAATATGTAACTTTACCTAATAGGTGTAGACCTAGAACCCCCAACTTTGCGTGACATGTACAATTGAAGATCTTATATGGTAAGTAGTGTGAGAAGAGAGTCATGGTCACTGAGTTGAGCAAGAGAAATAGTTTGATATGACAACCTTACTTGTGATAGGTCTAGCTAGCATACTACCAAATTACATGGTAATGGCATTCAAAACGTGAAAATTCCCATTTCACTTGGAAATAATATGGTAGAGAAAGGTATAGATGAAAGGAGATATCCATCTATGGTAAAGAAATCAAAAGTTCTATCAATTCCACCTTGCAACTCTAAGAGACATTGAATTAAATTTCATCTGAAGATAGGGCTTTGAGAGGACACTCTCAAAGCCAACCTTCGTTATGGCTTTGAAACACATGGTAAGTATCAAGACTTAGCAACCTTATTTGCATAATTTTTTCTAGCATGGACCTTAATGTCATAGCCTTCTTTTGCCTAAAATGAATGCAAATTTCCTTGCAATTTTTCTTGCGACATTCATAATTCATGCTCATGGAACATGATTGTGTTGCAATTGTGATAACATCTGTTGTATGCAGAAGCTAATAAAAAATTATCGAAAATGACATTTTTGCTCTGTTTTTTTGAAGATTTAAGGAAAATTACACCAAGTAGCTTCCAACCTCATATGACCATCATGTCAAACTCATCTTAGGATATTGTCCAAGTAAGAGCCACTTAAGCAAGCAATCTAGTATACATGACTCCAATTTCAATTAGCAGCAATGATAGTTCTAAGTATGGTGCAAACATTGCTCCAGATCCTCAATGGGGCATGTTTGATGACAATATTTGGGGAGTGAGAGAGGGAGATGGTAGGAGAAAAAATTCAAGGAATCCACGGGAAACTGAAAAATATATAACTAATAAGGTGGAAGACATTTGTAACCTAAGAGAGAAACCTGTTAGGAAATGGATGAAGTTGGTATTACACACCCAATTGGATAACCTCGAGGAGAAAACATTTCTCCCACTTTATTTGTTGGCATAACCTAGTAAGTGTTATTCACTAGCATGTATTTTGTAAAGGCCTTGACCTAGTTCCCATTCAACTCCATCCACCAGGTTGTAGAGGATTCCAAGCCTAATTTCATGAAAAGTAAGTTGGGGATGATCACATTGACCTGCTTGATGACGTGTCTATGAAGATTAACTACCTTGAACTATTTCTTTGTGTAGGGAAAGAGACACATTCCCATGTCTAAGCATGAAAACGTTCTTTGATATTGTTAATGCCTCTAGTGTTTACTTCTACAAGTTCTATAGGCAGAGTCTGTAAAGGGCCAGGTAGCCTTTGGATCTCATCTTTTATGAAAGGTGACATATCTAGTAAATGCCCCTAGAGTCAATCTCTCGAATGGATCTAAATAGAAGTTCTTCATTTTAATATCCATAAAACACACCAACTTTAAGGTAAACTATGTACATGTGTCATTTCTCCCACAAACTAAAGTGTATAGGTGGTAAATTGTATACCAAGTGTGCTCCCACCATGTAAAACGCAATTTGGTGAACTTATCATTTTTATAATTTCTTTTTCAAATAAATTTAGTTTCACACATAATCAATTATTGCTTTGAAAGTTGTGTTCTACATAATTTGTGTACACTAAATTACAAATTGATTTTTTGAAATCTATTTTGTGTAAATGTCGACCAATAGATATATATCATGGAGGATGAACGACGAAGATCGACCGAATCCCATATGGAGGTTCAGGGATTGGGGGATGTTCACGGTATTTAAATATAATCTTAAATCTCCATACATGTGTACATATGGAATTGATTTTTTATTAACTTTGTGAGTTAAATTAGTTGTTAATAAGTTTCATATTTTAATTTTTAGGAGGTAAGAGGAGAAGGGTTTCTACTCCATCCATGGAGCGTGGCCATGGTTCAACCGGTCGAGGTATGAGTGGTAGCAGGTTGCGGGAAGGGGGTGATATTTATTCCCCCGAAGGCCAATCAACGGCTGTTGGTTCTCAACAGGGCCATTGTGGGTCTGGTTGTCAACAGCGTCATTCTGGGTCTGGTTCTCAGCAGGGTCATGTTGGAGAAGATGTTAACCAACAACATCAAGTTTGCCATCAATTTCAATATTTTTTCATTAAATTTGTACAACTTTTTTTACACGTGTTTTTTCTAATATACGAAATTTTATATATATTGATGCAGAGGCCGAAAATGTTCGAACTAGTGGTCAAAATAGACGCAGGGCAGCCCGCTACATTCAAGAAGAAGGTTGTCAACCTAGCACAACTTATCCGGCCGAGATTACAGATATACCATGGGAAACCAACATGGCGGAATGCACCTTACAAAGGTGTGAAAGACTTCATACAAAATTGCAAAGAGATCTCGTGGCTTTTTCTCTACCTGCTTAGAGTCGACAAAGCCTTGAAATAGTTACATATTCATTGGGTGAAATGGTAAATGTGTACAGAAATCTTGGGCCAACGACTGATTCATTTGTAGAAATGATGAGAAAGAGAAAAGAAACAGTGATGGGTCCCGATAAATGGGAGGACGTAAAACAAAAAGTTACAAAAGAAGTGGCCAAGTCAATGTTTAATTACAAGGAAGGGCCAAAAAGAAAAATGTTGAAGTTGCAGTATTTCAAGCACCCAAACATAGCTCGTTATTTGTATGATAGGCACCTTGCGGCCTATGGAAGGCTTCCATGGAACGATGAGGTTCTTGTTTATTTTGCACAAATGTTTTATGCAGAATTTTTTTTGGGTATGAAAGACAATTACAATGATCTTCCTTCAGAATTTTTTGGCCCAGGGAAAGGTCGACTATATGACCGTAAGGGCACTAAGCGAGATGTGGAGTTGCCTCGCCCTAAGCCGCCATTGGTGAGTCGGCCGTTTCAAGTCGAAACTTTGCGATCAGAGATGGATGCGACTTCTCAAATAAGTCGAGAAGCAAGGGATGTTATGATTGAGAATGTTCATAGCAGATTGGGTGGAGTCGATCTTTCTTTAAATCGACAAAGATCACGTGAAAATGCGCGTGCCAATTTTGTTTATTATACAGATGAGGAGATTGACAACATGAATGTTGAAGATCTCCGAACATATGCAAAAAATTGTCGCAATGGTTTGCAAGACTTAATTTTTCATGAGAAAGAGGACATCGAAACATATACATGTGTTAGTGATCTTAGGGTTTGAAAATATTTTTACATATACATGTGTACAATTTGTAATAAATACATGTGTATGTACATGTATACATTTATTTGTATGTGTACATTAATCTAACAAAAATGTATGATTATATGTTAAAACACCATTTGCAGTTATCACACATGATGCGTGACGAAAATGTTAATATCACGTTCTGGACCTCTGGTTCAAACAATGCAGATGGGTTTGACCATCAAGATATGTTGGCAAATGTTAGTGTTTTTTAAGTGACACTAAAATAAATAATTGTTGCCACACATGTACATGTATGTATATATATAATTTGATAAAATGTTTTAACAGGTACCGATTCTGTTTGATGTTTTTGGGACGGCGGTACCTTCTTCTTCCTTGGGAGATGTACCTTCTACTTCCTTGGGAGATGAGCCACAAGTATGGAAATTTGTTCACAAGTTTAAAATTTATGTTTAAAAGTTATATATATATATATTCTACCTCAAAAAGTTCCATTAAAAATTGAGATATATATATATAGAGAGAGAGATCTATATTTTGAGTTATTTAAAAAATTTTGAATTTAGGTTCCTATAGAAGATTTCTTTAATCCGCGGACTCTAGTGACGGAGATAGGAACATCCACAGCATTTGAACAAGTTGTCTTTAGTTCCTTTTTTTAATATTATTGAAAACAAGTTTATATATGTACACGTGCATTTTCATTTGAAAGTTTTTAATATATATATATATATATATTTATATTTATATTTATATTTAACTGTACATGTATATTGTACAGTTTACTGCTGCAGATGTTCCTATGGGAGAACTTGTTCATCAAACGGAGAGGGAACCTTATGAGGTATTGAATTATTTTTTTGTTATATTTTGCTTTTTACATGAAGTTCTAGATATATATATTCTCATTCATTTTTAAAACATCAAATTTTAATGTTCAAGTACATGTGCATTGTGTATGTAGGTTTCTCATTCACATGATAGGGCGCGGACTGAGACCCTAGTAGGGAAGACGCTAGATCTGTCTCTATTTGATGGACATTTGTAGATTTGATTTCAAAATTTAGATGGTCTTGAAATTTGTTAAACTTCATACAATTTGATACTTGTGAGATTTACAATTTTTTGACATATTTTATTACATTGTTAATATAATTTGTTTTATTTAATTTTTGGATGGTTTTAGTACTTTTGGCATGTGAATGTGAAGTAATGTTGTCATTTATAAATTAATGTTGTCATCTGAACTACATTTGGCATGTTATGTAATGACATGTGTTATAATTTGTTTTGTTTTTTAAATTTAAGTTTTGGATGCTTGGAGTACATTTGGCATGAGAAGTAATGTTGTGATTTATATTTTTTTGTTAAATTAAAAGTTAAAAGTTTTGGATAGTTTCAATCTACATTTGGCATGTGATATTTAATGTTAAATGTTTTTGTTGGATAGTTGAATTATAATTGGCATGGCATGTGAAGTTTTTAAAACTCAAGTTTTGGATGGTTTAAATCTACATTTTGCATGTGATATTTAATGAACTTTAAATGTTTAATGTTTTAATGTTGCACAATATATAATCAAAAGGTTTTTAAAACTTAAAGTTTTGGATGGTTTCAATCTACATTTGGCACATGTGGTATATAATGTTAAATGTTTCTATTGGATCTAGTTGAACTATAATTGGCATGGCATGTGAAGTAACAATCTATATATAATTTAAAGTTTTTTAAACTCAAGTTTTGAACGGTTTCAATCTACATTTTGCATGTGATGTTTAATGTTTTAATGTTGCACGATATATTATCAAAAGTTTTTAAAATTTTAAAGTTTTGAATGGTTTCAATCTACATTTGGCACATGTGGTATATAATGTTAAATGTTTCTATTGGATAGTTGTTCACTATAATTGGCATGGCATGTCAAGTAATGTTGCACAAATCCCTTTTGGATGGTTGAAGTACATTTGGAATTTTAAGATTGCTTTTGATCTCTCCTTGTAGTTTTGTTTGAATGAAAAAATTTCCAATAGGAAGAACATAGCTTTTCAATGCAACTAACCATGTATCAATTGAGCTTTAATTGATAAAAGAGTTTAAAGAAGTAGATATATGTACAAATTATCTCTTTAATTTTGATTGGAAATATAAGTCTAGTACATATATATGTTTGTTGAATTTGGGTCAATGTCGTTAATGCACTCAAATAGGTAGCCTTGTTGATTTATTTACATTGTGGAAACTTTTTACCAAAAAATCCAACTAGTTTTTCATCAATGCACATAGAAAAACTACTTGGAACAATTAATTGTGCATTCTAGAACATATCTATCCAAGACAAGTAACATTTTTCATCAATGCACATTGAACATATCCGACCATTGGACAAGCAAATTTTGTATAAGATTTTCAATCATGATTAGAGATGTGGGTCAAATCCCACCAAAAGTCGGAGAAGTGCTCTGAGTCTCTTGTCTGAAAGGAATTTTCGTACAAAACTATACTGCAGATGATTTATTTACATTGTTTCCATACTTTTTACCAGAAAATCCAACTAGTTTTTCATCAATGCACATAGAAAAATTAGTTCCATATGAAAAACCAGTTCCAGTTAATTGCATTCTAGAACATATATATTGAGTACGTAAATAATTTTTCATCAATGCACATAGTAAAACTAGAACAATTAATTTCATTCTAGAACATATATATATATATATATATATCCAATACATATAACATTTTTCATCAATGCACATGTATAGAAAAGCTACTTTCAGTTGATACTAGAGCACGTGCTTGTACCCAAACAATTTGCACATGTGCAAACACTTGCACAAATAACATAAGCAGCTCAATTTTTAGTTGAGTACCGGAAGTTCTAAAACATATTTAATCCAAAGATAATAAATTGTTGGACAATTCACTCAAAAAAATTATAATGGAATTCCATCCTTAATAATCCGTTCATGATCGGATTTTGACATTTTCCATCTCTTAATTTTCGATTTTTTCTTTGATTGAACTTCTATCAACTTTATGCGTGTTGCACACACCAAGTGACTATATTGACAACTTATGGAATCAGGTTCATAGTCTTCAAAGTAAACAAAGTCTCCACTTTGATGAGTTTTTCTGAAAAAATAACCTTTCAGTATAATAGACCCTCTGTCATATTGAAATCCGTGATCATTATAGTTTTGTAATAATTTCATTTTTCATTCAGTGCAAGGCATAAAATAATACTTCACATTTTCATCGTTGTCAATAGGTGCAATTATAGCAAAAACATCTCCTTCACAATAAAATAAATTTAACAAAATTATGCATATTTAAATTTATTTCTAGATCTTTAAATCATTAGAAAGTAATTCAAATGTTACCTTCTCTAACAAGATCATAAACTCGATCACCATCGGATGATATTGTAGTTTCCTCTGATTGCATTTCTTCAAACATTGCAACAGACATTTTGTCCTTTGTATTTAGCTCTGTATGTTTCCAATCATTCACTAACATTTTGTTTTCACAAACGTCATTGGATTTTGTGTTGTCTATGCAAACATCACAAAAACAAGAATATTTTCTTTTATCCAATGCAAACACATTTCTGAACGACTTTGTTTGAATTGAATGCAATTTTCGAGTTCCTTTTATTGTTTCAACATCATTTCCAATTGATCTATCTACGTCTTCAATTCCAATATGCCAGAAAAACCTTTATATGGAAAATTAGAAAAATAATTTGTAAATATGATATCAAAATACAATCAAAGATAATCATTGCATGACAAATGTACAATGTTTAAAATTAGATTTCCAATATAAATTAAATTGAATGTACCTTTGCACTTCTTTTGATGGGTTTCTCTCATGGCTTAGAGCAGTGATGCACCATTGAACAACTTCTTCAGCGTTCACAAGTCGGCTTGCAGAGTGGTTCATTTGATATCTTCGAAGTGCTCGTTTTATGCATGCTCCTGCACCGTCATGTTCTCCTTTTCCATGGCCAGTCTTAAAGAAATTCCAACAATGCTTAATGTCGGTTTTCTTATGAAGACAACACAACCAAAAGAATGATAGTGCATATTTGAATTGACCTGCGCATCCGTCTGACCATATCCAATGTTCATTGAATGTTATTCCATGATTTTTCAATGAATCATAAATTTTTCCAAAACAATGTTGTACAAAACATGTATCATGTGTACGATCGTCACTGATATAAAAGTGATATTCTTTAATGATATGTCGATTTTCACTCATGCTTTATATATGATCGACATTTTGTTCAGCATGTCTATATAGAATATGGACGAGCATGGAGACTTGGTCAGAATGATAGTATTCACTCTGAATTTCTTTTTTTGGAACAAATGTGTAGTTTTCTGCAAAATCAATCACTGACAAAATGGTCCCTGGTGGAAAAACTTCACGAGATTTTTTGAATTGCAAGTCTTGCCATCGAGCTCTATGGGAATGCTTGGTGTATTTGTAAATTTCTGCCTCAAACTTTCTCAAAAAGTCTATCAGAAAAATTTCGTCTTCTTGTAATTCAATTCTTTTAACACTATCTGCACCTTGAATCGATGTACCGATATATTCATATCTCTTCCATTTCACTTTCATGTTGGACAATGATTGATCATTTATATCAATACGATATTTGTTTTGAAATTTAGTCAAATTTCCACAATCATCGCATTTTTTACCACCAACACATTTCATTTTGTAAAATAGTTCATCGCTTTCTCTTTCACATAGAATTTGAGATATGAATTCACGGATAGTGGAAGGAGGAGGTGAATCTTTCCATAATGTTCTACCGAAATCAAGGAATGTGTCATAATATAACTCAAATTCCACATGATAACGGCAACAACAAGTGTCGTGTACGGTGATAGGTTTTACATACCATGGTTTTTGTTGAACAAAAGCACTGAGTGAAACATGAATTTAACGATTCTCTTCTTTGAACTTGTTGAATAACTCTATCTTAGTGGTTTCCAAGAAATATTTTTCATGTTCTTCGTACTAATTTTGTGCTATTCTTCTTCGCATCACATGCCTTGCAGTTGGTGAAACACGCGAATTGTTCTTCCAATATTCATATATTATTTTTTTAACATTTTCTCCAAGTCTATCTTTGTATGGTTGCCTATAAATAGCTCTCCAACAAGCAAGTTCATCATTTACATCTATTTGCAGCCGAAATTTCCGATGTTTGTGCAAATTTTTTCGCAAGGTTCCCAGTGCTCGTGCCATATATGTTACCATACGATTCTCTTGAGTACTTGATGAAACCATTGCCATCTGTATTCCTCTACATACAATTGAAACATCTTTCTCTCTAGATCTCTTAATTGACTTTATAGCACTACTCATATTTTTTATCACATCTTCCTTTATTTTTTTATCTTTGGTTGATTTTCGAATACCCAATAGTGTCGGAGCTTCTTTTAATTTCCTTAATGATAGGAGACCTTTCAATATTTGAGCCTGAACTGTCACCCGCTCATTTAAGAAATACTTTTCAAAAATGCAGTTAACACGATATCGTATAACATGGTCAACTTTTTTATCTCCATATGTGTGAGTGTCAACATTTTCTAACATCTCATTATCGATAGTGATTTCATCTGTACATATTCGAAAAAATAGTACATATTCAATAAATAACTAAATTAATAAATATATCTATAATTTCAAATATTTTTCAAATTAGTTCATCAAATAAAAATTAAGCTTCACATTTTACATTAGGAAAATTTTAAATATATCAATAGATCATAATATTTACATTTACATATCTGCTTCAATTTCTACTTGAGGTTTATTTTCTTCTTCAATATTTTGAGGAATATCTCTGTCTGTTTACATTAAACAAAATATTTTTCAAATTGGTTCATCAAATAAAAATTAAGCTTCACATTTTACATTAGGGAAATTTTAAATATATCAATAGATCATAATATTTACAGCTTCAATTTCCGCTTGAGGTTGATTTTCCTCTTCAATATTTGAGAGGGCTTCTAACTTTCTTTTGCGAGATTGTCTCGGCTCTTCTCTACGTTCTTCAAGGTCTCTTTTTCGATCATATTTTCTTGCACAAGTTCTTCGATTTCCCATGATAATAGGGTATGAAGTTCAAAAAAATTCTTTCAAAAAATTAGACAATAACTCAATTACAAAAAATATCACAAAAGATTTAATTTAAAAAAATTCAGTTTAAATTTTTTGCAAAAAATACATACTCCAATCAAAACACTTACTTTAAAAAATTCGAGAGAAAAATGTCTTATAAAAATGAAACGAAGCTCAAAAGATTTACTTCAACTCAAAACACATACATACCTCCAAGAAATGTCTTTTGAATGTACGTCCAAGAAATTTTTTTAAGTTCAAAACAATTTTTTGCAAAATCAGGCCGCCTCCAAGAAATGTCTTCCAAAAAAAAAAAATTTAACCCAAAACAATTCTTTGTAAAATCAGTTTGCTTCCAAGAAATGCTCTTAAATCCAAACTTTGAAGAAAAAATTTTAAACCCAAACCAAGATCTTTGTAAAATGAGATGAAGCACATTTTGTATTGCAAAGGATAGGAAATGATGAGCTATTGATGTGATATGTTGTTTAAGCGATCTGTTTGGGTTTTGGGGAATGGACTCCTGCTCGCTGTGTGCGTGAAGATCATAGTCCAGCTGTGTGCGAACCCTGTTGATGTGTGCGCAGGTTGGAAAGGGAATTGGAATTGTAAGGAAGAATTGATGAATGAATGAATGCAAAAGATTGTTAGAGAACTGAATCTGTGAGTATTGTTATATGAATTACTAGTAATTGTTGTATTGTGCATTTCCTGTCCTTAAGCTGTGAAATATTTGTGTATTGTGCTCTTGGATCTAGATCTGTTATGTTCTTTTCATGTACTGTTGTGTTGATGATATAATAAGCATATAACTATAGATCTAGTGCACGTGGATGCGAATAGAAACTTAATTAACCCTGCGCATACAAGGTAATATGGGAATTACAGAAAAAGGACGCAGCTCTGCTTGCCTTACCCATCCTTTCTTAGGGTGCAGAAACCTGGTTCCATCACCCACTCATACTACTTCGGGTGAGACTTTGACCTGCGAAAGCAGGGCACTGTCGAAAGGGCTAGTAGTATAGGGTTTGTTGGCAAACCTTGCTTACCGAACCTGGGTCAGGACCCCTCGAGCCAACATGTAACTTGGGAGGGGTGAACTTCTTCATCAAATTTGCTGAGTATTGTTACATGTGATGTTTATTTCTCTATTATTTACTACTGTACAGTGTTATACAAGAATTTTACATACTTTAACCTCACATAGAAATATGTTTAACTAAGTTAAAAACATTTGTTTCACTTGCAAACTTCAGAGAACCTTATGCACACAATTGAATTATTGTTTGGATACTTAGCACAACAAAACTAATACATTCCATTCAGAACAAATTGGAATCAGAGCTAGGATTTTACTCTCTGTATTGTTATTGTGCAAAGTTTGTTTAACTGTTTGTAAGAGTTTTAATGCTTACTAGGCTAAAGCTTAAAAGAGGAGAAGGTTAATTGGTGAAAGCTCAAAATCCTCAGCCAAGTAGGGAAAGAGTGCCATTATTTACACCTTCAATTTCACCTCAAAGAGAAGCAGAAGAAGCCATAAGCATGACTTCAAGAGAAGGATAAATCCATGAAGAAGTTGATCCCAAGGAGGAAGAAAGAGTATTCAGAAAAGAATTTCTTGACTTGACTGAAATGGTGAGAATCCTTTATCAAGAAAGGAATGAAATAATAGAAGGAGAAGGATCTAAACTTCACAAGGAAGGAGAAGGATCATCAGGAGGCCATAATGATGAAGATAAATCCAATAAGGGTAATGGAGGAAATGGAGACAGTGGAAGTCGCCATCATCACCCTCATCTTCATCTTCATCAACCTCTACTTCATCTTCAGTACACCACAAATCAAAGAACACTAGTAAAAGTCATTTTCTAAAACTTGATGTTAAGTTTGAATTGCCAAATTTTGATGGTGAAGTTAATGCAGAAAAGCTAGATAATTGGATTAGGCAATTAGAGATCTATTTGAGAATTCAAAATTTTCATAATGACGAAACCAAAATCCAATTAGCTTCATTGAGAATGGAAGGTGCAGCTCTTGTTTGGTGGGAATCCAAGACAAAGGAGGAGATCATAAAATATGGTAAGATTATATTATCATGGACTGATTTCATTTCTGCAATAAAACAAAAGTTTTATGAATTATCTGACATGCAGAAAGCCATAATGGACTGGAAAAATTTTAAACAATTTAAAGGACAAAATGTACAAGTGTATACTCAAGAATTTAGAAGAAGATATATTTTACTAGGAGTAGATTTTCATAACCAAGATACTTTACTCAAGTATATATGAGGTTTACATACTTACCTAAGACATACCATTCTCATGTTTAACTCTACAATCCTAGATGAGGTTTGTGTTCAAGCCACACATTTAGAGGCAAGGGGAAAACAAAACTTAGATTGGAATGAGGAAGGTGAGTTTAAAGGCAAATGGAAGAAAAAGAGAAATGCAAATTCTAGAAAAGAGAAGGGAGAATTCTTTTGCAAACATTGTTCTAAAACAAGCCATGATGAGGACCATTGTTGGAAACTTCATCCAGAGTTGAAACCAAAAATTTTTAAAACCAAAGATAAAGCCAAGGAGAAAGGCAAGACAGTTGCAGTAGTTGAACAAGACCTAGGGTCAGAATCAAGAGATGAAACAAAAATCATAGCTATGGGACTAAAGAACTTGAAGGGGAAAGAGAATGAAACTAAACTCAGTTCTAGTATTTCTAACTGTCACATAGAAGCTCCAAGTGAAGAAAAGAGAATTGAATTGTTTCATGTGAGGGTCATTTCCAAACATACCAAGGTTGCACGATATTTGAAATTGGGTCGCAAGTGAACCTTATTTCTGAAGACTTTGTCAAGAAACTAAATCTTGAGACCATTCCACATCCGAAACCATATCCACTTGGTTGGATTTGTAAGGATGCAAATTTACAAGTTTCAAAGAAGTGCATGTTGCGCTTTGCAATAACTGCACATTTCATTGACATCATTGTATTAGATGTTGTTCCGCTTGATATAACAGGTATGGTGTTGGGCAGTCTTTACTTGTATGACAGGAAATCTATCTTCCATCGCCATGAGAACAAGTACCATTTATTCAAAGATGCCAAGGAGTACATTGTGAGAGCTCATCGCAAAAAACTAGACTCTTCTTTATTTAATACAGGGCAAATGAAGAGGCTCATCAATGCAAGCCAAAACTTGACATTGATGATGATTAAGCAAAGAGAAGTTTTGCATAATCCTTTTCATGTAAATGCTGATATATGTAATGATTTGTTTCAATCTGAAAGTAGGTTTTCTTTGAAAGAAGATGAAAATCAGTTGCAGCAATCATCTTTGGTGTCAAATGGTGTTGAAAACAAAGTGTCAGTGCAAGAATTTGCAAAGGTCCAAGAGAGGGAAAATCAACTTAGGAAAGAAGGCACAAGATTCAGCAATGATCATTGCTGGTTTCAGAAATTCATGGTACTATGGCGAGGAAACTTGATTAGAAATCGACACAAGTTCAAAGCAAATTCAGCAAAAAATTGCCATAAGGATAGGATTCAAGGTGAAAGTAATTTTCAGTTTCCTTTGATTATATACCTATGTAGAAACAATATGTTTACTGCAAACTTAAGTTGTTGTTCTGAAAGTGTCGAAAATGTGCAGCATGACAAGGTCAAAGTCAGCAATGTTTGGTCAATGGAATCAAGGAAAAAATTGTCGTTTCGTGAAAAGCTTCAATTAATGAAATCAGGGAAATTTCAGTGGATTAAGATTGGAAGAGTGGGGACGTAGCCTCCTCATCTTCATGTTCAGTAGTCCAAAGAGATTTTGGGGTCCAAAATCTTCCCCAGTGGGGAGGTGTGATCAAGAGATCATGTCCCTTGTTCAAAAATACTTATAATATAAAAATATTAGTTTTTTTGGCCACTATGTGGATATACGTGTTGTACACAATGTGTATGTGTATGTGTATGTGATTGAAGAGAAGCAAAGGTATTGGGTGCTTGAAGGGTAGGGAAACCGATCCGATGTGTGTACATAAAGAACAAAGGTAGAAGTGAGGACCAATTAAGGATAAGTATCGATATTTTATTTCAGTCCTATTATGCAGATGATCTATGATTATGACTTATGATGGTTACATGTGATTTATGATTATGGTTCATGATGATTGCATGTGATTCATGATTTAAATTTATGATGGTTGTATTTCAAGCTAACTAGATGTGATATGTTTATACATGAAGATTTGATCAAACAAATAGTTTGGCTTGTGTGATAGGAAGTAAACAAAAGTGGGGAAGCTCGGGAAAACCCTAGCTATGGCGAATATCGGAGTTTACAGTCATTGAATGGCAGGGAGGTATCGGGTGGAGGGCCATGATCATGGTACTTCATATTGCACCTGGGTTTGGTTTTTTTTTCACAAAGGAAAAATTTGTAATTTTATTAATGATAACAAAATTACATGTTACACTTTGTTGTAATTTCAGATAAGGAGGCAAATAATTTGCATCTATAGGCTAATATACAAGGGGAGTGAAAATTAAGTTTTCCTCCCTTTTTTCTTTTCAACCTTTCGCCATGGACCTGGTGATGGCTCAGTTGTGATAAGTGCAAGCTAATTTTCAACTGTGTTTGCTCCATTGTCCTTATCCGAATCAGAAGTGTCTGAGTTATGCTGTCTTTTGTGTCCTCCACTTTTTGGTGCCTCTTGGTCCAGTGACGTTGGAGCAGTGATTGAAGGCTCTAGCATCTCTTTTTCTTGTGTCCCTGTTTCAGTTGTTGTCTAATTGTTTTCTTCTGGGGTAGCTTCCGTCGCATCTTCTTCCATATCCGGTTCTGTTTTATCAGAGGGATATTTCCAGACCTTTGTAGCTCTTCCTGTCTTTTTCTTTGTTCTGTTGTCTCTTTTAGCTTTTGGACAAGTGTTTTGTAAATTCCCTGTATTCCTGCATATTCTGCATCTGAAAGCAGTGTTCTCATAGTCGAGATGCTGCGTCCATTTTTGTTGTTTGTGAGTCAGCAAGATGCATTCTGGAAGCCCCTTGCTGAAATCCACTTCCACGCAGATGTGTGAAAAAGTGTAAACCCTCTCCTCCATGCGTTTGTTATCCGTTTTAATGTAACACCCAATCATGTCTTCAATGCTGCCCAATACATCTTCATTCCAGAAATGAAGTGGGAGGTTGTAAAGCTGCACCCAAACCGGCATTTTGGAGACCTCCATGGTATTTTCATCAAAATCTAGAAACCATGGTGTGGTGAATAGTCCGGTGGAACCCCAGAACCATGGTCCAGATTTTTGAATGTGTTCTATGGCTTCCAAGGATAAGAATTTAACAATGAAAAACCCTTTTGAACAGAGGTGTATTTCACATTCCGTCGTCCAGTTAGTGAAGATCCACTAAAAAATCTCCATTGGTTTTGGCCATAAATAGTTGAATCTACATATGAGCGCTTGTGATTCAAAGACAGATCTGTGGTCATCAATCTCAGGTAATTCAATCTACAGTTCTGGAATCTGGTTGAGCTATTCTACAATATACGGTTTAGGGGCATTTGCTGTCTGTTCTGTAGGAACAGCAGATTTGTTTTTCCCCTTAAGAATGTTCTTATAGGATGTTCCTTTGGGGTACTCATGGCAGGTAGAGTTTGATCCCCGGGGTCCCTGAGCGTTGTGCAGCTCAACAGCACCCCCTCTCAATCGCAGATTGAGATGGATGGTGGAAGCATGGCAGATACCATAATCCTTGAGAATGTTGGAATCCTGTAGCAACCTCCCTCCATAAATGAGGGACTGTTCCTGACATGGGTATCCAATGGTTTGCCCAATAGTTTTCTTCAGGTTTGTACCCTGTGCAAATGCATGTATCCAAACCAATATACTATTCCCCATAGGGGTTTTGATAAAGATCTAAAAACTACGTGGACTTACCTGATTTTTGTTTGCATTGGTGTTGTTTATTGGCTCTGGCTGTTCTTGATCTGTCTGCTTCAATGTTGTCTTATCAGCGGCTAGTCTCCCTTTGCGCATGCAATGATGGGCGGATGCCCGAGTGCTACCCACCGGCGAGGATCCGCAAATAAATTCATCAGCTAGCATACTAACCGGAGCGTAGGGCTCACGGCCACCAAGAGTTTTCATAACTAGTGAAAGTGCATGAGGGATGTCGCGCTTCGCGGCCTTCGGCGGAAGGACTCTGCCACACCCACCAGAGCACCAATAGCGTATACCAACGCAGGAGTCTCGCATAGCATCTCCGACCGAGTATGATGGCCTATGAAAAAACACAGTCCACCGTTCTAGTCTGCAGGGGGTCGCCGTGAAAAATGTGCACCATCCCTCCCCTGTTTCCTTTTCATTCGTCGCGTAGTCACGACAAGGTAAATACCAGGTCCACTGCCCCTCAGATGCATCACCGCCGGGAACAGCAGGGGAAGCACTGTGCTAAAAAACATGGTAGCAACTTCTGATCGACAAAAACCAGCTTGCAGCGGTGGCTTTGGACGCAAGAAACCCTAGGGCAAAATCACTTGCGCTCTCCATCTTTTTCTATCAAAAAAATCAACTCATTAATTTATCATTCTTAAATTATTACATTTTTCCATTTAGTACCTCCCTTTTTACCCCATATTATCCCCCCTAGGTATACTAAAGAATGTGTGCCATGTCGCCACCCCTTGTTGTTTTAGCCCAGAAAATGGGGTCATCAATTTCAAACTTGAATATCTCACAAACCAAGAGGCCTCTCGGGGCATGCCACATATCATCGGAAACATATCAACGAGGAAAATCCATTAGGAATGATTTCTGAAGTAAAATCAATGATTTTCTACTTCAAAATTTTTGACAAGTTCGGGGTATATCAATTGACCAAGGAACCGAAGCCTAGAACTTAGAGTTTCCAACCATCCAACATTGTGGCTTCCAACTTGATGTAATCTAGACAAATATAAGAAGTGTTCATTAATTGTTTGACATTAATGACTAGTGCTTTAGTCAAAATCAAACCTCGGGGTTGACATCAATGACAACACCATTCAAACAACTATATATGACAAAAGACACACTCAATAAAGTAAAAATTCACACCCCTAATTTGTCAAATTTTGGAAAAATTTATAGTTTATGAGCCTTCGAGGTTTATAGAAATCTTTGAATCAATACAATACAATACTAACAGAGAGAAAAAAAACATCAACCAAAACACATATTCATCCTTATTCTTTGTTGAATGCAAATGAAAGAAGCATTTTCAAAGAAATTTTGGATACTATTTACAATACTCAAAGTTTGCAGCTACCTACTAAAATAAAGTGCAATTTCCTGAAGAGAAATTGATCTGTCGTGAAATAATAAAAATAACTAATTTCCATTTTTTTTTCAAAAATATATTCATAATATATATTAATCTGAAATGTATATGAATAAAAGTATATTATATGGTAAAGAATATTTATTAAAGTGTACTAAAAAAAAAAAAAAAAAAAAAAGAGAGATAAATTATATGTGTGTGTGTGTGTGCAATTCATTCAAATTCTGAATATAAAATTAATGTGCTATTTGAAAATTAATAATAAAATATTTCAATGTCAACTATCCATATATTATATATGATTAAACAAAAACAATTATATATATATTATATTAAGCAATTGAAAAAAATATCTTATGATTAAAACATTTCAAGTAGTATCACTATTCTAATTTTTTTTTCATGGTAGATTTTTTGGTCAACTTTGGTTAAAATCCAATAAAAAAGTGCTCAAGGGAAAATTTCAAAGTGTTTGAACCAATATATGCCTTCAAAAATGCAATTTAAACAATGAAAAATGACTACAACTTGTGTAATTTTTCATTGTTTAAATTGTATTTTAGAATGCAAAACCAGTATAGGTCCATATTAACCACATATTAATAAGTATTGAATGGAATCAAATTTCTTAAGATGTAAGCCTCTTTTAAAGTGCAAAAACTTGAAAGAGAGATTTAGATTTCAAGAGATTTAATTCCTTTCAACACTTGCTAAAATCCATAATTAAAATAGATCTATATTAATATTTATAAAAGATGAAAATTAAAAATGCGCATACTTTATATTAATCAAGGATTGAAAGATTCAACTACATCACTTACTATTTTAGTGTATAATAATTTTAATTGTCATTATTATGTCACTGTCGTTAGGCAGCGGTGATATCTAGTGAGTGATCACGCTTGAGCATTAATTTGCTCATACATAAATATTTTCCTCCTTCGTACATAAATTTGTTATAGATTTCTAATGTATACATTAGGTTTTCGAGTCCCTAGGCAGTGACGTTGGTCGGTCATCACCACCATGGCTCCAAAGCCCCAAGCATGACATCATTGTTGTCCTCGCCCTCCGCTCTTTTGTCCGACTATTTGAAACATATAGCAATCGTTGTTAATTTGTGTGTATATTAATTTTTTGTGTGCTCTGTTTTTTGTTTCTCTAGTTATACACTGAAAGTTGTAGCCTCCAGTGTGCTCTCACTAAGTGAAGACTTCAGATTCGAGATGTGTACCTTAAAAACCGTTCGAAACCATATATAAGATCATCTCATCTGCCAAAAGTAGTTGAGTTCTTTTATTTGTAGGGACACTAAAATATTTTCCTAAATAGTCAAAACTTACAATCCTCTAAAATTGAGATCTAGGCACAAGTCAAAAATTTATATTCAACCAAAAGCCCATTGTCATGTCAGTGTTATACATGTAGAGCTCAAATTCTTATGCACAAAACTATCATGATACTTTAACTCTTCAACTCATCCAATCAAATCCTTCACCTTTAGCTTCGTTGATGTGACGCATTTCTAAGTGGCATTATGAAGGAAAATGGAAAATGTTTTTTTTACAATAAATACATTGGGTGTTGAGTAGTGTGGTTACTTTTAAAATGAATTGTTACATTATATTAATTTTCATTTTATTTTTCTATTATCATACATTAATTTGGTGTTAAGTTATGTGGTTATTTTAAAATAAGTTACAGTATTTATATTCATTTCCATTTCCATTTTTTTTTAAGTTATTGAAATTAGTTTAGTTAATAGTGGTTAGCACTAAAAGTCCCAACAAAAATTAAATGAATGATCGATGAATTTAAAAATATATAAAATATGTATTTATGTTTTCAAAAGTGACATTCAAAGCATGGAGGATATAATCATAAATTAGGTGAAAATTTAAGACAATAAAAATAAAATTATACAATCAAGAGCTTCATTTCTAATAGACTAGAGATTCAAATGTCATGTAGAAGCTTAGAATTCAATTAAGATAGTAATATAAGCTTGTATTGTAACAATTTAATGGATAAATAGTGATGATAAAATTTTCAAATTCCATCCATGTGGTAGTATATGATAAATTAACGAGTTTTTTTTAATCAATATCTTACTATTTGGATCTTCTCGCACCATGTTCTCACCATGTTCCCACCTTGGTTTCATAACAGCAATACTTTTTAAATTAAATTAATTTATATTTATCATAATTTCAAATTTATTATATATTAAAAACTTCAAGTCTTTCACTGTAATTTCTTTTTCTTCCTCCTAGATGTAGTACACCATTGAAATGTTTGAATAGTTAAGACCGTGCCCTTTCTTATAATAAGTCATAGATTCAAAAGTAAGTACCTTATCCTACAAATAAGTCTCTTATATCAAGTTTTATTTTCTTAAATTGAGATAATTATTATTATCAATAATATATATCTATTTTAACTTATAGAAAAAACTCTTTCAAATATAAATCTTTCTTTTAAAAATTTAATCTTTAAATATTTATAATAAATACAGAATTAATATAAACTTATATTCGTTTTTAATATATACATATTATATATCAATTTTATATTAAAAATAGTATGTTCACATATAAGCCCCTAGGTCAAAGCAAGAGCAATGACATTGTTCTTGTTTTTATAACTATAAAAAATGTTAAATAAATATTATAGATATAATTTTAACATAATCTTCTCCAATGAAGAAGGGTACCTCTGGATGTATCTCAGTTAGGACCGCTGATGAATTCTAAGGAGAGTTAGTGTCACTTTAAAATGTACATGACTACTAACATCAATGCTATTGTTAAGCTATCAAGATTTTATTCTTCGGTTATTAAAGGTAAGTGAGTTATTAAAAGTGAAATACAGGTGGGTTGGTTAGTTACTAATACTAACTTAATACCCCTCTGGATGTATCAAATTTAGGACCGCTCATGAATTCTAAAGAGAGTTAGTGTCACTTTAAAATGTACATGATTACTAACATCAATGCTATTGTTAAGTTATCAAGATTTTATTCTTTGGCTATTAAAAGTAAGTGAGTTATTAAAAGTGAAATACAGGTGGGTTGGTTAGTTACTAATACTAACTTGAAGGATTAAGGGAATATGGTGGATTGCATGGAGTGGAATATGGTGGATTGCATAGAGTGTTTGTAAATTAAGAATCAAGATATATTTCAGTGATTGTTTTCAGTGAACGTTAACCATCATTATATGGGTGATTAGGAGACTAAAGAAGTAAAAATAAACGTCATCACAGAGATATTCTTTACATATATATTAAAAGAGTTTCTATTTATAAATACCATTCTATTTATAAATAGAATGTGATCACTGAGATAACCATAAGTTAAAAAAAAGTCTAGAGATATGACAAAATCATTAGCAGTATTGATAACGGAGTGATCGAAAATAATATGACATCAAATCATAACCGAGGAACCTATAATATCAAATCAAATCATAACCAAGGAACCTATAATATCAAATCAAAGACTAGCACTCCAAAATCAATTTTCAGATTAACAAAACTTTTGAGGTAAATAATGCTTAGAAAGCACTTCTACCTTATTTAAATTAGGCATCTTTATTAAAATGCCTAAAATTGGTGCATATCCTTAAAATTGAGAACAAGCATAGAAAATAAAGCGATTATCAACGCATCACAACAATCTGAGAGATCCTTACAATAATAAAAAAGTACGGTCAAGCGTGGACCCTGTTGTTTCCTAATTTATGAACATTAATTCTAATTAGTTTCTAATTAGTTGCTTGTATTTGTAGCTTGACCTTTTAATTCTAGCTATTTGCAGAATTTCTCTTCTTTACTGATGATGCAAAAAATTTCTAGGTGTTGCATCTATTCCATCACAATCACCCCTACATAATGTTCTGCTAGTCACTATCCGGCATCTCGCTATACCCTGCCTATATACGTGTGGTTGTAGACAGAAGCCATAATAAATGTCACTTCAACATCCATCAATTTGATAATATTCATATTTGAAGAGGGCAACATTCACCAATTCACCAGAAAGTGCATCCTCATGTAGATGACACTGATAAATGATAGGATAAAAAAAATGTTTGGTTTTTAAAAGTCCCAAAAAATTTGGAACCTGGATTATTAGAAGAAACAAATGGCCTTCAGGCTGCTAGAAGCAATGCTCCTAAAAGTGATAATACTAACAATGAAATGTTTGTACAATCAACTGTGCCTCTGTTACCTGTTTCATCAGCTGTGCCTCCGTTATATGTTTGGAAACTGCCACCAGTTGTATTTGTAGCAAGAACCAACACAAACCAATTGTCTTCTAAAGCTACACCTGCTGATACAAATTTGGTATCATTCACGTATTCGAAATATTGCGAAGTTACAATCGTGTAATTGTTGTATGCTATCGCTGGATTTGAATCAGGAACACAATCAGGAAGGATAACTCCATCCCTTGTATTAGATATGTTAAGATGGCAGCTATCCAGTAACTGTGGATAGTTTGAAAATTGAGGTTCAGTGCCAGGAACAGTATCTTCACCAGTAGCATTATTACAAGATTGACCTTTGAATTGTTCTGCAATCTGCTCAGCCAAACAAGCAGCATTTTCATTTTCTGTCAGAACTGGCAGCTTCCTTTCTTGTCTAAATTTGTTAATATTTTCCAATAGTGTGCTTGCAGGATCTGCAGTTCAGATTATCTCAAAGTCAATAAACATCCATATGCAATCATACTGCACTGACTAAAATATTTGATTCCACTGGAGATGCATTAGCTTCCTGCTAAAACAAAAAATAGAAAACAGACAATAGTAGACACCATCCAACATTCATTAACCACGAAGACACTTCACATTCAATGCTTTAGATCTCACTGGCTTGAAAATGGAATTGACTAACTGAAGCTCATACTACATAGGTCCAAAAAACGCATAATGCTAATGATCTCGGGAGTGGATAGACTTTATGGCGACCATTAGACCATCACAATTGCAGTTCACAAACATAAAGCATTATAGGATATAGTAAATGAAAATAATCTGGATTTGTCCATTATTTATGTGGAAATTCAAAATGGAGGAAAGAAACTACCATCTTATTCTAACTGTGTTTACAAGGACAATAACAAGGCTTCAAAAGTGCCCAAAAGTAAATAAGACTTTAGTAGCCAATGGGATGTCGGATTTTCCGATGAGGTTGATTGCTTGTTAGGCCATCCACCATGATTTCAATCTGAGGGAGGTCTCCCACTCCAACTGGCATCAATAGGGCCACGCCCCAGTCGTGGGTAATTTTGACCAGACCAATAACCTGTCATAGTATCTTAGCTGAATGTAAGTATGATGCTTTATTAATATCCCATTCTCTATATTTGTAGTTGTCCTTTTTGTCTCATAAAGTCAATATAGTCACATTCCCTATTTACATCATAACTTTTGTCTCATCCAAACTAATACGGATTATTCGTAAGACAGGAGAGGGATGCCTCTTCATAACAAGGAACGGAGCTAGAGAAATGAAGCTGCAAGTGTGTAAGGCACTAAAAAATGTATCATGTGGACACGTGGTTAGAAATTGATTTCACAAATTCTAATATGCACGCATTCAGTAATATTGTTTGTCTACATACATGTTGGTATCTGTGTTATAACCTGTAAAATAGGTTTACTACTGTCCACAAAGCTATGTCCACTAACTGAGGCTGACAGCTAGACTCGGATGGTCCAAAGTATCATATCATTATTTTGTTTAAAGGAGGCTATAGCTGCCTCAAATCCTTGGCTTCCATCTTTATATATCCTGCATATGGCATGAGGTTCCTCGCTTAAAAAACTGCCTGTGTGCAAACACAATCTCAATCTCTATGTTGGGTAATGATTTTCCTTTTGCATTTAATCAGAACGCAAATACATATTAATCTACTTGAATGCTATGAAGTAAGGTTCAAGAGTTGAGTGCATTTACTTTCTTGTTTGAGATTCTGAGGTTAAATTTCACTTTACAAGTTAGTGAATTTCACGTATGTTTTGTTGCAATAAATATAGCTTTAAGATAGAATACGTATTTTCAATTTTTTAAGTAGAATTCATCTCAGTATTACGGGTATAATAAATTTCCTTTTCAAGATATATTAGAAAACAAGACCAAACTAGAGTTGGGTTTGTGACCACTCAACCTGCAGTGAATAATTGTTCAAACAGTTGACATCAGATGAGACAAGGAGAACAGTCGCACCTACAAGGGTAAGGAAGGTAACAGAGAAAGAGGCAAGCATTGTTCTAGGATCTCACAGAATTGGGATAATTGCCAATTTCATTCTGAAGAATGATGATTGTCAAGTTTTTAAGAATAAAGAATTAATTGATGTTGTGACTACAAACTCTTTATATAGTGTGGATTATTTTGGAAGGAAGATGGATCTGGAGGCTTGTCTAATGTGTTTTAATTTGGTTTGAATAAAAAACAGGCAACGGTCATGAAAGGATCTCCTACACAACCACCTCACTCACATTTTTTTCCCGTCTGTTTTCACCAAACATTATATTTGCAAGTAAGACTGAAATTTTAACAGCATGATAGCAAGGAAAGGGATGTGCTTCTCTCTCAAAACAATATACATTATCAGAGATATGTGTCTAAAGTTGGACAAGCAGCAAATAGCGAAGCCCTTCATGGAATAGGTCAGACTAAAGATTCTCAGGAAATAGATAAGAAGAATCCCTATCCCATCAAAGTTGAAATATCTTTTGAACTTTACAAGGTATAAAAACACAACAGATGATTGAGCGCAATGAAGAAACAAAAATAATTTACTGAGCAGTCGGTCAGGAGGCCCCAACAGGAAGAAGATATCAGAGGTGCCAACCAAGTTGGAAGTAGTAGATCTATATCCATTTGTTTAATAAATATTTGGTTAAGAAAACAAAGACTTCCTCTAAGATCTTGGTCTTTGTCTCGTCTTATTTTTCGAGGAAGTTCCTGTAGAAGTTGAGTTCATAAATTGATTACTAGGTCAATCAAAATCAACAAAACTCATGGTCAGGTAATATTAAATATAATTTGTTAGACAAACAAAATTCATGGCTAGGTAATGGAACATATTGAAGATTATGGAATTCATTCTCGATCCACCTATATCCAGTATGTCTGTGCTATAGTACAACATGTGGGAAATGTGTGGCCAAATGACATGTCTTCAAGTAATGCTGCTCAAAAAAGCACCCGTTAAAAGCATTAGTTCAGGGTTACATCTAATATCATATCAAGGCTTTTTGACTATTGATCATGACAAGGATTTGATGCATGTTATAGGCATGTGATAATAATCAATACTGGCTTAGATTCCTTCAATATTCGGAGCATCTCCCCACTATGGTTTTCAATTTCTTTGGTTTACATTTCTATCCATTGGAGCTGTTGCATTAACATGGACCCCATATTATTGCACAGCTGCAAATACCTTAGCCAAAGCCTCTTGAACCGTATATACAAGTTCAGACAAAGGTTACAACTCCAGTAAACCATGAACACCCCCCAATCTGTAAAAGAATATCGATGGAGAATAGATGACCACCCTCAGGCCCATATGATAATGCCATAATACATATACTGTGGGCAATAGTTGGTATCCACCTATAAGAAATGATTGCATCGATATACAAAATAGCATGGCTAGTTAACCAGAGTTAGGTGCAAAAAACAAAAATTCGAAGGTTCCCCAAGAGTATCCATAGCACCTGCATGCCAAGTGGAACCTGAATTCAACATGCATTCCAAGATAAGGTTTTTTATGATCAACCATAATCAACCTTAAAAAGGTCCTTCATACTTGTAATTTAACCATGTTCATCATTATACATGAAAAATAACAGTAAAATTAATTCTTCTACCATATAAAAATACCCTTGAATTATAAGGCAAAACCATGGCACAACTGCCAAGTTTCAAATCTAAAAGTTCAACCAAATAAGCACAAAAATTACTCTAACTACCCACTGACTTTTCCATGCTCAGTAGCAGCAATAAAACAATTTGGTGAAGTTAAACTGCTCCACATGAGGCTGAGTTGCTTATAAGAGGAAGAAATCTCTGAAAAGACCCCTATTACCTCAGAATGTTTGATGCTTCAAAAATGCCAAACTGAGGTCACTAACAACCCACTAAACCCACTCACAGCTAAAGCCTTCCATAAATGTGTTGCTTTATGGCAAGAAATGCATTGTACTTTTGTAGTAGCAGTTGCTGGCACAAGACTAAGGACAAGAATCTGATCTCTAAATGTCCTGTGATCTTCCTAAACAAAGCTATGCACAACTATTTTCATGTTTTACAATCTTCTCATCCATAGCTCTGTGGTACCAAAAGCTCACCTTTAGTCTTCATAACCGTGGATCTCAACATTATATACAATGTGCAATAATTGTTATCCACCATAAGTGGGTAACCCCTAGGAGAATTTTTTACTCCCCATTGGTCAGCCCACTAGCCAGCAGCCCTATGATAATCCACATATAGCTTTACTTCAGAGCTCTCCACCTACGCTCCAGTCAATGCTCTATCCCATCTGGCATACTTCTTGAAAGTGGGTGATCTGTCAAAAGGTACACTAACCATTTCTGTAATCATGTGCTTTCATTTAATGCTTGGGGGCATAAATATGTGTCACATGCCAAGCTGGACGACTAACCATTTTTTATTGTCCCCTTGTTCTCGTGCTTCAATTGGGAAATTATCCTTTGCCCTTAGTGTAGTGTGACCTCCTTTGAGGTCTTCCTTTAGGAGGGGCACTAATAGGAGGCATTGATTGATATAACATGCCCAATGTAATCCATAGTTTCCACCTTCCATGTTTCGCTTAATGTCCACCTCCATTATTTGGGTTGATTGTCATTTGTCATTGGGACTAGCACCCTATATCCTCATCTATGAGTCAAGGGTTGGAAATTAGCCCTAAGAGATCGATACAACTAAAAGCAAGATAAAAGCATATGAAGCCACCAATAAAGAAAATAAAAAATGCGAAGAAAGTTGACAAAATAAGCACATCAGAAAAAGCCTAGCATGAGATCTACCACCCTCATTAAACATCACCCAATTCCTAAGCATTTCATGCTCTATCTAAAACAAAGGAACTTATGAATGTCCCAACCTCGATGAGGGATAAAATGCCACATCTTTGAGCGGTATTGGAAAAGCATAAAGTAAGTTGGGTCTCCTAAGCTATGCAATAAAGAAAAATTACTAAAGTGAAAGGCACACCAGAGGTGTGAAAAAAGCAAGACGAGGAAAGGGGTACGTCATATCTCCATGATTGCTCCCTCTTCACATCATTATACTTAGAGATGTTGGACCTCCTTCAACTGTTACCATGGCTATGGCCATCTTCTTTGAACTCTTGCCCATTCCATGACCACCTTTATCACATGTATCTATGGATTGATGGGTCTACCTGTGAAATGTCCTTTCCCTTAGTGGATGGAAGCACCTAATAGGGTTAATTGCATAATCATCCCTCACACAAGTTTGCATGCAAATCCTAAGCTAGAAAGACATTTGAAGGCAAGGTCTATGTGAAGTATTTTTGTATCCCATTGAATATGGTCCACTATAATACTTCCATGGTTTTTGTCCCCAATTATGTTCAGCTCACTTGATCTTGAGGGTATGTTTTAGGTGGTTCATCACACACGCAGCAAAGATCCCTTAAGGGATGGCTTGACACCTTTCTAGCACAATGAAGGGGATGTCTAGCCCTGTTTTGAGAGCCCATATCACTCTACAACCAAAACATTGCCAACCTGAGATGAGCATTGGGCTTTGAGGATCCTCCACATGGCTTTATGCCCCATGCTACGCCTCTAGATGCTACAATGTCAAGCCAAGAAGCCAAGGCGTTGGCTTGATTGATGGAGTACACAAATGGACTTAGGATGCCCCACGCTAACCTTCACTTTGTTTGATGGATGTTGCCTTGTTTCAGAACCTAGATGATTATGGAGACCACTTGAGATCATTTGAGATGCCTAGCACACCTTATTTTGATGCCAATGTTTGCTCCTAGGGCTACCACGTCACCCATGCATGCCCTAGAAGGGTGGCTTGAGCCTTCTTGATGATGACGTCATGGTGGAGGAGATGTCACTTGGAGATGTACCCATGCACTTTGGTGATGTCCCTTAGAGTGAGGAGCACTCTTAGACCCACTTTATCACTTGCTTAATGGAGATGTCCATTTTTGGAGGATGATGTCATGTTGGAGAGCCTTTCCTCCCACATGTGTGGAGGAATTGAGATTTGTTTCTTATGTTTTGTCATTTTGTAAAGCTATCTTAAGGATGACTTGTGACCTTAGGCCTACTTGAATGCTCCAAACAAATTTTTACGGCTTTTTGTTGTAAATTTGCGAAAAGTGACTTGGTTTCCCTCATATAAATAGATGGAAGTCACTTTCACTCATTCATCATCACACATACTCCTCTATTCTCTCTTCAGCAAATGCGCACTAGTCCTCTTGTCTTTTTCTCTTGGTCACTATGGATGAATGATGGACAGAATTATCTTGGGAGGGATATTTTTGCATGGAGAGACTATCTTTTGATTAATGAAGTGATTCTTGATTGAATGGCATAAGTTGATTGTCATTTTTCTTCCATTTTGAATACATTTTTCTAAAATTAGGGTTTCTATTGTGCCATATTAAAAAATGCAAAATCTTTCATGAAATCTCATTTCTATATGCCATGCCAAATTTGTCATTCAAGAATCCATCAAAGGAACTTGTTGCATGCATCCTTTAACCTTAAGTCTCTTACTACAAGAAGTCGCTATGATTTCCAAGAAAAGATACTTAGACTTCCACCCTCTTCATCCAAGTCTTTCTATCATTGACCTCATCCTCTTTGACTCCATAGCACAATTGAATAGAGGCACAAGTCTACTTGTGGGATCACCTTGTAAATTTACCTCTTTTCCTTATTTCTTGGTAACTAGGGTTAGGGTTTGGTCTAAATTTGCATTTTATAGCAAATAAATTTACAAGGTGATCCCACAAGTAGACTATAATGTGTGTGTATGTTATTGTTCTATTAGTAAGAATTTCATTTAATAAATTTGAAAAGGGGAAATCTAGCATTAATTGCATGCTTTACCCCTAAATAATAAGGCTAACATCTTGATATTTATTGTTGTTATATGCATATGTATCCATTAAAAACTTAAATTTAACTTATCCCTTGCTTACCTCTGTTATAGCCTTAAGCCCTTTGTTGATTTTAACATTAAAGGCTATTTCTTTGTTTTTATATGCTTATAACAACCTTCTTCTAGTCCATCGAGGTTGGTGGAAAGTGTATTTGAACACTTATAACTCTTAACCTTCAAGGTTTTTCCAGTACCTTCTCCCATAACCATTGGACTCTTATCACCTATGAACCCTCATTTGTTGAAGATCTATTTAGGTGATTTTATATGCAAGTCCCTTCGAGAGTTATGAGGCTTGGAGCACTAGTCATCTAACCTCTAAGCCTTGTCCAAGAAGATTCCTTTTTGGGGATAAAATCCACCACTAAATACTAGGAGAGATGCCACTAAGGTGATAGTGATGGTTGATCGCACTGTTGTCTAGTGAGGCTTACTAGGCCTTCTAGATTTTGCGGTAATAATAACCCAATACAGACTCTACTATAATTACATAAATTAAGACCAAAATTTTGTAGTCTGCTTAATTTCCAACTTTTTGGCCTATATAGCTAATTGTTATACATGTAGATTAATTGTTAGAAAGATGTCAATTATATACATGTAGATTAACAATTAGAAAGATGTCAATTATACCCACTATAAAAATGTTGTTGTGACCGTTATGTTCTAAGTAGCTAACAAGTCATTGGTTTTTCCTTTGCATTACAGCTATTCATCTTATATTATCAAGTCTCATGGGCCTATATATTGGTACAAAGTCTCATGGGCCTATATATTGGTACAACCTACAAGCTTCAATTTCCCATGCTATTGATTTGTGAGATCTTCATGCCTACAACATGGCATTGTTTTTCTATTTTTCTCAACTTGCCCTTTGTTGTCACCCCAACAACCTCCCTTTATTTTTCTAAAAACTAAAGGGGCCCCATGCAAAATTTTGGAAATATCGCCTTGGTTTGCATTTCGTTTCTTATTTTGAGTGATTTTTGGTTTGTTTAATTTTCCATTTTTGATATCTCCAACGCATCTGTCTCGTCGAAACCTTTCCAATGATATAAAGTTTGCCTCATTTCGACCCCCGGATCAAAAGTTATGATCATTTGAAGATTTGCATTTTATACTGGTTCGATGAGGTGGCATGACATGTGGCAACCTACATGGCATGTTGACATGGAAAATGACATGCCATGTCAACCTGTGTGGTGTATGACATGTCATCAATGCCACATGGCAAACCTCGTTGTTATACCTGCCTAAAATCCCCACTAACGCGGTGATGACTAGGATCATTTACGTGACAATCAGAGGATCAGGGTGAAACACGGTCAAATTCATTTTTTCTCTCGGATATTAAATTCTCGAATTTGTGTTTTAATTAATTTATTTATTATTTTATTCTAATTTTTAATTATTCTAATCCTAGTGATTTGTTTTAACAAGCTTGGGCTTGTTTGAAAATTTTTGTAGGTTAAGGGTTGCACCATTAACTCACCTAACCTTTTGATTAGTTGGTCCATCATTTCTATATGATCATTTAGTTATCTTCAACACTTTCATTATCATTGCTTTTCATTCCTATTAAGTCTAGCCATCATCTTTTGAAATCTTTTATTCAGTTATTATTATGTACCCCATATTTTTTGTGTCTCTTCTATTAATTTGTCAATTTTGTCCCCCAATTCTTTTCATTCCTCTCAACGTTATCGAGGTGGTCCCTTACGTTGTTGACTTCATCTCCACTACAATTCACATTAACTTGGAACTCATCATTATTAACCATTTTGGCATTTGTCTTCTTTCTTGCAAACTTCATCTTAACTTAATTTTAAATACTATGTATATGAAGTTTTAATATGTAGATCTTTTTCGCAATTGATTTTGAAAGAATAAAATTTTATATATCCCTCAAAAGTTGAATAGGATGAAATTGAAGGTCGTAACTTAATGTATCTACAAAACTTGAATAGGACAAATTTTAACTCAGATGACTTCTCAAGTCAACTTCTTTGTCATTTCATTCCATAATCCTTATTGTGATTGTCTTCATGGCATTAGGGACAGGGTGTTCCACACTTGATCGATGGCTGGTGGAAAAAGTGGTTACATACAACATGAACACGGTAAAGGAAACATTAGGAGGGTAAGATGCATGAGTTGATGGGCTAAGAAAGAAGGATGGTATAGCAGCTTATAACAAAAAGCATAGGCATGGTAAGCATGGAAAAGGTAGGCAGTACAACAAAACCTAGTGGAATGCAAGAGTATTGCACACATGGAAAAGAAAAAATGCACAGATGAAAACTAGTACAACGGTTTGTGAAAGTACAAAATTGAAAAGACTATGGAAATTGGCGTACAGTGGATGAATTGGCATACCACTGCAACGACCCCATGCCCAATCATTACACCCTCATATCAATGTAATAAAGAGTACAAATAAAGAAAAAGATGATCTACAAATATCTAATAAAATATTGAATAAATGAATGATGATGATTTACAATGAACATCATGATGGTGAGTGTATAAATATACGTTGATTGGTCACGAGGCAAAGAGGTGTAACCCTTGTTCTTTTACTATTATTTCATTATTATTATTATGTTTTATGATTTAAAAATGTTTGCTACAACAATGCAAAGGCTCGTGTCTTGAAGTATTTGATCCCTCCTAGTAGTTGATAGATCTAGGGTTAAGATAGATTTGAGTTGGTTTATATATATCTATATATGTTTGTGTTGATTATTTTATTGATTAAGTGGACATGAATTTCAAGTGATTTTTTTTTCTTCTCACTCACTATGTCGCAATGTTGAGAATACAAGGATAATTTACAACTAGAAATCTAGTCGGACTTAGTTGGACTAGAAGGGAAGACTTCACATCAACTCCGCCTTAAAACAGACCACTCAAACTAATTGAGCTAACCCATTGGATCAACTCAGATGACTTTATATGTGTGTGCATTTTATAACTAAAGGGAGACTAATCAATTAATATTTTCTTATTTTCTAAATGCGTACTTAAGGCCAAGCCAATGATTAATATTTTATGGTTTTTCTTAAATGGTAGATGTCAGCTCAACGTTGAGCATGGCAATTACACATCTAACTCACACCTGCTAAGTGCAATTATTCCTTCATTCACACCTCCAACATTGAGATATGCTCAGTGATCTGTTTTTTCCACAAGGGTAGAAATACCCATTCTAATTATTTTTACTTTAAACTAATCAAGTCTAGCCCATTGTTAAACTCCTTTGATTTCCACACCAGAAACGATGAAGGCTAGAAATTTTCATTAACGATTTCATGTAAAGATAATTTTCCTGGCCCAATACAGATGCATGGCAAGCTTTCGCCTTCTCAATTTTCAACTTCACATTGTACCACAACTTTGAAAAATTAAGGCCATGTAGTGAGATATGAATTCCCTTTGACACTATTACCCCACATGTCAACAAGGGTACATATACTTATCAGTGTAGCATCCACCACCACTGTAAGCCCAAGGTCACAAGTTAAAATCCATGCAAAAACCATGTGAGGCCCTATATTAGGCATCCTAGACCTATGTCTGTCATTGAGTTTGTATTCAATTTCACTTCAGGTTACTCTTGTCCTGTACAAGATTGCAGAGTCGCAGGGAAACATTCTTGTGCACTCATTTTTATAAGAAGCTTGCATTTGTAGGGGTGATTACCAATGTATGGGCTAGTCGAGCCTGCGCCAAGGTGCACCTATGTCATTCCACACGGTTAGAGTCTATCAAGTCTGTAGGTGACCTTGGTCTTGGTGCAATACTCCTCATGACAAAGCATAGCGGTCTCTCTTGATAACATTTCACGTTTCTGAAGAAAATTCATGATTCCCAATGCAAATTCGTCTTGATGATCAAAAAGTCAACCCAATCTCGAACTATAAAGTTTGATGAGAGGATTCATGCCACATGGATTTTTTCAAAGCCAGGCATCCAATGGCTAGTTACAAGTTGGTCAACGAGTCAGAGAAAGTTTCCAGGGGGTAAAATAGGCAAATTATTGGGCAAAATTAAACATGCATTACACCAAACATGATCAACATGAAGATACGAACAAAACCTATGTGTCAGATTTCATAGATTAGTTAAGGCATTATAGAACCAACACAGGGAAGTGATGGCGTGGCATAGAGGGTGATGATGTAGCAATGTCCTAGGTTATGTGGAAAATCTGAGGCATGCTTAGGATAGATCAAGACCACCAAAGTAAAACCTAGGTTCGAGATTTTCCAAGTAAGCAAGGGCATTGGAGATCTAATAGCAAGGTCACCAAGTGGAGTTAGTAAAGATGAAGTCAAGTGAAAGTCAAGTTGAACTAGCCGTTGGAGGTCAAACTAGTTGTTGGGGATGAGCAACTAGCCGTTGAAGTCAAGATGGACAGAGAAGTTAAGGAATGGACCAAGGAAATAGTCATTACAACCATAATTCTTCATCAAAATGACCAAGTCAAGTTCTCAATGAAGTCATACCACCTTTTTGTGCGAGTCAAATTATTCATGGGCTGGAGGAGTGGAATGTTGGACAAGAAGAAGCTACTATTTTGACTCTTGACCATTGGTGACGACTAACAAAGGGTATTTCTTGACCAAATTGTGGAATCTTGTCCAATTCTACCCCTTATGTGCAAATTAAAACTGTTTTTGTAATATTTTATGAATTAAATTACTAAGTCCAACTTATGGATGACTAGTAAATATTTTATTAAGGGAGAGTCCATCTAGCCATTATAATTTTTCCTATAAAAGCTAACCTCCCCTCATTTGTAATGTTATTGTAGTCAATTGACATAAGTGTTATCATAATAAAGAGCTCACATTTTGCAAATTCTTGTAAATTGTTATTTGTGCATTATGTGGAATGATTATTGTCTTTATTTCCTTTTTTGATATATTGTTTTAGGGCTAATTAAATATAATATTTCTTGATGATAAATAAAATTATGGTAAAAGTAATGATTTTTTCCATTGAAGGACTACTTTCTCACTTGGAGAGAGCCAATTAGAGGGCAACCCCACTTGAATTTTCTTGGTTTTGCAAGTAAATCGATCCAATCATTTGAACCATCTCTTGAGGGAGCTTCAACTTGTTTCCAAATTTTTTATTTTAACACACACAAAGATCAAAGGTTGGAGATGCCACTTTGCAAAAAGGCCACTCCTAAGTGGAATTGAAAGTCATCAAGAGGGTTAAGTAATAGTGGAAGCAATATCCATCTTGGACCAAACTCACTCCCTTGAAATAAACCAGCTATATTGACCTAAGAGATATTGACTTTGCATTCTAGCAAAGGTGAGGTAAACGGCACAAGTATGTTGAGATTTTGAGGTAGCATCGGGTGTGTTCTAGCCCTGGAATTTTGTGGAGGGGCTAAGACACACGAGACCTCCAAAATCCAGAAAGCGTTTGGAGAAATTTCATCTAGTGTATGAGATATTCAAATAATTAATTTTTTTAATGAGGACCCTAAGTCTAACTTAGCAAATTAGAAAAATTAAAGTGAATTAATTAATAAACACATGTTATGAAATGTTCTAAGTGACATGGATCAAGCAGTCTTTTAATCTGCTCTGTCGATTAGAGATTAGATCACGGTCGTTGGTTTTCCAACGGCGTTGGTTTTCCAACGAGAAAAGTATAAGAGAAAGGCTTGGGGTTATTGGACATTGGGTTCAACGCTCCCTGTGTGTTTCGCGACATGGACTAACCGCCTCTTGTGGATCCTAACTCTGGCGATTGTAGCGGAGACTAATGCCTGCGAGTTTTGGTCTAACGGCAATCGTGATTCCAACAATTGGTATCATAGCGACAGGTCTCGAGTTCAAAACTCACCCAACTCGCATTGGGGGGTCGATTGTTGGACAACGGGTTCAACACTCCCCGTGTGTTTCACGACATGGACTAATTGCCTCTCGTGGATCCTAACTCTGGCGATTGTAGCAGAGACTAGTGCCTGTCGATTTTGGTCTAACGGCAATCATGATTCCAACAGGGGACAGTTGGAGACACACACACATTGGCAGAGCACTGAAGCTAAGTCGAATTTCTGGGGCGAGGTTTTGCTGAGAAATTCGAAACGAGTTGCAGTGCAATGAGGGGCAGAGATTGGCGAGGGATGATTTTATCCAAGGTCGAGAATACAGCAAGATGGAGAGGCAATGAGTACCAGTCAGCGCAGAGCTAGCATGGAGGACGCAGTTCAGCCGGCTCCACGCAGATGCTGCGTAAGCCCAGCCAGGGTGACGCAGACCCAACCAGCACAACACTAGCCAGGGTGAAACAATCCCAATTGGGGCAGTGCAGATACAGCGTAGGACCAGTCAGGGTGACGCAGTGGGGACATTGGCCAATTAAGGGCTGACGCAGAGGCTGCAGAGGCAGTGATGAGGGTTCCAGTGGGCCAGAAGGGGCTCATGATCTATAAATCCCGTTTGAGGGTGTGATACAACCATATCTTTTGTCTCTGAGTGAAAGGTACTTAATATCGTGCAATTTCTCTGTAGGAATCCCGTTTGAGGGTGTGATACAGCCATATCTTTTGTCTCCGAGTGAAAGGTACTTATTGCAGTGTAATTTCTCTGTAGAGCCAACCATGTCTGGTGCCCAGATTATTTTATTCAGATTCTGCATAATAATATAAACCCTCTAGAGTTGTTGCACTGGTTTTCCCGCATTGGGTTTTTCTGAGGACATTTGTCTGAAAAATCGTGTGTAATCTTGTCACATGTGTGCATTGTTCAGTAAATGATATGTAGATGTGTAGGTTGCAGTTAGTGTCTGCTTTAGTGTTTTTATGAATATTTCAATTAAATAACTTGTTAATGTTAATGAAACAAGTAGGAGAAGTAGATCTAGATACTGCAGTAGGGTTTCTGTTTTGAAACTTTCACATGGTATCAGAGCATTGCAGATCAAGTTGATCCACCAATAGAGCGGCTGAAGAAGATTGTTGCAGAGAAGGCAACTGAAGCAGTAGAGTTCCAAAGAGGGCAATGCAGCACCAGGAGAACACAGTCCTAGCATAGGCCACGCAGAGCCAGCTAAGTGACGCAAAGGCAGCGCAGAGCCTTCCAGAGTGACATAAGACCAGCCTGCTTTGCGCAGTTGCTGCGCTGAGCCAGTCTTCTCACGCAGAGGCCAGCCAGAGGGACGTAGTCCAGTTTTGAGGTTGTTGTGTAGTCCGGAAGCAAAGCTTCATATATTTAGAGGTTGATGGTGTGGCAAAGGTTTTGTTGGTGCAGAATCGTGCCTAACAAAGGTGACAAGAGCGGGAGGAGAACAGTTGCTCAGCAGATCTGAGATTCGATCAGGAGGTTGATTGTAGAGAACTGATTAGTGGTTTTTGGCTGAGGATTTCCGGGAGGGAAATCAATTGTCGGACAGAGAAGCTACTATATAGGGTTTCTAATCGCCAAGAAACCCAGATCCAGTGTTTCTGTTGAGTGTTGCAGTAGAAAGAGGGAGAGGAGTATCTGTTCTGACAGATTTGAGCAAAGATGGTGTCTCATGGACTGAGAGATCAGGACAGGTTGGACGGCATGTCCAACTTCGTTATCTGGAGGGCCAGAATCCTAACAGTCTTGGATGAATACGGCATCAAGGACCATGCTAAGAGAGTCCTAGATGTGCCAACCAATGGGGATCCTCTAAAGAAATTCAGGGAGAATCAAGTGCGAGCAAAGCGCTTGATCATGGACGGAGTCAAAGATCATGTTGTGCCACATTATGTCGAGAAGAGCACAGCAAATGAAATGTGGACAGCTTTGGACACGATGTATCAGGGAGGCTCAGTCCAAACAAAGATGCTTCTGGAGAATCATATGTGGTTGTTCCAGATGCAAAAGGGTGAGGAGATAGATCCCTTCCTCTTCAGACTTCAAACTATTTGAGATCAATTGATTTCCATGGGTACAAATTCGAATGAGGGGCTCTTGGTGAGGACTGCCCTGAATGCAGTCACCGAGGAATGGGAAACATTTGTCCAAAGCATCTTGGGCAGGGCAGCGTTGCCATCCTGGGCAATCCTTCGACAGGAGGAAATCAGAAGGATTACCAAGAGGCAAAGCAGTAGCAACGGGACAGTCAAAGTAAAGAAAGAAGAGGAGGAGGATGCACCCTTTGCATTAGAGGGACAAAGACAGCAAGGGAAGAAGAAGAGGGACCTATCCAAGGTCCGGTGCTTTAATTGTGGCGAACTTGGACACTTCGCCAGCCATTGTCCTAAGAAGAAGGACAAGGGATCTTCTGAATCCAAGGCAGCAATAGCAAAGAGGGGCGATGGGAGTGATGATGATGTAGCCATGAGTGCTCATGAGCCACGGTAGTGGGGCGACATTGATCTATAGAGCAGCTACAGATGGAGTGGCGGGATCCTTGAGGTGCCCAAACTCTTGGATCACATACGAGCTACGAGAGCCTTAAGACAGTAGTGGGACAAGTGAAGCAGTGGGTGCAGGAGATCACGGTGAAGCAGAGGGCAGAGCTGGGACGTTGTAGGAGGGAGTAGCGCAGTGAAGAGGCAACAGCAGCGTAGAAGCAGCACCGCAAAGGGGTTTATGGGACTTCAGCAGCGCAGAGGGGCGGTGCTTACGCAGTGCAGAGCTGCAGCAGTGCAGTGGCTTCAGGAGGACAGCGCAGCGCAATAGCCAAGGGAGCTTCAGTGATGAGATGCAACCTGACTGACTTGTCTGTCAATGATTGGGCAAGGGTCCTTCAGTTGCTTACTTCTCAGCAGCTGAGTTGTAGTGCAGCAGTTGGCAGCACGATGCAGCAATTTCAAAGGGAGCTGTAGTACGGATGTAGCAGTGTCAGTGGTAGTGACATGGGCAACAATACAAGAAGCAGCAGCACAGTGGATGGAGGGCAGCAGGCCAAACATCAGCAGCGCAGAGACCAATGCCGAGATTTGGCAATACTTGGTGTGTATGTATTGCTAGAGCACACTCCTTGCTAAGAGGGAGTGTTGAGATTTTGAGGTAGCATCGGGTGTGCTCTAGCCCTGGAATTTTGTGGAGGGGATAAGACACACGAGACATCCAAAACCCAGAAAGCGTTTGGAGAAATTTCATCTACTGTATGAGATATTCAAATAATTAATTTTTTTTTATGAGGACCCTAAGTCTAACTTAGGAAATTAGAAATATTAAAGAGAAATAATTAAACACATGTGATGAAATGTTCTAAATGACGTGGATCAAGCAGTCTTTTAATCTAAGTCGTACTAGTCAGCACAAAGCCAGCGAGGAGGACGCAGTTCAGCCAGCTCCACGCAGAGACTGCGCAGAGGCTGTGTAAGCCCAGCCAGGGTGATGCAGACCGAGCCAGCGCAGCGCAGCACCAGCCAGGGTGACGCAGTCCCAACCGGGGCAGCGCGGCACCAGCCAGGGTGACACAGTGGGGACACTGGCCAGTTAAGGGTTGACGTAGAGGCTGCAGAGGCAGCGCTGAGGGTTTCAGTAGGCCAGAAGGGGCTCATGTTCTGTAAATCCAGTTTGAGGGTGTGATACAACCATATCTTCTGTCTCCGAGTGAAAGGTACTTATTGCCGTGTAATTTCTCTATAAGTCCAACCACGTCTGGTGCCCAGATTGTTGTATTCAGATTTTGCATATAAACCCTCTAAAGCTGCTGCACTGGTTTTCCTGCATTGGGTTTTTCCTGGGACATTTGTCCAAAAAATCGTGTGTAATCTTGTCACATGTGTGCATTGCTCAGTAAATGATTTGTAGCTGTGTAGGCTGCAGTTAGTGTCTGCTTTAGTGTTTTTCTGAATATTTCAGTTAAATAACTTGTTAATGTTAATGAAACAAGTAGGAGAAGTAGATCTAGATACTGCAGTAGGATTTCTATTTTGAAACTTTCACAAAGTATACACAACAATCACTATTCAAAAAAAAAACTTTTTTTATTTTCTGCAATTAGTTTAGTGTTTTTTCTTGCTGATTTTTAATTATTTATCTTATTAGCAAGCTTATATTTTGAGGACAATAGAGTCTTATATTTTGAGGACAATAGAGTAACTGGTCGATCTAACCTATGTCACACGGTTCGGGTTCGAATTCGAGTTTGGCAACGATTAAGTTCGATTCAAACTCGAATTTTTCGTTGAGGTTCGCATGAGGTTCGGAATTAAGTTCGACTATATATATATATATATATATATATATATCAAAAACAATCAATAAAGTTATATGAATAGCAATGAGCACACACGAGTCACAAATCACAACCACTATTCACTTCACGCTCCAGGAGGTGAGGACAACCAACGTCTAGAAATTGAATTAAGGAAATTATAGAGAATACAACACTGAGCAAAATAGAATGAGTACACTCAGGCTGAAGTTGGCCTGCGAAAATCTATCGACAACCATGGTAAATAAAGACAAACCAGTGGCCGTTGTGGAAAACTAATCAGCAAGAAGCAGAACAAGAGAAAACCATGTGTTGCCCATGGCTTTTCTCATAAACCTTAAAACAACTGACAAAAACTGCCCGAACTCTAACCTCAAACCCCAATTTTTTATTTTTTTTAATTATAAAATTTGGCTTCAGGTTCGTCTTTAGGTTCGCCTTCAGGTTCGAATTTGTTCAAATTCGACGAACCCTGTGACATAGGATCTAACCAAGAAAAAGTACAAGGTTTATTTCAAGTTATTTTGACACTTGTATCTAGTTGTTTGGCACTGCAAATCCGAAGTTTCCAAGGCTGTACCATTTTATTTCAATAAAAAACATTTTTTTTCTGCAATTAGTTTAGGTCTTTTTGCTTGCTGATTTTTATTTATTTATCTTATTAGCAAGCTGATATCTTGGGGAAAATAGATTTAATTGCTAGATCTAACCAAAAAGAAAGTACAAGGTTTATTTCAAGTTATTTTGACACTTGTATCTAGTTGTATGGCACTGCAGATCCAAAGTTTCCAGGGTTGTACCAAGCAAGATCTGTACCTTACAGCAAGGTTTTCAACCCTTCAAGTGAGTACATCCATCATAAAACTTTTCCATTTACTCTAGAGTCTATAGTGCTCAATAATCATTGTTTTCTATATTTCGAGTAAACATTTTTTTTCTGCAATTGTTTAGGTTTTTTTACTTGCTGATTTTTATTTATATATCTTATTAGCAAGCTGATATCTTGGGGAAAATAGATTTAATTGCTAGATCTAACCAAAAAAAAGTACAAGGTTTTATTTCAAGTTATTTTGACACTTGTATCTAGTTGTATGGCACTGCAGATCCAAAGTTTCCAGGGTTGTACCAAGCAAGATCTGGACCTTACAGCAATGTTTTCAACCCTTCAAGTGAGTACATCCATCATAAAAAATTTCCATTTACTCTAGAGTCTATAGTGCTCAATAATCATTGTTTTCTATATTTCGAGTAAACATTTTTTTCTGCAGTTAGTTTAGGTTTTTTTGCTTGTTGATTTTTATTTATTTATCTTATTAGCAAGCTGATATCTTGGGGAAAATAGATTTAATTGCTAGATCTAACCAAAAAAAAGTACAAGGTTTATTTCAAGTTATTTTGACACTTGTATCTAGTTGTATGGCACTGCAGATCCAAAGTTTCCAGGGTTGTACCAAGCAAGATCTGTACCTTACAGCAAGGTTTTCAACACTTCAAGTGAGTACATCCATCATAAAACTTTTCCATTTACTCTAGAGTCTATAGTGCTCAATAATCATTGTTTTCTATATTTCGAGTAAACTTTTTATCATTTCCAGCCATACTTCAGGGTTATGAGTCATATTTCCATAATCAGTGACTCAAATCAAAAGATAATCACATTTCTGGTTAGGATTTTTAGTGTAGACCAAAAATACAGAAGTTGCTTGACATACTTTCAATAATTTTTGGCTACTAATATTTGTTGTTTAGTTTTCAATTGTTGCAGTGGCACATTTTACAACTAGCCAGCCCATATAAGCAAACGTCTCCACTCTAGGTAACTCCATATAAGGCATTGATCTTATTTTGGAATTACTTGGGGTTATATTAAGGACTCCTCCCTTGGACATTTAGGGGGTGTTCGGCTTAAATAGCAAGGGCTTGGGTCGAGGTGATAGTGGGACCCTGCCCTATGTGTTCCCATCCAGTAAGTTACCAAGACCTTAGCAACATTGTTGATTTGATCGGTAATAGATATTAAAGGATCTTAATTTTATTAAACAAGTGAAATCTTTAACAATGTTTATTATGATATAATTCACCCCTGGAACCCCTTGAAGGATGAGATATGCTCTGTGGTCTGTGTTTTCCACAAAGGCTTGAAATATATCCACGAGATTATTTCCGCTTTGAACTAATCAAATCTAGCCCTTGTGAACTTCCTTGACCATTCTAGCAAGGCTGCTAGAGTTCGTGGTCACAAGTGTTGTTGTGAATATGAGTACAGGTATGGGTGTGAATGTGGATGCATGTAAAATGATGCCACTTTTTAATCAAAGGTGTGGGGATGTGGCAAAGTGTGTCACCATATATGTGTGTGTGCACGCCCATTTGTCAATTGGAGTTAGCTCTGGTGGTTGTGAAAAATGGATGTTATCTCCCCCATCCATGTTCAATTCCCTACGAGTGACATGATGATGGGGAATATTGATGCAATGGCTCAGGCCTCTGAATATTGTTATATTGACCCTCACACTGAGAGAGAGGATGATTTTCCTTGAATATATATATATATATATATATATATATATAGTGTTAGACTAGACAGCTGCCATAGGAGAAACTTATGTGGGAAATTGAAGTCTCAGAACACAATGACCAGCTACTTAGTTGGGGCACGCCACACAATGTTGATGATAATTACCCTCTAGCAACTAGAGTGACTGTTGCATTTTAATATCAAATAGTCATGCCAACAGAAAATGGGTGAAGTTTAAGGAAGGTATAGGGATCTATTAGAGACACAGTCAGTAAACAAGTTGAAAATGAGATCCACACTCTACGGTTAAGAATGCTTGAAATTTATATTTAAAGCATCTACAGAAGGCTTAATTTGTCATCTTTCCAAAATACAAGCTGCGGAAAATTTATAAATGCATAGATCTCAAGAAATTAAAATAGCTATGTCCCGCAACAGAGTTCAACCTCATACAAAATATAGTAGGAGGTAAACTTTTGGAGAGGTGGAGCATACAGATGTTGACTTCTAATAGGAAAACTTTATTATATTTGGGTTTAGAGTTTACGAGATATAGGCACTGAAAAAATCATGGTTTATGAACTTCTCATTCATACAAAAGATAATAGGAGCTAAATTTTTGGAAGGCTGGAGAGTACAAATGTTGACATCTTATAGCAAAACTTTATTGAATTTGGATTCAGAGTTTCATGAGACATCGGCACTGCAAAAATCACGGGATATGAACTTTGGAAATGAGCAATGAATTTGCAAGGAAACTAATTTCCATGTTAGAGCCTAGAGGTCCAACGCGATCTATTTGTTACATAATCCCAACTTCAACATAATCAGAAACTAAAGATTATTTGAAAGACTAAAGATATTCAACTATGTATAGATCACCCTTTCTATGTCAACATCGGAATGAAATGTGTCAAGATTCACATCATTCCCAAGCACATTTGTGTAAAGGTCTTCATCAAAAGTATAGTCTGAATGCCTTTGCGAGACTAGAATCCTTAGCTATAGAGCTTGTATTGCCTTTGTTCAATGGGCACGTGAAGATAGACATATAAGGAGTACTATAATCTCAAATCTTAATGAAAACAACTGAGTTGTTTTCGTGTTAGAAAACCAAAAGAGACATTCATAACCCAAGGTAACCATGCCCCTATGATGCAATACCAGTTCTAAACCCACAATGTCATGGACTTGCAAGCAATGTCCAGTGATGTGGAAATGTTGTATTCATTAAGACTTCAATATAGGAGCCAGTAATGGAAATTAACCAAGGAGTGTTAAGGCACCTGCTATACCTACAAAGAAGCAATTAGGTGATCAGCAAAAGTTTTAAGGCGTGGCCCAGCTCTGCAATGGGCTTACATTGGCAATGAAAATTTATAAAGGCCAACTTAGGCATAAAATAAGCCACAAAACTAATTAGTCTTGGGTGGATAAAATTTCAAAGACCTTGGCCGTCTCAGGTATTCACAGTAGGTTCAATCTTGGGAACTTGGATCATTTCAGACAACATAGCCCAGAGCTCATGGTGACAGGTTTGCTGTATCAGAGAAAACTACACAATTCATTCCACACCTTTTAAGGAGTCATTACCCCTCCCCCACTTTGAGCAATTTTGTTTGGTCCTTTTGGAAAGGGTGATTCGAAGCGTGCCCTGGTTAATAACGACCGCTATAGGCGAAATCATAAACAGATAGACCGTGATAATTGGAAATTCCTAAGTTGAAAAAACTAAGCTCCTAAGCACCCCTGAGAATTTGGGTGCCTAAAAGCATGGAATTGCCTTTGAACCTGAGCTTGGCCAGCTCAAAATCAAAATCAGGCAGACTGTATCCCAGGAAAAAAAAACTGCTGGTTTGAACAGCCCCTAGAAACAGTACCGACAATTATAATTCAAAACATCAAATAGATCTAGGTTCTCAGACAAGAGACAACGTTAGGGCCACTGATCTTTGTTACTTTATATAGATTCAGATCATTCTTCTACAGAAGATTCCTAATTGAAACGGTCGCTGTTTGTAACTAACACAACGTAAGACCAAGTATTCAACCATTACGATTCGCTCAATGTACAGAGATTTATTGTAATAATCTATTTTTAGTTGCAAATTAACAGGAATCCGGAATATCAGCAAAGAATCTGCAAGAACAGCCTTGCCTAAAGCTCCAGCCAATCAAATCAAAGCCAAGAGCTGCTCCAGCTAACAACAGTTGATTTAGCCAAGGCACTGAAAAGTACCCCCAAATCTCTTGCATTGGGAAATTCCAATAATAAATTAGATGGGATCTCTCTGCTTTCTACGGTATTCAGCGTCAGCGTGTTCAACAACAATATTCAAAAATGACGCTACAGTCTTAATTCATATATAGATATATCAATGTACCAGCGTTGTATGCAAAATCCACAGAATAGATTGGAGGAAGGAAGAGATACTTACCATTAGCCATTCTTCGAGTAAAAACCCAAGAACAAATGTATATACCCAAAAGTAGAATAGAATGGAGGAAGGAAAAGATACTTACCAACAGCCATTGTTGGAATGAAAACCCAAGAACAAATGTAGATACCCAAAAGCAAAAGCGTGAGATTGAAACATGCCATTAGATGAAGTCTGAGAGCAGGGATCAATGTGAGTATTTGTTCGCAATATACAACACAAAACCAAAACTCCTCGAAATCTTTTTCAACCGGCAAATCTTGGACAGCAAAAACTCCTATTTATCAAACAGGCTAGCCGTTGAGAGGCACTCATCAATGAGAACAGCATTCACTTCTCTGAAGTAATTTATTCGTTTTCTTCACATGTTTTTGATAGCAATACTTTCCACAGACCACACACCGGGAAGACCCTTTTTTCCCGTAATAACAGTTGGCATTCATATTAAAATAGAGCATTTTCACTTCCCACCTTAAAAAAATTTGTTGTACTCTCTTCTTTTCTTTATACAGAAAATTTCATTACAATTAGAAATTGTCAAATTAATGTACATATTATTATAATATACTCGTATTGTCATATGTGATAGGTTGGCATGGCCAAATCTGTGAACTCTATTTGGTCTTTGAGGAGTTTAAACCAATCCGAAACTGTAATGCAATCCCTTTCAAACTCGTGGTTTAGAGGTATTTTATTTTAGTCATGATAGGTTACCATTATTACATTTTCCAAATTTGAATGACTTGAATTGAACCCTCTTTATTGTCTCATAGTCATCCCGACATAAGCGCTGATATTTAAAAATCAATTTTCAAAATAATGGATTTTTTTATTTCATTAGTCATTATAAAAGTATAATAAATATGATAAACTTTGTAATGGTTGTTATGTTTTCATAGTCATAGAGAGTAGGTTTACGACTATATAAAAGTATAATGTATTTAGTATATATTATAGTTGTATATTAAAATGTATAATGTATATTTAATATATAATACTGGTATATATCTAATGTATAATTAATAAAGGATAAAATATATATATATATATATATATATATTGTTTTAAATTTTAATGAAAGTGATAGGTAATTTAAAAGTTTTGGAATAAAGATATTAAATTTTGTTAAAATATTATGAAAAGTGTAATTTAACTATTTTATATTTTGGTTTTTTTATTAAAATTTGGTAATATAATTATTGGTTAAATTATTGTTTTTTTTTTGTATATTTAAAATATGTTTTGAATGCATAAATGGATTTAGTGTCATGAAAACCCTTAAAGCATTTGGATCAAACTTAGTCATTCTAACAAGTCTCTATCCGGGTAAAATTGACTAGAAAAAATACCTTGGAAAAAGGCTAAAACATAGAAGATTTAGACTATAGCTAGAATAGAGGGCTATCTGGCTTTACAAAATATAAATATCATTAAAAACACTATCACATCTAAAATAAAGGAGAAATTGTGATGTGAGAAAGAAATAGATAATAAGAAAAAATTAAGATACTAAAAATAGGGAATTAACCAAAATCTAAAAGATCAAAGTATCATTTTATTATAGGTAGCTCTCATTGAAAATCGATTTAAAATAAGAACAAACTCTTATGAGTTTTATAATGAATGCTTTATGGGTTGAAAGAGTTTGTTTTACTAAAAATAAGGTGGAGAATGAAAAACACTTTCTTTTAAAATATCATGAGTATGTGTACATTATATTTCAATTTAACAAAACCACCATTCCTAAGCTCTTAACTCAACATAATTATGGAGAGTTAAATAAGCTTATTTCCAAACTTTCCATGCTTAGAAATAAAACACTCAAGTAAATCAATTAATTCCTTATCATTTTTATTAAGGTCATATTAACCAAAGTTGGTATCAATAAACTATAACAATCATCATCAGCATCATTAAATAAAAATATATGTGAATCATCATTCAACACTCATTACTCGTCTATGGCATCTAAATATTGATTTCATCTATATTTATGTTGGCTCTTATATTTTCATTTATATGATGTACTCTTTCATAGCATGAAATCTATCACATAGCTCATGCCCACATTATGCTACCATTGTATTAGTGTATCCACCCTTTTAAATGTCACTATATGAATGCTTCCTAGGGAAGCTTAAATACGTTGTCTTCCAAAGTCACTTCTTGAATTCATATGTTATAAGTCTTGTTAATACTTTTTTAGTTGATGATGGGTGTGTTAGTGTGTTTGGTGCACGTATGTACGAAATCACACTAACTTAAGGGTGTGGTATTCCCTCTTAAGTTATTGGTCACAGGCATAAAATATATGGAGTCAAGCAAGTTAGTGGAACATGCTAGAACATAAACATACTAGATATAGAAATAACATGCATATTCAAACATAAAAACTAAAACAAATAACACAAAATCTCTAAATAGAGTCAAACAACTTCAATAATCCAAACAGCAGCACTTACGTCCCCTCTTATTGAGTGCTGGTAGGAAATGAGGATGAAACTTTAACCCACTTGCCAAGAGGACCTTAGAACTAGGGGTTCTAAGTCTCGATGCAAGGATGTCTTTACTTCCGAGCTGCCTTGGCGCAAAGTCTCCCTCTCTCTACTATGGTGGACTGGAGTTGTTGGATGGCCAACAACTGATTCCCCTCTATCTCTACTCTAGATCACACATTGTTGGTATTTCTTGGGGCAATTCTGGCCAGCATAACAATGTGCTCTCCAGTTGTTCATCTCTTGGTGGCCTTTTATAGGAGAATTCAAATCCTCCTTCGCTCTCTTGGTACATTGTGGATAGCGACCCAAGAGAGGAGGGTGATTCCATTGTGTGCCACATTTATTCCATTGTGTGCTCCCTTGATGTCCTAAGGAGGCTTGGGTGGTTTTCCTTAGGCGGCTTCAAGTGTGGAATCAATGTCCTAGAGTGTGCCTTTGTGGTTCCGGAAAGTGACTTCCGCCACTCCCAGGATTATGCACTTTTTGGGTCAAAAGGCACGCAAGGGCGCACTTATCGAAGGATTTTGCATGCAAATGCACTTTTGACTAGTCCTTCTTGTACTCAATTTGATTTTTCCTCAAACCTTAGAGATTTTTTAAATACTTTTAGATTCTCTAATGTCTCTCAGCCCTGTAAATCCTTCTGCCTGACATTAAATAATGTCACATTTTCTTGTACGATTTTCCAGTGATAACAATTGCCCCCAATGTGTGAGGTCTAGGAAGAACTGTATAACCAAAATACATTATAGTTTATTTTCCGTATACCGTGTGTAGAGAAAGAGAGACTCGCATGTAGCTCGGAATTGGAGACACCCTGCACCGGGTCGAAGAGCGACCATGTCCTGTGGGACCCATGTAAGCAATGGTATAATACAATATATACAAATTTTCTACGAGGCGGGCATGTCCCATGCTCGTAATGCTTTGGCTAGTTAAACAAATCTATTTGACAGATACATGTTCTGTCTACGTCACTAATATGGTAGTGATCTATCGGTTGATAACGACGACCGCTGACACCTTCAAGGGCATTTTTTATTTGAAAATAGGTATAATGTGGTACCCATATGTGTAAACATGGTATGGCATATAACTACGCATTGTACGCATAGGCGCTGGCTGGGACCTTTTCATGTAAGCATTGTTGAAAGAGACGCTTATGAAGGCACGAGTCTTTGACGAATTTGATCAAAGTGCAATGGTTGTAAGGTATGATACCATCTTGACATGAGAACTTGTGTTGTAGTCGAATGTCGGGAGGACCAATTACATCTGTGGGCAATGATGTCTCTCACAGTGTCACCCGAGAATGCCCCTTTTGTGGAGAGGGGTGATCCAAGGTACTGCTTCCTTTTTGGAAAAGAGGTGTTGAAGTCGACAAAGAGGAAGCCTCAACCGAACGAGGGGGTCGCTGATACAAAGGATCAGGATCCTAGATGTGATGGGTTTAACATAGGCATGATGGCGAGGGGTGACTGAAAACTGATAATGGGGATTCAGTCGCCCAAAGTCAGAGTATAAAAGGGAGCTTGGCGACAGTCATAACTATTTTTGATGGGGAAATCCCTGGAGTTGGTAGGACTTCCAGGGTGGGTATAAACTAGTTATGAATGTCATAGTGGCTTTTGTGTGAGGGGGGTCTACTTCGACCAAGGGTGGTCAGGGACTACTGCCATGGGAGAAAAAAATGACTAAGTCAGTGGGGGACATAGTGCACCGTTTGTGGTCTTTGTACACTTACTAAAAGGATAAAATAATGGGGTTTGGTTTGTAAAAAACACAGAGACAAGTGCCCCAAAACATGAAAGTGTCCGCTCACTGATGGTGTGAGGAAGGTGTTTTGTTGAGGGTGGGGGCCCCATTGGTTGGTCTCATGTGCGAGGTTGATGAAGCGGATGAAAAAGTATCGCAGATGGGATTATGTTGATGGAGGTATGGTGGGCCAAATGCGAGGTGCAATAGTGCGCTTTTGATCTGCTTGTACAACCTGGTTGTCTAGGAAAGGGGTTTTATTTCATATGGTAAAACTTGACCTTATGCATGGTGAGTGAATGAGCATGAGGTGCTTCCCGAACTATAGTGGTATGGCCATGGCGTCAATATTTTTTGTGATATATGATCTACTTTGGGTGACGAGTGCCATGGAGGGGAGGCTCTACCGACCAACGAGGATGCTTATCATGTGCAAGGGGAGGTGATGATAAACACGCTCAGATGTGTGGAACCTATGGTTAATTTTTGATAGAGAAATGATGTCAAGATATGCAGAGTTTTTTGGGACTCTAGCATGTTGGGGGTAGAATGATACCTGCTCTGGAACTTTCAATGGATGGAGTTATGGATGGTTTGCGTGCTTACTTGCAAAAACAACTACCTCAGGTGAAAGCATCTTCTTTATCAAATATTGTTGAAAGACATGAGCTTTAAAAATAAGATGAGAGAGAGCATACATGTCGACGCTGAAAATTTATTTTTCGGGGGTGTGAATGTGTGGCATCGCCTTTGTCCATTATGGAGTGTTGATCACAGTGCTGCTTTCGGTCCGGAGAACGGGCCTTCTGAGCTCTCGTTATGGTCCTCCAATTTTTTTGAAAAGGGAGATATATAGGTGAATATGGCCCTAATTCAATTCATTTGTGTTTGTTGAGTATTGAGAGGTTAGAGGCTTCTGCGGAGAAGTTCTTGCCATTGCAGTCAGCCTGAGTACTAGGGATTAGTGATATTATGCCGAGGTAAACTCCATGATGTCCTGAATTTAATTTTTTCAGTATGAGGGTGCTGGGGCCCGTACAATATTAGTTTGTACGAATTTTGAGCCTGTTTTACCCTGGATTGCGCAGGCGATCAGGGTAAAAGCGCTCCTTCTGCGCACAAAATCATGGTAAGAGCGTGCCTTAAGTGCGCTTTTCTCAACCTTGGGTGCACCTATTGCGCACCTATGAGAAATACAGGCGCACCTTCTGCATGCTTGTCTGAGGGACAGGTGTGCAAAAGGGCAAGGCAGTTTTTGCCCAAATTTTGAAAATTTTGCCTGCTTTTTTTATGTTTTTATGTTGTTGATGTGCTCCTGTTTGGATGACGGGATATTGTGGAGGGAGTGGGATTGGCCCGAGCTCTGTACTTCTTTAGTCACCGACGGTCGGGCAAGCCAGTTGGCGCATTGGGATCTCCTCAAGTTTGTGGAGAATGACCTTCTTCGGTCACAGGACTGACTCTTGTGTTACCTGATTGAGCATTGGAATAGGCGGCGCAAGGTGTTTGTGAACATGGGTGTGACCTTGCTATCCATCCTAAGACGGATATATACTTTGTGATCGGGTTGCTGCCTTAGGGTGACGCACTGCGATTTCCCCTCCCTTCTGGGAGGGTGGATTTTGACCGGTTCCGGATGCGGCACGTGGCAGGGTGCCCCTTACAGAGGGGTGCATAGCCATTGCATCAGTGATAGATCTAGCCGAGCGATGTGCTCTAGTGGCTATCGTGCGACTCGCAGGGTCGTCGGCTCCACATCAAGCATCGGGTCCACAAGTTGGAGTCTTGCGCCAGCTGAGGGCCGGGCATTTTTTCAACTTTGCCGGTTTCTGCTATGACGGGATGCTGGTGCAGCTTTACAAGATCCAAGATGGATCGAAGTTGTTTACGTATGCCAGTATTTTATGCAGCATCATGTATGAGCGGGTGGTGTTGTTGAGACTGGTGGTGGCAGTGCTTGTTGGGGGGCCACGGGAGCCTCGTATGAGGAGGTGGGATCCCGTGATGCTGCGAGGAGGTGGGGCGTTACTGGAATGCCACGACGGAGGCCTAGTTTGAGGCCAACCCCCAGATGTTTCTGTCATTCCCGTATGTAGGGATGGACTTTCGAGGGGATACAGAGATGGGTCTCCCTCCTGGCTACGCTTGGGGGCCAACATGTATGCTTTTTGTTTTCTGCATTTATTTGAGTATTTATGTTTACATGTGTTTTTATGGTGACACTGAAATAGTTTTGGTTACTCTTGCAGATGTTGGCGAGATTGGTCGCCCTGTGGCTCGATTGCTTGGCCACGATCCTCTTAGGAGACCTCATTGCTCGCCTTTTGACAGATCTCTTCCTATCGACTTCAACCTCTTATTTAGGAAGTTGATACATAAACATATCAGTACCCTGGAACTTGTAGACCTCAGTGGCAGGTTACCTTGTGTTTGATTGGGGGTTTTCATCATTGGATCCCAGTCGAATGATTCTACGAGTGTTCGACATCAACACCATTTATTCACACTCGCTAGATTGTATTGTGCATCTTGGAGACCATCATCCTTATCGGTGGCCATCCTTGTGTTTGTTAACATTTTTCATCATTGATTGGTAATCAGATGATTTCTCACATGTTCGACTACAACTCCCTTATTCACATGTGCATAAATATGCAGTTTAGAGAAGCGGCGACCAAAACCTTGGGTTGAGGCTTACATCATTCAACTTTGTTTCCTCTCCCAAGCTGCGAATATTGTTTTCGGAGACAACTTATCAAATTGATCCTGTCGTGAGACAAGCTTCCAAATTGTGCTTATCGATGGACATATTGGTCATATCTCTTCCTATAGAAATATTTTTGATACATCTACTGAGCATGGGAATGCCCGACTCAGGACAGATATTTATATTTTTTACTTATGTTGTTTGTTTCAGGTTTTCCTTAGTCCTCCAACTCCTCTCGCTCTACTACAGATTTATAAATTATTTTGGCCATCATCTTTGCCTCTAACCTCACACTTTAGGGGGCATCTATTATAGTACAAATGAACTCCTCATCATCTCAGAGGAGAAGGACACATGGAAGGAAGAAATTGACCTAGACATAGACCTATTTTCCAAGGTAATGCACCCTAGAGATAGCTAGGTCGAGTTATAACGCATCCCTACCTGTTTAAGGGAGCGTTAGTGCCTAGGTTAACACATTGTCTTGCCTAAGGGGCAGTGTTAACCGTGTTTCATGACGAAAAAGGGACAAATTCCACAGTAACTAACTGACATTTCCAACTTTTTCTCAAGGACTCAGTCCAAAAAGAGGCCAACCTGTGGTGAAGGCCTCTCATTGGACATTAATAAACCCAAATCAGCATCCAAAGAGGGTAAAAGCTAGGAAAATCATGGAAACATCATGGATTTTTCCTATTCGAACTAATGGAGAAGAATGGCAAGGTTGATCCTTCCAAACTCTTATAAATTGGAGACTAGGGCTCATTGTCAAATGTCGAAAGGTTGATTGTGTGAGGAGCGAACTTTTTTATTGAGTGTGAGGTTTCATGGTTGGCTAGGTTCATTGAGAACTTTTGGCCTAGGCATTTTCACACTTGGATATTGAGGACAGAGATCTAGGAGTTGGAGGACTGAGGGAATATTGACCAAACTAATGGTATTAATCTTCCTTCTTTGAATAATAGAACTGCCTCTATTTTGTCCACTTGGTGTCTTATTGATGTATCTATTGTTTATTTGTTTAAGATACATGTTACAAGTGTCTTAGATTTACATGGTTTATTGTTTGATATTCAAACCTTCAAAGGTATACATGGTTTATTGTTTGAAAAAGTAAAAAAACAATTTTAAAATATATTTGAAAAAATTATTTTTATATTATAATTTTTTGGGCCTATCAGCGGGTGCCACGTGGCCTGCCCGAAGGCTGCCATGTGGCCCCAGGCCAGAGGTCATATGGACATGCAAAATTTGTTTGAAGGAGATGGAGTCTGACCGCGGGACCTCCCACTTGACCGCGCATCACCCGACCATTCGGGCTACAAGGTGGTTCTTAACCACTAGGTTGATGGCGCTAATTTAAAGTTTCGTATGAATTTCGTTGGTGAGGAGCAGGCTAGCTCCCAATTGAAACACCACTTCATGAGACCATGTGTAGAACCGTGATCTTTGATAATCGACAGCAGAAAATCTAACCGTAACTCTAGCAGTTAAGGGCCATGTGGCCAACAAAATATTTATTGTTGCGGATAAGACTGGTAGTTAACACGGCGGTCAGTGTAGAGCGGTCACATGCGCCCTCCAAACATTTAATTTAACTCCAATCCACCCAGCGGTTCCATTGGCGGACCTCCAAGTTTGGCGGTAGATGCTAAACTGTCAGAATTATCTGGAGTTCCTCCACATTTAGTGGAGTTTCTTCAAGGACATTGGGCAGTTTCTTGTTATGGCCATAACTCCTTGGATATTCAACCAATTTTGAGGAATGAATAGTCAATTTTTGGTATACTCGACATTATGAACACATTGAAAGAGGTTTCAGAGCAATCAGAGGTCATCTTGTGCAGTTTTAGCTTCAAGAGAGGTCAAGGATCCATCAGGGCCACTAGGGTGTTTTTAGTGTATTGAGCATCCATTCTCTGTTTTCTGCAAATGAATAGTCATTCCTAACTAATTCAAGCATTCTGAAGCTGTTTTTATAGATAGCATAGCCATTTGAGGCTTTTATTCACATTTACTTACCATTTTTGAGTAATAATATATGAGGTACATGCCATTGGGAGCTGGACCAGCAGATGTAGTGTTGGAACGGGGTCTCCTAACAAGCTGCAAAACTAGTCCAATTTTGATATTTTTGATTATATTTAGCCTAGCGGAGGGGTTTTGGGGTGGGTCAAAACCCTAAACACATTGTATTGGGTCAAAGGGTAAACTAGGGGTCCGAAAACCATGGGTTGCAAACCATAGGAAAGTCGAGGCTAGATTATTATAAATAGAGATGCATTTTGTATTGTAAAGGATAGGAAATGATGAGCTATTGATGCGATTTGTTGTTTAAGCGATCTGTTTGGGTTTTGGGGAACAGACTCCTACTAGGTGTGTGTGCGGAGATCCTAGTCCAGCTGTGTGCACAGGTTGGGAAGGGAATTGGAATTGTAAGGAAGAATTGATGAATGAATGAATGTGAAAGATTGTTAGAGAACTGAATCTGTGAGTATTGTTATATGAATTACTGGTAATTGCTATATTGTGCATTTCCTGTCCTTAAGCTTCGAAAGATCTATGTATTGTGCTCTTGGATCTAGATCTGTTATGTTTTGTTTATGTACTGCTGTGTTGATGATATAATAAGCATATAACTGTAGATCTAGTGCACGTGGATGTGAATAGAAACTTAATTAACCCTACGCAGACAAGATAATCTGGGAATTACATAAACAGGACGCAGCTCTGCTTGCCTTATCCATCCTTTCTCAGGGTGCAGAAACCTGGTTCCAACACCCACCCATACTACTTCGGGTGAGACTTTGACCTACGAAAGCAGGTCACTGTCGAAAGGGCCAATAGTATAGGGGTTTGTTGGCAAAACTTCCTTACTGAACCTAGGTCAGGACCCCTCGAGCCAACAAATGGTTTCTTTGCCAAGACCGAAGGATTGTGAGAAAGGGAGTGGGTACTGACAAAATAATACTGGAGAAAAGCACGTGTAAAGGGCCCCTAGGAAACCATGATGGTGGACTTGAATATACCTACCTTCAAGGGCAGGGCAGATGAGGACATGGAGCGGTTTTGGTTTGTGACAGAGTTGGTATGGGTTGCGCAGGGCGTGATGGGCGACACTATGAAAAAAGCGCAGCTATCCCTAGCCTTTGAAGGAAGAGCTATGGATTGGTATATGGGATACGTATCGCAAAATAAGGACACAACTATCCAGAACATTAAGGACGGCATGGAACAGTAGTTCCGGAACCCTAAAGCCTACTCTCAGGCCGTAGTAGAATTAAAGGACTGCATATAAGGTGCATCTGAGTCAGTATGGGAGGCTAATCAGCAACTAAAAAAAGCTGTCAGAGAAGGAGGATTTCAGTACGACGACAAGCAACTGACGGAATGGTTCATCGCCATGCTACGCCCTCACTTATGCGTACCTATGGGCCGTCAGACTTTTGACTCGCAGGATGAGGCCCTAGAAGCTGCAATGAGATTAGAAGCTACACCTCTAAAAGATGTTGTGGTAGAAGTACAACAGATCCAGGTGCAGCTTGAGGCTATGCACCAAGAAATTCATACCCTACGGCAGGAAGGAAGAGGGGCTGGCACGGAACTAGATCACACAGTAGGCCACCTGGGACCAGGAACACGTGGTCCAAGACAGCAGGGCTCGAGGGAACCTACGCTCTGGCACGAGGTGGGCTGCACAGCAGGGTTGCGTAGTATCCACCAATGGCCCTGTGGTGGCACCCCTTGTTTCTGAACCAAAGCGATGTTGGTACCAGAATTATCGGCTGATAGGCCACAAGGAGTAGGACTGACGAAGCCCTAATGAAATAAGAGACAGGGGAAAAGACCCTACCTCGCCAAGAACCCCCTCAGGCAAGGATAACTCCCCTCCTAGAGGAAGGGACGAGAGTCGGAGTGGAAGTGCAGGTCGGGGTCGAGGCCAGTCACTCTGCTATAACTGTGGGGGCACGGGGCATGTGGCGAACAATTACCTGAACCCTTTATGACAGGCCTGCAGGTATTAAAGGCAGTGGGGCCATATGCTGGAAGAGTGCCCAACCTTAAAATCAAGGATACATGAAAAGCAACTCCCATCTGCACAGAGGGTGCGAAGGAACCAGGCTGGGATAAGAAACAAGGATACCAAGGTAAATGTGGTAACACGCAGTGGATTAGCAACTTGGGGGGCTAAGGAGAAGGACGAAACTGACTCACTGATCCACAGGGCAGTTATCACCCACAAAGGACTGGACTTGGGCAAATCAAGGGAAACGTTTATGGAAGCTCGAAAAGACTTCCTTGAGACTAAGATTCTGCCATCTGCACACCCGGGAGCTGAGGAAGTAACTGCGGAAGTCACACCTTTCTTACAAGCATGTGTGAGGTTGTTGTGCAACCCTCAGATAGTACGAAATCGGCAGGCTTTACTAGAAAGTTGTGCAACACGAACTACCAGGTCACCCGACATCAAGGATGTGCATAAAGTATACAAATACCAAGGACACACTGGCAAGGAAATGTAGCTGACAGTCCAGATCAGTGACCATGAGATGGATTGGGTTATATTTGACCTCGGATCGGATGCCAATATACTACTTAAGTGCACTTAGCAACGCATGGGGGAACCCAAGCTGGAGCGACCCACCATCCAGCTTCGAATGGCAAATCAACAAAAAATCATTCCTCTAGGTAGACTCCCTGACGTTGTGGTTGACATCACAGGGGTAAGAGTCCTAGCTGACTTTGAAGTGATAGAAATTGTGGAAGATACTGATCCCTACCCTGCGCTCCTCCATCTGGACTGGGCTATAGACATGGGGGGCATCGTCAATCTCAAAAATCGCAGCATGATATTTGAAAACAAGGGCAAACGGGTCATTGTACCTCTAGACCCGGTAGAAGGAAAATGTTATGCAGAACCTATACCTAAGGAGGGGGATAGGGATTATTTCTATAAAATGACAACGCACGATAAGGACAACCTAACCCAGGACACTGTACCCTGCTACGAGGAGGGTATTGAGGATCCCAGTAAGGATCTAGAAGCTTGGCAGGCCCGGCTAGGGGAAGCCTCTACGCTGCGTTTTCTTCGTATCTCAAAGGACTCCCTCTGTATGGGCCCAAGGAAAAGGATGGGAGTAGGGCTAGGTCTAAGTAAATGCGGTGAACCCACCCTGGGAAAAGGATTGGTCAACCCATGAGTGAGAAACAGGCTCCCTATGACACATGTAGGTTCCACAAGTAGTGGTCCCATGCATCAAGCCACCCCTTCAACAACAACACAGCTGGGGGCTAGGCAGTTGGTTCCGACGTCAACCTCCCTTAAAGCCTTAGTAGAACAAATCATAAAAATATCTTGGTCTTGGGCCAAGAGCTACTTGGGAAGAAAGCCTGTGTCGGGGAAAGATAGGCAACTGTCACATATCGGTAACCCTAACGTAACGAGCACGCTTAAATCACTGAGGATGCAACAACTAGCCGTTGGGACTGTACCCTCTAGTAAAAAGCAGAAGTTACCGTTGCGAGATGCGGCTCCTAAGCCGTTGGTAGGACAAGTTACAGGACGTTTTTACCGTTCTTTGGGAAACCCACCCTGCGTAAAATATCTATCGCTATCATCCGATGGACAATGCTTAAAAGCGGGCGGGATGGTCCAATTAGCAGTATTGTCTCATATAAACAAGCGGCCTACTTCAAGTGTCTCGCGGAAGCAATCAAGCAGCAAACTATGCAGCACCCCTCTCATGACTGATCAACCCCTTCTGTCAGGTAGTAGTCCCCCGGAGCCAGGATTCATTTTTCGCACAAGGATGTCGACTACTACCCCTGTCGAAACCTCTGCCCCAACTGAACCTGAGGTTGAAGAAGTGCTGGAAGATGAGCCTGAGTTAGAAGAATTCCCCCCTCCACGGACCATAAGGAAAGGCAAGGAGAAAGCTCATAGTTCGTGGACTACCCCACAGGCAACAAAAAGGCCCCGAAGTTTCCCAAGATGTGCCAGGCCTCCAGCCTCAGGACAAGATGACCAGGAAGGGGCTCTCCCGGCTAACCCGATCAACTGGTTACCCCCCTTCATTTGACCACAAATATTTTCTACGCAAATACCGAAAAACTTGGATGGCTTGATCACCTACCTCTAGACTCCGATAACCCCAGGAGAGGTCCCCATCATTGGTGACCCCTATGGACGCCTCCATGAGGTCAAGTTCGAGGATCATGATCTGGCAAACCAGGACGATTTCCCGGAACTGGCCTCTGAGTTATACTTTGATACACTCTATGAGGATGACGGAATCACGGTAGTACCTGAGCGATGGGTATGCGGCTTGGCGGGATCCGAACTCCTGAATCTGCTCCGTATGCCCCACTTTGGCCGATACAACATCACAGATCGGTTGGCGCGTCAATTACTTGCCCTCATTCACAATGGCTTCTTATGGATTCACGACAGGGTCCCTATCAATGATGAGTTGATCCACAAGATTACAGGCCTCCCAATGCAGGGGCCACACCCGCTCACAAAAGTTGGAAAGAAGTTTGAAGCTGCTACCGCTCTGTTTTTTCGAAAGACTTATGTAGTACAGCGAAATCAGTGAGGGTTTGTGATCCAAACCATCAACAACCCTACTACACAAATGGGCACTTGACTGTTAGCCTACAAACTCATGCGAAGGTGCGAGGTTGCGACTATCCCCGCCTATGTCATCTAGCTAGCCGGCCAGTGTGCGAAGGGCATGTCCTTTAACTGGGCTCAATACTTGTGCGATTAATTCCTCGCTAATGTCCGCGAGTCTCAAGAGCATGGGACATCTTTCTTCTATTTGTGGTTGTTATTCCTCATCGCACTAGTCGCCTGGGACAAACCAGAGGAATCGGTCGTTCCAGAACTCCCTGCTAGGATGTGTGAAGGCGCTCAGTATGCTCACTTATGGGACTCTAAGGATAAGCAGCGCATCGAGGATAACAAGGTATTTTGGGTCCTCTTCCAGAGCAATGTCGCCACTACCATAAACTCCTGACCCCGCTTATATCCCACCATATATGACAAATACAAGCATATTGCGGCATTTCAAATCACCATGCACTAGGTCTGGATTCGTAGCCTTACCAGTCAGACATGGAAATATTTCCCCTATATGGTACCCGATGAAGAAATTGATCTACTGATCTCGTTGTGGCCCGCCGCCTGGAAAAAAGGTCTCCCCACAACTCCAACATCAGTTACAGCTGAGCCCAGAGGTAACTCGCCACAGCAAACTGATACAACTCCGACCCAGGTAGATACCGCCACCACTCCTCCTCCGGGCACTAAGAGGACTGGGGAATCGGCATCAGGACCAAGAAAGAACTAGCATGCCCTTCGTGAGCACTACGACGCGACAGTCACATAAACAGGCAGAGACCTGGAACAGATCGCGGACGCAGTCACCATGACCACGGAGGATAAGTGGGCCCTTATCATGGCCCAGTGGAAGGCAGGGGTCGACTCTCTTCAAGCAGACCTCCGTGCTCTCTAGCTCAAAAAGGATCACCCCTCTTACAGTACAGGCCAGGCGCCACCTCTGTCAGTTGACAGCAACTCGGCACAAATCAGGGAAGCTAGTCGAATCTGGAGTATCCCTAACGGTGCCTTAGTTAGAACGCAGCCCTCGGAAGTCACAAGACTTCTACTGGACTTCGCTCAGCTGCCCCACACCGCCTTAGAAAGTCTCTTGCATGCTGCCTCCCGAGAGATTAGTGACCGCACTCAATCTGCAACACGACAGCTTGCGGCAGCCCAGCACACCATTGTGCAGAAGAATGATGAAGCAATTCAGGTTGTGTCACAACAGGTGGAGCTGGAGACTGTGATCCACCAGCTCTGCACAGAAGTCACAGAGAAAGTCACAGTTGAGTACAGATCTCGGGAAAAGGTGGAAAAATTGGTTGCTACCCTCAAAGCTTCCCGACTGGAAATGCACATTGTTAGGACTCAGCTGGAACAACAGATTTCAGACTTAGAGGCCATATTACAGCCTAGCACTCCCCTAGAAGTCTGTGCCCAATGTGCTGCTCTAATAACAGATGCAACAACGACCATCACGGGGCAAATTTCTCAAGGCGCCACGCTGCTAGATTCAGCCATGCAGCTCTGGACTCAGGTCTAGTGCGATCCAGTCCTCCAAGAAATAAATCAAGACTTACGACAAAAAGAAGAAGTCATTGAAAAAATCAACGCTACGCTGCCTACCTTGGTGCCTGCCCAATGCTTGGCACGATTGAAAACCAACACCGACCTCCAAGACGAGATTGAGAAACTCCGACATAAACAACACGTCATGGTCGAACATCTAAAGCCCTAGACTACCTCCGCAGTCCGGTTAACACAAGACATAGATGGCACAAACAAGCGTCTTAATCAGCTTCTTGCAAACGTTAACTCGGTCCCTGAAGATCTGCCCTCTCAAACGCTGGTCACTCTTACACACACTGCTGCTGCCCAAAGTAAGGATCTACTTCCTTAGCTCAAACGATCTCTTGACACCTTGTGGACGCAGATAGAAGGCCACATCACCGCAGTGACTTGGGATGAGTCACAAGATTGTGTTGGGGGACTGTTGGAACAGGGTCTCCTAACAAGCTGTGAATCTGGTCCAATTTTGATATTTTTTATTATATTTAGCCTAGCGGAGGGGTTTTGGGGTGGGTCAAAGCCCCGAACGCATTGTAATGAGTCAAAGGGTAAACTAGGGGTCTGAAAACCATGGGTTGTGGACCATAGGAAAGTCGAGGCTAGATTATTATAAATAGAGATGCATTTTGTATTGTAAAGTATAGGAGATGATGAGCTATTGATGTGATCTGTTGTTTAAGCGATCTGTTTAGGTTTTGGGGAACGGACTCCTGCTGGCTATGTGCGCGGAGATCCTAGTCCAACTGTGTGGAAACCCTGCTGCTGTGTGTGCAGGTTGGGAAGGAAATTGGAATTGTAAGGAAGAATTGATAAATGAATGAATGTGAAATATTGTTAGAGAACTGAATCTGTGAGTACTGTTATATGAATTACTGGTAATTGTTGTATTATGTGTTGCCTGTTGTTGAGTCCCAAATTTGCATCTTTTCCATACACTTTTCCATACCTTTTTCACTCACCTAAACCTCCCAAATTGTCAATATCATGTGCAAAAGGGTATCTAACATGGTTTTTAATTATATTTTTGTGTTTTCTATTTGATCTAGATTTTGTTCATTCAACTGCGGAATCTTGCCACTTTCCGCAGCTGCTGCAACTTTCCGCAGCTATTTTGTGGAACTCTATGCTACAGGTGTCTACAAGGGAAACGAGCCACATGGGCAGGCTAGGAATGACGTGGACATGGTTCGTGTCCTATTTGTTCAAGCAAACTCGTCCAAAGAAGCCGCGGTCAAAGGCGTCCACATGGAAGTCAACCATGGAGTTTCATGTCGGCCGGACTCTGTTTCGTGGCATATAAAGATCCATACGGCCGTTTCTAAGCCTGCGGAGGTTAAATCGACATCTGTGCAGAGCTCTGGAGTCGAATTCAAGCATCCACCTTCCGTAGATTCACTTTCCAACACAACCATACTCCTATATCCGTGGACGTAGTGGTCTACGTGCTCTCTGCCATCATGAACTTTAGGAGACAGTTACAGTTTATTGTTATATATAGAGCGTTTGCATACGCACATAAATTTAGTTGATAGTTGATGTTAGTGAATGTACTCTGTTATCTTTTAGTCTGTTCTGTAGTGATTACGTTGCACTTTTGCCGTAACACTACCATTCTGTAATGAACTGCTTTTTAATATGAGAAGACTCTGTTTTTCAACTTAATTCGTGTTTGAGGATCGTTACCAAGGCTGTGTAGAGGGCCCCTGCTCAGCTAAGGTTTTTTGTATTAGTGTATATTTCTCATTTCATTTCTTTAAAAGTCATTGTATCATAATCCATCCATATGTTCATACTTTGCAGTTGTTTCATTTCTGTTTATACATTTCCATAATTTCCATTTCATTTCTGTCTTTCATGTTTTATGATTGTTAATCACTGATCAGTGTTCTTGTTGCAGGTTTTAGATAGACAGCCCGAGCATTTTTATAGCTTTTTGACTAATGACATGGATCTAACATTGTTCTGCTGCTAGTTTGCTTTTCATAGCTTTTGTTTAATTTCAGTCTTGCTTTGTTCATTTCAGTTTTGCTTATCTACTTTAGTAGTTAAATTTAGATATATTAAGCTGCTCATAGCATCTTCAGTTGCCTCTGAAAGCCACAGCTGCACTGATGGTGAGGGACTGCATTATGAAATGAGTAGTTTAGTATTAGTTTCTTTTCTGCAAATTTAGATATATTAAGCTGCTCATAGCATCTTCAGTTGCCTCCGAAAGCCACAGCTGGACTGATGGTGAGGGACTGCATTATGAAATGTGTAGTTTAGTATTAGTTTCTTTTCTGCAAATTTAGATATATTAAGCTGCTCATAGCATCTTCAGCTGCCTCCGAAAGCCACAGCTGGACTGATGGTGAGGGACTGCATTATGAAATGTGTAGTTTAGTATTAGTTTCTTTTCTGCAAATTTAGATATATTAAATCATGTATGACATCTTCAGTTGCCTCCGAAAGCCACAACTAGACTGATGGTGAGGGATTGAATCATGAGTGTATGGTTTAGTATTAGTTTACTTTTTGCAAATTAAATATCAGTTACACAAGTTGTTTATGATTACTTCCGAAAATCATAGCTGGACTAATGATGAAGGGTCAGAAGATAAATTGATGTAATCTGATTTAGATTTATTTTGTTGCAATTTTGAATTTCCTTAAACATAGTTTCTTTTGTGTTTAGTCGGCAGCAAGAATAGTTTGATTTTCATGTTCACTAGTTTACTGTTTTGATTCATTAGATTAGCAGCACCTTTTCATTTCAGCAGTACATTTTCATTTTCTTTCAAAGTCTTATCATTGTAAATTTCAAAATTGCTTTTAAAGTTTTAAGTTGGTAAATCGTTATAGGGGATATCACTTCCTTGAACAAATATAACCAAACTTGTTTTCATTTTAGAATTTCCATTTCACCTTAGAAAAACCAAAAACGACAAAAAGTTAAGAAATAGGTTATCTTGCACATATAGTGCGCCGCACTTAATCAGCTTACGATTCCCGGATTGACAAATTAAATGCAGCAATTTAGGACACACTAAATTGACCAAACACCTGTCCTTAAGCTGTGAAAGATCCGTGTACTGTGCTCTTGGATCTAGATCTGTTATGTTCTGTTTATGTATTGTTGTGTTGATGATATAATATGCATATAACTATATATCTAGTGCACGTGGATGAGAATAGAAACTTAATTAACCCTTCACAGACTAGGTAATCTGGGAATTACAGAAATAGGACGCAGCTCTGCTTGCCTTACCCATCCTTTCTCAAGGTGCAGAAACCTGGTTCCAGCACCCACCCATACTACTTCGGGTGAGATTTTGACCTGCGAAAGCAGGGCACTGTCGAAAGGGCCAGTAGCATAGGGGTTTGTTGGCAAACCTTGCTTACCGAACCTGGGTCAGGACCCCTCGAGCCAACATGTAACTTGGGAGGGGTGAACTTATTCATAAAATTTGCTAAGTATTGTTACATGTGATGTTTATTTCTCTATTATTTACTATTGTACAGTGTTATACAAGAATTTTACATACATTAACCTCACATAGAAATCTGATTAACTAAGTTAAAACCATTTGTTTCACCTACAAACTTCAGAGAACCTTATGCACACAATTTAATTATTGTTTGGATACTTAGCACAACAAAACTAATACATTCCATTTAGAACAAGTTGGTATCAGAGCTAGATTTTTACTCTCTGTATTTTTATTGTGCAAAGTTTGTTTAACTGTTTGTAAGAGTTTTAATGCTTACTAGGCTAAAGCTTAAGAGAGGAGAAGGTCAATTGGTGAAAGCTCAAAGTAATACTCAACCAAGGAGGGAAAGAGTGCCATTATTTACACCTTCAATTTCACCTCAAAGAGAAGCAGAAGAAGCCATAATCATGACTTCAAGAGAAGGAGAAATCCATGAAGAAGTTGATCCCAAGGAGGAATAAAGAGTATTCAAAAAAACATTTCTTGACTTGACTGAAATGGTGAGATTCCTTTATCAAGAAAGGAATGAAATAATAGAAGGAGAAGGATCTAAACTTCACAAGGAAGGAGAAGGATCATCAGGAGGCCATAATGATGAAGATAAATCCAAGAAGGGTAATGGAGGAAATGGAGACAGTGGAAAGTCGCCATCATCACCCTCATCTTCATCTTCATCAACCTCTACTTCATCTTCAGTACACCACAAGTCAAAGAACACTAGTAAAAGTCCTTTTCTAAAACTTGATGTTAAGTTTGAATTTCCAAATTTTGATGGTGAAGTTAATGCAGAAAAGCTAGATAATTGGATTAGGCAATTAGAGATCTATTTGAGAATTCAAAATTTTCATGATGACGAAACCAAAATCCAATTAGCTTCATTGAGAATGGAAGGTGCAGCTCTTGTTTGGTGGGAAGCCAAGTCAAAGGAGGAGATCAAAAAATATGGTAAGATTATCTTATCATGGACTGATTTCATTTCTACAATAAAACAACAGTTTTATGCATTAGCTCACATGCAGAAAGCCATAATGGACTGGAAAAATTTTAAACTATTTAAAGGACAAAATGTACAAGTGTATACTCAAGAATTTAGAAGAATATATCTTTTACTAGGAGTAGATTTTCATAACCAATATACTTTACTTAAGTATATAGGAGGTTTACATACTTACCTAAGACATACCATTCTCATGTTTAACCCTACAAGCCTAGATGAGGATTGTGTTCAAGCCGCACATTTAGAGGCAAGGGGAAAACAAAACTTAGATTGGAATGAGGAAGGCGAGTTTAAAGGCAAATGGAAGAAAAAGAGAAAAGCAAATTCTAGAAAAGAGAAGGGAAAATTATTTTGCAAACATTGTTCTAAAACAAGCCATGATGAGGACCATTGTTGGAAACTTCATCCAGAGTTGAAACCAAAAATTTTTAAAATCAAAGATAAAGCCAAGGAGAAAGGCAAGACAATTGCAGTAGTTGAGCAAGACCTAGGGTCAGAATCAAGAGATGAAACAAAAATCATAGCTATGGGACTAAAGAACTTGAAGGGGAAAGAGAATGAAACTAAACCCAGTTCTAGTATTTCTAACTGTCACATAGAAGCTCCAAGTGAAGAAAAGAGAATTGAACTGTTTCATGTGAGGTCATTTCCAAACATACCAAGGTTGCACGCTATTTGAAAGTGGGTCGCAAGTGAACCTTATTTCTGAAGACTTTGTCAAGAAACTAAATCTTGATACCATTCCACATCCGAAACCATATCCACTTGGTTGGATTTGTAAGGATGCAAATTTACAGGTTTCAAAGAAGTGCATGTTGTGCTTTGCAATAACTGCACATTTCATTGACACCGTTGAATTAGATGTTGTTCCGCTTGATATAACAGGTACGGTGTTGGGCAGTCCTTACTTGTAAGACAGGATATCTATCTTCCATTGCCATGAGAATAAGTACCATTTATTCAAAGATGCCAAGGAGTACATTGTGAGAGTTCATCACAAAAAACTAGACTCTTCTTTAGTTAATATAGGGCAAATGAAGAGGCTCGTCAATGCAAGCCAAAACTTGACATTGATGATGATTAAGCAAAGAGAAGTTTTGCATAATCATTTTCATGTAAATGTTGATATATGTAATGATTTGATTCAATCTAAAAGTAGGTTGTCTTTGAAAGAAGATGACAATCAGTTGAAACAATCGTCTTTGGTGTCAAATGGTGTTGAAAACAAAGTGTCAGTGCAAGAATTTGCAAAGGTCCAAGAGAGGGAAAATCAACTTAGGAAAGAAGGCACAAGATTCAGCAATGATCATTGCTGGTTTCAGAAAGGCATGGTACTATGGCAAGGAAACTTGGTCAGAAATCGACACAAGTTCAAAGCAAATTTAGCAAAAAATTGCCATAAGGATAGGATTCAAGGTGAAAGTAATTTTCAGTTTCATTTGATTATAGACCTTTGTAGAAACAATATGTTTACTGCAAACTTAAGTTGTTGTTCTGCAAGTTTCAAAAATGTGCAGCATGACAAGTTCAAAGTCAGCAACGTTTGGTCAATGGAATCAAGGAAAAATTTGTCGTTTCATGAAAAGCTCCAATTAATGAAATCATGGAAATTTCAGTGGATTAAGATTGGAAGAGTGGTGACGCAGCCTCCTCATCTTCATGTTCAGTATTCCAAAGAGCTTTTGGGGTCCAAAAGCTTGCCAGTAGGGAGGTGTGATCAGGAGATCATGTACATTGTTCAAAAAAACTTATAATATAAAAATATTAGTTTTTTTGGCCACTATGTGGATATACGTGTTGTACATGATGTGTATGTGTATGTGTACATGATTGAAGAGAAGCAAAGGTATTGGGTGCTTGAAGGGTAGGGAAACCGATCCGATGTGTGTACATAAAGAACAAAGGTAGAAGTGAGGACCAATTAAGGATAAGTATCGATATTTTATTTCAGTCCTATTATGCATATGATCTACGATTATGACTTATGATGGTTACATGTGATTTATGATTATGGTTCATGATGATTGCATGTGATTCATGATTTAAATTTATGATGGTTGTATTTTGAGCTAACTATATGTGTCAAGTTTATACATGAAGATTTGATCAAACAAATAGTTTGGCTTGTGTGATAGGAAGTAAACATAAGTGGGGAAGCTCGGGAAAACCCTAGCTATGGCGAATATCAGAGTTTACAGTCGTTGAATGGCGGGGAGGTATCGTGTGGAGGGCGATGATCATGGTACTTCATATTGCACCTAGGTTTGGTTTTTATAATGCCTCTTTCTCGCAATTTTATAACTTTTGTAGCTACTCCCACGACGACCAGGGGTTCCATTCTACTACGATTTATTATACCAAGGGGTCAAGACTCTCACTATTGGCTTTTTCCCATACACCATCGGGCCTCACCCTTACTAAGCGGTGGGGGGTCCAGTGTTTTTCTGTATTTTGCGCATTTTTTCTGTGTTCACTCCCCATTTTTGTGGCCTTATTCTATGACATTCAGTCAACCGGGTTTGTCGTGGCCCATCATTTTCTTGCACATACTCTATTTTACCTGACCAGTGGTTTCCCACGGACCTTGGAATGGGTTTTTTTCACCACCTATGGTTCTGAATAGGGTTCGGACTCTGCAACTTCCCAAATATGTCGGACGAGGAGGTGGATTATTCCTCTGACCCCTTGGAGGGTGTCCAAATGTTTCATCAGTCCTCTACTAGCAGGGTCATTGGTCGAGTGACGAGTCTGACTGTAACTGATAGGGACGTGGAGGACATGGATGTTGGTGAGTCAGCCATTCCCGCCCTACTAGCCGATCCACCTCTAGGGGTATCGACTTCAATCGCGGAACACTTGCTACATCCGGTGGCATCATCGGTTTTCTCCATCCCATCGCCATCTGTCCTCAGGCTGTGGGAAAAATAGACCCAAGAGACACCGGAATCCATAGAACCTATGGGAGAAGTATCGAGTTTTGGCTTCAAGAATTTTGTGCAGAATGAAACCCTATGATTTGAACAGCTTGACATCACCAGGGGCATTGGACATACTCATATGCCTGATGATCCCGTGGATCCTTCTACTATGGTAGCATCTGGCTGCTTCGACGACATCCCACTTGTTGCACCTCATTCAAATGACCCAAAGTCTTCTGAATCTGACAAGGCTTTGGAGCTGGATAGTGTAGCTCACCACAAGACTCCGGGGAGCGGTAAGAAAAAAACAGTGGTGAGCTAGAAGCAGACCCAAGTGGGCTCTTAGACTCGGGCCAGAAGTTGGTATGGAGTATATCAAACACACATCGAGGACGGTTCTTGTTGGCAGGATACGTGGCAGAAGCTACACACATGCTAGACTCAAAGTTTGGACTGTCGAGATTTGGGGTGATTCTATGCCACAACTTCCTAGGGTCTTAACTATGAGCAGGGGTTGGTTTGCTATCATCTTTCCTCAGCCAGAATTGGTCGACTGGGTTCTCACCAAATACTAGCACATTGAGATGAATCCAATACTTCTAAAGAGTTGGACTCCTCTGTTCGATCCCAATAAGGAGAAATTAGGGGTTGGTCTGATATGGGTCCGACTTCCAGACTCCCACTACAATTTTGGAGCGAAGCAATGCTCCGGTTTATTGGGGAAGATCTGGGGATTTACCTGGATCATGATCATTCATATTTAGAGACAAGGAACATATCCATGGAAAGGATACTTATCCATCTGTACACTTGTGAAGGACTCCTTTAAGGGTATGAAATATACTTCAATAATATGGTTCGGCATAAAATTTTGGATTATGAGGGGATCCCCTACAAATTCAGGAGATGCTATGAGGTTGGGCATCTGTATAAGAAATGTCCTCTCATCAACGCGACTACAGCTCTAGCAAAATTCTTGATTCATATGGCTAGACAGACGGACTTTGGGGGGTCGACACAATCTCCGGTGACTGTGCGTGAGGAGCGGTGCCCTGACTCCTCAGCTGACCATCCATTGTGCCCTGTCACGTTATCAAATCTCATAGAAAATCCACCCACACCCTCATGGAAAAATCTGCGACTGATCCGGGTAACACCCTCGTTCCTCCCTTTTCAAATTCTACTGTTAATTTTTCATCTTCCCTCATTATGTCAAATGCATTGCACTCTTTAAATTTATATAATTTCAATATTAATCCCCTTGGATGCCCTGTTGCAACTTCTCCACCTACTATCTCTCAACCAACCCCTCATACCTCGGCGGAGGAATCATCCTCCCGCCTACCTACTGATGCTAACAGCCTCTCATCTGGTCACCGATATTACCTTAGGTCGACTGCCCTATCTCTCGACTCACAAACCTTTGGTCTAGGGGTGGACTCTGGAGGTACTTTTCCGAAATCATCTAGAGGATTCCCATCCTCGATAACCAAAGCCATTCAGAAATCCAGCCTGGAAGTGGCAGCAGGCACTCAATCGTCCATCGAATGGGTTCTTAGAGCAAAGAACGCATGGGCTAATGGTTTACCATGATCTGTCTCTCTCTCAATTGTCGTGGTCTAGCCAGCCCTGATAAAAAATTGTCTCTAAAATGGCTACTGAATCATGTTCAGATTGATTTACTCTTTCTTAAGGAAACTTTGGGTGATGGGATATATGTTACTAAGGTCTTGTCTTCACTCCTCTCAGATTGTACCTTCCAAACCTCAGATGCTCGTGGTCGATCTGGTGGCAGCACCATTGGCATCAACAACAAACCATTCTGGCCCTAGGTTGGTGGGGGATATTGGGCATACTTGGTGCAAAAATCATCTCTCATGACACTAATCTAGCAATCACCCTGATCAATGTGTATTTTCCATGTCATCACAGAGAGGGCTTCTGGGATGAATGGATGCACATCTCTATCATGCATCAGAATAATATCATCATGGGTGGGGTCTTAAACTTCTCTATTGGGATATCTAAATCCTGGGGTCCAAGGGCCACCCCGGATTCATTATTTGATTATTTTGAAAGGCTCATCAACGGGGTTGACCTTATGGATATAGCTATGTCCAAGAAGCTCCCCATATGGAGAAATAGGAGGATGGGTGTCGTTGCCCTGGCCAGAATACTAGATTGCTTTTTGATCAAGTGCCCTTTGCTTGAGAAAATTGATAAGGCAAGACAATGGGTGGGATCTGGGGGCTCCTCAGATCACTGTCCTATATATTTCGAAATCCAATCTAGCAATCAAAATCCTAGGGCACCATTCAAGTTCAACTCGGTCTGGCTTGTGGAGCCTGAATTTCATTCGATTGTCACAAAGGAATGGCAACATTGTGTGCAATATCCTGACCTGGCTCCTGCAAGGGTCTTGTATTACAATATTAACCGTATCAAATAACTCAACATCAGTTGGGCCATAAATAAGAAAATAAAAGAGTATGAGGAACTATCCAACATTGAACTGGAGATTGGACAGTTGACCAGATCTGATTACCTGGGCTTCCGATCAGCGGAGGCAAAAGATAGGTTAAATTCTCTGGAATTCACAACAGAAAAAATTCTGAGGAAATGCACCTCAAGAGCAGGGCCATCTGGTTACAAGTAGGGGATGAGAACACAAAATTCTTTCAACAATGCACAAAAAGCAGGAAAAGCATTAACACTATATGGGATCTAACTGACCAAAATGGGAGGGTGGCGCACTCGCATAACCAGCTCACTAACATGGGTATACAACACTTCTCCAACCAGTATAGGGCATCGGTCAATGAAAATTTGACGAAAATCATGCAAAATGCACGCTCTCTGCGTAGATTTGTGGGCGAGGAGTTTTTGGATGACCTAAATGCTCCGGCCTCGTTGGGTGAAATTGAAGGGGTCTTAAAATGGTTTAAGAAGGACAAAAGCCTAGGCCCTGATGGATGTCCTATTGAATTATACATCACATTTTTTGAACTCATCGGCAAGGATCTTCTTAGGGTCATTGAAGACAGCAGGTCAACTGATTAGATATATGATGGTTTCAATGCTACTTTCATTACCCTCCTCCCCAAATCTGACAAGCCTCTCTCTTTCCATGACTATCGCCCTATATCCCTCTCTAGTTGCATATATAAGATTATCTCCAAAATCATTGCAAATCACATCAACCCCATCCTCTCTAAACATATTTCCAAAGAACAATTTTCCTTCCTTAATCAGAGACAAATTCATGAAGCTATTAGCACTGCACAGGATGCATTACATTCCATCAAAATTAAAAATATCAAGAGTACCATCCTCAAAATTGACCTGGAAAAAGTTTTTGACTGTGCCAACTAGAATTACCTACACCTCATCCTCATTAATATTGGCTTCCCTCATGATTTTAACAATTGGATTATGGGATGCATTACAAACTCCTCTTTCAGCATCCTTATTAATGGTGCTGCCTCTGATTTTTTTCATGTTGGGAGGGGACTTAGACAACGGTGCCCCCTCTCCCCTCTGCTTTTTCTTCTCATTATGGAAGGCCTCTCTTCTCTCATGACACATGAAAAAAATGATGGTTCCATCCATGGTATTAAAATAAATTATTTTATTCAACTAACGCATTTATATTTTCCTAGGAAAAACTTCATAATTTTTCATTGATGTAAGAAAAATTACATGTTTCATTTTACATATATATTCGATCATGGATCATGATAAATTGTATCCTCATCAAGGAGGCAAAGTAGTCTGCAATCTGTGCATAAAATGCTGCAATTTCTATCTAGTTCCTACTATGTACATAAGCATATATTAAAAATAAATACAAGCCGGTAAATAGTGCTAATTAGACATCAGCAAAATAGTCCGCAAAAATGGATCGGTCTGTCAAAAATGCAGTCAAGGAGTGAATTCTCTCATATCCCGGATATCCTCAATGAATGGTATATGATAATAACTATAGATCTATTCCCCTTCATGTTCAGAAACATGCCAATAGCCCCAAGCTAGCTCCGCATCTTCTTTAGAAAGTTGGTCTGCCACTTGGTTCCTCTGCCTGTAGATGTGAGTCATAGATATTGTGTCAGATTCTGATTTCAAATAATGGAATTCCCTCAATAATGATGTAAGTGTGTGTGAATGACATTGTGAATGAGAATTAAACCAATTAATGACAATTTGTGAATCTCCAAAAATCTGCAATCTGTTGCATCCTTGTTCCCGGGCGAATAGTAGGAGAAGTCGAAGGCTAAGAAGTTCAGCAAAATTGTTTGTCCCCGGCCCCAATCCCATCTTGAGGTGAAAATAATGATTTGCGGATATATGAAGAACCCCTCCACCCCCACACCCTTTATTGTTAGATTCCCCATCAATATATGCCCAGGGGTAAGAGTTGTCAATGATTTCAGGAGTAATGACTCTATTACGGGTGGATTGATCCTCTGTAGTATTCCCAAAAGAGAAGATTCAACAATACTTGTTGGAATAACGCACTTTTCAGAAGTATGTACACTGAAATGAGTTTGCGGCCCTTGGATCCCTTAGATCTGGAGATCTAGCATCTAAATCCAAAAGGGGAGAAAAATCAAATCAAACTAGGTGAGGTAAACAGACCTCCCACACCTAGTATAGCTGAAAAACACCCAAGAATGGGGCTGCCGCAATATGCAACAATACTGCAGGAAAATAACGTAGTTTTTGAGAGAAACAATAGAATACCAATAGGAAGGCTCAAATTTCATATATACAGCAATAAATCAGATCCATAATGAGGCCCATACAATGTATGGCAGAATGTAGAAGACAAGAATAGAAGAAATTCCTCAAGAAAGAGGGTTGCAACACATGTATTGATTGAAAAATGGCTTGAAAGTGTTATTTTTATTAGCTGCAGTAGCTGTATATTACACTCCAGATCTAGAGAAGATCTGTGTACAAAATATTAGATCTATTTGAGATCTGTACACTAGAAGAGCTCCTTTACAAATTCCCCTTGGGGTTTTGATCAAAACATGAAACACATAGAGTAGATCTGAGATCTAAAGTAGCAAATCTGCAGTAGTATTCAGAAATTTCTGAAGATGAATACAATAGAAGTAGATCAGATCTGTATAGAACATGGATCAGAAGTCTAATCCATGGATCACAATAGTGAAGGGAAGAACCCAAACACCAGAGATATCTCCTCCAAATGTGTGTCAAAACACCTTGCAACTTCCTTCTTGCAAATAACGCAGTCCTGGAAGGAAAAATATGTTGTAGGCTCTAGCACTGGATTGGCCTGATGCTAAGATCTGAAAATGTAGCTCCAAAGGTTCATAACTCTCTTGCCAATGGGATAGAAGACTTTCCCAGTGAAAAGAGGCCGTAGAATGGCCTAGATCTTAGCAGATCTAGCCTCCACTTGATGCAACTTACAAGGACAACCAAACCCTCAACAGGATCTGCATTGTAGTTGGAAGATGAGCTTGGCCAAATGCCTGATAGTGGATGAGATCTGCAAGACTCTTCCAAGAGCTACTCAATGGAAGAGGTTGGATTCCTGAACAGGAATACCCTAGTGCTAAACAACACTATCCTCAGCTAAATAGCAGAGAATGATATATGTCTAAACAGACAGTATATTCATAAATATACTCAATCAACAACCTTCTTCTGTTGTCCTCCTCTTCCTTTTATAGGATGAAAGTCTTGTCAAACCCTAAACCATCTTAATGATTTAGCTCCATTCACATTAGTAACCTCCACCTAAAACTGCGTTGTTCCTCTAGGAGATTCATTGTATCTAGACAACGTTGTTGATTTGGTCCTAGTTGACTTGGTCAAGTGTTCCAGTCTCTTTCACACCTAAGTGTGCTTATGTAAATAGCCCAGATTTATCTATGTTCACATGTGGCATTGATTTATTTTTTGCTTAGGAGTTTTATTGATCCTCCTTTACAATTTTATTCATGAAACAGAAAATTGAAACAAGATTGTATATTCCCATTAGCTTGGGCTAATTGGGAATATTACAGTCCTCCCCTCCAAAATGTTGCTTTTCCTCAAGCAACTGATAGGGTGAGTGCTGCAACACTTCTCCTCCTTCATTGGTGACACCATCAAAGATCAATCTCTCATCATAAGCTATGTGTTCACCAATCCAAGCCTCCGTGAATTGTTCCTCCAAAGTCATCATGAGATGTACATAATCCATCCCACAAGGAGTCAAAAACTCAACAGAAACAAACATGGTTGGAGCAATGCTCTCTCTAAAACATGTAGCATGGGGTGCATAGAGAGTTTCCATCCCATGTGGTACATACAAACTGCCCATCCTCCCTCCATACAATCCCATGAAAAGTACAACAATATCATCCAAGTATGGAAGCATAATTACATATACACAAACAAAAATTTGAGGATGAGGAGGTGGGTCATAGTCCCACATATGGTACCAGCGCAGTGCATCTCCTGCATGCATCAGATCAAGGTATGGTAAGTGTTTTCCCCACCACTTACTTGATGCACAAGTTATCTCACCATGGCTGAAAATGTGAGATATGTTTGGTGTGTTTGGGAAGCACCCATCATGAAAGAGAATCTCCATTTGCACAACAAGGGAGTGGCCAAATTCAAAAATTTTAGTGGCCCAATGTTTGCCATGAGATTTAAATGATACAACACTCCTCTTGGGATTCATGGCCTGCATATACATGGTGAAAGAATATGTCAAATCAAAAAATGAAGCTTGCATTACATGATCATATTTTTCACCAACAAGGTCTCTCCTATACATGGAATTGTGCATAGATTTTTCTCCCTTTCCAAGAGAAGGAATAAATGACTGAAATGACCCTTGCATAAAGTCCTTGGGCTGCCCAACTCCACATAGCTCTTGCATTCTAGAAAATGTTGATGTAGCTCTCCTTCAAAGCCTTCCCATTCAAAGCATCTCATGATAGTGTTGTAGGTCTTCATAGAATAGGTAGGGTTGAAACATAACTCTTTGAAGGCCCTTTGTAGCATCATATCCTTGAGCTTGGAGGCTCTAGGTAATAAGATCCTATCATGATGATAGATGACTCCCTCATGGACTAGATAGCCCTCTTCATGCAGTTGGTCATCAAGCATCATACAAGTGTGAAGATCTTTGGAATAATCCACCAACAGCTGGGATTTCCAATATAGATCTACACTCCCCAACAATGATAGCGCTAATGATGCATCAATAGGAATGCTTGCCATGTTGCTGATCTCTTCTTTGACATTTCTTATTCCAAAGGTACAATTATGAAGGACATACCTTCCCTTCTTCTCCTCCAACAGCGCAGAATCAGAAATGAAGGTGGGTGATGATGATGAGAGAAGAAAATCTCCCTCCTTCTTGTGCTTGCCCAAGCCTTCCAGCGTTGTAGTTGTGTGTTCTAATGCTCCCATCCCTCCTGGATCTGATTTTGGAGCATCAAATAGTGAGAGATATCTCACCAAAACTGAATCAGGTGGCCTCCCAGGTGGTTTACCACTAGATAAGAGTGTCCCTTGCAGAAATATCATGAACATGATAGAAGGGATAGTGAGGTCCTTGCTGCCACTGCGCAAATCCATCTCTGTTTTTTGTGTGGAAGTGTTGTGTGAGGGGTAACTATGCATGCCTTTGATTATTTGAAGTGCACCACTCTTCTTGTCCACCCATTCCATTTGCAAAGCCTCCCAATCAATGGTGACTTTCCCTAATGTAATCAACCATTGAACACCCAAAATAACATTGGTGTCTAGTATGTCAACTACAAAGAAGTGATCCACCAAAGTGTAGGATCCCATGGTGACTGAAAGTGGTGGAACATAATGCATGCATTGCATTGTTCTATCTCCTGGGACCAAAACAGAGAATCCCTCAAAAGTATCAGTGGGTATTGCCCTCATTTGCACAAGATGGGCATCAATGAAATTGTGGGTAGATCCATTGTCAATCAATACAGAAACCCTTTGATTCATGATTTAACCTTGAAATATTAAGGTCAAGTACTTAGCTACTCCCCTCAAGGATGCAATAGTTCCTTCAATAGGAGAAAATGCTCAATTATCATCTCCTGATGGTGTTGGATCCCCTCCAACATTGTCAGCGCTGTGAGCCCTCCTTGGCTCATTATCTTCATCTTCTTCAAGATCTGAGAAGACCTCTATATAATGTGCTTTACCAGCAGCACATCTATGTCCAAGTACCCATGGTTCTTGGCAAGTGAAGCAGAGCTTCCTCTTCCTTAGATCTCTCTGGACTTCATCATCAAGAGGCTTCTTGTATGAGCTCTCCTTTGAAGGAGCATCTTTCTCTTCCTTTCTTTAGAAGGAAAAGAGGGCTTGTTCTGAAAGTTTTCCTTTGATTTTGGCAAGGCATCTTGAAGGTCTCTAGCCCTATCAATGGAATCATGCAAGGTAGTGGGCTTGGTAGATTTAACCAACCCATGCAGAGGTTCATCCAAGCCATCAATGAACATGTGCACACTCCTTGCTACAGATAGATCAGGAACCATAACAGATAATCTCAGAAATTCAGAGATATAAGACTCTGTATTAATTGAGTGCTTCAACTATGTAAGTCTCATGAAAGTTGATTCTGGATCCTTTCTGTCAAACCTCTCCACCAGTATTCTAGTAAACTCAGAATAGGCAGTCACATTGGCATGACCCAATGTATACAACCCATGGAACAACCAATTGTGTGCTTCACCTTCAAAGTGCAGTGCTGCAATATTGATAGCTTCCATCTCAGGGACTTTGTTCAACTGAAAGTAGATATCCAGTTTTTCTACCCATTCTTTGGCAGAACAAGTGGATGACCCATCAAACTTGGGTAAAAATAATATGCCCATAGAGTGATGTCGATCATGATTCTGAGTGAATCCACCATCTCTATGATGATGCCTTGGGCTTCTTTTTTCCTTGAGGTGACAAAACTCTTAAAAACTCAAGTGGTCCTTGAATCTATAATTTTGATACTCATATTATTCAAATTAGTCTTCAAGGGATGCTTGCTCTTGAGGCCCTTCATCCTCCACAGCCAAAAAAGTAGGCATAGTAGAGCGTTGTGGAGCTTGTGGTTGGTTCACTGGTTGATCATTCCAGTGGTGAGACATGACAGAGCTTTCTCTAGGATGAAATCTCCTAGGATATTCCTTAATACTGTCCATTCTCGTCTCTTTGATCTCTCTAGCAATATCTGGCATGGCTTTCAGAAGGGTTTTTACAAACTCCTTCCCATCTTCATCACTTCCAGATTCAGGGGCTTTTCACTTGTCTTTATCATCATTGGTGTAATCAAATTTCTTCTATCTTCTTCTCAGGTACCTCTTCTCTCCGTCAATGAGAGGCTCATCTTCTTCTGAAGACATATTGGCTCTTCAAGAAAGCAAATCACAGGCTGTGCCAAGATGCTTCGATACCACTGTAATATTCCCAAAAGGGAAGATTAAGAAATACCTGTTGGAATAACGCACTTTTCAGAAGTATGTGCACTGAAATGAGTTTGCAGCCCTTGGATCCCTTAGATCTGGAGATCTAGCATCTAAATCCAAAAGGGGAGCAAAAACAAATCAAACTAGGTGAGGTAAACAGACATCCCACACCTAGTATAGCTGAAAAACACCCAAGAATGGGGCTGCAACAATATGCAACAATACTGCAGGAAAATAACGCAGTTTTTGAGAGAAACAGTAGGAGACCAATAGAAAGGCTCAACTTTCATATATAAAGCAGTAAATCAGATCCATAATGAGGCCCATACAATGTATGACAGAATGTAGAAGACAAGAATAGAAGAAATTCCTCAAGAAAGAGGGCTGCAACACATGTATTGACTAAAAAATGGCTTGAAAATGTTATTTTTATTAGCTGCAGCAGCTGTATATTACACTCCAGATCTAGAGAAAATATGTGTACAAAATATTAGATCTATTTCAGATCTGTAGACTAGAAGAGCTCCTTTACAAATTCCCCTTGGGGTTTTGATCAAAACATGAAACACAGAGAGTAGATCTGAGATCTAAAGTAGAAGATCTGAAATAGTATTCAAAAATTTCTGAAGATGAATAAAATAGAAGAAGATCAGATCTATAAAAAACATGGATCAGAATTCTAATCCATGGATCACCATAGTGAAGGGAAAAACCCAAACACCAGAGATATCTCCTCCAAATGTGTGTCAAAACACCCCGCAACTTCCTTCTTGCAAATAATACAGTCTTGGAAGGAAAACTTTGCCGTAGGCTCTAGCACTGGATTGGTCTAATGCCAAGATCTGAAGATGCAGCTCCAAAGTTTCATAACTCTCTTTCCAATGGGATAGAAGACTTTCCTAGTGAAAAGAGGCCCTAGAATGGCCTAGATCTGAGCAGATCTAGCCTCCACTTGTTGCAACTTACAAGGACAACCAAACCCTCAACCAGATCTGCATTGTAGTTAGAAGATGAGCTTGGAAAAATTCCTGATATTGGATGATATCAGCAATACTCTTCTAAGAGCTACTCAATGGAAGAAGTGGAATTCCCGAACGGGAACACCCTAGTGCTAAACAACACTATCCTCAGCTAAACAACAAAGAATGATATATGTCTAAATAAACAATATATTCATAAATATACTCAATCAACAACCTTCTTCAGCTGTCCTCCTCTTCCTTTTATAGGATGAAATTCTTGTCAAACCCTAAACCATCTCAATGATTTAGCTCCATTCACATTAGTAGCCTCCAACTAAAACTGTGTTGTTCCTCTAGGAGATTCACTATATCTAGACAATGTTGTTTATTTGGTCCTGGTTGACTTGGTCAAGTGCTCCAGTCTCTTTCACACGTAAGTGTGCTTATGTAAATAACACAGATTTAGCTATGTTCACATGTGGCATTGATTTATTTTGCTGCTTAGGAGTTTTATTGATCCTCCTTTACAATTTTATTCATGAAACAGAAAATTGAAACAAACCTGTATATTCCCATTAGCTTGGGGTAATTGGGAATATTACATCCTCGTCCGGAATGAGATGATATGTGGAGATTATGGTAGAACAAATGTGATCCCATATGACCTGCGAGCCATTGAAAATATATCTATTCCTCCCGGTCCAAATACCCCAAGCCATCAGCAGCGGGAGGTTCCTAAGTTTATTACAGGTGACTGCATTCCACCAAGTTGATCAGGCTGCAGATATGGATCCTCCATTCCAAGTGAGAGTACATCCCATTGCTTGTGTAACTAATTTCCAGAGATCATCGACTGATGAGTAGTCAAGGAAAAGATGTTGGGTGTCTTCTTCATGGGCGAAGCAGAAACTACACCTGAAAGGGCCCTGTGTAGCACGTTTCCTAATGTTTTCCATGGTCAGAATGCAATTGTGGAGGACGCACCACATCAAGTGTGGAGCCTACAGTTTCCAGATAGAGTGTCACCACCAAGATTTATTTGGAGGTTCCTTGGGTGCACAAAGGGTGATGTACCCAATCTTTGGGTAGTATCATCCACTGGGCGAGAGTTCCCATAAAATTTCATCATCCTGTTCCATAAGCTGAATGTGGGATGCTTGAACTACTCTAATGTACCTATTCCAATCTGGGTGGCCCTCAAGTGGTATCCCGAGGTCCCAGGTCGATAGCCATCCATGTCCATGCCAATCTGTCCTCCTAGGGTCAGCCACCTGAGATAGATAATATATCCCTGCCTGTGCAAGGTGATCAATGATGTATTGTGGCAGTTTATAGTGTCTTCCACTACCCGACCAAGAATCCATACCCAATATGTAATGTTCCAAAATTTTAGCCTCCAAGCTAAATGGAACATTAGATTTAGTAGCAGCTCTAGCCGGTAAATAAATGGGTAGAAAAGCCCATAAGTCTCCTAAGGAGGATAAAAACACTCCAAGTGTGAAAGGAGACACTCTTCCTAGCTGAATAAAACACCTCCATGTGTGAACAGGGTTAAGATCAAGCTGCTTTGACTAAGTCAACAGCACAGTTTTAGTGGAGGAGTAATCCAAGGATGAATAACGCAATTTTGGAGGGAGATGTAACTTGGGTTAGAAGTAACCTAATTGAGTGGGGAAAAGGGCAAGAAAAATCCTATCTTATATAAGGAAGAGGATGGCAGCATTATTGATGATTTCTTAGTTCATTATTCTTGTCTGCCAAGACTTGTTGCTGCTTTGCTGCTTAGCAAAGTTGCGGTGATGTTTAGCACTGGGTGTTGTCGGGCGGGAATCCCACCTCTTTCCCTTGAGGATCCTCATTGGGAGAGTTTGTATTCATTATTCCACATTAGGTTTTCAAGCCAAGCTTCATCCATATTCATCATCACAGCTTTGCTGGAGATTGTGCAGTGTTGCTGGGTGCAGCAGTGGAAGGGATTGGAATCCTGACTTCTGAGCTAGTTTCTCATTAGAGGAAGGTTTCCTTCGCTTGAGAGATCTTTTTGGAGAGCTCCAGAGCTTATTTCAGATCTGTGGTATCAGACCACACATTTTCCATACATTCCCAACGCTATTTCTGCTAGGGAATGTGTTATTTTGGAGGCAGTGTTCATTGCATGGTTTGGTGGCTCTGTTGCAGTGTTTCCTTGTGATTGAGAGGTTCATCCTTTCATGGGAGGAAGCCCTTGAGGGATCTATAACATATCAGACATCTTTAATCCTTCTACACTCATGTACTTCAGTGTTGCAGTGGTTATTCAATAAATTACTGGATTTCCCCTTTTGTATGTAGAGTGTTTGACAAGAAACCCTTGTCGATTTCTTTTGTATTTTGTATAAGGAGCTTAGATCTATGTTATTTATCATTATTTATCAATACATGAGTAGATATATTTTTCTCCTATGATTTTATGTGTAAACCCTCTCTTATACTGCGCAGTCCCTTGAGCAGCTACTCAGGCATTTTGCAGTCTTGGGGTTTTAACACTTTTTGGAAATCCTAGGTGTGGGAGATCTGTTTAACCCACCTAGTTTTCTTTGTTTCAGATCTAATATTGGTTTTAGAATGTATATTTACTAATCTATGAGATCCAAGAGTCCATTTTACTGTTTTATTTCATTTGTTGCTGGAAATGCATTTTTAATGCATGATTCATGAGCATTCCCGATTGTGGAATATTACAGTGGTATCAAAGCATGATATCTGGCTCAGCCTGTGAGATCCAACTATCAGAGGAAGGAGAGATGGACAGAAGCCAGAAAGCTTCAGTATGTGAAGGAAGAAAGGAATACAAGCTTACAAAACTTCTTCCAAAATCTATGCAGAGCTTTCAAGGAGAGCTGAAGAAAATGAGATTGGAGATGGGATCTCCAAAAGAGGTTGAATCTAGAGCTGAATCTAGATTTTCACATGGTGAGCATGAGCATGCAGCTACACACCATGATGCACAGCGCAGTCAAGTGCCCAGATATATCGTGAGATGGACATGAGGAGGAAGAAAGCCTAAGAGGAGGACTCTTAGTGATTTGTTGCAGGAGTATGAATCTCAAACTGAGAGGTTTAGAGATCATACTGATTTCCTGGATTTTTGCAAGATCCAGTTGGATAAGAGCAAGTAGCAAGATGTAGATAGATTTCTTCTATCTACTTTTTTCGGATCACCTACATGTTCAACTGGAGCTTGGGTGAAGGAGCAAGACTCCTATTTGCAGCTGCACCACATTTCTGAAGATGAAGCCATCAGAGTTGCAGCGCTGCATTTCAGAGGTAAGGCTCATGCATGGTGGATTTTTTATTCTTGTTCCTTAAAGAATGCCAACACTTTCTCTTATGCAATATTCATAAAAACATTGATGGAGAGGTTTGGTGAAAAAGTTTCCTAAGACACATGAGAAAGGAAAATTTGAGAAAACAAAACCCTTGCATGTGATGGAGGAAACTCCATTTCAGAAAACCATGGGAGGAGCTGATGTCTTGCATTACACATTGCCAGAAGAAAAACCTCCAGTTCATATTCTTGAAGAAGAGGGCATGGGGATCACTTTTTCACAAAGGGATCCAATTGTTGAGATGTTGCCTATACACATTGATGAAGAAGAGGGCAACAACACTGTCACATCTAGAGCACATCCAGTGCCTCATGCAGAGGAGGGAGGAGCACATGCTCCAACAGGAGGGATTCTTGTATCCTTACAAGAAGTTCCCCAGGATCTCATACATAGAGGTCCAAGCACAATCATTGAGCAGCATGATTGTGCAGCATTGCAGCTAGAAGGAGGAGGTAGGGAGGAAGAGCAACATCAGTTGATGAGGAGCACACACCCTTCTCTATTTCAGAAAGCTAGTGTAAAGAGGAGGCAGACTGTATTGCACTGTGAGAGCAAGGGCAAGGTTTCCCAACCACATGAGCAGTCTACTCTCGACATTGATGTCTCACTACATGGAGGCATTCCACCTGATCTACAGCTGATGAGATATATCTTGTCTTTGGGTTCACCACTCTTGGATTTTGGAGAGGTGAAGAGTTTGGGGGAAGAATTTGGCATGGGGTATGTCAAAGTAGTAAGCAACAGCATGAGGAGAGCTTCACATGCCAGATCACTAGCGCTGTCTCTGAGGAGGATTAATCCTTATTGGAGGTCTCAGATTTTGGTAGAGTACTCCAAGGATCTTGGTGCATGCATGATTCTTGATGACCCGGATGGAGATGACAGATACATGGTGGATGATGTGGTCATCTATTCCTATGGCAGGATCTTCTTGGCTAGATCTTCTAGTCTTAAGGAGAAGCTACTACATGCAGCACATGAGGACTTCTCTTCTATGCCCTTTGATGCATATTTCTAGTTGATGGAGAAGTTCACTTGGGAGGGAATTCAACATGACATATTTCAGCATATGGAGAGATGTATAGCCCGGATGGTGATAGAGAGGATGTCACAGCCTCCTTCCTACTCATTGGGAGTAAGGGAGAATTTTCAGTTGAGTTGTTTCAGCTCAAGACCTCAAGTACATAATGAAGGAGGTATCATTTCATGTTTTGTATTGTACTTCTTTCCCTTATTTGAGCAGCATGATGTAACAAGAAGAAATATTTCTTCTTGCATGTTGTATGATGATGTACTTGCAACTACTTGTAGCATTGATCTTGGCTATCTTTTTGATGAGCTGTGGAGGAAGCCATATGTCTCTTGGTGTGCACCAATGACACCATATTGTAACTTCATGTTTTCATCTTATGAGATTACTATGGCAGCAAACAAGTGGCTCGCAAAGCACTTTTTATTTATTATTTTGATGCAGGCTAAGGATGCACTGTGCTGGTTCCATGAGGGGGACCATGATTCACTCTCCGGTTGTCATTTGGCAACTTGTTTTTATTGTATCTTGCTTCCATGTATTGCTGATGTGTTTTTGTTCAAGGCAAGCAGAGAGAAACCAATTGGATGGCAAGGCACCCATATGATAGAGCAGCAGAAGACTTTTTGGTATGGGGCATCATACAAGTTGACCTTCATGATCTTACTCTATGGCTTGTATGAGGGAGAGATGAGGCAGCAGTAAGAGTTGTTGTTTCTATGGTTGCACTTGGGAGAGTATGGGAAAAATTCTTCCCATACTTTTCATCATATTTCTGAAGACAAGAAAGGCACATTCATGGTGGAAGGAGGCTACCCTTCAGTATTGGAGGGTCATGAGAGACTTCCATGTCGGAAGATGATATTCTCACATCGCAGCATGATGGTGGATGGCTTTGGCATGTGGAATGTCAAAGGGAGAAGTCATGGAGCCTTATTATTAAGGCCAACAACGTTGTCACATGGGAGTGTGTTCTTATAAATGGAGTGTTCCAAAGAGTATGTGTATCCCTTCTTGCATATTTTTGTGAGGTAATCCTCATGGGGGAGCTTATACATGGACCTCACTTTTAGCCTACTCACTATGTATGGTAGGAAATGCATTTTTGTACTTGTTGATTACTCCATTGAGTATGTGTACTTTCCCACCATGTTTGAACAATGCATTGCTCCTCAAAAGGGCAAGAGTATTTTTGGGTCTCATGGTCACTTTAGGGCCAATGTTTATGATGATGATAGTAGCCCATCTATACATGACTTTGGGCAAGTGTATTGTTATTTTATCTATGTACAACCGATAGACATTGATGCTTACTTCTCCAAGTTGGGAGAACAAACATATACAACTTGTAACTTGTTGCAGGACCACTTGCCATATGACATTCTCAAGCAGCAGATGGGGGGACTACGTAATATCCACTTGGAGAACCTTTGGTACCATCCAAAATTGCACCTAAATAACAGCCATTTTCTGATTTGGAGGCCAAATGGTGATGAAGTGCCATTCAACTTGGATGGAATGGTTTGGGTTGACATGTCTCATGACTTTGGAGGGAGAGTCCTTGGAGGCTCAATCTTCTTCTTGCCATTGGAGGGCAATCATATTGTAGCCCAAGATTAGCATGCCTTCTACACTTATCATAAGTGGAGAGGAGGATAGCGTGGGATAGGCCCTCTTGCCTATCATGTTCACTTATTTAGCCCACCTACATTTCAAGAGCCAAAGGTGGAGGAGATTTTTCATGAGTTACCATGTTGGAGGGTGACTCACTTCATTTGGATGATAGCATGGGTGAGGGAGGCACTCATTAACCATGATGATCATCACTCCTACTTTGTGGAGGCCATGAAACAACAATCAAGTCTCCATTCACACTTTCCACCTTTGATTGATGCAGACACTTTGGTATTACACACTTGGGAGGAAGCATTGGATGACAGTTTATTTGAAGATTCTCTTGATGCAGTGATGGAGGACATTGATGGGAGGACACATGAGGAGGAGGGGAGAAATTTTTCTCTCCTTATTCATTTTCTTGAGGACAAGCAAAGATTTTTGAGGGGAGGACTGTCATGTTCCAAAATTCTAGCCTCCAAGCTAAATGGAACATTAGAGTTAGCAGCAACTCTAGCCGGTAAATAAATGGGTAGAAAATCCCATAAGTCTCCTAAGGAGGATAAAAACACTGCAAGTGTGAAAGGAGACACTCTTCCTAGCTCAATAAAACACCTCCATGTGTGAACAGGGTTAAGATCAAGTTGCTTTGACTAAGTCAACAGCGCAGTTTTAGTGGAGGAGGAATCCAAGGATGAATAACGCAATTTTGGAGGGAGATGTAACTTGGGTTAGAAGTAACCTAATTGAGTGGGGCCAAGGGAAAGGAAACTCCTGCCTTATATAAGGAAGAGGATGGAAGCATTATTGATGATGTCTTAGTTCATTATTCTTGTCTGCCAAGACTTGTTGCTGCTTTGATGCTTAGTAAAGTTGCAGTGTTGTTTAACATTGGGTGTTCCCAGGTGGGAATCCCACCTCTTTCCTTTGAGGAGCCTAATTGGGAGAGTTTTTTTTTATCATTACACATTAGGTTTTCAGGCCAAGCTTCAACCATCTTCATCAGCACAGCTTTGCCGGAGATTGTGCAGTGTTGCTGGGTGCAGTAGTGGAAGGGATTGGAATCCCGGCTTCTGAGTTAGTTTCTCATTGGAGGAAGGTTTCCTTCGCTTGAGAGATATATTTGGAGAGCTCCATAGCTTATTTAAGATCTGTGGTATCATACCACACATTTCCCATACATTCCCAGCCCTGTTTCTGCTAGGGAATGCATTATTTTGGATGCAGTGTTCATTGCATGGTTTGGTGGCTCCGTTGTAGTGTTTCCTTGTGATTGAGAGGTTAATCCTTTCATGTGAGGAAGCCATTGAGGTATCTACAGAATATCAGACATATTTAAGCCTTATACACTCATGTACTTCAGTGTTGCAGTGGTTATTCAGTAAATTACTATATTTCCCCTTTTGTATGCAGAGTGTTTGACAAGAAACCCTTGCCGGTTTCTTTTGTATTTTGTATAAGGAGCTTATATCTCTGTTCTTCAGCATTATTTATCAATAAATGAGTATATATATTGTTATCCTATGATTTTATGTGTAAACCCTCTCTTAGACTGCACAGTCCCTTGAGCAGCTACTCCGGCATTTTGCAGTCTTGGGGTTTTAACACTTTTTGGCAATCCTAGGTGTGGGAGATCTGTTTAACCCACCTAGTTTGCTTTGTTTCAGCTCTAATATTGGATTTAGAATGTATATTGACTAATATATGGGATCCAAGAGTCCATTTTACTGTTTTATTTCATTTTTTGTTGGAAATGTGTTTTTAATTCATGATTCATGAGCATTCCCGATTGTGGAATATTACACAATATAACCATATTACCCACGCCAATTTTCCACGTCAAACCTTACTAGATAAGGTGCACCAACATATAAATGGCCTTCCAAATAATGGATGAGCCCGGTTGATGATGGATAGTACCTCGGATCCAATCCATTGTAGTATGTGGGGCATTGTATTTGGAAACAATCACCTCCTTCCACAGAATATGCCCAGTGATAAGGTGCCAACCCAGTTTAGCACCTAGTGTAGATGCGAAAGTGGGCAGATCTATGATACCCCAACCGCCCCAATCTTTTGGTCGACTAATTTGATCCCAAGCAACCCAAGAAAAGGTGTGCTCCCTACCCGAATTCCTCCATAGGAACTGTCTGCAAATTTTTTGAATGTGATTAGTCACACCCTTGGGGAGCCTTGACAAGGACATCTAATACATAGGTATAGCCTCCAGGACTGATTTGATTAATATCAATCTGCCAGCACAGGGAGAGCCACCGATGGTACCAGATATTTTTTCTACGCTCAATTTTTGTAATTAGCCAGTTCCAGTCTTTTATCTGGTAGTCATTCGGCTTTAGGTGGAAACCAAGTTATTTCAATCCATTTCCAATGTTGCTGCACTCATAAGGAAAATGCGGATTTGCAACTGACACATTTATTATTTGTGGATGATGTAATTATTTTCCTTGATGGTTCTTTTCAAGAAAATTCAAAATTTTTCAATTTTCTCAACATCTTTAGCAAAGCAACATGTATGGAACCAAATCATAGCAAATCCACCATCATGATGGTGTGATGCTCCGTCAATTAATCCAGACATGCTCTAGGTCTCTTTCATTATGAATGCAAGGACCCGGAAGATGGACTAAAATACCTTGGTTTCCACCTTAAACCAAATGATTATCACATCACAGATTGGAACTGGCTGATTGAAAAAGTCAAGTGCATGATCAACATTTGGCAACACAGATGGTTGTCTAGGGCTGGCAGATTGGTACTCATTAAATCTGTTCTAGAAGCCATCCCGGGGTACTAGATGGCGCTTGCTTGGATCCCAAAAGGTGTGACTGTTAGACTTCAACAGATTTGTAAACGATTTTTATGGAGGGGTATGAAGGATGACCGTGCATATGCTTGGATTGCGTGGGATAAAATTTCAAAGCCCAAAGGGTGGGGCCTAAAATATCTAAAATTTGCATCTTCTTTGGCTTCCAAGATGGGCTGGCATCTTATTGACAACCACAACCTTTGGCAAGAAGTTACTTATTATAAATATATTTCCCCCAGCACTACAATGGAATGGATCAGGGGCAGCATACATCACACACCTGGCTCATAGATCATCTGGAAAGCCATCACTTGATCCATTCACTTGATTAAATAAGGACTGGCCTTGCGCATTGGATTTGGTAAGAAGGTTAAAATTGGCGAAGATGCATGGTATGGGTGTGGGCAGGAGTTTACTCTACCTTGGGATGTCAGATTGCACCTGGATCGTGCTGAATACATTTCATTTCACAAATAGCAAACCCATAACATACCACTTGGGCCTCACAAGCTTGGTTATCCGCACAAGCGTTGGATCTTCCTGAGAACTGGTGGTCGATATGGAACCGATACATCTGTGCCCTCAACACCACCAACATCATATTATCTGATAGGGAATATGAGATACGATGGGACATCTCCCCTAGTGGTAGATACACTCCCAAGATCGACTACACTACCCTCTACAATATACAGGAGCCACAAGTCAAACTATTGTGGTGGAAACATTTATGGAAATTGAAAGCACCCCCCAAATCCAGACTGCTCATGTGGTGCATACTCTCAAATTGCACCCCCGCGGAGAACAACCTTAGGAAAAGAGAGTTTCATGGGCCCTCCAGATGTTGCTTATGCCTCTCACAGGTGGAGGATGTAAATCATATATTCCTAGATTGTCCTGCAATATTACAACTCTGGCTCTCAACAACTTCCACTCTAGGATGCACACAAAATTGGCATGACTCCTCGGTTTGTTATGCTTGGAAAAACTGGTGGCGGGAAACTGTTAGGCCAAAAGATCAGAATATACCACTCCTCATTGCCTAGGGGATCCGGATTACAAGGAATCAAAATATTTTTCTGGCCAAACCTGCATATTGGGAAGGTACCTGTAGGTACATCAATTCCATTTTCCAATTAATCCCAAATGATGAGCATGAAGCACAAAACGAGACTATCATACCATAAAATATTGAGTGAACCATCCGTTGGGTATATTTCAACAGTGCATCCAATCTTAATGGATGTGGGGGGGGGTGTTGCATTGTACCTGACTGACAGTCATTTATTCCTCCTTAAGATGGGACTTGGTCTGGGATCAAATAACTATGTTGAACTAAACAACCTTAGACTCCTCCTTTTATTTTCTCGTGAACAAGGTTGCAACAGGATACAGATCTTTTGGGATTCACATATTATCATCAATTGGTTTAATTTTAAGGCACAATGTCACACCCACTTTCTTAGAGCACTACCGGATGAGGTATTTGTAATATCCCAAAATTGGGATTACACAACAAGCCTGCTAGAATAACGCACTCCTGAGAATTTTGTGCACTGAAATGAGTTTGAAGCTCCTGGATCCCTTATATCAGCTCATCTAAGATATAAATCCAAAAGGAGAGCAAAAACAAATCAAACTAGGTGGGTTAAACAGATCTCCCACAAACTAGTCTAGCTGAAAATCACCCAGAGAGAGGGGTTGCAGCTATATGCAAAGGACTGCTTCAGAAATAACGTAGATCCACTGAAGCAAAGCATTAGGCTGATATGTAGGTTCAAAGATCAGATGTATAACAACAAATTAGAGTTACATTACAGCCCATACATTATACAAGAGAAAGAATAAGACAATATATGAGAAATCTTCATAAATGAGGTGCTACAGCCATAGAAAAAGTCTGCATAAACTCAACAGCATTATTTATTGGGGTTGAAGCAGCAGTTTATTAATACTCATATCTAGAGCAGATCTATACATAAAAATATAGATCTAATTCAGATCTGTGTACAAGAAAAGCTCATCTATACATTCCCCTTGGGGTTTTGTGCAAAACATGAAGCATAGAGAGTAGATCTGAGATCTAAAGTTGCAGATCTGCAGAATTATTCAGAAATTTATGAATCATACAATAGGACAGCATATCAGATCTGAAACAAACATAGTTTGGATGGCCAATCCATGTATCACCATAGTGAGAGGAAGAATCCTATCACCAGAGATCTCTCCTCCAAAATGCAGACAAAACACCCTGAAACTTCTCCTTTGCAAATAACGCAATCCAGGGAGAGAAAATGCACTGTAGACTCTGAGAATGATTTGACCCGATGCCAAGTTCTGGATATGAATCTCAATTAGCTAATGCACTCTTACTGGAGGTTAAAAGACACACTCATTGAGAAGAGCCACTAGTATAGTCTAGATCTAAGCAGATCTAGTGTCTTCCACTTGCTGCAACTCACAAGGACAACCCAACCCTCAACAGGATCAGCGCTATAGGTGTAAGGTGAAGCTTGGCCCAAGCCTGAAAGTGGAAAAGATGGCACAAGTCTCCGTCAAGAGCTACTCAAGGAAGGAGATGGGATTCCTAAACAGGAAAGCCCAACAAGGGATCTCTAAGCAGACAATACCTTCAGAGAATAATAATATTCAACAACCCCTTCATGCTGCTCTCCTCCTCCTTTTATAAGATTGGAGTCTTGTCAAAACCCTAAACCACTTCATTAGTTTAGCCTCTTTCACATGTAAAATTTCCTTCTAGAACTGCGTTGTCCCTCAAAGAGGTTCAATGCATCTAGACTGCGCTATAGATATGGTCATGGTTGACTTGGTCAAGTGATCAACCTCTTCCACACTCAAGGTGTCTTCATTTTAACTAGCTAGCTTGATTTTCATTCACATTGAGTTGTCTTTATTTAGGATCCACTCTTTGAGAATAAATGATGTTGACTTGGTCAAACTTGACCTTGTCCACATAGTTTAGACATTTTCACACATGTGGATTCTTGATCTGGTTATTTCATGATCCCTTTTCACACTATGAGGGGTTTTTATTCATACTTGAGAAATTTAGGAGCCTCCTTGCCCATTTATTCATCCATCTAGATTTCAAAAGAAAAATTAATATTCCTATTAGCTGTAAGCTAATTTAGGAATATTACAGTCTCCCCCTCCCAAATGTTGCTTGTCCTCAAGCAACTACAAGGGTTGCAACATCTCCCCTTCCTCATCTTGTGGCCTTCTCACCCAATAGTCTCCACCATTGCTTCAGAATTTCTGCAAAAGTTCTGTCTCCCAATGGTCCCTTCCCAATGTGCAAGTTGGCCCTTGGTGAGTAAACCCAATGGCTCTCATCATGAAAGAAGGGAAGGTTGTTATGGAAAACTCTTTGCTGATCCATAGCCCCTTCAAGATAGAAGTGATGACAATCATGGGGAATTCCCTTATTCATGAAAGACTCCCATCTCCATGCTATCATCCAAATGAAGTGGATCACCTCCCAGCTTGGAAATCCATAGAAAAAATCCTTCCCAATACATATTAGAGGCATGTTCCCAACAACCATATGGCTCACTCTAAAAAGAGACAAGTTATCTACTATGGGGACCATACAATATCTCATGCTCCCATTGAAGCATGCAGTGCAAAAAGAGTGGGGAACTCCTTCCCCCACAGACACATCCCACTAATGCGCCTCCACTCCAACCATTTTCCCAAGAGTAAGAACATTTATAACATATGGAATCATAATTAGAAGCATGTTAGCGGCCATGTATGATAAAGGAGAAGGAAGATGTTTCCTCATGTGAAACCAGCGCTGTTTTACCCTCAACTGCCATAGAATAGGATATGACAAGTGCCTCCCCCAACACTTGTTTGCTGCCCCATCCCTCTTGAATGCTTCGAGAAGGTGCATCATAGTTGGTGTAAAATAATCACACCATGAAGGACAAAATAATTTCCCAAGATCCTCCAAGGAATGACCTGCATCAAGATAGTTCATGGCCTTGAGTGGTTCATGAAACCCATCATAAATAGTGCCCCTTTTTGGAGCAATGTTCTGCAAATGAGTGTTAGAAAAATATAAGCATATAGGAGATACTTCATAATATTCAGAAAGACAAGTTCCTCTATATACTTGTTTTACATCAGTGAGGTAACTCATGGATGAGTTCCCTCTCACACTCAATGAGTAAGGAGGTGTGAATGATGGCTCTTCCCAAGAGCTATGTTCCTCCTCATCTATCAAGTAATCCATGCACATCTTCATATGAGAGTGCACCTCTTCCTTGAAACCTTCCCACATGAATCCATCTAGGATAGTGTGATATGCTCTAATGAAACCAGTGGGTTTGGAAAGCAGGATCTCATAGGTTGCATTTAGTAGTCTCTCCTTGAGCTTGGAGTCTCTAACCAAATAAATAAGATTATAGAAATAAATGACTCCATCAACTACCTTAAACCTCCCATCCATTACCTTCCCATCAAGAACCTCACATGTGAAAAGGTCCTTGGAATATTCCATCATGAGTTGGGAATCCCAATAAGGATCTAGGCTCCCCAAGAATGACAACGTTGTAGAGATCTGGAATGCTGCCCCTGTCATTTCATGGCTCCCCTCTTCGACATACTTGATGTCAAAATCACATGTCGGAGCATCATAATCTCCCCTTTGCTACCTCATTTGCAGCTGATCTTGCTCAAGACAAGATTGAAGCAGATGGAAATCAAGTTCCCCTCGGAAATTCCTTGTCTTCCAATACTTCCTTAACTTGGCCCATGCATGCAAGAGGGTTAGCATCCCCTTGCCATGTTTAGAAATCTTCTTTGTGGATGAAGATACCATGGGCTGCCCCAAAGATATGGAGTTGCCATGTGTCCTCATGCCTATGTCATCATAGACTTCTGATTTCTCCTCCCTCAACGCAGATAACTGAGTGGGAGATAGAAATGCCCCTTTTAGGAAATTTCTTACCTCTCTTCTGAATTCATGAGAGATTCTCTGCGATGTGCTAGCTTCTCCCAAGGCTCCTTCCTTATCCAAGTATGCAAATGCTGCCCATAGTTGAGAGAACACTTTAGTTTCCCTCCAATCAAGAGGTGCTTGAGGTGCTTTTGTTGTGACTGCATTATTATCTCCTGCCTTCCCTTCCTCCTCTTCAATAGCTGAAGTTGCCCCATCATCAATAAGAGACTTCAGATATTGGTCTTCTATTGAAGGAGGAACCTTCTTGCTTCCATCTTGAGAAGAAGGCCCTTCATCAATTGGAGATTTTGCCCTTGGCAAAGTATCAAACAAGCTCACACCTTCTTCCATGGTCTTTAGAAATGGAGTTGGATCTATGGATCCTTCCAACTCATGCAAAATATTTGTTTGATATGGTTTGATAGTCTCAATAGGGGATGTCACACATGGGGTCTCATCAAACCTCTCTATTAATCTTGCAATAAACCTTGCATAAGTGGGTGTAGTTGAATTCCTTAAGCAAAAAGACTAAAACAACCACCAAGCATATGCTTTACCTTCAAAATGCAGTGCTGCTATTTTGATGGCTTCATTCTCTGAAACTTGATGCTGCTGCACAAATTTGCTTAGCTCCTCCACCCAAACCCTAACTGGACATTTAGGTGATCCATCAAAAGTAGATAGAAAGAATCTACTCACACCAGGCTGCTCCTCCTTTGTGCTTCCGTCCTCCTTGATCTTACAGAACCCTTGGAAGTTCAAGTTATGTTTGAACTCCTTAGATTGGGCTTCATACTCCTGCAAATACTCTCCAAGAGTCTCCTTCTTGGGCACACCTCTTTTCTTCCTCTTCATGAAGAAATCACTGACAAAACGTTAAAGATTTGGTGATATGGCTGAGTGCACATATCCATGAAATGAGGATTTAGAATTTTCCTCATGCATAGATCTTGTAGATCTGGTCGAGATATCTTCCTGCTCTTGAAACTCTCTAGGAGTTTCATTGCTCCTTCTCTGTCCTTCTTGTTCAACCTCCTCGGAGAGGTCCTTACTAGATCTGAAAAGTGATGAGAGTAAGCTCATCCTCTTCATCATTCTAGAATTTCTCTCTCCTTTATAGCACTTTGGCTTGAAGCCCACAGGCTAAGCCAAATATCTTGCTCCGATACCTCTGTAATATCCCAAAATTGGGATTGCACAACAAGCCTGCTGGAATAATGCACTCCTGAGAATTTTGTGCACTGAAATGAGTTTGCAGCTCCTAGATCCCTTAGATCAGCTCATCTAAGATCTAAATCCAAAAGGAGAGAAAAAAAAAATCAAACTGGGTGGGTTAAACAGATCTCCCACAAACTAGTCTAGCTGAAAATCACCCAGAGAGAGGGGCTGCAGCTATATGCAAAGGACTGCTTCAGAAATAACGCAAATCCATTGAAGAAAAGCAATAGGCTGATATGGAGGTTCAAATATCAAATGTATAATAGCAAATCAGAGTTACATTACAGCTCGTACATTGTACAAGAGAAAGAATAAGACAATACATGAGAAATCCTAAAAAATGAGGTGCTACAGCCATAGAAAAAGTCTGCATAAACTCAACAGCGTTATTTATTGGGGCTGAAGCAACAGTTTATTAATACTCATATCTAGAGCAGATCTGTACATAAAAATATAGATCTAATTCAGATCTGTGTACAAGAAAATCTCATATATACATTCCCCTTGGGGTTTTGTGCAAAACATGAAGCACAGAGAGTAGATTTGAGATCTAAAGTTGCAGATCTACGTAATTATTCAGAAATTTCTGAATCATACAATATGACAGCAGATCAGATCTGAAACAAACATGGATTGGATGGCCAATCCATGGATCACCACAGTGAGAGGAAGAATCCTATCACCGAAGATCTCTCCTCCAAAATGCAGACAAAACACCCTGCAACTTCTCCTTTGCAAATAACGCAGTCCAGGGAGAGAAACTACGCTGTAGACTCTGAGAATTATTTGGCCTCATGCCAAGGTCTGGATCTGAAGTTCAATTAGCTAATGCACTCTTCTAGGAGGTTAAAAGACACACTCATTGAGAAGAGCCACTAGTATATTCTAGATCTGAGCAGATCTAGTGTCTTCCACTTGCTGCAACTCACAAGGACAACCCAACCCTCAACAGGATTAGCGATGTAGGTGTAAGGTGAAGCTTGGCCCAAGCCTGATAGTGGAAAAGATGGCACAAGTCTCCTCCAAGAGCTACTCAAGGAAGGAGGTGGGATTCCTAAACAGGAAAACCCAACAAGGGATGTCTAAGAAGACAATACCTTCAGAGAATAATAATCTTCAACAACCCCTTCATGCTGCTCTCCTCCTCCTTTTATAAGATTTGAGTCTTGTCAAAACCCTAAACCACTTCATTAGTTTAGCCTCTTTCACATGTAAAATCTCCTTCTAGAACTGCGTTGTCCCTCAAAGAGGTTCAATGCATCTAGACTACATTGTAGATATGGTCATGGTTGACTTGGTCAAGTGATCAACCTCTTCCACACTCAAGGTGTCTTCATTTCAACTAGCTAGCTTGATTTTCATTCACATTGAGCTGTCTTTATTTAGGATCCACTCTTTGAGAATAAATGTTGTTGACTTGGTCAAACTTGACTTTGTCCACATAGTTTAGACATTGTTCACACATGTGGATGCTTGATCTGGTTATTTCATGATCCCTTTTCACACTATGAGGGGTTTTTATTCATACTTGAGCAATTTATGAGCCTCCTTGCACATTTATTCATCCATCTAAATTTCAAAAGCAAAATTAATATTCCTATTATTTGTAAGCTAATTTAGGAATATTACAGTATTTTTGTTAAAATATATTTTTGATTTCATCTCTGTCACTCACATTATAGGCAGAGGAATCGGGTGGCCAACCAGCTTTCCAAAGAAGCCATGCAGTTAGATTGGGGACAATGGCTTATCACAGCTCATGAAGGGGCTCAGGAATACCAGTACTATCATCGCCCCTTCATTGACGACTTGGATGCAATGGATGCAGTCATGCATTGACTGCATTTTTGAGTTTTGATATTCTATTTGTGGCAACTAGACAAATCAGTCTTGCTGGACTGGTTTCATTTTGTATTATCTACATTCCTCGGCCACTATTTTTATCATTTTATTCATATATGTACATATAACTTATTATAGATTAGATGAAAAACAAACTCTTTATATGGAAGATACATAGACTCTACGGAGAATAAGTTTCATAATTTGATCCTTGCATAGATGATATGCTGCTAGATGCAACATGTAATTTTTCTTATATATTAATGAAAAATTACGACTTTTTTCTCTGGAAAAATGAAGTAAACAGAAGTGCAAGTATACCTTTTTTATGGGCTACTAACGATGTATGATGTTAATTTATTTCAATTTATTTTGAATCCAATGGAAGTTATGTGCTTGGTACAAGAAGCACGGAAATTCCCAATTGTGTGGTTGAAATTGACTGTAAGAACTAGCAGTAGCAGCAAAAGGAATTGAAACAAGCAATGATATGTTGGTAAAGCACTTCAGGAGAAGGGCCATTGTGGGACACTAGTACCCAATAGTTTTCATTGATTGCCATGAGTATGCTATGACCAGTATGAGATTTTGAGGCAGGTATATGCCTTGGTTTTTGTATCTTCCGATGTGAGGAATCCTTGCCAAGGGATGGATTTCCCGGGATAGGGGATGTCAAGGAACTTGGAAGGTGAGTGAGTGCACGGAAGGGGATGACCATATTTTAAGCACCGAAACCCCCACTACAAGTACTCTCTAGAATAATGCAGTCAAGGAAGAATTATGTGTTGTAGATGATGGGAATAGGTTGTCATGGTTCCAAGATGTGAAATAAAGCTCAAGAACCTCCTTTGTGGATCTCCCAATGAGAAGAATGCTTCCTCCATTGAAAAACTAGCTCAGAAGTGGGTTTCTCAACCCTCCACTACAACACCCTCCAACATAACACAAATCTGAACAGAAATTGCGTTGTAGCTGAAGACTGAAGCTTGGCCAGAATGTTGGATGTGTGGAAATGAAAGTACAATGCTCTTCCAAGAGGCTACCTCAAGGGAAGAGGTGGGATCCCCGCTTGGGAACACCCTGTGCTAAACAGCACTGCAAGCTCAACTAAACAGCTGAAGGATGCAAGAAGTCATACAAACCACCAAATCAATAATCAATAACATACCCCATATGGCTGCCTTGCCTTCCTTATAAACAATGTGAGCCTTCTCACATTGGGTCCCACTCATTAGAGTTTCCACTATCATGGATTATTCCTTCCATTCACACTGTGTTGTCTCTTAATGATGATCCACTCCCTCCATACCAGCGCTGTCAACTTGGTCAAATTTGACGTTGTCCACATGCATTAGCCCTTGTTCACACATGAGGGCGCTTTATCCAGCAGTGAAATTGATCCCTTTTCACATTAAGAGGGATTTTATGCCTACTAAAGATATTTATGGGCCTCCCTACCCATTTATTCATATAACTAAATGACAAGAGAAAAATTAATATTCCAATTAGCTTCATGCTAATTTAGGAATATTACAGTCCTCCCCTCCCAAATGTTGCTTTTCCTCAAGAAATTGCAAGGATAGAACTGAAGAGCCCCCTCTCCTCCTCCTGTAGCATTTTCATATGATAAACTTCCCCAAGGAACAAGATGTTTTCTCATCAATAAATCTCCAAGTTGCTCCTCCCAAGTATGCAAGTTAGCTTTTGGTGACCATCCCAAATATTTTTCATCATGAAGAAGTGAAATACCCATGGAGGTAACAATGGGCTGTCTAGAGGCCTTCTTGAGGCATGGAATCTGAAATACATTGGGAACTGTCATTCCCATGTGAAGCCTCCATCCCCAAGCTATTATCCATACAAAATGAGTCACCCTCCTACATGGCAACTCATGGAAGATCTCCTCCACCTTAGGCTCCTGCAAAGAAGGTGGGTTGCATTGTTGAACTTGATAGACCCAATGGCCTACCCCACGCTGTCTCTCTCTCCACTTATGATAAGTGTAGAGCTGTTGTTGAATTTGGGCTGCAATAATGTTGCCTTCATGAAGCAAAAAGGCAATTGGATCTTCAAAGATCCACTCTTTGGTTCTTGCCCATACCATCCCATATAAGGTGAATATGACATTATCATCATATGGAGTCCAAATGAGAGATGTGATGAAGGTTTTACATAGTTCTGGAAGGTACCAACAGTCTCCCAAGTAGTCACAGCGCAGTTTTTCTAACTGTTGTTTCATACAATAACATGGCAAGTTGTCTCCTAACAAATTGCTAGTTGTGCATGTCATCACATCTACTAGTAAATAGTAGATGGTTTTGTATATCAACTGAGCATACAAAAAATAATACCACACTTGCCCAAATCCATACAAGAAATGGCTATCTCCATCATAGATGTTGGTCCAAGAATGACCATGAAACCCAAATAGAGGCTTGCCCTCTTGTGGAGCAATGCACTGTATAGAGATGGTAAGAGAATGCAAATATTGTGTTAGATAATCAATAAATGCAAAAACATAATTCTTACCATGTACTGATAGCAAGATGATACTAAGATCCATGAATGAGCCCCCCCATAGTGGTATGACATACTCCCATGAAGAGGAATGAACTATGTGTTGCATGAAGATCTTTCTTCTTATGCTTGGAAATCTAAGTCAAGAAGATAATATCATGGTAATAGATGTCTCCATTCACTACTCCATCACTCTCATCTCCTCCTTGTTCATCAAGTGCATCATATGTGAAGTGATCATGGGAACACTCCATCAACAAACCCAAGCTCCCAAGTGACAGCGATGTTGGCCTTTGTAATAAGGCCCCAATCATCTCATAGCTCCCTTCTTTGACATGCCAAATGTCAAAGTCATCTACCATAATGCTGCTATATATGAGAGATTCCTTCCAAAGTGGAAATACCTCCTGGTCTCCCAAGGCTAAGGAGTATGCCTTTTGCACCATGATAGTGCCATCACCTACTCCTGCAACACTATGCAAAGCATGGGATAAAATCAGCCCATACTCTCCCAAGAGCTTCCAAAGCAACAACAACTCTTGTTGCATCCCAACACCATCACCATATAAACTATGGAGCAACAACATGATGGTTGACATGAAAGATGTCACATCACCCCAATACACCCAAACTCCTTGCTGCCATATGATGCAAGTGCCCTGCCAAGTCCCAGCTACCAACATACCCTCAAAGATAGGATATGTTACATGATGGCCAAACTCCTTCAAAAGTAGCCAGCACAGCCATGCCTTTTGATGCCCGGTGTCATAGACATGCAAGTATCTCACCAACCTCATGTTCACCATCCACACCCATTCATCCAAATGTGGGTGTCTCCTACCATACTCCACTTCGGTACTCCTCCAATGGATAATACCATCCTCCCAACTCAGATTTCTATTTTTGCATTTCATGGGATGTTGAAATGCAATCTCCTGGAGATATCCAAATGACGACCACTCATCAATGACCAAGTTGAATCCATAAGGATCCAAATAAGATGTAGGCAGAAAATTCTCATCAAGATGTGAAGTGCTCATTAAGAAGTACCCATCAAAATAATGGAATATGTCATCCCTCATAAGATGTCCTCCATCAACCATCTGCCTATCCTCTGCATCCTCTGCTACACATGTAGAAAGGTCATTGGAATGCTCCAATAATGGTTGGGTCCCCAACCCATCACTACTGCTCAATGACAACGCTTCTGATCTCCATAATGGTGCATCTGTGGTCTCAAGATCATGCTCAATGCTAAACACATGGTTCTGCATTGCATTTTTTAGGACAATGTTCATCCCATCCTCCAAAATTCTACACTCCAACCCCAAGAGTTGTGTGTAGCTCAACAATGACATACTAGGATGATTGTATATCTTTGCCTTGAACATATCAAGGGTCCTTAGTGCAGTGACAGTCTACTGCTCCAAATCAACAGTGTGCTTTGACCCTAGGCCATGCATTTGCCTCGACAACATGTTTCCATAATCCTTCATATGATGTGTTGAAATAATAGGAAATGGAAATATGTGCATACCTTGGTAAAGCTTGGGAACATATTGTACTGCTACAAGGGTTCCTTCCTCTGGTGTGATGGCTTCCCCAACTACTGATGATGATGACTACTCTTCTGTGACTGCATCAGTGCTGGTACAAGTCTCCTCCTCCTCATGCATCTCCATAATAATGCATGGGACTTTAAATGTCAAGAGATCAAGACCACTCTGCAAAGGTGCAAGTGTTATTTCTCCTGATGCAAGTGCTTCTGCAGCAAGTGGTGGTGAAGGCTTCTTCCCCTTTGATTTCTTCTTGTCAAACTTTTTGATCAACCTTTGAGTAAAATCTGCATATGCAGTCACTCTTTCATGACTCAAATGGCTGAACCACCAAATGTTTTCTTCACCTTCAAGGTGCAGCGCTACCATCTCAACTGCTTATCTTTCTACTACAGGACGTAACAGGAAGAATGCATCTGGCTTCCTCCTCCAAGCCCTTGCTGTGCATATGGATGACCCATCAAATGAAGAAAATATAAATATATTGTGTTTTCTTCCGCAAGGTCTCCTCTCTTCTTTGAGTTGAATGAACTATGGGAGAGTTAGATTCTCTTTGAAAGCCCTCAGTTGAGACTTGTACTCTACAAGATAATCACTTAGAATCTCATGATCTAAATTTCCTCCATCTCCATGCCTTTCATCTTCTTCCTCAAAAGAAAAGGGCATAGTATATTTCTTTGGAGCTCTATGAAATACTGGTTCTTTCTTCTGCTGATAGGAAGTGCATGGTCCTTCCTCATCTTGAAACCCTCTAGAGGTCTCATTGCATCTCTCCTCTCTCATCTGCTTGACCTCCTTGGAGAGGTTATTCATAGATCTGAAAAGTGATGAGACAAATCTCATTCCTTCCATATTTTTAGATCTCTTTTCTTCTTCTTATAGCATATTGGCTTAAACTCAGATGCTGAGCCAAGATTATGCTTTGATACCACTGTAATATTCCCAAATTGGAAAAGCAAGAATATAGTGCATAAACATTGAAAGTAGTAGTGAATACATCAATACACCATTACATGCGACAAATGTATAGCCATTTTATTATATATATCATCAAATATTTAAGCACAAGATCTTGAGGATAAATTCACTCAAGCAATGGGAAATAAGCCTCCAATAGGAAAATATGCTAATACATGAAAAATACTACTATACAAGTGCCATGAGCCATGACAACGCATTTTTAGGGCATAAAATGCTACATAAAGATATATCAATGTAGATTTGTTGTTATGTAGCTCAAACAATGCTAGGAGTGAAGATCTAGACTCCTAAACACCTTTCCAAGAGAACCCGAGAAGGATTTCTGGAAATACCCAAAATACCAAAATGTCGGAATACAGCCCTAGGGCTGAATTGAAACTGCTACTGAATAACTGGATGGATATGGCTGAAGATGATATATATAATTAATATATATCCTCCAATAGATCCTTCAAGTGAAAGGTTGATCCTAACTCTGAAGATCTCACCCTCCAATTCAAGCACTGAAACCACCACTGCAAGTACTCTCTAGAATAATGCAGTCAAGGAATAATTGTGTTGTATATGATGAGAATATGTTTCCCTGGTGCCAAGATGTGAAAGAAAGCTCGGGAACCTCCTTTTTTGATATCCCAATGAGAAGAATGATTCCTCCCTTGAAAAACTAGCTCAGAAAGTGGGTTTCTCAACCCTCCACTGCAACACCCTGTAACACAAGACAAATCTAAATAGAAACTATGATGTAGCTAAAGGCTGAAGCTTGACCAGAATGCCAGATGTGTGGAAAAGAAAGTAAAATTCTCTTCCAAGAGGCTACCTCAAGGGAAGAGGTGGGATCCCCGCCCGGGAACACCCTGTGCTAAACATCACTGCAAGTTCAACTAAACAGCTCAAGAATGCAAGAAGTCATACAGACCACCAAATCAATAATCAATAACATACCCGATATGGCTGCCTTGCCTTCCTTATAAACAATGTGAGCCTTCTCACCTTGGGTCCCACTCATTAGGGTTTCCACTATCATGGAGTCTTCCTTCCATTCACACTGCGTTGTCTCTTAATGATGGTCCACTCCCTCCATACCAGCGCTCTTGACTTGGTCAAATTTGACCTTGTCCACATGCATTAGCCCTTGTTCACACATGAGGGTGATTTATCTAGCTGTGAAGATGATCCCTTTTCACATTAAGAGGGATTTTATGCCTACTAAAGATATTTATGGGCCTCCCTACCCATTTATTCATATAACTAAATGACAAGAGCAAAATTAATATTCCAATTAGCTTCATGCTAATTTATGAATATTACATATGGAGTTTCCCCTAGAATTTTCATCTAGGAATAACCTAATCTTTCAAAACCTTAAGTATTTTTTCATTGGGCATCACAAGACCAAAACAATATGTGTGGTGGAGGAGTTGCATTGTTCCTTGTGGAGAACCTCTATTTTCATATATCAATGGGTGTTGGCAGAGGAACTAATAACTAAGTTGAACTTATGGCATGCAAGTCTCTTATTTTATTTTCTCTTGAGCGGGGATGTGTTTATCTTCAGGTCTATGGGGATTCAAATTTAGTTGTGAACTAGGTGAATAGAAAACAATATTACAAGAATATTTACCTTATGCCTATTCTGGAAGAATTTTTTCATCTCATTATTTTATTTATTGATTTCTCATGCTCTCATATTTACAGGGAAAGGAATCAATCCACATATTCACTTTTAAAAGCAGGCATAAGGCTAGAGCAGGGGCTCCGGCCAATTTCTAAACACGAGGGGGCATAATTTTTTTAGTTCTACCATCGACCTTATGTATATGTTGTGGTTCGGGTTCAGGAAGTGGCCTGATGTTCTCCCTTCCTGATAGGGAGGCCATTTTTGTTTTAGTTTTTGGTGGTGGTTCCTTGATGGTTGGACATGCAGGGAGACTAACAGTGTGTCGTTGTGTTTCTACTAGTCTCCCATTATTTTTATTTCAGTTTTTTCCAAAGGTTTTTTGGATCCTTTCTACAATCATGTTTTAGTACATTTTTTGTTGGTGTTCACTATGTTCCTTCTTTGGGTCAGTTTTATCGCATTTCTACAAACCTTTTCTTGACTTTCTATAGGATTGTATCCGAAGACTATGCTTGTGTTTATTTTGGCCTATGTTTTGTTGTTGTGCCTTTATATGTGGATGTAATGTAAAAAAATCTATAATCCCTCTACTGGACTACTCATCTGAAATTCACTTCAAAGTATATATGGATAATGTAACTTACGAAGTAATAAAGTTACGATTTTTTTTCCAAAAATAAAAAAATAAAAAAAATTACAATTTTACTTCTTGTCTTTATTTCAAATACATTTTTTCTTGATGTCTTTATTTAAAATTCATAATTATAAGTACACATATATTTTATCCATATTTCAAATTAATTGAATAAATGCATGTAGTTACAAATGATCGAGGTGAGAGCAGGAAAAACCAACGACATGGGGAGTGGTACAATGGTCGAGATGCTCATGGGGAGGCAGGTAAGCCCACACGCGACAAGAAGGTGGTAAGGTTGAGCCTGAGATGGTGGCAAGAGGATTTGGGAATTACATTGTTTGTAATCATTGTAGTGGTGACCATTATAACGTCTATGTGGAACGGGAGAGACATAGAGGGTCGATTGTGGAGGAGGAGGTATTGCAGGCTTCTGAAAATGCTTCATAAACTCATGGCACACGAGGTTGGGTATGTTATCTTTCCTCATTTCTCTCTGGGTCTAGGGTTAGTTTTTTATAATGAAGACTGTAATTGGGTCATAGGATGGTTTAATCTAGATGCAAATGCATGGATCCTATGGGAAAGTTCTGGGCATGTAGTCATGTTTTTAAATTTGGAAATTTCCACTCTTGTATATGTCAAATTTGGAATAATGTTATCCCGAATGGGCATGGTCGCTTGTGTCAATTGGTTTTGGGGTGGGAGTATATTTTTATTAGTTGAAGCGAGAGGGTCAAGGGTTGAATCGTCGCAGACGGTTGGTTCGTGGCGACATTTCAAATGGCGAGGTTCCGGTCATAATGTATGGGCTCTGAGTCTGTTAAGGGAAACAATATATATATGTTGTTTGAGTTATGCAAGTCCTCAATGTACTGAGGACCACCTCACCGTGGTTAAGGGGAAAATTTTCATTAAATGGAGTAGGATAGACCTTGATGGCATTTTGGTTTACAGGGTGAACTTCATAAAGGAGATACAACGAAGCAGGACCACTATTCAACTCCAGACTGTGTGGTTGTGGAGTATTTTTTTTTTACTGGATTATTGCACCCCCTACATGTTGCTCAGTTAAGTGGCATGAGCACTATCCTAGCAGCACTGTAGGCGGGGGAGGAACCAATGTAATAGCGGCAAGCAGGGCTTTGGTTAGGCTTAGGCGGGAGTCTAGGGCTTTGGGTTGACTCTTCATCATGACAAAGGTTAATAGGTTAATAGACATGGTGAGAGGTACTAAGTCTATAGGGACAGGGAGCGGCAATCGGTACATAAAAACAAAGTCCAATTTCAGGGCTTCTGGTAGTCATCTTAAAAAAGGTGGTAGGTGCACCGATAAAAACATGGGACACTAACCTAAACCGTCATGCAGCTGAGGAGGTTAAAGTGGAATACTGGAAAGATCTTATCCCAGATCCAGGAAACACTCGTGGACACCTGATGCAGTACAAGCACATGGTGCATCTTTACTGGATGATGAAGAGCCTGGTGGCTCGAGCGATTATGTATCCTATGGAACAAGTCAGGGAACTAGTTCAAGGTCTACGGGAAATTCAAAAGAGATGCAATTGATCCAGGTTCAGATACGACATTAAAAAAAAAAATGCCTTGGTTGTATAAAGGGGCATGTCTAGTATCTACCCCAGTCAGAGTTACCGGGGTCAAGTGCTCATTAGGGGAATTTTAAGGTCTAAAATGGGCCTCCTAAGGAAATAATAAAATAATAGTTAAACCAATAAAATAATATTTATGAATGTATAATTCACTTTTTGCACTAAAATCCATGTAACCATGGTTAAATTCAATTCAAAAGCTGTACCAAAATAAAAATAAAATAAAAAATTGTATTGATGTGACTATAAATAAGAATCAGACTTTCAAGAAAAAATCATTATCATTACACAACTAATGCATTTGTCCTTTGTACTTAAATAACTTAAAATAAAATATAAATATAAATTCATAAATTCTTAATTATAGAATATACTATTAATTAAAATTTATATTATTTAAATTATATAATAATATGTAATTAATATACTATATAAAAATAATATAATATAATATATTGTTTTATGTATGAATTTTATATTACATATTGATTTGATTTGATTTATAAATAAATATTTGAAAATGTATAAATATAATATTTATTGAAAATAGTGTAAATACCTAAAGATTGTGTAGGGATATGCATTGTTTCTTTCAAAAAATATGAAATAACAATAATAATATTTTATTCAAAAAATGTGAAATGACATTTATTATGAGTACTTTACTTTATGACATTAAAAGTATTTAGAGCACTACAATGGTTAACTATGAGTTTTTTATCCACCATTGAGAATGTGACAAGTAAGTACCTTTAACTCAAGCAATTCCACCTCAATCATTAGGGATGATGTCATCCCCTGAAATGTGATTGGTTCTCATAAAGTGAATTTTGATTGTACATTTTCCTTAGGAGGCCCATTTTAGACCTCAAAATTCCCCTAATGCATGATCTGACTCTTGTGGAGTCTTCAGATTAAATGTTGTCTTTATGCTTACAGTTTTTGGAATTTTTGTAATTTTTGTTAAATTGTATATGGTCAGTAATATAGTAAATAGAATAAATATAGGAAGAAACTGGTGGGTAGATTTGCAGGCCTATAGAGCCTTGAAATACAAACTTAAAACCTTTTGTTTTTGGATGCTATAATGTGTTTCAATGGCCAACAACCCTTGTTTCCCACAGGGTGGGTTGAGGTCAATGAACATCCTTTATATGACTGTAACCTGCTTTTATATTGAATGAATGAATGGAAAAAGTCCTACCCAACTTACAAAAAAAATGCATATAGTTATAAATCATGGTTATTTTATTGATTTAAATTCAAAACCATATTTATATACAATATGTCAACTTGCAAACCGCATGTGAACGACCTTCAATAAAATACATGCACGCCCATATAGTAACCATTTAAAAACCACCATGCCAAAGTTAGAGTATGTGTACCCATTCTCAAAACCTATATTCTTGAGTTTATGTTGTGAGTCTATGACGTAAAGATTCACAAAATTGATTTTGAGATTCAGTTGTTGCTTTTGTGTAGGATGGTTCTCCTCAAAGACCATCAATACACAAAATATTTCATAAAAACCCAAACTCGTGGATAAAATCATGACTATTACTTTTAATTTATAAGCTCACAACAATACGAGGTTGAGAGAAAGGAATTCTACAAAGAATAAATTGTCACATGCACCTTGGAAAAGGAGATTGATGCACTATTTGCATGAAAGCTCTGAACAAATTTATCATACATTTTTCCAACGAATGTGAAAATTTTCTAAGTAAAATAATTTTCAAATTCATAAAGAAATATTATTCAACAGGTTGAAATGACTGGATAAGATCAGGTTTGTTCTTCATTTAAACCCTCTTTTTTTTAAGAATTCAAAATTATGGAATCCCCGCAATATATTATTTGAACGAAATTGTTTATGGTGAGTGATCTGGTATTTGAAAACTATACCACAACTTATTCTTGGTCCCAAACTTAATAACAAATAAAGTTGGGCATATGTGGTGGATGGCTAGATATTCGGCTCCCATTTCAGAGCACAAAAAGTGTATTATCTAATAATATTTTATGTTATCAATTAGGTGATAATGGATGGAAAATTTCTCTCTAATTCATGATCATGTTGAATTTAAAATTATAGCCATCAATCCAAGTATCCAATAACACCTTTATTCCAAATTTGGTAATGGAATTGTCAATCTAGTAATTCTTGGTAAGTTTCCAAGTTTTGAAGGACTCAGTGAGGCAACAAAAAAAAAAAAATTCAAATCTAAATAAATATTACATCATTGAGCTCATCTTTTTGGGAGATATTGGGTTTAACGCTAATAATTTTGGTTCTATGGATATCATAGTTTAAGGATTCATTTTGGTCCTTATTCCACAATGGAAATCCACCAAATTAATCTATCTCTCACACATTTTGACTACTTGTTTTTTATGTCACCTTCAAACATTCGCCAATCAAAAACTTTTGTGATTGGTTTCTCCTCTTCATTGGATTTATCTCTCTTTTTTGGATTAATTGGTTGTTCCTAATATGTCAATAACTTCATAAATTTCACATCTTGGCCAATCAACATCCCACCTCAAGGCAAGTTCCAATATAGCTTCACATGAATGAGGAAGGTGACTTTTTATAAAGAGAACTAGGATTCATCATGGTTGCACTCAATATTTATTTATCCATGTGTCTTTGGTTGCTCGTGTCATTTCTTTGTTGATGTATTTGTTAATATAATTTCTAAGCCTATATTACAAGGGGATACCAACACTTTCAAGCACATACAAGTTTTCCTTTCATTGGATTACTATCGGGTGTTATTTTTCCTTGGCTCAAGTATCCATGGTGTTATTTTTATGCATATCAATGGATTCAATCCGATCAAGCAATGTACTAAAGCTAGATATTGAATCATTCTACAAATCAATTGCAGAAAATAAACACGATCGCCAATCACAAGAAGTGTAGAAAGAAACAAATCAAACCACAACATAGATATTTTCCCGGGCAAAACTTGCTGCTAAAAACCCCTCTATATTCTATTGTATATTCACCATGGAATCATGAAACAATTACAATGCAGTCTTCTCACAAGACTCTCCTGCACTCTCACAACTGTCTCACACTGTCCTGGACAAAATCGACCAACACTTAGCCAATTCTCAGCCTCTAAACAACCTGCCTTTCTTGCGCAATTCATGTGGAATGAAATTCGTATTCTTTAGGAATTTCAGTCTTCCAAAACTACGCAAGGATCATGTACAATCCAATGGATGTCTGGTTGCATGCAGGAAACCTACAAGTCACACAACTGATAGTTAACATCCCTTTAACATTTGTCTCAACTGGGTCTCCAATGTGTTGTTCAATCTTTAACACTAGCCACGGGAGTGCAAAAGGATGGACAAGTCGCGCATTAAGGTTTTATTCAAATGGCAAATATTCCAATAAAATGGGTCGAAAAAAGAGAAGGTGGTAAAATGCGCATGTATTAAAGCTAATGGACAAACAATGCAAAGGGTGAAGGTCCGAACAATAAATAAACAGGAAGTATAAAGTAACGGGGACGCGGCGCTAAACAAATAATAGATATATCAAAAGGAGCCGCCGCCACGTAATAAAGCACGTGGGGAAAGTCCGAGGGGGTCGAGCAGCGGGGGAAGGACGAGACCCACACCCCCGCGGACTGGTGACACGTGACAGGGGGAAAGTCCGAGGGGGTCGAATAGCCGGGGAAGGATGGGATCCATACCCCTGCGGAATTATGACACGTGGCATAGTGGGTGCTCAAGGTACGAAAGGCGGTAACAAGAGTATGCTGTGTGGTGTGGTTACGTGGCGGAGCAAAGGTGGACCCGCATAGCGGGGAAAGCCATGTGTTAGTTCGGCGTGGGAAATCACGCGCGGCAAGAATTGGACAGCATATGTGGATAAAAGGTAAGGTAAAAGTTTATTAGATCAGTTGGTACTGAGACCCGTACCAGCCTTAAACCTGACACGAGGCGCACACCTACACCTTGATATCCCCAATCCCCACGCGCCACGTGTCTCATTGTCAGTGTCCTTACGACACTTGCCTTCTGTCATCCCACTCATCCGCCTTTTAACTCGAACAGCCTGCTCTGGTAGTAACAAACCCCCGTATTTCTCTCCAGTAAAAAGACACAGGTTACTTCCTACGGCAGATACCAAGTAGGGAAGAGCGCCTGGTCTACCCCAATCACTGTCAAAGTTCCCCGCGTCTCTTTCCCCAACAGTGTTACCCTCTGTCCAGGTATTCCATCCTCTGATTTCCTCTGTTTCCTTTCTCTGCTTCGAATCCTTAAAATGCCAGCCATGGGAAGGGTAACGCCCATGAAGAACGAGCCAGAAACTCCCCAGGTCCGTGAGTCTAGGAACCCCCTGGTTTTGAACCCCTCTATGACTTGCAATATGGTATCTGCGACCCAGCTCAAAGCCAGTATAATTGTTACAGTCTTCAAGAAGGAGTTTAATCTCCTTTACATGATCAGACACCGGCTCCCCACTAAGGCAGGTATTCACGCTCTCGGCGAAGCTTTTATCAAGGTGGAGAAGCTCTCAGCGATGCCCGAACCAACTTCCGAGAGTCAGCAGAATCTGACACAGTTCATGAGTCAGCATAATAGTTCCTCCGCAAACGTGCCTCCGTCCGAATCTGCAACGGCTTCCACTCAGCCGCGTCTGTGACTTTTCGGTTAACTCATGATATGGTCTTAACGGCCTATTTCATGCTCATTTTGTTTAGCTCTTTCAAAGTTCCGAGTGGGTTGTTTTCCCCCCACTTTTGAATTTTACTTTTTACATCAAACATTGGTTTAAATTTCTGTTTTGAAAATGGCCCGGGGCCTGTTTACACATGATGGGAGGCTTGATTCCCCATCATGAAATTTTGCTGTTATGAAAATGACTTGTAACAAATTTTGCTCATGCGAGGAAGATATTTCTCCGAAATATCTTCTCGCTGAAATAGGAGGAATCCTATATAAGGTAGAGAAAAGAAGAAAGAAAGGTTCCAATTCTTGGGAAGAAATTGACGGTGTAAGGATTTTCTGTATGTGTTTTGTGAAGACTCAAATGCTAATGTGAAGAGCCCGTTGGGCTTCAATGATAATGAATTTTACTTTAATAAGGATTCCGGCCTTGGTTTATGGTAGTGTGTAGTCTTCTCTTGTTTATCGCAATATCGTTGTTCATTTCATTTACATTCATGCCTCTGGTATTATATTCTGGAATGCGAGTGTCCCGTTGTTTCTGATATGAATTTATCTCTCTGATACTTATATCATAAGCTTCCTGGTACTTTAAAAATGGCTCAGGTATAATACAATGTTTCATCTCCAATTCATACATATTTCTACTATATTGGCCGTTACGAAGTGCTATTGACGAAAGTTGCCAGCATGTATGGATTCTTAGTCATATAAGCCCATCATATGCTGGGAAACTCTTCTTAGTGTCGTCTTCATAACAGTTAATATCTCCTTCATTCTATGCAGCTCAGTAGTCACCTTTATATATACCCCTTTTTCTTCCATATACCATGAATCCGGCCCTGTTTACTGTAAATTGTCTTAAAGTTGTCTGATACAGCAGCGTTTGAGTTTAATATTACATTCATCCAGTATTACTCTTTAAGCATCAAACTGTCGAAAGTGTTGGTTCCACTTAAATATTATTCTCTGTCTGTAAAGAAGTAGTATGAGAGCCCTGTCTTGTCTAAACGTTAAACGTTGTTATGCGTCCTCTGCTCTCCATACATTATAAGATGTCCTAGGCACTGGTCTATAGCAACTCTAGGCTGTCTCTAGGAGTTACAACATCTTTTTGGCGCCGTTGTCGGGGAACGAAGTTGAAGAAATTTGAATCCCTGGGCCTCGACAAAACCCATCCACTCTTCAGTTAGGTGAGCACGAAGAGTTGAGAGTTGTGCACCCCTCACCTTGGCGACTCCACATTCATATTACAGTTAAACCTGTTTGCAGCCCTGGCTCCCCGCAAGCCACACCTAAGGTCGGATACGTCTCATTCAAAGACCCCCCCTGTGTCTGACCCAGAAAGAATTCTACATAGAAGAGGCTGGAGGGAAAGGCAGTCAGTTCATACCGAGATTCCTGAATTCTCCCTTGAAAACTTTCCTTATCTTCAGCCCTCTTCTTCTCAAGTCACCCAAATACAAGGCTCTAACCCTATTATAAGAGATACTGGTTACTATTCAGAGAGTTCACCTCGGGGAGGCGCTCATATCAAAGACGAGGTCGAGTCTAGCTATACTCCGCATTACTCTTTCCACCCTACCCCTGAAGTTGAGGAAATTAAGGAAGTAACTGAAGTGTCCGCCGTTCACAGTCCAAAATTCTCGTCAACTCCTCAAGCCGCTGTCCATTACATCCCCATCATTATCCATACTTCACTTCCACCCCCTCCTCCTCCTCTTACAACTCAGATTCTTGCATTACCTCCACCGCCTCCCCCAATGGCGAATATCCCTGGCTTCTTGCAAAATAGATACGCTCCTTTACAGCTACCTGTAGTACTAAATGACATGCCGCAGGATTATTTGAAGATTCTACCCAGATTTAATGGTGAGAATGGCATTGAAGCACAGAAGCATGTCGAAATTTTCTGCTCCTTCGCAGAGAATTTCAATGTTGAGCATTTGGATGTAGTTCTGAGGTTGTTTGTGCAGTCCTTAGATGGGGAAGCCAGAAAATGGTTTAAAACCCTTGCAGTTAACTCCATCAATAGCTGGGAAGCTATGGAGGATGCTTTTGTCAAAAAGTGGGGAGATAGGAAGGATCACGGGGATGTCCTTACCGAGTTTAACACTCTGAAAAAGAAGCAAAATGAAGGGGTATCAGAGTTCATCAGAAGATTTAACAAATTGTACCTTAGCCTCCCAACTGAGATGAAGCCTCATCAGATCGCTGCCAAGGTCATTTTTGTGGCAGCATTTGATTCTAAATTTGGTTTCTCACTAAGAGAGAGAAAGCCAGCCACTTTGGACGATGCACAGACAGATGCATTGGAAATAGAAGCAAACTTTGTCTCAACTGGCAAGTCCAAAGGGAAGCAAGAACAGGATACTAAAATAAGAGGCAAAGAAGAAGTATCCACTTCAAGCCAAGATAGAGATTCGGCAAATGACAAGATTGAAGAGATGAATAGAATGATCAAGAATCTCTCAAACAAATTGGTCAAGCTGGAGATGGAGGCCAAGAATTCACCCCCAAAGAACTTCCAGAATGCTCCAAACAGGGGATTCAATCCTCAATACAGGAAACCACCCTTGCAGATACTGCAGAGGGGACAGAAGGAGCAACAAGACCAAGTACCAAATCCTTTATACTTGGAAGGACAAATGGAGGCTTCTCCTGAAGATTCTGCCTACGAGCAAGATGAGGCATGCCCCGTCTTCTCAGACAGTGATGACATAGAATGCCCTGTCCAAGAAAGTGAAGAAGGGGAGCTACAAGCTCACTCTGAAATAAGGAACAATGAGGATACCGAAGAGCCTGAGATCGACGACTACTGCAAACAGTTCGTTGACTTCATGCAAGCCCAGTTTAATAGAAAATATGACCTCATGTCATCCAGAAAAAGAACCCGCACTCAAGATGAAGAGGAGGAAACACCCCAAAGGTCAGCATCTGCACAGAAAGAGGCCAATACTCAAGAACCCCAGAAAAAGGTAAGAGACCACTTAACCAGCCTTTGCAATCTGATATTAAAATGCCTTCGTCTTCACAAGTAACTGTATCCCCTGATAATAAACCTCCAGAAAAAGAAGTTAAGCCTCCTCTGCAAAGTAAAGAGTCAAAAGAAAAAGAAGTATCAATAGACAAGCCTTCATCTGTCTTCTATTTACAAAAAGAGCTTGAAAAAGTAAAGATACCAGTCCCTCTGTCTGAGTTATTGAGACAGCCTGCCTATCAGTCACAGGTCTCTTCCTTCATCTCCCCTCCTGATGTACCACATATTCCAGACAGTCTTAACCTGCAAGAAGAAAGGCCTATGGTGGTGTTCGGTCCACACGTTGAGGAGTTAGATCCCTCCACCCCTCCCTTTTATGTGTCTTTAGTGATCCATGATATGTTGTTGCATAATTGTATGTTAGACTCCGGAGCATCTCATAACCTCATGCCCCTATCTGTCATGGAGCAATTGGGACTCCAAATCACTCACCCATATAAGGACCTCTATTCTTTTGATTCCAAAAGAGTGAAATGTTTGGGTATGATTAAAGATCTAGCAGTAACTCTGGCTCAAATCCCTGCCAAAAGTGTGGTGATGGATATCGTAGTGGCTGACATCCCAGCCCGCTTCAGTATGCTACTGTCAAGGTCTTGGGGGACTAGGATTGGAGGATCAATCAAGCTGGACCTGTCTTATGCCACTATCCCTGTCTTTGGTGGCCAAGAGAGGAGATTGTACCGAGAGACCAGATTTGTTAAAACAGTCACCAAGGCAAGTGAATCGGTTAATTCTCCAGTCTACAGCCGAGATGGAGATTTCTCCTGTCTGATGTTAGAATAAGATCAGGAATATGCCCATGAGCCCTCATTCTGTCAGATAAAGACTAAATCATCAGTGCAGGACTGTGGATCTGAAATCTGGACACTCCACTTTGATGGAGCAAATTCCAGAGAAGGAAATGGGGCTGGAGTATTGCTTATTTCACCTATGGGTCAATGGGTCCCCTTGTCTTTCAAATTGGAATATGAGGCCACAAACAATGTGGCTGAATATGAAGCACTCATATTGGGATTGCAGACAACAAGGAGTATGAAAATACAGAATCTAAAGGTGATGGGAGATTCTGAATTGGTGGTTAGATAAGTGAAAAACCAGTGTCAAGCTAAACATCCTAGGCTAAAGGCCTATAGAAATGAAGTTTGGGATCTTGTAGAGAACTCTTTCTTGCGTTTAACATTCAATTCATGCCACGAGAACAGAACAAGATGGCAGACTCCTTGGCTGTGGCTGCTAGTACTTTCCGGCCACCTCAGAACCCTCTTCTGAGATATGAAATCAAAGTAAGGTACCGGCCTTCAATCCCTGATAATGTTAAGCACTGGCAGGTATTTGAAGATGAGGAGCAGGTGAAAAGGTTCTTAGAGACTGTTGGGGAGTTTTCCAACCTAGATATTGACAGTTGTGAGGAGGAGATTGGGGACATTCCAGAAGATAAGCTAGAAGAGAGGATAGCCGGTCATAAATTCCTCCAGCTGAAAGGGAACGTTATTCCTAGAGGGCTGGTACCTTTGGAGAGGCTGTTCAACAAAAACGATGTTCCTTTACAGCCAAATAAAGTGGTGGCAGAAGATCAGGTCGAAGATCTCAATCTGGGTACTAAAGAGGATCCAAAGATTGTGAAATTGTCCAAGAAGGTCCCGGATGAATACAAACAACTGTACCAAAAGTTATTCCAGACCTACAGAGATGTGTTCGCCTGGTCATATCAAGACCTGAAAACCTTTGATGTCAGTGTTATGCAGCATAAGATTCCACTGAAGGGAGATGCAAAACCCCATAAGCAAAAACTCAGACATATTAATCCCCTGTTGCTGCCCTCGATTGAGCAAGAAATAAAGAAACTGCTGAAGGCTAAAATTATAGTGCCACTAAGATATTCTGAGTGGGTGGCCAATTTAGTCCTAGTGCGAAAGAAGAATGGCGAAATCAGGTTGTGTGTGGATTTCAGAAACTTGAACAGGGCGTCTCTAAAAGATAACTACCCACTACCGAAGATGGACCACATTCTACAGAAAGTGGTGGGGGCCTCTAGGATGTCCATGATGGATGGGTTCTCGGGCTATAATCAGGTGGATGTACTTCTGGAGGATCAGAAAAAGACTGCTTTCACCACGCCTTGGGGAACATTTATGTACGCTAGAATGCCGTTTGGGCTAATTAACGCTGGAGCCACATTTCAGAGGGCTATGGACATAACCTTTGTCGGAGAACAGGACAAGTTTCTGGTGGTGTACCTAGATGATATAACAGTCTTTTCTAAGGATGATGCCGAGCACATTCAGCATTTGCAAAGGACTTTCGAGAAATGCAGGAGGTATGGACTTTCCCTAAATCCTCAAAAATCTTTCTTTGCATTAGAAGAGGGTAAGCTCCTAGGACACATAGTAACTAAAGAAGGGGTCAAAATCGATCCTAAAAGGGTGGAAGCTATAAATGGTATCTCCCTCCCCAGGAATAAAAAAGAAGTTCAGGTATTCTTGGGACGTATCAATTTTCTCAGAAGATTTATTCCTAACTATGCTGAAATAGTTAGACACATCACAGATATGTTAAAGAAGGATAATGAGGTGAAATGGGCGCCAGAATCAAGGCAGGCCTTTGCCAGGATCAAGAACGCATTTGCTGAGGCTCCCGTGCTGGCAAAGCCAAATTTCACTGAACCTTTTATGATTTTCTCTTTTGCATCACCTCACACCGTAGCAGGGGTTCTCTTACAGAAGAACGAAGGTGGGTATGAGCAACCCATTGCTTTCTTTAGTCAAGTGCTTCATGACGCAGAGCTAAAATACAACATACTGGAGAAGCAGGCTTATGCCCTGGTAAAGTCTCTCAAGGCATTTCACATGTACATTCTGCAGTCCCATGTTACTGCTTTCGTACCCACCGCAGCAGTTAAAGATATCCTCGTTCAGGGTGACAGTGAAGGCAGAAGGGGCAGGTGGATTGCAAAGATACAGGAATACGATCTGGATATCATACCCACCAAGTTAATTAAAGGACAGGGGCTAGCAAAGATTCTGTCATAATCAAATCATCAAGCTTTGGGCATCCACTTATCCATGGTTGCAAATGAAGGGTCTGAGGAGCTGACAGGGAGACAAGAGGTGGAAATGGCTACTCAGAAAATACAGATGAAGTATCTTACCAGCCCTTGGTACAAAGAAATAGTTGTGTACCTCCTGACCCTCAGCTGCCCATCCAGCTGTGATAAGTCCAAATACAGAGCCTTGAGGCTGAAATCGCAGAAGTATGTAGTTGCAAATGGTCAGTTATATTGGAGAGATCCTTCAGGCATACTGTTGTTATGCCTCATAGAAGGTGAGGTGAATAACATAATAACCGAATTCCATGAGGGAATCTGTGGAGGGCATTATAGCTGGAGGAGCACAGCTCAGAAAGTCCTGAAGGCTGGTTTTTACTGGCCTAAATTGTTTGGAGATGTCTTCACTTGGGTCAGAGCCTGTGACAAATGTCAGAAGTTTGCTGAAAAATAGAAGTTAGCAGCTCTACCCCTGATTCTTGTGCATGTTGATGAGCCTTTCAAACAATGGGGAATTGACTTCATAGGTGAGATTCACCCACCCTCAAGTGGGCAGCACAAATGGATCTTGACTGCTACAGATTATTTCACGAAGTGGGTGGAGGCCATACCTGCACGCAACGCTACAGACACGGTGATCATTAAGTTCATGGAAGAGAACATTATCTCCAGGTTTGGATTTCCTGCTAGAATAGTAACTGACAATGCCCAAGCTTTCAAATCTGCTAAATTTGTGAATTTTTGTCAGAAATATAACATCACTTTAGGCCATTCTACAGCTTACTACCCACAGGGAAATGGTTTGGCCAAATCATCAAACAAAACGCGAGCTCTAAAGAAGACAATAAATGAAAACCAGAGGAACTGGGATTCCCAACTGAAGTTTGCTCTGTGGGAAAACAGGATAACCAGTAAAAGGGCTACTGGAAAATCTCCTTATGAGCTAGTATACGGGAGGGCAGCTGTATTCCCTATACAGTTAGCTTTACTTGTTGCTCGTTTCATGCAGGAGACTCAGGAGGAATCGGATGGTATGACCAGAAGAATCAATCAGCTGGTAGAACTCGAAGAAATGCGTAATCAGGTAAACCAACGGCTGGTGGAGTACCAGGAAAGGATGAAAGAGTTGTTTGATCAGCATACCAAGGATAGAAAGCTACAGGTGGGAGACTTAGTTCTCAGGTGGGATGTACGAAGGGCCGATAAAGGTAAGCATGGTAAATTTGACCCCCTTTGGTTCGGCCCCTTCAAGATTACAGAGCAGGGAGGAAATAATACATTTAAGCTGGAGAATTTGCAGGGGGATCTGTTGGACGCCCCTGTAAATGGGTAGTTCCTCAAACCGTATTTTCAATTCTGAAACAGGCCGTCAAAGCCTGATTGTATTATATTGTACATTAGCCACTGTTTTTCGTTTTTCTTACCAAGTTATGCATGATTCATGATGATCTGTCCAGGGAGAAGTCACAAGAACCAGAAAAGTGGTGCTCAAAGAAGATAGACAGGCGGTCTGCGTAGTTCTCGACACGTTCGGGGACCAACGTGCCGTCCCCAGGTGGAGCCAATGTTGTTCAATCTTTAACACTAGCCACGGGAGTACAAAAGGATGGACAAGTCGCGCATTAAGGTTTTATTCAAATGGAAAATATTCTAATAAAATGGGTCGAAAAAAGAGAAGGTGGTAAAATGCGCATGTATTAAAGCTAATGGACAAACAACGCAAAGGGTGAAGGTCCGAACAATAAATAAATAGGAAGTATAAAGTAACGGGGACGCGGCGCTAAACAAATAACAGATATATAAAAAGGAGCCGCCGCCACGTAATAAAGCACGTGGGGAAAGTCCGAGGGGGTCGAGCAGTGGGGGAAGGACGAGACCCTCACCCCTGCGGACTGGTGACACGTGGCAGGGGGAAAGTTCGAGGGGGTCGAACAGTCGGGGAAGGATGGGATCCATACCCCCGCAGAATTATGACACGTGGCATAGTGGGTGCTCAAGGTACGAAAGGCGGTAACAAGAGTATGCTGTGTGGTGTGGTTACGTGGCGGAGCAAAGGTGGACCCGCACAGCGGGGAAAGCCATGTGTTAGTTCGGCGTGGGAAATCACGCGCGGCAAGAATTGGACAGCATATGTGGATAAAAGGTAAGGTAAAAGTTTATTAGATCAGCTGGTACTGAGACCTGTACCAGCCTTAAACCCGACACGAGGCGCACACCTACACCTTGATATCCCCAATCCCCACGCGCCACATGTCTCATTGTCAGTGTCCTTACGACACTTGCCTTCTGTCATCCCACTCATCCGCCTTTTAACTCGAACAGCCTGCTCTGGTAGTAACAAACCCCCGTATTTCTCTCCAGTAAAAAGACACAGGTTACTTCCTACGGCAGATAACAAGTAGGGAAGAGTGCCTGGTCTACCCCAATCACTGTCAAAGTTCCCCGCGTCGCTTTCCCGAACAGTGTTACCCTCTGTCCAGGTATTCCATCATCTGATTTCCTCTGTTTCCTTTCTCTGCTTCGAATACTTAAAATGCCAACCATGGGAAGGGTAACGCCCATGAAGAACGAGCTAGAAACTCCCCAGGTCCGTGAGTCTAGGAACCCCCTGGTTTTGAACCCCTCCATGACTTGCAATATGGTATCTGCGACCCAGCTCAAAGCCAGTATAATTGTTACAGTCTTCAAGAAGGAGTTTAATCTCCTTTACATGATCAGACACCGGCTCCCTACTAAGGCAGGTATTCACGCTCTCGGCGAAGCTTTTATCAAGGTGGAGAAGCTCTCAGCGATGCCCGAACCAACTTCCGAGAGTCAGCAGAATCTGAAACAGTTCATGAGTCAGCATAATAGTTCCTCCGCAAACGAGCCTCCGCCCGAATCTGCAGCGGCTTCCACTCAGCCTCGCCTGTGACTTTTCTGTTAACTCATGATATGGTCTAAACGGCCTATTTTCACTTTCATTTGGTTTATTTCTTTCAAAGTTCCGAGTGGGTTGTTTTCCCCCACTCTTGCATTTTACTTTTTACATCAAACATTTGTTTAAATTTCTGTTTTGAAAATGGCCCGGGGCCTGTTTACACATGATGGGAGGTTTGATTCCCCATCATGAAATTTTCCGTCCTAGAAATGACTTCTAACAGCCCAAAAGCGGAAAGATATTTCCAAATATCTTCTCGCCTCAAAGTGAAGGAATCCCATATAATGTTCTTCAAAGAAGAAAGAAAGGTCTAATTCTTCGAAGAAATTGACCGTGTAGGGATTTTCCGTATGTGTTTTGTGAAGACTCAAATGCTAATGTAGTATTCGTTTGGTTTCAATGACAGAGTTATACTTTAATAAGGATTCCTACTTTGGTTTATGGCGTGTACAGGCACTTTCTGTTTATTTTATTGTAATGTCGTTGTTCATTTCATTTACATCCATGTCTCTGGTATTATATTCTGGAATGCGAGTGTCCCGTTGTTTCTGATATGAATTTATCTCTCTGATACTTATATCATAAGCTTCCTAGTACTTTAAAAATGGCTCAGGTATAATACAATGTTTCATCTCCAATTCATACATATTTCTACTATATTGGCCGTTACGAAGTGCTATTGACGAAAGTTGCCAGCATGTATGGATTCTTAGTCATATAAGCCCATCATATGCTGGGAAACTCTTCTTAGTGTCGTCTTCATAACAGTTAATATCTCCTTCATTCTATGCAGCTCAACAGTCACCTTTATATATACCCCTTTTTCTGCCATATACCATGACTCGGGCCCTGTTTACTGTAAACTGTCTTAAAGTTGTCTGATACAGCAGCGTTTGAATTTAATATTACATTCATCCAGTATTACTCTTTAAGCATCAAACTTTCGAAAGTTTTGGTTCCACTCAAATATTATTCTATGTCTATAAAGAATTAGTATGAGAGCCCTGTCTTGTCTAAACGTTAAACGCTGTTATGCGTCCTCTGCTCTCCATACATTATAAGATGTCCCAGGCACTGGTCTATAGCAAATCTAGGCTGTCTCTAGGAGTTACAACACAATGCATGCAACTATTAATAGTAAATAATCAGTTGCATGGAAGATCATTTATTGTGAATTAAATAATATTTAATTCACTTGATCTCTCACTAGTGCAACAAACAGTTACAACTAATTCAACTGACTCTAACTCACCTAACTGAGTTAACTGATTACTCATGCATTAAACTAATGCACCAACTACAATTCAAACTCCATAACTAATAGAATCACTCTACGTGCCTCACCAACCGCCCTCAACTCAAAATACATGAGCTAACCGAGTTTATCACACTCAGTTAACTATTACAAGTGATTATGAGACAAGCTTACATTTTATTTTCCAATTTAATTAATGGAAAATTAAATTAGACACTGCACCAATTTAACTAATTAAATTTCCCTTCACACTAATGTATCGTTAGGACCGATGGTCCCACACTAGTGTGTTTGCTGAAATTTCTTGTTGGACTTCAACAATGGTTGCACTAAATACTTATTTATCCCAAAATGGCCTCATTTCATGTAACGAATCTCTCTCTCTCTCTCTCTCTCTCTCTCTCACATGTGTTGAAAATTTCTCTCTTTTCCTAGCTCGTAAATTTTCTAGGTAGTTTTTATTGCAAAAATTTGAGTTTCTGAAGAAGTCACATAAGTCGTAGAAAGTCAAGTTTTTCAAGAATATGCAGAAGCCATAGAAAGCCAAGTTTATGAAGAAGCTGCAAAAAGTCGAGTTTTGAAGAAGTCACATAAGTTGCAGAAAGTTGAGTTTCTGAAGCTGACTCGGAAGGCCAACTTTTGGGCAGATCAGTAAAGCGAATTTCTAGATCATATTGGGAGGCTTGACTTGGAGGGGAACACTAGGTTTGAACATAGTTCTTGGTGTGTCTCTTGTTGAATACAATAATTTCTCTATTGAAAGGGTTGTTGGTTTCTGCCCCTTGGTGGGATTTCCTAGGTAAATCTTGTCTTCTCTTATGCATTTTGATATCTATTGTTTTATTGTTGTTCTTTATGGTTGAATTTCCGAAGTATAATTACATAATGATATATTGGAATAAAAGTAAAAGAAGATATAAATCAAAGGTAATTAACAACATTCCAGAACTATTTTGCTAACCCTAATTGCACTAAGAAAATAAACATTTACATCTTCGACCTCAAACCTTAAGGGAGATCCATTGAAAAGAAAGTGGTTTTATTTCAAACCCTAGTTCTATTTTTGAATTTTCAAGTAAGATGTATTTTACAGTAAAAGATGATGATCCTAGTATTGAAGAATACATAAACAAAATAAAGTCGAAATCAGGAAAAAATTGGAAATTGTGGGTTTGTATGAATATAAATATGATGTATACATATGGTGGAAATTACATAAGCATAACAATGTATGGGAAATTATAGATGAAGAATATGAAAAAGTAATTCTAGATAGGGTCTCATGTTGTGAAGAATGGTAAGGAGAGAACTAGGGATTTATTTTCATATAACAAATTTGTATTATAGTGTTATGGATGTGTTCAATAAGAAAAGGTCACTATTTCCTTTAACCCTAGTTGCAAGCATAATTTCATAAATGTTAATTTGGCTAAAAATTTGCAAGTTCCAACGAATAATATTCAAAGCACAAAATTTGATAGTGAAAATGTTCAACTTTTTAAAGATTTGAAGATTATAATGGATAAATATATGTTGCGTTCAAATTTTATGCTATGGATATAGATGATTGGGATATTGTTTTGGGATATCCTTTGACCAAAAAATAAATGCTTAAATTTCCTTTGTATGTAACTTTATTAATTAAATGGACTTAGTAAAGTTAAATGAGCGTTTAATATAGAGAATTGAAATTAAACAACAATAATAAAGACAAATAACAACAAGTTTCTAATGGATTTCACCCCTCTTGGGATATGTCTCCATGTATACTTCAAATGAGAATATAATCCATTAAAAGTATGCAATAAATACATCAAAAGGATCTCCAACCTACAATAAAATGTATTTAAAACTCTTCTAAGAAGACTATAACATTGGTTGAACACTTGCAAATAAAAAGGTTTTATGACCTTTATTCTTCATAAAAAGCACTATTTTGTCCTCTTTGAAAGAGATTTGCTCCAATATAGTAATGTAATGGCTTGCGTTATAGTGGTATGTTATTGGAGCTTTATGGAGGAGAGTCATGGTTCAAATTTCATAAAAAACTCCTCATATTTTTTTATTTGGCATAAAATATGAGATTTTAATTCCATAAATAGTAGTATGGTTAAACACATAATATGTGGGTGACAAAAATAAGTATGGAGTGAGCCAATTTGACTTTGTTGTTGTCAACTAGTATGAGGAACATATTTCTAGAATATTTAATGGGTTAGATAATAAAATAGTATATTTTCAAATCTCTTAAAATTTTCAACCTCCACACATGAAGTACCGTTTAAGAACCTTATAATTTGTCCATGGTTCAACTATTAATTGGTCCATATGTTATCCCATCACCATGCCATGTGTCATCCTTTCATCATGCCACATGTTATTCTTTGAGTGTGCCACGTGTTATTGTTGCCCCTAACACCATAACTTTGACATATGATGCTCGTCTGAGCCTATTCAAATTATGGTGGAAAGCTATTAATGATCTCTTCAACATGACACATTTTAATTATCATATGAGACCATCAATTTGGATCTATGTTCGGAATCATCTTGGATCAATCCACTCCTCTAAGAAGCTTTTGGACTACCAAAATTTTGATTTTATAAAATAATTAATTGAGGGTACAAGCCCTCACTTTTTCGATTCCCATATGTCATGCCTTAGTTCGATGCATTCCTTTTAGACCCACATGAAGATATTCCATGTTGCATCTTCGTGACATCATAATCCTTTTGTCAAGAATAACATCTTCCCATAACTTTATAAGATATTCAAGAGAAAAATCATTAACCGAAGGAACTTGAACATTTTCACCTTGATGCATTATCATAAGAGGCTCATATAGTTTTGAGTTTTCAACATTTTCCACTAAATATATCTATATATGTGGAGTTAAATATAACTAGAAATAATTGTCACCAATCTTTACCAAAATTGTAAACCAAACATACTTGATTAATTTTAGATTTTTACCTTCACCTTTAATATTTTTTTGTTGATATATAACCAAACTTGATCACCAATTTATAACTTATGATCGATTGATTCTTTCTATTCCTGGCCTTATACTTACCTCGACTCTTTTCCCATTGTTCTTGTATATCTTTATGAACCAATTGGATCTTCTAGATGAAATTTGTGTCTTTATTTGCGTCGATATGTCCATCCACCATTGAATATTTCCCAAGAGTGAAGTCTAAAGGATACTTATGAAAATGTACAAAACATGTCCCAAAACGAGACCTCTGTGTCAAAGAATGTATGCCATTTTTATAAACATGTTGTACATAATTCAACTATTCATCCCAAATTTTAGGATGCTTTCTACAAAACCCTTAGAGTAGATGTATCATTGTCTTTTTGACTGCTTTTATATGTCCATTATTCTATGGATAAAAATCAATGCTCTTATAAAGCTTGATGTCTAGTAACCTCCATAACGTTGATCAAAACTCCCAAAGGAAGTGAGAGTATTGATCAAATACAATGGATGTGAGCAAATAGAAATGAAACCAACCATTTCAAGAGAACATATGGGCAGTCTTCTCTCCTTTCACTTATTTCTTGCAAGGCCGTAAGACACACATTTTCTTATATCTATCCACTACCACATACATGTAATCATTCCCTTTCTAGACATAAGTATACCCCTTGAAAAATATATAGACACACTTTCCCATGTACGAGAACGTACAATAAGTGGCATGTACAAATGAAATTTTATGTTACTTGGTTTGTTAGTAACACATGACACATCAATAAAAATAATATTGCAATTGAGCTACTATTTTTCCTACATCAAAATGACTAGAAATGAGGGAAGTATGTGCTTCTCCAGTTACATGTATTCTTTCATCCCATGGAATAAACAATCTACCAAGATGGTACAACAATTTTTCATGAACATGATATTATAATTATTCTACTTGAGTATGATGGATTATTTTTTCATATACATCCTTTAACTCTTCGTATCTACCATATTTTTCGATATAATTTTCATGAGCTAAAGAAATATGTTGTAAAACAATGGATGCAATAATAGAAGGTCTTGATAACATGTCAACAACTTTGTTTTGTATTCCTTTCTTATACATGATGACCAAATGGAATTGTTGCAAGAGTCCCATCCACCAGAAATGTTGTGACTTTTGTTGCTTGGATTGTGATTGAAGATACTTTGAAATATTGATGATTTGTATGGATGATTATCTCTTTTCTATCAAAAAATGTTTCCACTTCTTCACAATCTGAACCAATGCATACAATTCTTTGTCATAGGTAGGATAGTTTCTTACTACACCAATGAAGGTCTTAGAAGGGTAACAAATTGGTTTCTTGTACTGTATTAACACTGCTCTCGTGGTGTAATCACTCACATATATTTCAATCTCCAATTTTTTTTGTCAATTTTTCAATGTCCAAATTGGGGTATATTGATCTTCCCTTTCAAAATTTTGAAGGATTTTTGTTGTTTTCCTCCCTGTTGAAAGACATGCTTAGTACTTGTCAAAGTACATAAAGGATATGTAATAAATGAAAAGTTAGCAATGAACTTCCTCCAATGTTGAACTACTCCTAGGAAGCTCGTAAATTTTGTTACATTAGTAGGATTAGTCCATTTTGTGATGGCTTAAACTCTAGAGGGGTCAATTTTGAATTCACCACCCCCTACAATATAGCCTAAATAAACTAAATATGTTTTAAAAAATTCACATTTTTTTATCTTTAGACACATATTCTCCTTTTTCAAAACATCTAAAACTTTCCTAACACACATAACATGATATTCCCAGTTTTGACTGAAAACTGAGATATCATCCAAGTAGACTATCACAAAATCATCTATGAATGGCCTAAATACATCATTCATAACTCAAATGAAAGTAACAAGAGAATTTCAAATCCCAAAGGGCATGATTAGTCATTCAAATAGACCTTGTTTTGTTTTAGAAGTAGTTTTCCAAATATCGCCTTCAAAAATATTGATTTGATGATAACCAGTTTTTATGTCTAATTGAGTGAAACAGATTGCATTCTTCAATTGATCTAACAAATAATAAATACAAGGAAGAGGATAGTGGTTCTTCATTGTGATATTGTTTAATGCTCTAAAATCCACACACATTCTCCATGTAACATCTTTCCTTATTACTAACACAATGGGAGATCTGCATGGAGAAGTACTTAGTTGGGTGACTCCTTTCTTGAGAAACTCTTGGATTGGGTTATTGATTTCCTTATCCCCAATCACTTATAACCTATACATGCCAATGTTAGGAAGAGGGTGTTATAGGTCAATTTGGGCATCATTCCCAATGACTTGGTTAACTGGGCATCATCTCCAAGACCGATGATCAAGGGTCTATTATTCCCTATCATCTCAGTTGCTATATGCTCTAAGACAGAAAACAAGACAAATCAAACAAGACTTTAATCAAGCAAAGGTTTCCAGGGTTTGAAGCTTATTGTATAGCATATGAAAGCTCACCAACGCAGGTTCTAAGGGGCCTAAGTGTGTTGCAAATGCAGGTAGCCCCATGCAAGGCTGCTCTGCAAAGCACTTCCCGACATTCAACAAACTGGCGACTCCGCTGGGGAGAATTTCTCTTAGTTCTAGGTGTTTTAGTCTCTGATTTTCTTTCTAAATCCACCCAGTAGCTGTTACACATAAATAATAGACTTTTTCATACCTTAATTTGCAAATACAATGAGCCAAACAGTAGTTTTTTCTTTGTTTACTGTGCCCAACGCACCCTTAGTCAGGACACAGTGATTTGCAGAGCATTGTCTCCCTTCCAAGCCTGCGTTGCAGAGCACTGTCTCCCTTTGGAGACTATGTTGGCTCCTGAAAGGGACCACATTCCCTTGAATCTGACTTTGTAACTTACTTCAGTTATGTTTGTTGTTGTGTTCTAAAAAATTTGTTGCTCAATTGACCAGTGGCGTGTCTGCATCTGGGCAACATTCCAATGTAGACGACTTTCTGAATTATGTACATGTTATTAGATTTTTTTATGTGTTGACTATGGGAATGCCTACCCTCAGCAATTATGATCAATAGAGGATATATCATGATGTAATGTATTGTAAGATTAATGCAGTGATCATTCCGATTTGTTTCCAGGCTCATCACAGTGTAAAGCATCTCAATCAAATGTTCTTATTATTTGGATCTCATGCTTTAGGGGGCAATTGTTATAGGTCAATTTGGGCATCATTCCCAATGACCTGGTTAACTAGGCATCATCTCCAGGACTGATGATCAAGGTTCTATAATTCCCTGTCATCTCAGTTGCTATATGCTCTAAGACACAAAACAAGACAAATCAAACAAGGCTTTCATCAAGCAAAGGTTTCCATGGTTTGAAGCTTATTGTATAGCATATGAAAGCTCGCGAAAGCAGGCTCTAAGGGGCCTAAGTGCGTTGCATATGTAGGTAGCCCCATGCAAGGCTGCTCTACAAAGCACTTCCCGACATTCAAAGGTGTGTTGGTCACATTGGGAGCGAAATTCTCATTGTTTCAGAATCTCCGCTTGGCCAGTGCCTTCTAGAAGAGTTCACATGTGTCAAGCTTAGGATCCAAGTGTCCATTTGACATCTACATGAATGGAAATATTTCTTGCCTATTTTTGGAAATCTATTTATTTCAAAACAAACTACAATTCATCTATAAATTGAACACAGATCTAAGTGTTTGAGAAGGAATAATTGGAGAGTTTTCAATTGAGAGTTTGATTTGTGGAGCTGTTGCTGGAGAGATTTATGCTGTGATGAGACTTGGGAACTTTGCTGGAAGGTCACTTCAAATCATTCACTAGGTTGTAACTTCTCCTTCTATCATCAATAAAGAGTAGATAAATTCTCCCCAGTGGAGTCGCCAGTTTGTTGGGCCAGAACTGTAATCTATGGATAAATTACGCTTCCCTAGATAGGTGTTAGTCTAAAATAACAGGCGAAAGACTATACTACCATTTCTCCTATCTTAGAACAAATACACAGAGAGGATTGGAGGCTTACTTGCTTCAGTCGCTTCCAAATGGCTCCTTTTTTTCGCTTCCACTACAGCTTCAAATTCAAGCGGTTTGTAAGCTGAATGCTTCCTGCAAGAAAGAACACTAAAACAACAGAAGATGCAATAATATAGATATATATTCAAGCTAGTTAGCTAAATCAGTTAAGAATAAACTACATTCATCAACCAAGATCTTACAATATGGAAAATCAAAGTAAACATAGATGCATGTAGGGACAAACTAGAAGTACTCTTTATTGATGATAGAAGGATAGGTTACAACCTAGTGACTGATTTGAAGTGACCTTCTAGCAAAGTTTCCAAGTCTCATCACAACGTAAATCTCTCCAGCAGCAGCTCCACAAATCAAACTCTCAATTGAAAATTCTCCATCATTTCTCTACACAAATTCTTCCTTCTCAAACACTTAGATTTGTGTTCAATTTAGATATGAACTGTAGGTTGTTTTGAAATCAATAGCTTTCCAAAAATAGGCAAGACATGTTTCCATTCATGTAGATTTCAAATGGACACTTGGATCCGAAGCTATACACATGTGAACTCTTCTAGAAGGCACTGGCCAAGTGGATATTCCGAAACAATGAGAATTTCGCTCCCAATCTGACCAACGCACCTTTGAATGTCGGGAAGTGCTTTGCAGAGCAGCCTTGCATGGGGCTACCTGCATATGCAATGCACTTAGGCCCCTTAGAGAATTACTTGGTTGGGTGACTCCTTTCTTGAGAAACTCTTGGATTGGGTTATTGATTTCCTTATCCTCAATCACTTATAACCTATACATGCCAATGTTAGGAAGAGGGGATTCTTCTTGAAATTGGATCTCATGGTGTACCTCTCTCCTAGGAGGTAAACAGTTCATCATATTTAGAAACAATATCATCTCTCTCTCTCTCTGTCTCTCTCTTTCTCTAGAATCAATATGATGGTCTCACCTTATACCAAGGTTTGAGGATTAGTAATAAAAGGAAGCATGGGAGACTAATTATCATGGGAGACTCATTTGCACCAAAATAATTATCAAAACTAAAGTGCACCACTAAGAACACTTCATAGGATCGATAAAGAAGTGGTGAATTTTAAGGACAACAAGTTTTTTCATGTGTTGAGACCTCTCAACTAGAAGGTAGACAAACTAGCCAATGTTGCAATAAAGAGTCTGAACAAGGTTACTTTGGAGATAAAAAGGGTCAATCATGGTTCCATATCATATAAATCCATAATTAAGTGTGGGTTTAAAAATAATATTTGGGGCATTAAGCTACCCGCCCCAATTATTTAAGAAGGAATTTACTATATGAGAGCATTAATTAAGTTTACCATTTGGCATGTCAAATCACATGCAATAAATCAAAAAAATAAAATGATAAAGGAGGGGGTAATTTATTCCATTCTAGACACGATACGTTCAATGGGAAGGATTAATCAACCACTCTCCATCATAATTGCTAGCATGTAGAATTATGGATATAATTCATGGTGAATTGAAGTTGTTTGTGCTCTAGGGGATAGTTTAATAGTAGTTACTTCAAGGCGCCTAAAGTCCACAACTTCCTCATGGGCCTCTAAAAAAAGTGTGGACCTAGGTAATTGTCTATGTGAGATTAGAAGCCAACGTAGATAATGGTTGACAGGTTGATTTCAATGCAGTGGAATTTGTTTTTTATGAAGAAAAAAATATTGGGTGTCATCACAAATGAAGTATTGATTCTTCCATTAGGTGTTTTCAACCACTCTCAAGTATTTAATCAGTGGATATATTGGCCCCAGGTAATTACACCTATCTCTATTTAAAATTTCGGTATGATTGGTATTTTTCTATTGAGTCAAGGGTCAGTCAAGATCTATTGAATTTGATTCAAGGATTAAAATTGGAGGAGTCAACGGCCCATAAGAATGCAAGGTGTTTCCATGTAATGTGAGATGATTAATACAAAAATAATCCTAAAAAGTTAGGAATCCATTTTCTCTAAAAACATAGTCATATCTAAGATGGCATCTCAATTTCAAGCTCAGGAGGCTAGTATGGATACTGAAATAACATTATTAATGGAGATAATGTAACAAAAAATCATTGTTTTGAAAGTGGAATATACCGAATTTAGGTATACAGTAAATGATGTTATCAACTATCACAATAAGCAATACCCTATTACTCGCCTTTCTATAGGTTCCTTTGGTAACAAGAAGGGATAAATAGTGCAATAATATCTAGTAGACATGGAAGTGGAACCTGAGGAACAAATTCTAGTTATCATAAAGTTTAAGTTTTATTGATTTAGGCATTTTTATTTTTAAGGTTATGTACTTCAATGTTTTTCCTTTATAAGGAGATATGTTAAAAATATACCCCTATAGGAAAATTCATGAACAATATTTTGGAACTATATATAGTGTCATAAACTGCAAGGCACAAATTTTGAACTCGCTTGAGCTTATACAGAATAACATATACATTATATGTACTAGCATGAATAATAGTATGACTCTAACATTTTTTATAATATCAAAATATCATATTCTATTTATAAAATAAATAAAAAGAGGGAAAAATATTTTTTTTATAAAAAAATTAGCCTCTGGTTAACATATCAATCCATCTACCTTAAAACGTATTGATATTGATAGTTTGAAGAATTCTGTGGTGTGAGTTTTGAGGAGGGGAATTCGGAATCTCCACAATATCCATTTTTACATCTACATTTCGAGTCTAACCAAGACTCATCATCAGGACCAAACCTGCCAAGAAGAGAGGAGGATGGATGAGATAAATACAAGCAGGAGCGAAAGGAGTGAAAGAGGAGAAAGAAGTGGCCGACCAGAAAAATACCAAGGAAAAATATAGTTAATTATAGTTTATTCAAGAAATACATATTTTTATTTTAATTTATCATTAATTATGTTAACTAATTGATTTTTAATTTATTTTTAGAAATAATATAATGTGATTAATTTTATTAATAAAGGTATTTATTATGATTTATTATAATACTAAGGTTGGTATATACATAATTTTATTAATATCATTAATGAGGATTGTTTATGAGACTGCCCGAATGCCGCGCTCTGGTCCTCTCTAGGTCACGCTGCTGCTGTAGCCGCGCCTAGCCTGCCAAGCCCCTCTGACTTTGCTCCCTCTCTTCTTCAGGCATGGCCCCTCCGGGCTCCTCCCTGGAGGCAGATGCCGCTCAACTCGCCTTCTCTGATCTGGTTAAATATATGTCGCCTCAGAGGCCTCGCCCGACAATCTCCAAATTTGTAAAGAAACTTGAGGGCCTTCAAGAAGTCATTTTTCCACCTTCTCTTCCTTGAATGGCTGATATTTCATTAGCAAAAAAGGGTCTGATAAGACAGTTCACTGGACTTTGGCCCTCTCCGAGAACGGTTCTGGGATGGGTAGAACGAAACTGGGCCGACAAAATAAATGGTAAAATCTCCATTCTCTTTTGTGGGAAAGGGTATTTCACCTTTCATTTCGAATCCAAGGAGAACAAGGATTTAATCTTTAGGAACGGGCCTTATTTCATGGATTCGAGAGGATTATATCTTAACAAATGGACCCCAGACTTCGATCCTGAGCTAGATGTGCCCAGCATGGTTTCGGTTTGGGTCTGTCTTCCTCACCTCCCTCTTCACTGCTGGGGAGACAAATCGGTCCGTACCATTAGGAATGTTGTCAGAAAATTCATCGATCGCAATGAGCCAAAGGACAACATGCAAACTTGCACCAGGATCTGCATTGAGGTTGACCTTGGTAAAGGGCTCCCGGAGGCCATCAAGCTCAAGGTGGATGATTGGACTCACGTTCAGCAACTTGATTACGAGCAGATACCCTTCAAATGTAAGGTATGCCACGAATACGGCCACTTTGAAAATCGTTGTTCTAAAGTTATTGATGTTGAAAACCCTCAACAAGAAGCACAATGGGAAATGGTTAAAAAAAAGAAATTTGCCTCTAACCCTAAATCTGGCCCATCCTCTACTCCTTCCCATATCAACCCCTTAGCCTCCACCTCCTCTCCCTCTTCCCAATAACCCCCCATTCATCCTTCTGCTTCCTATGCGCAGCCGCCCCCCCCCCCCCCCTCCTCCAAAATCCAACTTGGAATCTTCCAACCCCTTATCCTCATTAACCCCTCCTGAAGATGATCCTCCTCTTATCATTCCCCTCTCCCAACCTGATGGCCCAAGTTCCTCCCCTTCTCATCGGGACCCCCCGTCTACCCCTGATCCCCCCTCCATCAGTGCTACTAGAAACTCTTCGAAAGAACATGGTGCAAACCTTGAACCTCAAAAAAAGCAAGGGCCTGGCAGGAGATCCTTCAAGCAACAAAGAGATGAAAATGCACAAAAAGACATAGAAATGGGCACCCAAAACCCTATCTAAACCTACATCTTGGGGAAAAACAGCAAGGAGATGGGGGCTAAGGAACAAGGAGGGCGAGCAACCCTTCGTAACATTGGTACTCAATGATGAAAGTTCTTTCTTGGAACAGTAGGGGACTGGGGCACCCCTCCAAAATCATTGCCCTTAAAGATCTAATAACCCAGGAGAAACTTGGCATTCTTCTCTTACAAGAGACCAAACAAGGGAAACCAAAAATGAAAGACATTATCGACAAGCTTAAGCAGTATGATGGCCTCATCATTGGATCAAGAGGGGCTTCTGGGGGTATTGTCACCCTTTGGAGAAACAGTGAATGGAGACTTAACAGCAGCATTATTAATCGGAACTGGATCAAATTCATATTGGAATACATCAAAGACAACAACAAAAATAATCATCTACAATGTCTACAGACCTAATCACTACAGAGATAAAGAACAACGTTGGAACTCTATCAAGGCCGACATAGATGAAGAGGAGAACCATAATATACTAATAGAAGGAGATTTTAATCTCATCCTCCACTCAAATGAAAAAAGATGAGGAACTTTCACCCAAGATCCTTTTAGAACTCAGTTAGAAGACATCATGCAGGAGCATGAGCTGGTTGACGTAGCTCCCAAAAACCGTAAATTTACATGGAGCAATCGCAGAATTGGGAAAGATAATATTATGGAGTGGCTAGACAGATTTATTGTGGACATCACCCTCCTAGCCTCCTTCTCCACAGCTTTGGCCCTTGTCCTCCCCTTCTCTGCTTCTGATCACTACCCAATTACGCTCACTCTACAAGAGCATCGTCCTTTAGGGCCTATACCTTTTAAATACAGTCCCCTGTGGAACAATATTCCTGAAGCCAATAATATTGCTCAGGCTGTCTGGAGTCAGCATATTGAAGGATCTCCTGTATTCATATGGGAAAGCAAGTTGAAGAATACCAAAATAGCTCTCAAGGAATGGGTGAAATCCCACTACAAAGAGCCAGAGAGGATACAAACTGATATAAATTGAAGACTGGAAGGAGTTCATGATCAAATTGAAATAAATGGGCTCACCCCAAAACATCGTGTGCTGGAAAATGATCTTTATTTCCAGCTTTATTGTGCCAATAGAGAAGAGGAGCAGAAATGGCGCATTAAATTGAGACAACTATGGCTACAATATGGTGATAAGAACACTGCTTATTTCCACAAACAGGCCACTGTCAGGAAAATTTGTAACAACATAAGTTCCATCACTGATGTTGATGGCATACTTTATACCGATCAAGAAGCAATCAAAATGACCGCTTCTGCTCACATTCAAGTTCTCCTCACTGAGACAAAAAGCGAAGAGGACTATTCTGATCTCCTCCAATACCTTCCCACTATTGTCAATGAGGGCATCAATAATTTTCTCACCAAGGGAATTGATGAAACAGAGATCCAAAGAGCAATATGGACCCTACATCCAGATAAAGCTCCGGGACCAGATGGATTTACCATTAGTTTTTACAGGACCTATTGGGAGATTATAAAAAAATATTTGGCCAAACTGATACATTGGACCCAGCGCAAATGTAAAGTAGGAGGCTATACCAATGCTACTCATCTTTCTTTCATTCCTAAAGAAAACCGACCCTCCTCCTTCTCCATATTTCAACCCATTTCCCTTTGTAACACCTCTTATAAAATCTTGACCAAAATCTTCGCTCTTCGCTTGAAACCCCATCTTCACTCTCTCATCTCCGAGAGCCAAGGAGGATTCTTGTCCAATAGACAAATCTTTGATTCCATCCTTCTTTTCCAATAAGAAATTCATTCCAGCCTCTCTCGCAATGAAAAAGGCTTTATATTAAAGCTAGACTTAGCCAATTCCTTTGACCAAGTCCAAAACTCCTTCCTCTTTGTTGTTCTTAAAAAAATGGGATTTTATTCCTCCTTCCTTGATCTTATTAAAGCCTGCATTACCGACCCTTGGATTTCCCCCCTCATTAATGGCAGGCCAGCTCCCTCCTTCCAGTCATCTCGTGGACTAAGACAAGGTTGTCCCTTGTCCCCTTACCTTTTCATCTTAATGGTTGAATCCTTCAGCAAGGCCCTTGATCACAAGCGCCGGGTCAGACTCATCACTGGCATTAAGTTTGGCAATGGAGTCAAAAACATGAATATTTCTCAATTTTCTGATGATACACTATTAATGGGAGAAGCCTCCAACATCATAGCTCATCGATTCAAGTCTCTCTTGGATAAATTTATGAGCTATTCTAGAGGTCTGATTAATCATCTCAAAAGTTGCATTTATGGATGGAATACTTCAGCTTAGTCTTTGCACAACATTGCCAACATTTTTGAGGTCCCTTACAAGTTGGATTGGGGACACTTCTCTTATCTGGGCATGCCTGTGAGCACAGGTCCCCTTAAGGCTGGTGTGTGGGACATCATCATCGACAAAATGAAAAGGAAAGTGCAGCATTGGGGAGCTTCTTGGCTTAATCTTGTTGGCCGCCTTATTCTTCTCAAATCGGGCCTCTCCTCCCTGCCTTTATACCAATTCTCCCTCCTTCAAGCCCCTTCCACCTTCCATCACAAAATGGAGGCCATTATTCGTCAATTCCTTTGGCAAGGCGGGAAATGTGAGAAAATAAAATACAATCTCATCAACTGGAAGCAAGTCATTCAAGACCAAGATCATGGAGGCTTGGGTATCTACTCCCCAAAGCTTATGAATCTGGATTTTGGTGGGAAGATAATCTGGAGAATTATCAGTGGCAAGACTTCCTGGTGGAAACAAGTTTTGGAAATTAAATACCTAAATACTTCTAGGCAGCATTTTCTTGACCAAGCTATTCCCAACAAGCCTTGCTCAAGAATCTGCGGGCTCTGTAAAAAAGCTATTTCCTCTCTAGCCCATAACATATCCAAAGTGCCTAAGGGTGGCAGCAACATCAGCATTGGAGTGGACAGAATTATGGGACAGGCCCCAATCAATAATAATCAGGGAACTCATCATATTCTGGCCTATCTTAGCAACATGGGACTACAAAAATTAAACCAAATATCCACCTGGGATTCTCAATCTCTGATTTGGCCCAGATGGCTATTCCCCGAGGTTCCATCTCATTTAGAAGTGAGTCTTGCAGCCCTCCAATCTCATCTTCATGGCATTGCACCTTTAAAGCAGGACTGTGAGGATGGTTTTCATTGGGATCCAACAAGATCGACCTACTCTATTAAAGTTGGCTATCAAACTCTTTGCAAAAAGGAATACCCTGTGCCCATGTGGTCTTCATGGAAATTAATTTGGAGATCAGAATCCCTCCCCAAGATCAAATTATTCATTTGGACCTTACTCAAAGGGAAAATCTTAACCTCTGATAATCTAAAAAAGTGAGGTATGATTGGGCCCTCCTGTTGTCCTAACTGTCAAGCTGCTGAAGAAACCATCTATCATCTCTTCATTGAATGCCCCTTTTCCATCAACTGTTGGAAAGAGCTCAGCTCAAACTCCAATCTCCCATGGGGCTCACACAGCACCATTGTTGAAGCCTTGGGCCTATGGAAGGAAAGCTACCCCTAGAAATGCAAAAAGAATGGCACAGCAAAAATATTCTGGGATACTCTCCCTCTCACAACTCTTTGGAATATTTGGCTGGCTCGAAACCGAAAATTTTTCAAGGATAAAACAACTGACTTCAGGAAGCTGTGCAGTAAAGCTAGAAGCCTTACTCTAGAATCTATCTCTACTAAGAAGCATAAAAATCATATTGACTACAAGGATCTATGTGTGGAAGAGCGCAACTTCATAAGCTACTTGTTGGATAAAAATAACATCATCAACTGCAGCAACAACCTCAATAATCGGTGGAACATCACCAACAACAGTTGGAAAATTCGATTGAGCGAGGAGGATTTCAAAATATGGCTAAAGAATTGAAAAAGACCCTCTTTATTCTTTGACGGTGCGTCCAAGTCCAATCTGGGCATGGCAAGGGCTGGTGGAATTATCTTCAACGAGGAAGGTATAATCATCTCTTCCTTTGAATGGGGATTGGGAGCTCTCTCCAATAACAAGGCTGAAGCCCTCGCTTTACTACGAGGCATCCTTCAACTACAAAAGCTAGGCATAAACAATGCCATGATCTTTGGTGATTCGGCCATCATCATTAGCCTTATGGTTCATAATCGCTCGGCAGCAAACGTGGCCCTTCAGAAAACCACAAGCAGATGACAATTTCTTATTGAAGATATGCAGGGGGTCAATTTCTACCACATTATCCACACCCTCAGCAAGGAGGCAGACCTCCGTGCCAACAGGGCCTGTCACAGATCCTTAGGAGTCCTCTCCTACAATGAGATCGAACATCAAATCCACCTGTCATGACTTTTCTCAATCAGCTTTGGATTCTCAGCAAATGGCCCATCACTTAATGGACTCGGAGAGCCTCTGTCGTCATAGTTCAAATTTGGAGGCATTTTCACATGCCTCGGGATCACGCGCATGGTCCTCCCTCCAGTTCGACAATGATTTCAAATCTTTTTTCTTATGATTCTTATCTCCCAATGCATTTTTTCCCCTTTCGAGGCTGCTGCCCTCCCCACTCTTGTGCTCGATTCCTCCCTCCACTCCCTCGTGACTTCTCGTGGCCTACCTCGTGCCCCTGCCTTTTTATATGCCCTCCCTTCCTCTCGAGCTACCACTTCTCCTTCGCTTCTCTGCTGAGGAATCCTCTGCCCCTTTGCTTCTATGTTTGCCCTTCTAGGAATGTGACCACTGCACCTTGCTCTCTCCTCCTGCCTGCAACTCATGTCTCTATTCTCCCACTTTCATTCGCTTCTCCATTGCTGCTTGAATCCTCATCCGTCTCCATTTTCTACTTCTTGTTTCTACCTCAGACATCTGGAAACTGGTTACCTCTGCTCAGAATGGCTAGGAGTGAAGATTTTCTGCACTGTGCTGACCTCCAAGCGGAGCTGGAGCAAATCTGAGCCCATTAGAAGATCATGGATGAAAAGTTGCATTTTCAGGCTAAGCTGGCAGAAGAGAGACACGAAGCTAATCTCAACTTCTTCCATCAGAGGGTCACCTCTATTCAGGAGAAGTTTAAAGAACTCTCCAACAAGTGTGCCCACGCACGAGAATCAATTGAAATTTTGAAGTACATGCTGGAAAAAAATATAGCACCGAGCTCCAGCTCCACAAATGCAAGAAACCAAGGTGCAAATGTCAATCCTGAAGACTCCACCTCTCACCAGATCCGTCGTATTAACATAGAATAATCATGTCTTGCAAGTTTATCTTCCTACTGTTTCGGTTCATTCGTATCTACGCTCTCTCTGTATTTCAGGTTTACTTGAATGTTAGAAGCAAAAGGGTGACAGCAAGCATCACTATCACTTCTCTCTTTACTTCTTTTATATCACCTCTTGTAACCATTGGAGCTCCGTCTCCCTTTTTTGAATATTAATAGAAATCGACTTTGTTAAATAAAAAAAAAAAATGAATGAGGGTTGTTTAATTAATAAATAATATTAATGATTAATATAAATTTTGATTGATATTAGAATTAATATTATAAATTAACGCTAATGTAAATTAAAGATTGATATTATAAATATGATTGATTATTAAAAATATATTATAATTATTATTAATTTTAATTTTAATATTAATTTTCAATAGTCAACTATTACCAATACTATTTGTTAATTAATACTAATAATAAAGTCACATGATTTTATTTTAATTTTAGATGAAATGCATAGGATTAATGTGAGGGTTAATTTAAGAGATTATTTAGAATTAACATCAAGGGGGCTAAAGGAAAGGATTTATGCTATGCGTCGGTAAAGAGGGAAACTAGGTGAGATGGAGGGTACACAGGAAGTATTCAGAGGGAGTATAATCAGTAGAGAGGAGGAGGATGAGGGTAGAATGAAGGTTCTATGTGGGTGTCTAGGGACATAAAAGGGGAAGAGAGCAGGTGCTAGCGGATGACTTAAGGCAAGGAGAGGGGGGGGGGGGGGGGGGGGGGTAATAGACGTGAGAGAAAATAAAAGGGAAATACTTTAAGAGCGGGGAAATAAGGGAACCCAATTTTTTCTAACCTCCGCACCACCGTCCCTATTGAGGTTCTTTAGGTGTTTTATGATTTCTAGCACCTCACTGATTTTCCTTTTGAAATGGTGTTTTTCACTGGAAATCACCCTGGCATATTCGAGGCAGATATGGTGACAATTCTTATTAGAGTGATCAGCCAGAGATGAGGTACGTGTTCTCCCATTTTTTATGTCGGAATCATGCTCTTTAAGCCTGATTTTGAAAGACCTTCCTGTTTCTCCAATATAATATTCGCCACACGGGCAATTTATTTTGTACACACCCTTTTGTTGGAGGAGATCAGGGTTGTCTTTGACAGATGTAATTCTTTGTTTGATTGTCATTAGAGGCCTAAAAGAGGTTCCTATATCTTTTTTAGCGAGAACCTTTGCCAACTTGTTAGTGACTCCCTAAATGTAAGGGAGGTATGCTTTTGCGATGAGGGAATCATCCAGAGGATTTATTTTATTATTGGCTCTTTGGATGGCCTTGATGATGTCTTTGTTTCTATATCCCATATTTATGAATGCCTTTCTTAAATATTCAATTTCTTCTTCGATGTGATTATCATCTAAAATCCTGAAAGCTCGTGTGAAAAGAGTCATAATCACTCCCATCTTCTGGGCTAGATGGTGGTGTGAATTCGCGTGGAGGTAATTATCAGTGTGCACCTTCTTTCTGAACACTTTATTTCCAGTGGATCCATCTCTATTTCTAATGACGAGAATGTCCAAGAATGGAATACAATTATTATCTTCATCTTCCATTATAAACTGGATACCCTTGGATATGATATTAAGGTGGTTTTGGAACCTTTGAATCTCTTCATCCCCATGAGGTCAATCGACACTGGTGTCATCCATGAATCTAATTCAGAATTTTTGTTTTAATGGGTACGATTCCAAGTTTTTCTTTTCAAATCTTTCCTTGAAGAGATTAGCCACTATGGGGGATAGCGAAGATCCCATAGCTACTCTTGATGTTTTTTCAAAAATTTCACCTTGGAATGTGAAGAAAGTTGAGCGTAGACATATTTTAGCGAGTTTTGCAGTCTCGGGATTAGTGAATTCTTTAACAACCTCAACAGCTTCATCTAAGGGGATATTTGTAAAGAGTTGTACCACGTCAAAGCTTACAATCTTGTCACCAGGTTCAAGACTAGTTTTTTCAATGAAATCCACGTAATGTTTAGAGTGCTTGATGAAAGAGATGGTTTTTACAACTATAGGTGCCAAGGTGCTAGCCACAAATTTGGCTAATTCATAAGTAGGATCCCCGATAGTGTTTACAATAGGCCTGAGGGGGGCACCAACTTTGTGAATTTTAGGAGCACCATAGATATGAGGAGTGATTTCACTATCCGGGATAGGCGCTTTTTCAGTTTTTCATCAAGGTTAGACTTCTTAATAGCTTTTTGACATTTTTTATAATCTTGGTGATCGATTTTTCTTTGATTTTTTTATAGCTACCACTATTATAGAGGTGGTATCTCATTTTTTTTATGTATTCTTCTTTGTCCATTACCATCGTCGCCCCTCCTTTGTCTACTTGAAGGATGAAAATGCTATCATTATGCCTTAGGTTTTTAATGGCCTTTAATTGTTCTTTATTCAAATTTCTTTTAGGAGGTCTTGCTCTTCTAAGGATGGCGGCACATTCCTACCTTTTTAGCTCCTTTTATTCTTCCTCTAAGGTTTTGATTCCATCTTCGATGTTACAGATGATCTCTTCTTTTGGAATATGACTAGGGGATAAGGAAAAATTGAGCCCTTTGCCTAGAACCTCTGCCTCTTCAGTATTCAAACTGTAAGAAGAGATGTTAACTACCTTCTTGTTATTGTTGACCGAATCATAAATAACTGATTTATTATTATTTTCAAACTAAATGAAGTGATAAAAGAGAGAGAGAGAGAGATGGGGGGGGGATAAAGTATTATAAAACAAATAGCCTCTGGTCAACACATCAATCCATATTCCTTGAAAGCTATTGATATTTTCAAACTAAATGAAGTCATGTCCATTTGAAAAAGATCAAGAGATTGACAAAGACAATAAATCATGATCTTGGAAATTTTTGTGGAAAAAATATGGTAGTTGGTTCCATGTTGAGCCACTAAAAATAGGAGCTACATATTTTAAGGCACCAAAGGAAACTAATAGGAAAACCACAAGCAAGTATAATTCACAAAGGGTAGTCTTAGTCAAAACTATTTCAAAAAGTGTTAAGGTGGTAATTGTGGATATATTAGAGGACATGTAAAATGTGTTCTCAAGGGAAATGGATATAGATTTAATTTATATATCCTTATATCCACATTTATCCATGTCAAAGCTACCATAAATAATTATTTGGGTACAAATAATTTATTTATGAATGATTCCATCCCTTCATATAAGTCTCATGCATTCATCATTCCTAAAAAACATATTGTGGCTAAGAAATTTCTTGTAAATTTCAATGAAAATAGTGCAAGGAGCCTAGTAATAATATCTACTCATTTTATCTCCTACAATATATACATTTCTCTTTTTTAAAGGAATCAATAAATCATAGATGAGTCCATTCCATTACTAGAGTTTTCCCTTGTTCTCTGAGGTAAAAAAATTGTGTGAAAAAATTCATCATTGTATGTGCTTATTATGAAATATCTATTACTAATCATGATTAAATAGCAGTAGACACAATAATCAATTTATAGCATAATATAAAAACACATTTGGGTATATCAATTGTGATGAAATATATAATAAGACACCTTCTAAAATTTATAGATCATATTGGTATCTTAGTGGGCCTCCTAAAGGCCACAAGCAATCATTTTATTTGAATATTTACAACATTAAAGAAATTTCAAGAAGGTGGTGAGTTATTTCTCGATATTCTCAAGATTGGAGCAAGAGGAAGGAAGACATAGTCTTGAAATCAAGATAAGGATAGAATCAAGAACATAATGAAATAGAAGCCTGATTATCAAATATGCAAACTCAAATGACTCGGAAATCTCTAAATGTACTACATGTGACCTTAAACATGTCAAGGAATAACAAGGACAAAGTTTCAATGGTTACAATAAACGATGTCTAAGAAAAAGGAGAGAATCCATCTCATGAGTCAATTTATGAAGAGGGAGAACAACTTGAAAGAGATAAACCCATAATGAAAAAATAAAACGTATAAGATCACAACAAGATTTAGTAACCTTTAAAAGTGGAAGAAAAAAATAGATACAAACCATATGTGAGATCATTTCCCTCAAATTAAATTGTTGGTTGCACTTTTGGAAGTTTATTTCAGTGTGCATGAAGTGAATGGAGCATAAGGATTTTTTTTCCCATTAGAAATGGTTTAACTTGGTGGAAAAGTATTGTGTTCACTTGAATATTGAATTTGAACAAAGAATCATTGATTGGGAAATATTCAAGAACTTAATAATTTATCCTTCTATCCATTGGATATGAGGAGGAATGGAAGCTGATAAGTTGTCACTATCACAATCAAATATAAGGATAAAAATGTAAGATTACACCACATAATTTTGCAATAAGACAATTTAACCATGCATCTCACTCAAGGGTCTAGAATTTTTCATCAAGTATTTGGAAGTATTATGTATATATACTCATAAACAAGTGACTCTCATTAAACCAAATGTCATTAACAAGGTTTGTGTTCAAGAAAAATACATGAAGGGGTATAAGAGAAAGATGCACTTTGTTGCACCAAACTAGGCATAATATAAAGGAGAATCCAGGCAAGGCCATGGGAAGAAGAAAAGGAACAAAGGAAATAAAATGGAAAATATTTCCCAACAAACCAAAACTCCGAACCACATTATAAGCATCTTGATGTTGATGGGCACATGAAAGAGAAATGATGGGAGTTGCATCCATGATAGAAGTCTTTACGAGAAACACTTAAAGCTACTAAATAGAAGTCTTTACGAGTAACAAAATTATAAATTATATTGATATTCATTCTAATGTTATTAAAAATAAAAAATATACATCCAATCACAAAGAGGTGAATTTGAGAATCTTTATTTTTGAAGAGGAGATGGATATATCTAAATTATTCCATGTAAAAATATAGCTAAACTAGATGAAGGTTAATTGCATTTTTTATTCCAATCTGAAATTAAATTTAGTATCAAACGAACTAGTAGAAAATATTGCATTGGAAGTGAAAGCCTATCCCTCAACTTATCCTCTTAGTTTGGTAAGTCAAGTATGGAATTATGAGTCATTAGGGAATGCAAGTTTAGATCTAAAATTGATGCAAACTACATTGATAAGGTAATTACAAATGTAATACTACTTAATGGGTGTAGGGTAATACTTTGGAGACCATGCATATATGTTTGAGATGTTATCTTCACATGAAGAGGGAATATATATTTCTTGGAAAAGGATGTGTTAACTTTCATTCTCAAAGAGGGAAATGGAAGCTCTCATTGACAAATGTAAAAATGATTATAAGTCTAATCAATAGAAATAAGAATTTTGTATTATGGTTCTTGATAGGAATGGAGTGAAGGAAAATGGACATAATGACATAATGGGACATAATGACATAATAAGAAGTGGAAACAAAAACCAAATTAACTGATGGAAGCATACAAGAAATTGTTTCAAGAACCCAAAGAGCTAACATTGTGGAAGGAATTTAAACACAAAATTCAGTTGTTATGTGAATATTTGTTCCCAAAAATTGGATTGCATCATCTATCATTATTGGAACTAATTAACAGTTATTGGATTAGAGGGTCATTAGGCCCAAAACTTCACCTTTTGGGTCATTTATCATCATTATGCCCAAGAAGGATGGAACGTAGAGAATGTGAATTAGCTATCATGTGTTGAATGCGATCATAATATGGCATTGATATTTATTGTAATAAATCAATGTATTTTTATATGAATTATGATAAGAAAAAAATTTCACCAAGATGAACATGAAGTTGAGATAACACCAAGGGCAAATGAAAGAAGAAGACACTTTGACGGCTAGTTTTAAAATCAGACAAGGTCCCTATGGATGGCTATTCATGCCTTTTATTTTATGTAATGAATCAACCAATTTTATGCATCTAATGAATGTTGTACTTCAACCATTTATTGATTATTTTATAAATGTATACTTTGATAGCATGCTATTAATCAATAGTACATGGAAATAAAATGTTTTTTCATTAGAAGTGAGTCATACTTAAAACACCTTAGTTTTGATCCACATATTAGTAATTGTATTATTTTATATATTGTGCAAGATCACAAATTGGGTTTATCTTGGATGGTTGGGAGGATTGATTGTTATCTTCCCCATCCAAGTTCAATTCATGTAAGTAACATGATTATCTAATATTATGCATATATTTGAAATGGTTTCCAACCTTCTTGTTGAATTGCCTTGATCCCTAAATAATATATTACCCTTTCCTATCAGTTGCAATATGCTTTATTACATGGATAAAAACATATTATTCTTGGACGAGGTCCCAACAATTTAATATGTAAACATTGTACATGGAAAAAAAATGAAATCCATTGTTGGCTACAAGATGGACATAGATAGAGTCATAAGGGATATTATTCCACAAGAAAGGGGATGAAAGGGGGTCCACGGGGGAAATCCCACAAGCCTATGATTCCATATCATTTTCGTAAGGTAATTAGCCTTGCCATATAATCCTCATTTGACTTATCAAAACTTAATCATTGAATGCATATTTTAGGTTCGTAAGAGAGTTGCCTCAGCTATTTATTGAAGCATTGGGCTAAGTACACTCATGTAAGAGGTTGGTGGGGAAATTATATTGCTTAATTATGCAAACATGGGTTGAGAAAAATCATCTTTGAGAAGAATTAGATTCAGGTAAGCACGAGTAAAGAAGGAAAATTAAAGTAGGAAAGAGAGGATATTTTTTAAAACAAAATTAGTAATGGCTATAGGTGGAAGAAATTATATTTTTGGTTGTTATAATAGGTTTCAACCATCTGGAGATTTCGAACTCAAAAACACAAAACTATCACCATAGAAATCTGAAATCTATAGTTTCAACCATATTATATGTTAAAAACTAGTTTTTAGTGTTGGATTTTATGCTAAGGACTAGGATGGTGTGCTTGTGAGGAGTCCTTGTTGGGAAATTACCCAAGAGCTTGTGTAAAAAAAAATTGTGAGCACTCTTGTAACGATTGGATTTCTTGGAGCCCCAAATAATGACATTCATGGGAAATTTTGTGCTAGAGCCCTAGAGGGGATGTAGATTTTATAAGGGACCACAGTGCAGAGAAGGAAATAGCATCCCTTGTGTTATGCAAACAAATGTAAAATAGAGCTAGGTGTTTGGAATTATTGTAGGAGTTGTGTCACTATTTTTATACTAGTTATAAGGTTGTTAGTGTGGACATTAGACACCCATAGGAGCCTATTTTTCCTTGTGGATTCGTAGCCCCAACTTGAGGGTGGCTTGTTGCAAAGATAATTGATGCAAAAATGTCTATGTTTGGGTGGAACATTCAATATTTGAAGTTGGTTGTGTAAACATTTGTAAGCTAAGTGTTTTATCACTGATCACTTATAATTATAATGTTGTGTACGAATGCCATGTCTAATTCATGGTCCACGTGTTTTATTTTTTTTGTGCATGTTTGATTAATTGAATCCATGTATTTAAAAAGTGTGTTGCCTGCACATGCATATGTGTGTTTTGTTGCACATTTTCCACTTTTAAATTAGTATCATAGTTTAATTAGTACTAATGTGCCTCAAACTGGGATATAGGTGCATTATAGAGTGGTATAAAATAAATGGTCCAACAATGGACCTATATGGTTAGAGACCAATGCAAATTTTAAGAATTCGTTATTATGCAAAGTTTCAGTATTTGTCTAATTTCAAGAAATTTAGAAATTTTTGACTGAAATCCTCAAATTGGTGAGTAAATTCAAGTAAATCAACCCTCACGGTCATCAAAAGTATGGTTAATTTTTTTTTTTTTGTAAGTTTGGTAGTATCTTTCATTTTTCTCTTTTTTCACTTTTTTTTTTTTTTTACTCCATCTTTATCAACATGTCCAATACATCACCCCGATCGGGGAAGGGAATTGAACCCGTGATGAGTGCTATAACATCCCACCTCACTGCCTTTTAACCAAGACCCCACGGACAAAAGCATGGTTAATTTCATCAACCTACAATTTGTAGAGTTACAAGTTGCAGAGTTAAATTCAACCTAGAAGTTTGAATTTTGTGTTTCCATGTTCACCATAAGGAAAATAAAGTTTTTGGCCAAAAAAGAAAAATAAAAATTTAGAACAATTATAATTTGTTTGAAATCTATAACTTTTGTGGAAATTTTGAACCTTTTGGAAATTTTCATATAATTGATGGTGAGGATTGTACTTGTGACATGGACTGGCAAGGTCCACAATGGCAGAGTCCTATGGGTTACAACCTGAAGTATGGTGTTTTCATAGTAGCTGTGAAGTTTAACAAACTTAATAGTTCAGATCGTATCTATTCTTGATATCAATGATCCATATTCATCCTAGATTTGGACAAAATTTCTAAGTTAAAATAGGTTCAACGAAAATTTGGCAAAATCAGAAAAAGTTAGCTCAACAAAGAAGAATTTTTAAGTTTTCTGAAAATTCGACGAAGTGAGAAAAACTCAATTCACTAAAAAAGAATTTTTAAATTTGTTAACAATTTAGTGAAGTGCAAAAAATTTAGTTTTCCAAAGAAGAATTTTTAAGTTTCCCAAAAATTCAATCTACCAATAAAACCATTTTGGGGTTTTCCAAAGTGTGTTTTCTAAATTGGTGATGGAAAATAAGTTTTTGAAATTTTAGTGATGGAGAACATTTATAGGTTGTTGAAGGGAGTTTTTTAATCCAACAATGGAAAATAATTTTGAGATCGCCAAAAAACAAAATTTTGAACATGCCATTGAGACCATTTTGTAATTACCAAACTGAATTTTGTAGAACAATGGAAACAATTTTTGAGTCGATTGATACGAATTTTGCTAACAAGGATTTTTTTTTAATTGTTCACCAAAGAGGAAGTTTTTAGATTTTATCAAAAAATGTGTTTTTTGAAGTTTGTCTGGAAGTTTTTTTTTGGAGTCCACCAAAAGAAACTTTTTTGTAGTTCGTTGAAGTGAATTTTGCGGATCACTAGTGGAGGAAGGATTTTGAAGTGCATGGATAGAAGAAATTTAGCAACCTATGATGAAAGAAATTGAAGAGTTACGAAAGGAAGAAATGGAGGAAGGATTTTGAAGTGAGCTAATAAGTGAAATTTGACAACCTTCAATGGAAGAAATTAAGTAATTGTTGATGGAACTGTTGATGGAAGAATTATTTCGCTTGTTGACGGGGATGGTGACATGTTTGTATCATGGGCTGACAAGTGGACGTCACTAGCTCTATGCCATGACACATAAATATATGATGGTATATGTTAAAAAAAATCAAGTTTGGAGCCAAACTTTTATTTTGGCCATAATAGGAGTATAATATCTCCAAATTAGATGAAACTTTGGGTTTAGTACCACAATGTCAAGGCCTACAAAATTCTTAGTGAGGTTCATTAGCCAATTATGTACTAAATATCCAAAAAATTCATATTAGTGGTTTGTTATGAACATGTTGATACATAGTGTTAAGGACCTAGATGAGGATGAAAATTCTACAATGAGTCCAAAAAGTAGACAAGAAGGTACCCAATTGGAGATGCCAAAATAGGGAAAATCCACTATTTTGGCCCACTTTTTTGGGACTTTTGGAGATATTCATAGGAGGAAGAGTGACCCTAGATTAAAAATTTGGAAAATATTATTTACTTGAAATTTTAGCTCCTCGTCATTCTAGACAACATTGTCTTATTGAATTATTCCTAGTTTTGTCACATTTAAAAGAACATTTTTTGTTAAGAAATCGAAGTCTAGGAGAACTATAAAAAGAGAAAAGTTGACAGCTCCATAATTACATAGAATTTGACTAGCACATTAGATCATAGATTAGGAATTTATTATGTACTCACAATCATGAGTATTATCCACACTATACATACATACATACATACATACATACATACATACATAGATATATATATATATATATATATATATATATATATATATATATATATATATATATATATATATATATATATATATATATATATATATATTTGATATATTTTCATATATATAGTTATCCCTACAGTATGGCACCAATTTAAAAATTATAGAAAAAGGGGAAAAATTGTTGATTTCAAAAAGCTATAAATTTTAGCTCATAACTTAGAATGATGGGTCCAACTGTTACAAAGATGAGTTAGAATATAATGTATATAAAACCTTAAGAATTTGGTTTATTGCATTTGTATTCTTCATTAATTGAGACAAAGAATGACTTATAACCTACTTAATGAAATATTTTGTAATTTGAATATATCTAATAATAATTGTTGCATGCACATTTTGTAGAATTGGAGGTTTAGGTAGAAAAGGTCTAGTTCAAAGAAGAGGACAAGATAGATGGAGGATGCATAATATTCTTATATGCATGTGTTATATTCTTTGCATGATTATCCACATGCATGATACCTTGTGTCGGACATGGCGGGAGGGTCACAGCAGGGGAGGGGGGTGATATCCCCCCCTATTGGGAGGCTTGTAGGGGGGTAATTTCCCCCTTGCATGGGGTTTGGGGGGGTAGCACACTGGAAAAAATAAATAATATATCTATATATATATATATATATATATATAATAAAAAGGTGGTTTTTTCATCTATTTTCAACAATAATTTTTTGGGCATTTGGTGGTTTTGCCTATGGTTTTGTAGATCTGCTCAAAGGAACTACTATTATCTTCTAATATTGGGTTAATAGATTTGGGGTTTTATGAATGTTATGACATGTGTAACATACCCCTACTAACCCTAGCCCCAACTAAGGGTAGAAGGAGGTAGTTACGATGTTGACCCAATATCCATGGTCCTGTTATGGAAATGGGGCCTAAAAATTTTCTCTCTTCCAACTACTTCAGAACTTATGATGGATAACATCGTTGTATTCATCTTATCAAGACCTTTCCAACAATATAAATTTTACCCCAATCTGAATTACGTATCAACATAAATGACCATCTTGAGAGAGTTCACTAACTTTGTCACATCATCAATGGCCCCACTTAGCACCAACGTGACACATTTCAAGGCACCTACATAATCACCTTGCCACCATGGGCACTCCATGTCGTAAGTGTGTCTTTTTTTCCGTCAGAGATTTTTATAACTGATAAGAAGCATAAATGAAACTGGTCTAGAGCCCTGACCTAACCTAGCCAACTAACTCTCTTCCCCGACTGAGCGACTTCGCTAAGGGCCCGACCCAACCCAATCCTTGACTTCCTCCTAAGCCCGACAGGCCCGACCCTCAACTAGCGGGTCCTATCCAATTGACTTTGGATTTAACTTGCTTCTAGGTCCTAAGCTTTCCAAGACATTCGACAAGCCCAAACCCTGACTTCGTGGGTCCAACCGGTGGTCCCATCCTATTTTGCAATTATTTTACTTAGAAAACTTTATGAGTTTCCTCATGGGATTTTACACGGGCCTAGAGCATTCTGACCCTTAATCCCAAGCACACATGCACTTCATGATTCCACTACATTCCTCAATGCACGAAGGTCATGAATAACATTAAGTGTCATGCTCTTAACATCAACCAAGTTTGGTGAGAATTGCACAGGAGAACATATATGCCACTTGAATACAACATATTCCACAAGAAAAATATAAAGACGTACATTTGGACGCACTTCATTATATTTACATGGAACTTACCTAAATTTCCACCACAACAGGGTATGTCTATCCTTTCTTAACAATCCAGTAATACCATGAAAATAAATGGCATAACGATAATACATGCTTGTGAACATATTCATTAATTCAGGGAAATAAACATAGATATTCACCATCTCCCTATGACAGAGATTCAATTCTCAAGCATATACAAGAACTTAATCGTTCCTCAAAAATTTACACAAGGAATTAGCATCCCTCGTATCTGCAATGGAATTTAAACAACATAACCAACATACATATAAATCACTTTCACATCAACCATATTATGATTTATTTCACAAATTCATAGAATTTAAACCACTCCTTAGCATCACAAAGAAAAGAAACATCCTTCAATAATATCCCATACACTTAATACATAGTGAGCATTTACTTCACAAATACACAAGGATACAATTGGATGAACACTTATCTTATAATGAATAACCTGACAACTGATATTGGGACTTTGAATCTCCACCCAAATTTAGACACACTGAAACCAAGTTTTTCTTGTAATAGTCACTCCTGTGCAATATTCCAAAGCTTGAATATGAGTGCTTAAGGGATAAAACAAATATTTCAACTGAAACAGGGACTCCAAAGGACCATCCACCTCCAACCACCATCAACTTCTTGCAATTAATATTTCACAAGGGAATATAGAGTTACACCATATCCACCCCTTCAACTAATTCAAAAATGAATGCGGCTCTATCAGTACAGGATGAAGCAGGGAATTTAGAGGCTCACCAACACCCAAAATTGAATGAGGGAATTTTGAGGTTTCTCACCTCCTCCCTAACTAATTATTTTATGCAGTGGTTCCACCCAATCCTAGAATCCATAACCCATTGTATGAACTAGAAAAAAAACAAAAGGGGCTAATGAATTCTCCTTATAAGGAATCCAAGGAACGAGTATCCACCCAAGTTTTCAAGGGAATCCATAAAAATCCATCTCCACCATCCACTCTTGCAAAGAATCCAAAGACTATTATCCTCACCTGGAAGATTTTATTTAACCTCCCTCTACTCAATTTAATTCTTTCTCTGCTCCTTACCTTATGGTCATGACACAAATCTATGTGCTCTTTTTCTCCTACGTCATGTTTTCTTTCCTCCTTTGCATCACATCAAATGCTTTTATTAACCTCTCTCTGAGGATTTCCATCCTTTATCTTGTTTTCCCTGAGATTTTTTCTCTGTTTTCTTGCATTATCTTTGTTGTTCTACATTCACTACCTGTGAATTCCCTCTTAACAAATTCCTCTCTCATGAAAGGAGAGTTGATCGTAGAGAGTTTAAGCACTCAATAAGTGATACTAGGCAGTATCATTTAGCAAGGAATTCAACCAAAAGAGCTTATTCATTTTCAGGATCAGGGAGTAGACCGATTTTGTCTCTTGTAAGGCATAAAACAAGAAGGAGAACCAAGTTGGATTGTTTGCAACGAGAGCTCATAAAGCTTAGGGAAACCACATTTCACAGAGATCACATGAAGGTTGAATATGTTGAAACTTGGTTATCCTACATGAGAAATTTATTTCCAAATTCATATTTATTCATGAAGTATTGAATTAAGAAATAGTATTAATCATTTACAAGGAAAATTCTCCATGTGTCAAGACCACTTGAAGTAGTTCAAGCATATCAATAGGATTATGATTTCTTGGAAGCATTTCAAAAATTATTTCCACCAATAGTACGTGTCAGATGATTCAAATTTAGACGAATGTTGTAGTGATAATTTGTCTTGAAATTATGGAAATTGGGTTGTGAGAAAAACTAGATGGTAAATGAGTTCAGATTATGGGGAGGCTGAACAGCAGATCGATGAACCAGGGTATGTGTTTCAGGGTTTTGAAGCTCATCCATGGCATCGCTAGTTTTTCTTAATCGGCCACTAATTTTTATTGTTCTCCTATTCGAAACCTCTTCAATGAGGGTTTCATTTCAGCGACCATATCATCCCTACCGGTCACACATTTTCCTCTTCAAGTGGAGTTTCTCTATCATTTAGCTATAATTGTTTGGCTTGAGTGACCACACATCACAGTGTTGTCTAATTGTCTCATTCTGTCATTTTGGCGAGCTCTTATTTATGACTAATGGAGGGTTTTGTGGAGCGACTTTTGGACTACTCTGAGGACCCATACACCCTGTATGTTTTTTTTCTTCCACCATTGGTATCTCCTCAGTATTTGGGCATCATGTATTTTTGTACAGTTCCTGCACTATCATCAGGGGTTTCTACCCCGTCGTGGTATAATCTCATGGAATTTTCAGAGCTGTTATGATATGGGGATCCTCCCTATGTATCACCCTCTTTTCCAGTTCACGTGACCTCACCCCCATGGAACCTCGCAATACAGACCTATACCCATATTTACCCATTGCTTCCAATTAACCCTTACCTGATATCCTTGGTTTCACCCCATGCACAAAACTTCACTGACCTCATATTGCGACCTTCATCTTCTGACCAAACCCTAACCTATCATGTGACTCATTTTTTTTCTTATGACCCTGTCTCCCATAATCTCCCTCCCTTATCCTTACCTTCCTAGCTACATACTTTCGCATTATTTCTGGACTCCTCCTATACTCTCTCGACCCCATTTACCACTCGCCCACACCCACCCATAAACCCTACTACACCTCCTATATCCAATCCTACTCTTTTGACACCTTCCCTAGGTCATGACGATACTACTCATACTTCCTATTCTTAGCGCAAATGAAAATATTTTGTCTAGCTTCGTAGCAACCCATCATCGATGACGGTTGACTCTTACATATCGCTAGAATAGGTGGCACATTTTTCTGAACTTGCATTGGTTGGATGCACCCGAGGATTTTGATTCAGTCAACAATATATTCTTCAGTGGGTCATCGAGGTATGGAGCCCCCTCATTAGTCATCCTCCATCTATTAACACTCTTGTGCGGGTTGGTTTGTCCTTATTTTCAACTCTAGAGACGCAACTAAATGGCCTCTCTCTCATCTGTGGAAAATTGACTCCACCCCTGTTCTTCTGAAGAAATGGACCCCATTATTTGACCCCATTCATGAGCGGATAAAGAAGGCGCCAATATGGGTCAAACCACCTGGCCTAAATCTTCACTTATGGGACTGTGAAACCCTAGTGACCATTGGTAAACAATTAGGCCAATGTTTGGATGTGGACCTTTCATACCTTACGAGTGGAGAGGTGAAGGATAGCTCACATTCTAGTTGAACTAGACATCCATGGGGTTTTATGCGAGGAGCTCACCATTATACATGTCAGCATTCATACACATCATATTCTCGACTATTAAGGTATACCCTTCAAATTTCATTGTTTTCATGAACATGGACACAATATTGAAGATTGCTACTTGTTACTCATAAGTCATCAAGGTATGGAGGACCGACACACTCCTCATAGGAATCAGTCTGACACGAATGCTCGTGATCTCCCAGCTCTTCACATGTGTGCAGCGCAGTCTGATCCTCGGGTGGGTTCCTCCTCTCTGGTGTTCCATTGATTTCCCACTTCCTCAGAGACTACACTTCTGGAGGTGGCGTCGACGACTGTACCTACAGTACTGGTCACTATCATATTAGAGGATGGGCAAGAACTTGCTAACACATAGTCAGGTACTCTATCTTCTACCCCATATTTATCTCATTTTATTGTTTCTAAATCATATCCATTGCTCATTGGTCCATTGGAGGGCTTTGTTTCATTGGATGTCTCAAATTTGTCTCTTTACCTTCCCTCCACCTCACAAATCCTTTATCCTATATCTAATGTTTCTCCTCATGACACTCCCTCTATTGTCTCCACCAATGAAGGGGGTTCCTCGCGCTCCAGCTCTCATGGAACTGAATGCTACTTTTTCTCTCGCACCCCCTCCTCTCTACCACACTCATCTATGGGTTTTTATCTACATTAGCCATCACTTGGTTCTGCTAAAGGTTTGGATTGCAAGAACTTCCTATGGCACAAAACAATCCAGTTCTAGAAGCAATGACAGGAAAACAACATTTGATCATAGGGGTTCTTATAGAAAACCATGCCCCCTCCAGGGTTACCCAATGATCATTTTTTCCCTAAATTGAAGAGGTCTTTCCAACCCCACTAAAAAATTGGCCATCAAGTGCCTGGTCACTTCTTGTACTATCTTTACTATATTTTTCCAAGAAACCCTAGGTTTGGGCTCTCTCGTTGAACCTTTTCTCCGCAAAATTCTACTGGGTTGGGATTTCTCGTCACTTGATGCATTGGGCCAATCAGGAGGCCTGGTGATAGGATGGCTCTCTCGATCCATCAAACCTTTGTCTATTTGGGTCTCTCCTTCTATCATTGGCCTCTCATGTTTTTTCAAGGACTTGGACAAGTCCTTTCTTGTCCTAAATGTTTATGGGCTTGCTCACGACAAGTTTCCTTTTTGGGACTCGCTCTCGGATCATTTATATTTCGTCACACAACCTCATCATTGGAGGAGACCTTCATTTTTCAATAGGGAACTCTAAATTTGGGGTGATAATGCATAGGAGGATCCAAGCTCTTTGTACTTATCTTAGTTTATATTTGACCACCATCTCTTCGATTTTTTTTCCCTCAAGAATAAGCTGACATGGTGGAACAAGCGTCTAGGATCATAATGGATTGGAAAAATTTTATACCATTTCCTTCTGGTAGAACAATTTTTGTTGGAGCTCCCTCTGGTGCGCCACTCGATCGGAGAAGGGGGGGGCTCTAATCACTCTCCAATTTTTATTTAAATTTCCGTTCCAAGGACCAAACCTCATATTCCTTCCAAATTGAATGTGGGTTGGATCAAGGATCAAACCTTTATTGATTTGGTGCAAAATTATTGGAAATATTACGATCCACTTCTAGGTTCTTTCTATTGCTTCCCAATTTGCTCATAATCTTAAAAAATGTCAAACATGACACCAATAAATGGTCGATGGAGTTTTGAGATTGCAACAAGATGATGAGCTTAGTGGAAAGAAGTCGCCTTCACTAAGTGGGCCCGCAGGCTATTTTTGGCGCAAAGTCTATTTTTAGACTATGTCTATTTTTAGACATGTCGATCATATTCTATGAGTTGTAGGATGTTATTTGTGGATGGTTGGTCAAGTTGGAAAAATAGATGGACTTCTATTTTTAGACATATTGGGCGGAATCTATTTTTAGATTGCCAGTCTAAAAATAGATATGTCTAATATTATTAGCTCTTAATAATATTTGGACTATAAACATTATCTTATTCTCTTGGAGCACTTCAGTTAAGTGCACAGATGTGGCACAGGAGCTGACAGAAGGAATTACGCTATTTCTGAGGGTTAAGTGGAGCTATTGCATGGAGACTTCTGTTAGAACTCATGTGACAGAGTTTGGTGGAGTTGATTGAGGTAGTTGGTGGAGTTGTGTTCAGTTTAACTCAATTAGACGCAGTTGAGCTAGTTGTATCTAATCTAACTGATTGATACACCAGTGAGAGTGGTGTGAATTAATTATTAATTAATTTAATAACTATTAACTCATTAATCAACTGAAGAATACATCAGTTAACTACAGTGCATGGATAGTTTTAATGGAGACCAGTGGAGAGATAGGTGAAAGAGCAGTGTGACTATCAGTTGTGACTATACTGGTGCATGAGTTTGCACCACACATTGATGGAGATGCCAATGAGGATTGCACAGTCCAAGACAAGTGGATTCAAACTCATTTAGAGCCCATATTCAGTAGGGATTGCACAGTAGAGGCAGGCTAGCAGGTGGCAGTGGATCAGTGCATGGTTTTGCTAGATCAGGACCTGATTAGTGTGTAGCGATTAGAGATACTGAGAGCTTGTGATTAGCTTTGTATTATGATTGTTACATGATCTCTATGACATATATTATACAGATAGTTGGGGATTTCAGCTTTAAGCTTTCCTATAAATCACTGTGTTAATGTGTGTGAATTTTTATGGTTTTAATGTGTGCATACAATTGATTTAATTTCCGCTTATGATGATCAATGGTGGAATAGATTCTGTATTGTGCATAAAGTCAAATAGTGTGTGATCAGAAGAATCTTAGACATATAAAATATCAGTTATATAATTTCTACATGGTATCAGAGCGATAGTTGATCATCAGAGCAATTTCAAAAGCATTGAAGCGGTTGGGTTTTGTGCTGGTGGAATTCGAATTTGCAATAGTGTTTTCTTGGTGTCGAAGTTGAGATGTTTTTCAACGGATTGCGATTGGATTATGCCCTTGAGGGCAGCTTGAATTATATTGCATGGAAGGACGGGATGGAGGTGGTGTTGGAGGATAATGGGTTGAAGGAGTTCATAGATACAGAAATTCCAAAACCTGCTTCTAGCGATGTTGCCGCACTGGACTCATGGCAAAAGAAGACAGCAAAATGTTGAAGGATTTTTTTGGAAGGTTTTAAGGATCACATAGTGTCCAGCCTTCATGGTAAAGCTTCTCCATTCTTGATGTGGAAAGCTTTGACAGACTTGTTCCAAAGCAAGAGCGACCAGAGGAAGTTGGCGCTCAAGGATAAGCTTAGGAAAATAAAAATGGAGAAGGGCGAGAGTATACCCAAGTACCTCACGAAGTTTGTCCAATGCAGGGATGAGCTGGGAAGTGTGGGGGTTACTGTAGATGAAGAGGAATTGGTGAGCTTGGCTCTCCTTGGGCTTCTAAAGAGTTGGCATTCCTATGAGGACTCTGTCAATGGTCATGAGAAACTGTCAGGATGGGAGCGACTTTGGTTAGATCTCGTGCAGGAGGAGATAAGGCAGAGTACCAGGGATGTATCTTCATTGAAGAATGAAGATGAAGAAAATTGTGCTTTGGCTGCCAAATCAAGGAAGGGGAAGAGAAAGAAAAATACTTCTTAATCCGGTGCGAAAGGCAAGAAGCAGGACATGTCCAAGGTGAAGTGCTTTCACTGTCACCAACACGGACATTACGCCACTAATTGTCCACAGAAGAAGAAAAATAAGCAGGCTGTTGGATCTGCAACTGGAGAGGCCTTAGCCTCGCAATTTGAGCTGGATTTTTCGTTGATCGCATGTTTGGTTTCAAGTATGATGGGTTCAGTGTGGTTTCTTGACAGTGGTGCATCTTTTCATATGACCGGAGACAAAGATTTGTTTACTGATCTAGATGAGAAAGATCTTGGAGTGCACATCGAGATGGGCGATGATGGTAGATACAGTGCGACCGGTATCAGTACCATTTCCTTTGAGAGAGAGTCTGGTAAACCCTTCGTATTGAAGGAAGTCATGCATGTTCCAGGATTGAAGAAGAATCTAATCTCGGTAGCCATGTTAGAAGACAAGGGATATGATGTTGTCTTTAGCAAGGGAAAGGCTTCCCTGTGCAGTAAGGCAACTGGTGAAACCCAGAGGATAGGGGTTCGAGTTAAGAACCTTTATCAGTTGCAGGTAGATGGTTGCACGGCAATGGCAGGCAAGGCAGAAGGAGTGGTGAGACGGGATGAGGGCGAGCTATGGCACGGGATATTGGGCCATCTTCACCATGGTGCTTTGAAAATTTTGAAGCAGATTTCTACCGGGCTTCCCAAAGGTACACTTGCACAGTAAAATCAGTGCAAGGGATGTACTTTGGGAAAATTTGTGAAAGCCACCTTTCACAAGAAAGATAGTCACGTCACAATGATCCTTGAGAGAATTCACACAAACGTGTGTGGACCTTTCTCAGTAGCTTCAACAGCAAAGCACGGGTACTATGTGATATTTTTTGATGATTTTTCTCATAAGTGCTAGATCTTCTGCATGCAGAAGAAGAGTGAGACATACTAAAAGTTGTGTGAGTTCAAAACCTTTGGTGGGAAAAGTCGGGAAGCGAGGAGTGAAGGCTGCGTAGGAGCGACAATGGTGGTGAATTCATCTCTTTTGGCGAATTCAAGGAATTTTGCAGCGCAGAAGGAATTCGAAGAGAGCTCATAGCACCTCATAACCCACAACAGAACGGGGTTGCTGAGCGGAAGAAAAGAACGATCATGGGTGCTGCACAGGCGATGTTGCATGATCAGGGCCTACCCATTCACTTGTGGGTGGAGGAATGCAACCTTTGCGATTATGTGCCATGGTTGTCCTCGTAATAGGACTCACCCAACATGTTTACCCAGGAGCGTTTTACAGTAGAGGCACGATATTTCTCATTTTAAGATTTTTGACTCACCTATTTACATTCATAAAATACTTGTTTTACATTCATGTGACGAAGGATGCCGGGAAGAAGTTGGAGCCGACTACAGAAGTTGGGATATTTGTGGGGTACACGAAAACACCCCATAACTATCATGTGTATTTTCCAAACAGTCGGATGACTATTATGACAGGATATAAAATTCAATGAGGTGAAAGCCATGAAGTTGTCGCTTGAGAGGAAGCTACACTTGCATGTGAAGGAGGAACTTCTTATTCCCAAAGATGAGTCTCTGGATGTGGATCAGCCACAAGAGAGGTTCATGGAGTGGAAGAAACCACTCATGCGGCAACCATCGGAAGGTGCACTACAAAAGGCTGACTGACCCAGATCAAGTGGTGAAGAAGATTGTAGACACCTACATCACAGTAGCAGAGGCAGAGGCAGGTCACCTAGCAGATATACTAGATGCTGGCTCTAATGAAAGTGTATCATGACATATCCATCCTCTTTCGAAGGTTGTGGAGGATACTGCATGGGTAGATGCCATGGTGGAAGAGTATGATTCGATTGGCAGAAACAGTGCATGGGAGATTGTCCCAAGGCCGGGAGGGAAATCAGTGGTGGGTTCGAGATGGATCTACAAAGTGAAGCAAGATGCGGAGGGAGAGCGTCGGGGGTACAAGGCAAGATTTTTTTGCACGGGGCTTCTCTGATTGGGGGATCGACTATGAGGAAACTGTTAAAACTGTTTTTTTGTCGCAGTAATTTCTTCCATACGGACGATCCTTGCTCTCTCGGCGCAGATGGGGTGGCACATCCATCAGATGGATGTGAAGACTGCGTTCCTCAACGGAGTCATTGAGGAGGAGGTGTACATAGAGCAGCCTGAAGGTTTCGAGATCTTCAGCAGTGAGTCGCATGTGTGCCGACTCAAGAGAGCACTGTACGGGCTGAAACAAGCACCTTGTGCTTGGTACTGCAGATCTACGTTGTTTATCGAGACTTGGTTTTACCAAAGCGAGGGCGGATCCCAACTTTTTGTACTGAATGTGGTTAGGGTAAGTTGCTGATCATTGTACTTTATGTAGATGATTTGATTTTGATGGGTGATGAACTGTTGATACACTCATGCAAAGCTGATCTTGCAAAGGATTTTTAGATGAAGGACTTGGGCCTCCTTCATTGTTTCCTGGGATTGGAAATTTGGCAGCGCAGTGATGGACTGTTTGTGTCTCCGGCAAATGCCGGAGATCTTTGGAAGTTCAGCATACGAGGCACATAAAGCCTGGCTGACCTCCTCTTCCTAGAGGTTGGAGGAAGGAGGATGCTACTTCAGCGGAGGTAGTGGATGCCACTGTTTTTCGACAGTTGGTGGGGTCACTTATGTATCTGGTCAATACACGACCCGATATATGCTATGCTGTTAACCAGCTTTCGCAAGCTATGGTTAAGCCTACCAAGCTCTTTTGGAAGGTAGGCAAGCATGTATTGCGTTATTTGAGAGGCACATCGGGATATGGGTGCTGAATTGCAGACGGAAGACCCAGTAAATTACATGGCTTCACGGATGCAGATTGGGCAAGAAGCCCAACGGACAGAAAGAGCACATCACGGAGGATCTTCGATGTCGGGTCGACAGTTTCTTGGCGAATGCAATAGAGACGAGAGATCAAGTAGCACTTGATTCAGTAGTCAGAGTACATGGCAACAGGTACTGGCTGCATGCGAGCTATATGGATAAGGAAAGATCTTTAGTGGGTTTGTTCGGTTCACATTTAGATCCTACGATGATATATTGTGATAATCAGAGTTGCATTAAACTCTCGGTTAATCCAGTATTTCATGATAGTGTAGAAATTTGAATAACTTATATATTATTCACCGAGATTCTCCTGATCACACACTATTTTAGCTTCATGCACAATATAGAATCTCTTCTACCATTTATCATTAACTGCGGAAATAAAATCAATTCCATGCACACATTAAAACCATAAACAATCACACATATGAACACAATATTTTATGGGAAAGCTTAAAGCTGAAAACCCCCAACTATCTGTATATTATATGTCATAGAGATCATGTAACAATCATCATACAAAGCTCCTCACAAGCTCTCTGTACAATCTCCAATTGCTACACACTAATCAAGCTAGATCTAGCAAAACACATGCTCCAATCTCTGCCACCTGATATCCTGCCTCTACTGCGCAATCAATGCTGAAGAATGGCTCATAAATAACTTCAAACCACCTGGCTTGTACTGTGCAATCCTCATTGGCATCTCCAATCATTGGTTGTTGCAAATCATGCAACAATATAGTCACAACTGATAGTCACACTGCTCTTTCACCTATCTCTTCACTGGTCTTCACTGAAACTATCCATGCACTGAAGTTAACTAATGTATTCTTTAGTTGATTAATGAGTTTATAATTAGTGAATTAATTAATAATTAATTCACACCACTCTCACTAGTGTATCAATCAGTTAGACTAGATACAACTAGCTCAACTATGTTTAGCTTAGTTAAACTGAACACAACTCCATTAACTTCCTCAAGCAACTCCAACAAACTCTCTCACATGAGTTTTAACTGAAGTATCCATGAAATAGCTCACTTGTGAACAAGCGTATTTATACAGTAACATGCTCCCCCATGCACATACATGCACTTAAATGAAGTGCTCCAAGGAAAATGAATAATGTTTATAGTCAAAATATTATTATTAAGAGCTAATAATATTGACATACTTATTTTAGGCTTGGCAATCTAAAAATAGGAATTCCATAACATATCTGAGAAATATAAGTCCATATATTTTCCAACTTGACCAACCATCCACAAATAGCATCCTGCAACTCATAGAATATGATCCACATGTCTAAGTAGTATAGTCTAAATATAGACTTTTGCGCCAAAAATAGCACATGGGCCCACTTAGTGAAGGCGACTTCTTTTCACTAAGATCATCATCTTGTTGCAATCTCGACGGATAGATCTAAACACATTGACATCTGGTATCATCATATCAGAGATTGTGTGCAGCGAAAGATCATGTTACTTTCATACATTCCTACGGAGGATCAGGATGTTGATATCTTGATGAAGGAGCTCACCAGGAGCAAATTCGAATACCACGGGGGCAGGATCGGGGTGGCAGATAATCCCTATATTTTTGAGAGGGAGTGTTGAGATTGCAACAAGATGATGAGCTTAGTGGAAATAATTCACCTTCACTAAGTGGCCCCGCAGGCTATTTTTGGCGCAAGTCTATTTTTAGAATATGTCTATTTTTAGACATGTCGATCATATTCTATGAGTTACAGGATGCTATTTGTGGATGGTTGGTCAAGTCGGAAAAAATAGATGGACTTCTATTTTAAGACATATTGGGCAGAATCTATTTTTAGATTTCCAGTCTAAAAATGGATATGTCGAATATTATTAGCTCTTAATAATATTTGGACTATAAACATTATCTTATTCTCTTGGAACACTTCAGTTAAGTGCACAGATGTGGCACGAGGCCGAAAACGGGAGGAACCCACCATATTCCTAGGGTTTAGTGGAGCTATTGCATGGTTGACTTCAGTTAGAACTCATGTGACAGAGTTTGGTGGAGTTGATGAGATAGTTAATGGAGTTGTGTTCAGTTTAACTTGGTTGAGCTAGTTGTATCTAGTCTAACTGATTGATACAATTAGTGAGAGTGGTGTGAATTAATTATTAATTAATTCACTAATTATTAACTCATAAATCAACTAAAGAATACATCGGTTAACTGCAGTGCATGGACAGTTTCAGTGGAGACCAGTGAAGAGGTAGGTGAAAGAGCAAGTGTGACTATCAGTTGTGACTATACTGGTGCATGGGGTTGCACCACATTGATAGGAGACACAATGAGAGTTGCGCGGTGCAAGCCCGGTGGATTGAGTTAATTCGAGCCATATTCGGCAAAGTTGCGCGATGAGAAGCGAGGCTAGCAGGTGGCAGTGGATCGGTGCATGGATTTTCTAGATCAGGACCTGATTAGTGTGTAGCGATTGGAGATACTGAGAGCTTGTGATTAGCTTTGTATTATGATTGTTACATGATCTCTATGACATATATTATATACAGATAGTTGGGGTTTTTAGCTTCAGGATTTCCCATAAATCACTATGTTAATGTGTGTGAATTTTTTATGGTTTTAATGTGTGCATGCAATTGATTTAATTTCCGCATATGATGATCAATGGTGGAATAGATTATGTATTGTGCATGAAGTCAAATAGTGTATGATCAAGAGAATATTAGACATATAACATATCAGTTATATAATTTCTACATGGATAAGATATTAGAGGATCAAACGGAGCTTCTTATGATTGAGGAGGAATTGGCTTAAATTTTCAACACTATTCCAGAATGTTATGGATCATTGGGTTCTATGGAATTTCTGCTTCAACTTGAGACTAGGAAATATGCTATACTCGTCAATTAAGAGACTACCTAGTGTTTAAAAAGCAAAGCTACTTAACTAGAATTTAGTGATGATAATACTAAATTCTTTCACAATTTCTGTCTTGATCACAATAATGGTAATATTGTATGGGGTCGCACTCACCATCTTCGTCAACATCATACTTCTTTTGATGATCTTGCTCACTTGGTAAAAGACTATTTTCAATACCTCTTCATAGACCCTCCTGCCACTCCTATCTCTGAGGTGGTTTGTACTACTATGCTCTTTCCCCATTTTACAAGGTAAAATTACAATGACATGATGATGCTTCCTATATCAAAATATGAACTCTTAGAGGTTATCAAAATTACCTAGAAGGACAAAATTCTAGGACTGGATGGCTGGTTTGTTGAATTCTTCCTTGGTTTATTTGATATTCTTGGTGATGATCTTCTGAGAGTGGTTGAATATTCTCATCTTCGAGGTTAGATCCACCATGCTTTCAACGCTACATTAATTTCCCTTTTTCCTAATAATGATGATCCAAACTCCTTTGATGATTTTCATCCCATCTCCCTTTGTAACTGCATTTATAAGGTCATCTCTAAGATCATTTCCAACCATCTAAAACCTATCTTATCTCAGAACTTTTTTTTGGAACATTTTTCTTTCCTAGAAGGGAGATAGAACCATCAACCTATCGAGGTGGCTCAGGAAGGCCTTCACGGTATAAAATTGAAGAAACACAAAGGAGATATACTTAAAATTGATCTATCTAAGGCCTTTGATAGGGTCAGTTGGACCTACCTTAGACTACTTCTCACCCAATTGGGTTTTTCTCTCGATTGTATTTGTGGATCATGAGTTTCATCCCTACAGTTTCATGTGTCATTCTCATTAATGGGTCTACCTCACCTTTCTTTAAGGCTGAAAGAGGTATTCAATAGGGTTGTCCTCTCTCTACCCTCCTTTTCCTTTTGGTGGTGAAAGGGTTGAGTCGTACTCTTAGTGATTTGTAAAGGAGTGGTCTTCTTACAGTCATCAAGGTGGCTTGTGATTGCTATATCACACATTCTTTGTTGATGATATCCTTATTTTCTATAACGGGACATGTCAGGATGGTACCACAGTCTGCAAGGCTCTCAAAATTTTTGGATATGCCACAGGTATGATTATTAATCATCACAAATCCCTGTTTATCACCTTGCTTTATGAATCCTGATGGGCTTCACTTTTATCGAAATTTTTTTCCCTTCACCATCTCCACTATGGAAAGGGGTCTAAAATACATAGGGTTCATTCTAAAACCAAACAACTATATTATTTCTAACTTGTAATGGATTCTTGCTCAAGAGGAAAAAAGGATCAAACATTGGAGCTTCAGGTGGCTATCTAGAGCAACTCGACTTGTCCTCATAAAACATATGTTGGAAGCTATTCCATTTTACTGGATTTAGTTGTCTTAGGTCCTAAAATGTATTCTCATTTGTCTGAAACAACTCTACTACAATTTTTTTTTGGGTTATATGCTCGGGATCTCAGGCATTTCCATGGGTGAAATGGGATCACATTTCCCTCCCAAAGGCCTAGGGTGGTGGGGGTCTAAATAATTTCAACCTTTTTGCTAAATATTTGACTACAAACTTTGTATGGAGAACCATTACTACCAAGCACCTTTGGTCCTTAATTGTTTACAAGAAATACATCTACCCACTACCCCTAGAAGAATGGACTCATTCTCCAAACAAGTCCATTCTCAATTGTTGTACTATTTGGAAGCAGTGATAAACTCTTTCGCTTTGATCTCTCAAGGTTTTTCTTGGATGGTTGGCAGAGGTGACTGACTTCGCATTGGATTGGATCCCTGGGTTGGCAACACAAATAATCACTTAGTCACGGGTGATCTTACTGATCAACTCAAATTGCAAGGGTATTATTACCTAGAATAGGTCAGGACACCATATTAGAGCGTTATTCATCCACAGACCTAGCTAACGGGAGAACAATTACATTTGGTAGAGGAACATCATCATTTTTTGGAATTATACATAAATTATCTTATTATTGATCACATACAACTCACTGATGATTCAGATGAATTGGTCTGGAAAAATTCCATGGATGGTAACTATACCCCAAGATAGTTTTACCTCCATCTAATAGAGAATATGATTCTAGATTAGAGTGAATCTTGGGGGAGAAATATTTGGAAGATTCATTGTCCCCCCAAAACTAGACTCTTCATGTGGTTTTTTCTCATGAACAAAGCCCCCACTTGGGACATCTTACAATGCATGGACAGAATAGGACCGGGTATATGTATGTTTTGTAGAGAACATGGGGAAAATGTATTACATGTTTTCAAACAATGCACCTATTGTAAGGAAATCTAGTCGATTTTCTCCATTTTTATCGACCCTCACTGTGCATGGAGGGTTGGAGATCCCTTCAAGGAAACATGGCTTATTTGGTCACATAAATCGTCCACTAAATATTTTAACTTCCTACCCCTTATTTGGTGTTGGGGCATGTGGTTGGATAGAAATTATGCTATATTTTAGGACTCCTTTTTACCTCCTGAAACCATTTCTACCATAACATTGTGTTGTAAAATGTAACTAGGTTCGGTCTTCATAATGACATACAATTGTGACTCTTGTAAATAATGTAATGAAGAAAGTAAATTATTATTAACTTGATACATGGGTTTCATGAGCAAGTTATTATTTTTTTTAGAGTCTATGTCATGTATGACCCTTCTTGGGCATATAAATAATGTATCTAATTTTATAAGGTGTCTAGCAGACCTCCAAAAGAAGCACAATGATCCTCTTCTTCATGTCGGCCTCAGAATGTACACAAATACTCATGTCGGCTCACTTAAAAGGACACATCTATTCAGATGCTAAGTTCAGCTCAAATACATGGACCGGGCATTATAAATATGTGGTTAGGGTCACCACAGAAGCAGAGAATACAGTTTGGACATCTTGGAGTTTTTCGGAGGGATAAAACAGAGATCACGGGTATGGATCTCCTCTAAAGTTTCGGTGATGGAGTATAGGTAATAGTTTAATGTTATATCTCTCTAATTTGTTTTTTATTGGGGTTACATCTCTATGTAAGGAATGGTGAAGGGCATACATATGTGTAAAAGGAAAGCAAGTAAGTGAAGACATCAAGGCATAGAGAGAAAGGAAGGGACAACGAGGTCATACATCTTAGATGAGCTTGGATTATAGTCTTTGGATACCTCTGTAATTATTGGTGGTACATAATATCAGTGTATCTTAGTGATCTCGGTACAATTCCAATAGTATTTGTGATGCATCACTACTAATGATCTCAATAATCATAGTGATGAATGTCTCGGTATAATATCCATGAAGGACATTATTGATGATGTAGATCTTGGTATCATCACAATGATGAATATCTCTGTGAAGGAGAAGCCAAGAAGAGGATTTGTGTCTTGGTCTTGGAGTGGCTAATAGGTCAAGGGTCTTGGTATTGTTATTCATCAATTGGAATCTCTATAAGAAGAATTCGTGCGGGTTTTCATCTCAAAGAGTGAGAGGTTTTGGCCCTGGCTCATAGCCTACATGATGTGTCTCTTGTCTATTTTATGTCCATGATGTTATCACTCATAAAATGTGAAACATTACTTGTCATGGTCATAAAGTTCACTCCTCAAAAGGATAAGGTCTCCTTGAGCCTTTTTTCCAAATTGGTATAGGAAAATTTTATTTTTTACATGTTTAAACATAATCCTAAGGTTCAAGGTCACCCCCATCTAGGTCATATCATGTCTTATCAGTCATCATTAGGTGTCAGATTTCATTTCCCAAGCATTTAATTTCAAAAAGGACACTTTAGCCAGTTTTTCATCTTTTTGTAGCGTTTACTCAAAAATAACAGTTTTCGCTACGAAACTGCCTAATAGTTTCGTAGCGAAACTGTCAAAGAATTAACTAGCTACACTATGAAAAACAGTTTTTATGTCTATCTTTTCAAACCTGAGGTGAAGTGTCAGTTCATCATTGGAGGAGATAGGGTGGATGTCATTCGAGACAGTTAGGGTTATTTCAAAAGTACAAAGCCAACTTTGAGGTCATCATTACTCTTTTTAGCATGCATGTGTCATCATTAAGCCATGAGTTGTCATTGAAAACATAAAATACTACTGAATTGAGTCTTTTTGTCATACTCCGCTTTGTCTTTGAATGTTCTTTGATTTCTAGAGAGTTGCTTCATTGAGCCAAGTAGGTTGCTGGCATTTTCAATGGTTTTAGGTGTCATTAATCAAACGAGGATGAGAAGATATAAAACCACCATGGCTGCAAGGAAGAAAAGCAACAAAGGTGGTCACTACCACAGATATGAGCCCATGGACATGAGTTTTTTAAATGAAGACCCAACTTCCTTGGAGGTATTCAGAAGAACAGGTTGTTTGCAATTCTACCAAAGGCTACAGGATTTTCATCTACAGGTTTCTAAAGAATTTGCTAATAGTTTTATTGGGACAGCTTCAAAGGTGGGAATGTTAAACCTCACAGTAACACCAGACAATATTTCAGCAGCAATAGGAATCCCTAGAGGAGGGTAACAGTGGTTTAAAGGCATAAAATTCACCATGCAAGACTGCAAATAATTCATTAAACCAGAGCATAGTGAAATTGATCTCACAAATGCTATCCCAAGGAGCTACATGAAGGAAAAATACTCAAAGTTGTTGATGATCATTCAGAATTACTTCACCTATGAAGGAAGGTTTCACATGGTCTACTCCTACCACCTTAGGATTCTACTGCATTTTTCGGGTAAGAGGTCTCTTGACTTGCTCTTTTACTTATACATAAGTCTAACTATAATTTCAGATAAGGTCTAAGTTAAAAAAAGAAATTAGGCAGAGCTTGGACATCCTTTTTGTTCATGAGTGGTTTTGAAGTAGATGTTGTCACTCATAAAAGAGTTCCCAAACCTAGAGATATTTCATCACCAACAGTGGCAGAGCAGTTAGAACCTGTGAGCATGGAGACAGAGCCTTTGAAGATTGACACACCCAAAGCCACACCTGAAAAATAGAAGCCAACAGTTAGCAAACATGGCAGCAAGAGTTACTAGGAGCCAAACAATGGTCAAGGGTAACTTATAGGACATCTTGCATGCAATTGATATCGAAGAAACTCCCATTGTCCAAGTTGAAGATGTTGAAGATGGAGGAATAAAGCTAAAGAAAGGAAAGACAGCTAAAAAGTTAGAGTTTGCAGGTGATGATGTGGGTTTCATGTTTCAAGCTAGAAATCCAATGACAAGACATGCAAGAAAGGTCATGGAAATCAGCAAATAAAATAAGAAGATCAGTGAAATTGCTCAGCCACCACCAAGCATCATAAACCTCTCCTCACCTACAAAAGAAGAACTAGTCATCAAATAAAAGAAGGGTAAAGAGAAAATCACTTAAAATTTAGAAGTTGAAACCCTTAAGGAGAAGTTGAAAGAGGTAGGTGAAGGGATATCAGTCTTGAGGAAAGAGGCAAAGAAACATAGAGCTGAAAGAGTGCAGTTTGAACAAATGAGGAAGATCTAGGAAGATCAAGTCACAAGTGTCTCAAAGACCCTGGACAATACATAAAAACTGATAAAGTGGACTCAGCCACTAAGGATAGAGGTAAATCACATCAAAAAGGTAAACCTACATTTGCAATCCAAGAATAGGACACTGAAGGACCAATTCAGAGACCTTCAAGAGCAATTGGATCTGATTCATGAAGAGCTAGAAAAGAAAGGTTTAAAGACGACAGTGGTAGAAGAGCCTATAGCTCAATTGATTGTTAATGAGGAATAAACACCATAGTAGGAATAAGTTGAGATTGAATATGCCTTAGAAGGTTCATTATAGGCAGAAAATCAAGATTTTGCAGTTGGAGGTCAGTTTTTGAAGACAGTTTTGAAATGGGCAATTTCTGGGTTTCTACACAGTTTCGTAGCGTTCCTAAGGCTTAAAGCCAGAAATACGCTACGAAAAAACCTATAGCAGCCTTTTTGCTTCTAAATTCAGTTTTCGCTTGAATCAAGGAAGGGGATTCATGGTGGTGATGTTTCATGACTTTATTGACATCATGGAACAGCAAAGGATCGAAGTAAATGGATGCAAAAGCTACTTTTCCAACGCTACCAAAACTCGCTACAAAACTGTCATGTTTTCGTAGCGAGCAATTATTGAAGGTTTTTGAACATTTTAAAGGAAACTTTGGCCAACTGGAGTCCTCCAGCATGTCAAGGGAGCTTATCATAAAATATTTATGACTTGAAGGAAGTATTATGAAGACAGGTCATCAGCCAAAACAACGTTGAAGATAAGGGTTATCTTTTCCTAAAAAGTAGGGTTATGTTCCATAGATCTTGGAGGGTTTTAAATATGTAAAGTGGTGATGAACTCTATCATATGTCTTTCAAGCATGTGATATTTATTTTTTAACCATCATGTAACTATTTTAGAGATAGGATAAAGCAATGTATTAAATAGGAGTTAGAGTCCTATTAGGAGATGGTTTCTGTAAAGGTTAGTTGTCAGTTTTCTGGTAGAAGTTATGTATTCCAGTTATGAAAGTTGTCATAGGATAATTCGATGATCATGCACTAGGCTGTTACATGGTACACACCATCACTGCAATCCCTATCCCATTGGAGGACCATTTTAAACGACTAATAAAGTGTAATACTTGCAAATATCATCATTGCATCCTTACCATGGGGACAACTTGTTCATACATTTGACAATTCCTTGAAACGGAGACCTTGGCTTGTATGTTTTTGGTTTGACGTTGGTAGACCATTATCCCTTAGCGCCAATGAGGAAAGTGCCTGCGAGCTCCATGCCCATTGGCGCTCTGTCCTAGTGAGCTACCTGCGCCAAGCTATTTTTGTAATTTTTTTTAAATATAGAGGCGAAGTTTCTATGCTAACCACTTCGTGAGCAAGTCAACTTGGGTTTTTCGCCTGCATAACCACAGACACCTCCTTTGGCCTCTTGTTTCACACGTTCAAAAATGTTATCACCACACCTTCTATGTGGATCCAACCTCCTCCTCTCCCTATATAAATAAAGCTATCTCCCATTGATACACTAGCTGAACATTACAGTTGAAAGGCTAAAGAGAATTGTTGAACATTTTGCTAGGGAGATAGAACAGAGAAAGAGACCTTTGTCCAGAGAGAGCTTAGGCTTGTGTCCTCTCCTCATCCCAATTCCCCAACGAACCTTTGAGACGCGCTTTGACTAAACTCGCTAAAGGGGGCTGTGATGTCAAGGCTCCAATTGTAATCTCTTTCTTCTATTTATATATACATGACTATTGTCTGGTTCCCATCTTGTGTTAATATGGTTTATTTTACGCAATGTGTTTAGTCCTCCTTGAATGACTAGTTAGCTACAAATGCAATTATTGTCTTGTTTATTGCTCTTGTCTTTGATCTTTGTGCAGGAATACGAGTATCATTGCTGAAGGGCTGCGAGCTATCAAGACAGAGATCGGGAGGTTGCCACTACTACAGTTGTGACAATCACATTGGACTCCAGGTAGGACAATCTATCCCAACCTATTTCATTCGTTAGCTAGGAACCTACACATTAGCTTGTTCCCTTGTTGCTAGACCCACTCTAGGGCTAGAGGGATCGTTTCTGTCTGCGGAGAGGATTTACCTTTCCAACACAGGCAGATCATCCTTATTGTAAAGAATTTTTATTTAAAGACAAAGCATCAAAGTAGTAAGGGGTTGGAGAGCATTTGCACCAAACTGCTGCTTTATGTATTTGACCTATATCAGTAATACAAGGTGACATTTTTCTTGACAGACCTAAGATTGTTATGAATTTTTTGATGTCCTATTGATCTATATCTTTATGTTTTATCACTTGCAACAGATTTCATCTGTATTACTCAGAATTCATAATTTTATGCTCTGACTTCCTTTAGTGATGAAATGACTGTGTTTTCCTATGTTTTTTGTGTAGAAATTTCTGAATCTTAATTCTTATACAGAAATTATTTCTGTTAAGTTAAGCTTCTCCTACTTATAAAAGTTATCAACTGAATCAATTCAAGTTAACATCAAAGAAAAACACATAACAGATCTCTACCAATTTAGATCTAGAATAAGCACGTGCACACATAGACAAAGTGACAGTTATTTCTGGACAAACTGTCCCTGGAAAAACCCAATGTGGGAAAACTGGTCTCTGGCTGCTGGAGGGCTCTATTATTAAGAATATTTCTGAATACACAACTACGTCGGTCTAGAAAACCCTACGGAAAATCTAGATGCGCATGCACAGCTGATCTAAGACCAACAAGCGGCCCGATCCACACCTCGAAGCAGAGATTTACATATCGGCCAGATCTGAGCCTAGAAACCCCCGAATATGCCTGAAAATACAACGATTCGGCCTCTAAAGGCCTCCAAATGCTTAGCGTTGTCAACGGAAGGCACGTTACCTCGAGCCCAGGTGGCGCGCGGTCACCTACCGCACCCTAAGGGTCTCTGCGTAACCCATGAAGGGCTTCCTGAAAATCACGATGTCCTTGTTGCTGCTGCTGCTGCCGTCTGCTACTGCCGTCTGCAGTTGCTGCTGCTGCTGTCGTCTGCTGTTGTCTTTCATGATCTCTTCTCTACTTCTTGTGTATTCTAGACCCTGGGATTAGATCATCCCCTTGGTCTAAATTCCCCTCTCTGCAACTGAAACACTTGAGAATTCTTAGCAACCCCGCCCTAGAATCTCAACTTTAGCTTCAGTGCTCTACCTCTGTGTCTTACAAATTACCCAAAGCCTTTCCTTTATACTTTTCTCGTTGACAAATCAACTGCCAAGATTAAATCTTTAATCAATGGCTGAGATTAAAAGAAAACTTGATCCGTGTGACTTAAGACAATTTCATCACATGTTTAATTAAATTCACTTTAATTATTTTATTTTCCTAAGTTTTAACTTAGGAAATACATTAAAATAATTAATTAATTTAATATCTCCTAAACCGGATGAAATTTCCCAAATCCATTTCTGGGTCTTGTAGATCAGGTGAACTCTAGTCCTTCCTCAAAATTTGGGACCTAGAGCACAACTGATGCTACCCCAAATACACAAAATCTCAACACTCCCTCTTAGCATCAAGGGTGTGCTCTAGCAATACATCACACTTATGCATTACATGATTTTTGGCACTGGTTCTGTATTGTTGAAGCTTGGCCTCCTACCACTCAACTCTGCATTGTTGCTGCCATTATGTACTATTTCCCATGACTCTGCTACTACAACTGCAACCACTGTACTGCAGCTCCCTCTCAATATGTTGCATCTATGCTGCTCATAGCACTGCCACTGCTGATCTGTTGCACTGCAACTTTAGTTGTTGAGAGAAACAATTGAATCTCCTACCCAATCTTTGACAAACAAGTTAGATGGGCTACATCCTCATCACTGAAGCTCCATAGGCTACAGATCAGTGCTGGAATCTAAAGAACGATGCATAGCTACAAATCTTCCTGCGTAACCAGACTCCCTCTGCACTACTGAAGTCACATCAGCTCCTTGTGTTGAAATCTATCACACTACTATTGCACTGCATTGTCCCTCTAAAGCTCTTTGCGTTGTTGCATCTCTGCACTGTGTAAGAAGTATTGCCCTACACTACTAACGTCACATCATCCTCTGTGCTGCTACTACTTCTACGTTGCTGCTGTTATGCTCTATGCTGCTACTGCTTCTATGTTGTTGCTGCTATGCTCTGCGCTGCTCCTCCCAGCCTCCAGATCTACCTCTGCTTATGCCTCATCTATGATCTATGCACCCACTGCTCCACTTGTCCCGCTACTGTCTTAAGGCTGTTGTAGCTTGCTTGTGATATAAGAGATGAGTTGCTCAAGGATCCCGCCTTACATTCTGTAGATCCTCTATAGATCCATGTCGCCCCATTTTCATGGTTCATGAGCATTCATGGCTACATCATATCCAGACCCATCATCTTCCACCACTACTTTGGAAGAAGGTGCTTCCTTGTCCTTCTTCTTTTCTGGACAATGGCTGGAAAAATGTCCCATTTCACCACACTAGAAGCACTTGACCTTAGAAAGATCCTTCTTCTTCTTCGGCTGCTTCTTTGATGCCAAGGCTGCATCTTCCTCCTATTACTTCTTTACTTTGCTCAACGCAGGGCTATGTTGCTTCTTGGTGAACCTTCGTAGTTCTTCTTGCCACAGGATCGACCACAATCTGCCCCAATATGGGAGGTCTGCTCTGCCCAAGATACTTTGGACAAAGGTTTCCCACTCATCCGTGACTACATTGAGGGCAGTCCTGACTATCACTGCATCATCTATGATTGCACCCATTGCAGTCAACTAATCCCTGATTGACTGCAATCTGAAGAGGAAGTGCTCGATGTCTTCTCCCTTGGTTATCATGAATGACCTCATTTGGGCCTCCAACAGCATCTTTCTTTGGATTGATTTTCCCTCATACAGGGAATTCAAGGCCTTCCACATCTCATTAGTTGTCCTCTTCTTAGCTATGTATGGTACAATATGGTCCTTGATACTGTCCATTATCAGTCGCTTGGCATGCCCAGCAGCTTCTCTATGTTTCCATAGGAGAACCGTATCTATCAGTGTGGCCAAAGTCTGCTCTAGATGGTCTCTTAGACCATATGCCTCAAGGACAATCAGGATCCTTGCTTTCCACACCAAAAATTTTGAGAGGCCCTCTAGCCTATCTTGATCACGCAATCCATTAGGAGCCATCTGCTCAGAATGTGTTGGAGCTCCTCCTCTCTATGCTAGAGATCTGGATCTAGGGTCCCTTACGAATTGAGCACCCTTTTCTCCCTCTGACACTTGATTTCCCTCATTGGATATCCACCAAATCAACTATGATCCAACTTCTTCTTTTATCCTCTGATCAAACTGAAATTTTCCTTTGGCAAGAAACTCTCTGAGAATTTGATCTCTTCCCAAACTTTGTCACTTGTGCTAAGGTTAAAAATTTGAAAACTTTAGAAGTTTAACCCCACCATCTCTTCTGAATTTCTGCAAACTTTTTCTGGATCTAACAAATTCAGATTTGAATCACACTGGCTAGCTTCAAACGCAACCAACGTTGTTTCTGAGCTGCCTCTGCGTAGTAATTATGTGGGCTTGCTAGGACAAAGCGCTGGATAGTGTCACCCTTCCCTTTGCGTGAATATCCTCCTGAAAACTACGTTGTCCCTTCAGATCTACTTTTCTGCTACCTTTCCAGCTACTTTCTGCAGCTAGATCCTTCAGATGCTTCAGCTGATGACCCTTCTAGATCTGCAATTCCTCTGATACCATGTAGAAATTTCTGAATCTTAATTCTTATGCAGAAATTATTTATGTTAATCCGGTTAAGCTTCTCCTACTTATAAAAGTTATCAAATGAATAAATTCAAGTTAGCATCAAAGAAAAACACATAACAGATCTCTACCAATTTAGATCTAGAATAAGCAGATGCACACATAGACAAAGTGACACAGTTATTTCTCGACAAACTGTCCTCGGAAAAACCCAATGTGGGAAAACCGATCTATGGCTACTGGAGGGCTCTATTATTAAAAATATTTCTGAATACACAACTCTAGGTTCCAGATCTAGAAAACCCTACAGAGAAAAATATAGATATGCAGCACCTGGCTGATCTAAGACCAACAATACTGACTCATCCACACCCTCAAACGGGATTTACCGAACTCAGCCAGATCTAGGCCTAGAAACCCCAAATTGCCCTTGAAAGACGTTGCGTCAGCCTATGAAGGACTCCAAATGCTCAGCACTGTCACTGGAAGGGGCTGCATTACCCCAGACTGGGTATTGCAGTCACTACGCTGCCCCTAAGGATATCTGCATAACCCCTGAAGGGTTTCCTGAAATCACGTTGTCCTTGTTGTTGTTGCTGATGCTGCTGCCGTCTGTTGCTGCTACTGCTGCCATCTTCTGTTGCTGCTGCCGTTTGCTATTTTTGCCATCTTCTGCTACCTTCCTCTGCGTTTTCTTTCCTGATCTCTTCTCTGCTTCTTGTGTATTCTAGACCTCGGGATCAGATCATCCCCTTGGTCTAAATTCCCCTCTCTACAATTGAAACACTTGAGAAATCTTAGCAACCCCACCCTAGAATCTCAGCTTAGCTTCATTTCTCTACCTCTGTGTATCTTACAAATGACCCCAAGACTTTCCTTTATGCTTTTCTCATTGACAAATCAACGGCCAAGATTAAATCTTTAATCAATGGCTAAGATTAAAAGAAAGTTTGATTCATGTGACTTAAGACAATTTCATCACATGTTTAATTAAATTCACTTTAATTATTTTATTTTCCTAAGTTTTAACTTAGGAAATACATTAAAATAATTAATTAATTTAATATCTCCTAAACCAGATGAAATTTCCCAAATCCATTTCTAGGTGAACTCTAGTCCTTCCTCAAAATTTGGGACCTAGAGCACAACTGATGCTACCCCAAATACACAAAATCTCAACATTATGTGTGATTTTCCTCTGTTAAAAACCTCAATCTGCCTCAGCTTCCATGTTGAAGAACCTTTGTCACTGAAACTACTGATTGTTGACTCCATAAGCCCAATGTTAGCAAGCCTGCATTATTTTCAACCTGCAATCATAAAAAACAAGTTACAAATTTCCATAGAGTTAGCCATCTAGTACTATCATTATTCAATATCATAAAAAACCCTAGAGAGAGCCCTCTCAAACTGAAGAGGCTAAGCTTCAGTCAAAAGTGGTTTGAAACAGTTACACTAAGTTATTTGATCAGCATCTAATAAAGTACAATTTTTGTGATAAGACATGCATTAGTTAATATTTGATGAATAATAACACTAATAAACTAAGATGAAGAAGATCCTAATATAAAGAAATGAAATGCATTCACAAGCAAACACTAATAAAGATAAATCTCCTAATGCAAATGCCCTAGATTTCTCAACATGGTATCAAATCTATGGTGCTAAAGTCAAAGGAAGGGTATATAATCTAATAGACACTCAAGGATTAGATCATAGTTAAATATTTGGATGTTAACTCAGATCGGTCAAAGGAACACACTCAATCATGCTGAAATCTCAAGGTCACTGTGCAGATTGGAGCATAGAACCTAAGCAAAGTTTTGATGACACCACAGTAACATCTCCTCATTGTTTCAACACTATATCATAGTGAGATTTTCTCAGTGTAGTTTTGTTGTCTTAAATAACAGATTACAGTGGCATAATGGCTCGATGAAGTGATGACATACTCAGTAATAATGAATCATTGAAATAAGATCAAGGTGGATCTAAATTAAATAAGGAATTATACACCAACAAGATTCTAGGCTCATATAGTCTTTAGAAAAACACCACAAATACCTTCATCAAGATGAAGAGATCTACATAGACTAAAGTAGTAACATCCAAGTGAAGCATTTCAGATTAGCACTCTTTCACCACCAAGGAAGTCAAAGTATCTTGAAGACTAAAAGGTTAAAGGTGATGTAATCATCTTCAAAAGTTATAAGAAAATTTCCCTCTCATTGAAGCAAGGACCACTTATTTATCCTTAAAGAAGATCATCCGAGGAAGAATCAAATTATCATCGGCAATCACTATCAACAAAGGCACCTAGATCTAAAGGAGAAATATCGTTTACTAAAGAATGGTTTTTAATTTGGAAGAAGATCATACAAAATGGAGCACTAATACATCTTCTTCAACCATCATCAAAGTGATAAAGTTGAATATTTCACCTTCACTTGTCAAGTAAGTATCTTTAATTCTATAAACAAATTTCGTAAAATGACTTCATGTTTTCAAATAGATACATAAGTTGGTTGGGTCATCAAAAATTCTTGCATGGAAAAAGAAGGATAGACATGATCCTCGAAGAAAGTGAATTCATTGAACAAGGTCTCCTCTGAATACATGGAAAGGACTTCATATGGAATATCTCATCATATAGTAGGATTGGAGACATCAAGGGAATATATGATAAGCTGAAATATTTATAGGCTTTGAAGATGCGTTAAATAAGGTCATTAAAGGTATCAAAGAATGAAGGGATATCTTCATAAGATCTCAACTATGAGATCTGGGAGAAATGATATAAAAGATAAATCATCATGGTTATAAATAAGCAAGGTAACAAATGTCCATGGGACAAGAAAGATACCTCATCTAACAAATTATGTCTTCTATGTTATATAAAAGAATACAAGTTGATGGCAAAAATGTTGAAATTTAAAGGACTCAAAAAATTACAGAAAGGAAACTCATATCAACAAAAAGATGTAGGAAGTTGAAGAAAATAAGATCAAGGAAAGAGGGAGTAAGAGATATTTACTATGGTTAAGATAGTCTCCCGCAAAAAAAATCATTTCATAGCTCCTGTTATCCAAGATAACCATTAGGTTTGTTTTGATACATGAGTCAATTATGTTAAGTTAGTTAGGGTTCAATAGGATTTTTAAATTTTTTATTTTCAAAAAATTTCACATGTATAAAGGTCCTTTAGTGATTTTGAAATGTCATTGAGTCTTTATGTGAGACGTTATCAAGGGAAAATCCAAAGTTTCGTTTCCCATGAGTTGATCTGGTCATCATTGTTGTGGTGTATTCGACGCATGGGCGGACGAAATACATTGTGCTTAATAGGGAGGTTGCTTTCCTACAAGCAAGTCACATGTCAATCGATTTTTTATATTGTTAGTGGAAAAAAATAACATGTATTAAACTAATTAAGAAACATAGCATGCTAAAATGCATAGAGAAGTGCAGCATGATGAACCCTAACTCTCTGGAATATGCTTCGCGGTCCTCCACTACCATTTTCAAGCCGTTGTTTGGCTCTGTGATTCAGTATTTCCAAGGGACAAGAAGAACCCTGACCTCACTCAGGAATTGTGCTAATCGCAGGTTATTCTGAGAACAGGCCTCCCATGACTCCATTGTCGCCGCTTTCATGAGGTTGTTTGGCTCTGAGGATTAGGGCGTCCAAAGGACAAGCAGGCCCCCGACTTCACTCAAGCTCAGAGATGATTACATCTATGTGGACGAACCTACGAAGAAAGAAAGTGGTGAGTCCAATGCATGCTCCGCAAATGCTGAAGCAAATAAGGATGCATTTTCTAAATGCATGCAGGTCTTCGGCAGCCCATCAATCGTTGCGCGCAGCCCTTCTACTGCGTCGGTCGCTCAAAAAACCCTCGGCCAAATCTTGACTTGGTGGTATGCACCCTCGTGAAAAGAAAAGGGTGGTCCCATTCCTGGCAAGGCTTGTGCTTGCGGCTGTGCAGCTCTACCCTCGGTTGTCAACAATCTTGAGCCTTTGCTCCAGAGCGTACCCCCAAGGTCCAGGGGCCCAGACAGTTCTCACACATTCTAGATTCATATTTCCATGCTCTGTGGTAAAACCCTACTCTGCTAGGTTCGATCTACAGATCTAGTGAAAATCCTTGCGTAAGACCTCGAACATAAGCTGGGGATCCCTTCTTCCCTACAGATATTTCTGCACAGGGGTAAGTAGCTCAAAAACTCTCTTCCTCTCTCTTTTTACAATATAGAGAAAAATTCTTCTCTGGTATTAATCCTACGTCTGCGCGGAGGGGCTTCTGGGAAGCCATCCTCTTCACAAGCATTCTCTTACAAGGATGCAGTCCATGCTCAGCACCCCAAGAAAGCTGCCCAGACCCCTGAGGCTCCCAAGACATTCTTAGCGGATAAAATGGAGGACATTCCAACTATTGAAATCTCCCATCCATCACTTGATAACTAGACTCAACTAATGGCAGAAAAGGCCATCATTTTCCAATTCAATGGATTATAGGCTCGTTCAGTAGATATCTATCAATGGATCAACTCCACTTGGACCAATAACAGCAAGGTATTCTTCTACTCAAAGGGTTTTTTTTCATAGTTTTGTTCGCATTCAACGAGGATTATCAAAAATTCTTAACAGAGGAACCCTGGTTTTGGGGAAAAGCAGGGTTATTCCTCACACCATGGTTCCCAGACTTCGATCCCCCCATGGTCGTCATCACCAAGCTCCCTATATGGGTCAGGCTCCCTAACTTACCTGTTCATCTTTGGCACTTCTCAGTCTTTCAAGGAATCGGAAACACCCTTGGAAGCTTCCTAGCAACGGACACCTCCAGGGGGGAATCGGGCATATATACCTTTGGCAGAATCTATCCTAAAATAGACATCAGCAAAGGCATGCCTGATCAAATCATTCTCAAAGTGGGATACTTCCATTGGACTCAAACCCTGGATTATGAGAACATATCTTTCTGATCCTGTCACTATCATCAAACAGGGAACCTTCATAACTCTTGCTCCTCCTTCCTTACCCAAAAGAAGAAGAGAAACATGTAATCAAAATCTAAAAGTTGGAAACCATGTGTACCGCCACCCATGGATGACATCGACTCCTTCAGATTGGATGAGGAAGAGATCGAAGCAGATGAGGAAAAGGCAAAGAAATAGACGGACATGACCTCGGTAGACCCTGGTGAGCCCAACGGTCCTACGAGCGCTCAGAAGCGGTCTCATGAAACCTCCTCCTCAGACTCAGATAAGGAGCCATATCCTTTAGTCACCAACAATATTCAAGTGGTTCTAGCACATCCACCCTAAGATGGTTGGGAAAGAGGATAAAAAAAAAAGGGAAATAAATGTCGTACTGAAGACTCCACCCATTCTGGGTAGACTCATGTTTGTGTCTTTTAGCTCCCATGTTCATATTTTGGGCTCTCTTTTCTTCTCTCCTGGCTAATCATGGAACCGAGGTTGATTGTTCAATCATTTACGGTTACCCAAATCTCTAGCCTCTCTTGTTTGTAATCCTTTATGTACCATATGCTTTTCTAATATAATTAGTCTAATTTACCAAAAAAAAAAAAACATAACATGTTGCATCAATGAAGAAATAAAAAACAAAATAATCATGTACAATAACAAGCTCAATTAAGTGAAACACACTAATAATTAAAATGGAGAACTCTCTCCCCTTATTAGGTGTTGGTGGTATAAGAGAATAGGATGTTAAATCACTTGCAATGGATCCTTAGAGCTATGGAGCTCTAATATCCAAGACAAGGGGATCTCTTCCCTTCAAGCTTTCTGAAAGCCTCTCTCTCCCTCGACGGATGGTAGAATGACAGACACTTGGTGAACTTATTCTCTTGTATTGAGGTGTTGGGTGGCCAACAGCTGAATCCTTCCAATCCTCTTGTTGCTTGGACAACACAAGCTGGTTTTCTCTCAAGAAATTTGGCCAGCATAACAATGTGTTCTCCTATTTCTCTTCCCATGGCAGTCTTTTATAGACAAATTTAAAATTCCCCCTCCCTCTCTTCTTACAAGAAGTATGTTTACACAAGAGTGGGAGGATGATTCCTTTGTGTGTAGCATTAAAGCCTTAAGGTGGTTCCAAGGCGTTTGTACTTGGCTAGCTTGAGTGGGAATCTTCTTCTTAAAGTGTGCCAAGTGGTCTCGGATGGTGACTTTCCGCATACTCAGGACCACGCAACTCTTTGAGGTATAGTCGCAATGATATTCATGGCTATCAAAGAAAAAGCCGCAAATATCACCTGGGGTCAGTGATTTTTGTGCGCAGTTTAATAAATTTTCCTACTTGACCTTAGGAAAAGTTAAATTTTTTATCTCTTGTAATGTATTCCTTCCCTGTAAGCCCTTATTTGTACCTTTTTCTTGACATTTCCTAATGTATTTTTCTTGTACAATTTTCCAGTGTTAACAGTTTCCCCCTAATGTATAAGGTCTAGGAAGAACTGTATAGCCAAAATACATTATAGTTTCTTTTTCTGTGTAATCCGTTTGAGAGAGAGAGAGAGAAACTTGTGTCAAAAATAAGGTTGGAGACCCCTTACCGTGAGTAAAATAGGTACTATGCTTTTTTGGAAACCTGCAAGAGATAAAATAAATACAATATTTCTATGAAGCGAGCATGTCCCATGCTTGTGATGTTTTAACTAGTTAAGCTTATATGACAGATAGAGGTTGTGTCTGTGTCACTTTTTTGGTAGTGACCTATTGTTGGTTGATGACAACGGTTGTTGATGCCCTCAGGGGAATTTTTATTTCATAGTAGGTTGAATGTGGTACTCGTATGCATAATATTGGTATGGCATGTTTAGAAAAAATTATCATTGTATGCATAGGTCTCTGATTGGGGACATTCTCGTATAAGCATTGTTGAAAGATATGCTTATGATGGCACAGGTCTTCGACGAATTCTGACAGATTGCAATGGTTGTGAAGTACGATACCATCTTGACATGAAAGCTTATGTTGAATTCGAATGTCAAGAGGATCGGTGACATCAATGGGAAATGATGACTCCCATAGTGCCATCCAAGGATGCCCCTATTGAGGTAAGGAGCCACCCAAGGCACTGCCTCCTTCTTGGAAGATGGTTGTTGGAGTCGGAAAGAAGGAAGCCTCAACCGACCGAGAGGAATACTGATGCAAGGGACCGGGATCTCTGATGTAGCAGGGTTGGGTGTGATAGGTTAGTTTAGGCATGATGACGAGAAATTTTGTACCTAATGATGGAATTTTGGTGGCCCAAGGTCGGAGCTTGTAAATGCAAGCGGCGACATTCATAACAATTTCTGGTGAGGAAATCCCTAGAGACAGTAGGATGTCTAGGGTGGGTATGTGGTTGTTATGAGTGTCATGGTGGGGTTGGTTAAAGAATGAAAAACTCCAACAAAGTGTGATTAGGGACTGTTTCCATGTGAGAAATGTGGATGGATGGGTGGGAGTTCTCTCCTTAAAAAAAAAAACTTTGTACCCTTTCCAAAAGAATGTATAATAGGTTTGGATGTACAAGCACGGAGAAGGGTGCCCCAACAAACATGAAAATGATCTGTCACTGTGGTGTCAGGGGGGTGTTTTACTGAGGGTGGGGGCCCCATTGGTTGGTCTGAATGCGAGGGTGGTGAAGCGAATGAAAAGTGTCACAGATGGGCTATGATGATGGGGGTGTGGTAGGCCAAGTGCGCGACGGGGTGGTGCATATTCAATGTGCTTATGAGAATGATAATCTGGGAAAGGGTTTTTATCGTGAAATGAGTAAAACTTGACTTGATGTATGATGGATAAATGAACATGAAGTGAATCCCGGACTTGGATGTTATGTCCATGGCTCCATATTTTTTATGTATGTTCTACTTGAGTAATGGATGCAATGGAGAGTGAGGCTCTACCGACCTGCAAGAATGTCTATCACATGCGAGGTGAAGTGATGATAAACATGGTCTGGTGACTGGAACCTATCGTAAATTTCTGTGGATAAATTATGTCACGATATGCAAAGCTTCTTTTTGGAGCCTATCATGCTAGGGATATAATGATACCTTCTCTTGTACCTTCATTGGTTGGGGCAACAGCTGATATGTCGTGCTTGTAATACCTGCAAACAATACCCCAAGTGAAAGCATATTTTATATTCAAATATATCAAAACTAACATTGAATGGAAAGTGATAAGGGAGGGCATACCTGTCGTAACTGAAAAAATGATTTTATCTGAGGCGTGGATGTCTAAAGCCTACTTTGGACATGATGAGTTGTTGATCACTATGCTTCTTGCGGTTTTAAAATTAGGCTTTCTGAGCTCCCATTATTGGTTGTTGAATAATGAGAAAAGGGTGATATATAGGTCAATATGGCTCATTTCAGTTCATTTTTGTTGTTTTAGAGTTTGAGGTCAGAGTTGAGCCCTTGCTTCTGAGCCTTTCATGTCGTTGCGGTCAGCCTGAGTACCCGGGATTCGCATCGTTAATGTCAGGTAGGGCCCTGAACATCCCGCTTTTCAATTTCCTCAGTTTTCCTAGGGGGTCTCTACAAATCTAATTTGTATGGGTTACCTACCTCTTTTTTGCCTCGATCACGCGGGCTATCGAGGAAGAGTTGTGCGAACCATGTAGAGAAGGAAACTTTCTTGTGAGGTTATCACGCTTGGCAGCACTTTGCGTGATGAAGTGTGTGTCTGTTCTTGATACAGATGTGCAAACATCGTGCATGTGTAGAAAACAGGCGCGATAATGGGCCAACATTTTAAAAAAAATTATTTTTATATTTTTTGGTCACTGATTTGGTTTTTTCTCTAGTAATAGGATGTTTTGGCATGAGCAGGATTGACCTGATCTGCGCATTTATGTGGCTCAGGATGCCAATGCGCGGAGACTCTTGGTGCAGTGGGGTTTGCTAAAGTTTCTGGAGAATGACATGTTGAGATCACAGGATAGCCTAATGCATTTCCTGGTCTGTTGTTGGAACACAAGATGGTGTGTGATGGTCTTGTGGCGTAGAGACATTTTCATCCGTCCAAAGACAGAATTTTACTTTGTGACTGGCCTACTGCCTCAGGACGAGATGCTACCACACCCACTCCCTCTTGGGAGGGTGAGTATCTGGCACTAGGCTGAGCATCATTTCGGCGTTGTGTCGCTTACCCAGGGGTGCATCTGCATTGATTAAGTGACTAACCTAGCTGTTCGATGTGCCCTAGCGATGATAGTTTGCTTGACGGTCGTCATCGCCCAATAGGGCGTCTGGACCTCATACTGTTGTCTTTTTCCGGCTCTGGGCCAGTCACTTCTACGACTAGGTGCACCATGTGTATGATGGCATGGTATCACAACTAGGGAAGGTCTGGGGAGGATCTTCTAGAGTTTTTACATATGCAAGCATCCCATGCAGCATCATGTTCAAGAGGGTGGTGATGCTCTGACCGATTGTGCATGTGTTCATTGGTCCTTGTAGGGATCCTCGGATGTGGCAGTGGGCACCCATGATGCCTCGTGGCGGAGGAGGGGAAGTAGGTCGTTATTGGTATGTGACCATTAAGGCGTGGTTCCATGAGAACCCACAAATGTTCTTAGATTATCCATACTCAGCGATGGATTTTCGAGGGGACTCAGATATGGGTCTTCCTGCCGGCTATGTGTGGGGTCCCGCAAGTATGGCCTTTGATGTTTTTCTACATTTTTTATGATGTGGATATTTATATGTTTGTTGTGGTGACACTAATACTATCCTTCTTTCTCTTGCATATGTGGGGGCGGTTGGGCGTCCTCTTTCCCGCTTGGTGGCGCATCAGCCACCGAGGAGGGACCCAGGTGGGGCTGATCAACCCCAGGTTGGGGGGCAGGTCAATGGTGTTGGACCTTCAGGGTAGGGTAGTAGTGTTGCCACTGTCAGGGATGGTTCCCTTATTTTTCATGCCAAGGCGGCTAAGGCTCGGGTGGCGATGGTTGAGGAGCAGCTAGTTGTTGTTGAGGCTTGGGTCCAGGCTGCGGACGCTCGTGCAGCAGACTTAGCCGACTCATGGATTAGGTTAGAGAGGTTGACCTGGGGAATGTTGAACCGAGGTTTTGTTGATGATTTGGATGACACTTGGATCAAGGCACTGATGGCTCGACAGAGGGCGCATCGCCCGACATTGTGCCGTGTGGAACTTACTGTTTTTGCTACTTACATGTACTAGAAACGGGTGCAACGTTGGGTCCAGAGGACCCACTTGGTGAAGCTCAACCCTAGAGATTTTGTATATTCAGGGGAAGCTCCTGTTAGAGGATGCTTCCCTATTTTTTGATGACATGTAGACATATTTTTTGGCTGACATTTTGGTTAGGGACATGACTTTTATATTGTGACTCACACATATTTTTTTATGTATATATGTGAGATATGTATTTTTGAGGCTCTGATGATATTTCTATGGTTATTATATTGATGGACATTGTGTACCTATGATGGATATATATTTTTATGTTTTTTTCTTTTCTATGGATTATGGTTTATACGAGATGCATTCCAGTCTAGAATGTGATTAGCTATCTGATCAGCTGTCTGGTTTTGATTTCTTGGTATATGTACGAATGTAATATGATCAAACTAACGACTTAATCTTTGTGCATGCAAATAATTCCTAAATAGTTGAGAATCTCGTACTTCAAAATATTTGTTTAACTGTGAAACCACTAGTTGGGAATCAAGGTAGATATGTAGATGGTGAATGCCTTGGTTGAAGGCATCGCTCATCATCACGATGACTGCATCGTATTTTGCTTGATTATTGGTGTCTGATCTGATGCATACTCTATTTATTAATAATGGCGATCGGTCAGGATTGTAAATGGCCTAGGAGGTTGCTGCTAGATTTTGAGACCATCGCGAGGCTCCATCAGTGAATCCAAAATAGTGGATGGGGGGGAAATCCATCTGTGACACCAAAGAATTTTTTAGAACAGGTCTTTGATGATTTCAATCATCACAAAAACATATTATGATACATGCATCTTATCTCTAAGGCTGAGACCTCCTGCCCTTATGGGTGAAATTTTTTGAGGTAGAGCCCATTGATGGGATTAGGTGGGCATGTACCGTCGGGCTCTAACAGGATGTATGCCCCCTTGAGGAGGAAATGTTTTATGATGTAAGGACCTTTCCATAATGTTTCAAAATTTTGAGGTCCTAGGGCCCCTTTCGCGACATCGTAGCGGAGGACTAACTCTCCCTCGGTGAAAGAGCGAGTGGTGATGTTGTGATCAAATGATGCTTTTACCTATTTTTTATGTGCCTCATTATGTTGGAGTGACTCTCGTCGATTTTTGTTGACGATTTCTATGTACTAATAATTTTTATAAAGGTTGGGTATCGGCAAAAAGTTTAATGGCGACGTGTAAGTTGGGGATTTCACGTTCGATGGGAATCACGTCTTCTACTACTTACACTAGTTAGAAGGGTGTGAATCATGTTGAGTTTTTAACTATCGTGCGGTATGCCTGCAGGGTGGAAAGAAACCATGTGGCACAAGTTTGTCTTATGGTTATTCACCATACACTGTAACATTGTTTTAAGCACTTTTTTGATAGCTTCTACATGTCCATTGGACTGAGGATAGTATGGTGATGTGAATTCATGTGTGAACCCTAGGTGGTGAGACAGCTCCTGGAATATTTCTTTTTTGAAATGATTTCTGTGATTAGAGACTAAATCTTTAGGCACACCAAACCGTGCGATGACATGGTTGAATAGAAATCATGCCACTTGTTTCCATCTCTGGGCTGGCCTCGGTGTTTGATGATAGCATCATGCACACTGGTGCCCTCGTGACTTCAAGGGTTGCCTCTGGTATGAGAAGGGGATCTCCTAGGAATGATCCTAATATTGATGATGGTTTGAATTATCTGGGGCCATATTCTTGGTACCGCGTGAGCGATTCCGTAGTTGTGTCTATGTAAGGTAGAAAAACATCGAGAGTCAACATGGGTTTATTATCATAGTATGTAAGTTGTTCAATGGTGATGATTCTATCTTCATGGGGGAACATCATCACCTGAAAAATGGAGGCTATGGCATTCATGGCATACATATAACTCTGCCCAAGGAGTATATTTTAGTCAAGTTTTGCATCCAAGACTTCAATGTCTATGAGTACCATATTTCCAGCCAAGTTTACAGGGACATTCTTATATATACCGGCGGGAACTGAAGGTCGACTGTCATATGCTCTAAGCATGATGTCGGATGGTTTCAGTTCAAGTGATCCCAACTTCTCCCAAACGGACTTGGACATGATGCAAGTAGATGCACCTTCGTCAATGATACATCGGTATATGGTGATATTTTGGAATGACACCAGTATCTGGAAGGTGACTAGAGAAGGAATCCTAGGGGTGGCTTTGTCTAGGTAAAAATCCATTAGGCGCGAATCGAAGGGGTCAATTGTGCCTAATGAAAAAATTAAGGCCTTCCATTGTTTTTACAATGATTGTAGGACTTTTGAGGCTGACATGGCAGTGGGTGATTGTGATAAATCATCCACTATGTTGTAATTATGGGAATATTTTGAGTGGTGTCCTATGCACCTGGTTGGCCCCTTAGCCGTATTTGGAAGGGGCTCAATAGGTACTTTGGATATGGTCAACGGTGCAGTAGGTGCACTCGCGATCGCACCTAATGGGTTAGTGTTCAGGGTAGCGTCATAGTTCTAATTCCTTGTCTAGAATAACATTTCTTCACGAGTCATGTAAATTTCATGGCTTCCATTCCCGGAATCATTTTGGGGTGGTTGTTGTTGTTGGGAATTAAGCACTCCTTGGTGGGGGAAGGGCTCCTGCATTACAGCGGTCTATTGTGTAGGTCCCCCTTGTCCACGATTACCCTAAATTTTTTTCAGTGCAGGGAGTTCGGGACCGTTGTAGGTGGAATGGCTGTAATCACCACATATGCACAAGAATGGTTTGTCCTTAGACTAGACCTCTTGTTCTCCTCTTAAGAGTATTTGTTTGGCTCCTGGTTGTGATTTTGATTGGGGTTGCCCCCAGACTGAGATCGCAGGGGGAATTGTTGGTTACTACCCCCTTGTCCAGAGTCTCCCTTTTTTTTATTATTAATCTTTTTCCTTGCAGCGTTGGGAGGATTATTACGGTTCTCCTGGTCATAGTATTGGCGTGGTTGAGCCTGAGATGGTTGCACGAAGTTCACTGATGCTTTGTTTTGCAGTGGTCGATTTTGTGCGGGGAAAGGAGAATATTGGTTTCCATGTCCTTGATTGGCATATGGTTGCTGAGGGGAATCTCTTCCATCAGCAATCCTATCTGATTATTGGGTCGCCTGCGAGGGAGGGTATGATCCTCCCTGCTGTTGGTGGTATGATGACACCCTATTTGTCATATTCTGCAAAGGTGCAGATTTACTTTGTTACTAGCCAGGTTGCGTCATGTTCTTGATAGAATCATATGAGTAACCAGGGTACTGGATGTTTCTTCCTAAGTGACCTTGGGTCCATGACCCGATGAAGTCATCTGCGATATTTGACGTGCCTGGAAATTCTCTGTAAGTTTTCAGGCGCGGGGCATTAGGCGGGACATTGTAAATGTATCCTAACTGGGTATAGATGAGTTAGAGCTGCTGGGATTTGAAAATGGCGTCCTCCTCAGAGGTAGGTCCTTGTGTCGCCAAATCTTTTGACATATCTGTTTTGAGAGTTTTCAAAAAAAATTCCATTAAAACTCTATCGTCGATTTTGGCGTTGTACAAACTGTGATGTCATTGCCATTCGTCGAGATGGTCTGAGATATGGACAGTTGGCGTTTGCATAAATTGATTCAAAAATTCCATCCATGAATCATGGTGGATGGGTAGATGAAACTAAGTGAAGAACGTAGTAATGAGGGCACTAAAGGTTCCATGCGAAGCAGAAGGATGCCCCACATACCATTTCACAGCATGTCCGGTAAGGGTGCGTTGAAACAGTCTCAATCGAATAGTATCATCAATAATGTTATTGGATGAATACCATAGGTGGAAATTCATGATATGATTTCCAGGGTCTTCTGCTTGCTTCCATTCGAATTTTGGTATGTACGAGGGGAGCTTCGTGGGCATGGGGGGGAATTGGGGTTGTCTGCAATGGGGTAATTAGTTATCTTTGATAGATCTAGAAGTTTTAGTGATGCTAAAAATGCTAACTGAGTATTGACTGCCATTGTATATTGTGGAAACACAGGTATCTGAGTGTGATGATGTATGGGGGGTGCTTGGGGAATATTACCATGTGACGTACCCTATTATGTGTTTTTCTTACTATAGAAATTACACCAATGGATTCAATCCGATCATGTAATATACTAAAACAAGAAATTGAATACTTCTACAATATTTGCAGAAAATAAACATGATCGCACAATCACACCAAGTAAGAGAAAGAAGCAAATCAATCACACAACACAGATATTTTTCTTGGGGAAATCTTGCTACTCAAAACCCCTCTATATTTATTGTATAACCAAGCAAGGAATCATGAAACAATACAATGCACTCTTCTCACAAGAGTCTGTTGCACTCTACCAATTGTCTCACACTCATCTGGACAAAATCAACCAACAGTTAGCCAATTTTTTGCGTCTGCTCAGCCTGCCTTGCTTGCAAAATTCTAAGAACAATAGATCCCTATTAATTAGGAAATTCAACCTTCCAAAACTGCGCAATACATCATGGGAAATCCTATGGTTGTCTAATTGTGCGTCAAAAATTTACTAATAATAAAATTAATAGATAGCATCCCTTCAACCTCTGTCTCAACTGGATCTTCATCAGAACTAACATGCATGTAGCTATTAATAGTAAATCATCAGTCACTTGATAGGTCACTGCATGTGAATTAAATCTGATTTAATTCGCTTGACATCTCACTAGTGCAACAATCAGCTGCAAGTAATTAGATTGACTTTAACTCACTTAATTAAGTTAACTAATTTCTCATGCATTAAACTAATATACTAACCGCAACTTGGACTCTAAAACAAATAGAATCACTCTACATGCCTCACCAACCACCCTCAACTCTACTCTCATGAGCTAACTGAGTCTATCACACTTAGTTAACTATTACAAGTGATTATGAGATAAGATTACAATTTAGTATCCAATTTAATTAAGGGGAAATTAAATTAGATACACATTTCTTGTTGACTTTTCAACACTCCCTCCCAAAAATAAAGGGATTATCAGCTACCCCGATCCTGCCTCTATGGTATTCAATTTTTCTCTTGGTGAGCACCTTCGTCAGAATATCTGCATCCTAATCCTTCGTGGGAATGTATTGAAGTAACATAATGTGTCTTTGAACACAATCTCTGATATGGTGGTACCGGATGTCAATATGCTTGGACCTGTCATGGAATACTAGATTAACCGAGAGTTTTATACGGCTCTGGTTATCACAATGTATCGACGTTAGATCCATCTAATGACCAAACAAACCAACAAGTATCTTCCTCATCCATATGGACTCACATACCGCTTGACTGGCTCCCATGTACTCTGCCTCGACTGAACTGATTGCAATTGATCTCTGCTTCCTGTTGTACCAAGAAAATGTTGTCGATCCTATGTTGAAGATCCCTCCTGATGTGCTCTTCTTTTCTGATGGATTTCCTACCCAATCTGCATCGATGAAACCTTGAAGTTTCACCCTCTCTGTCCATCTGTACCATAATCCATACTATGTAGTGCCCCTAAGATATCTCAAGACATGCTTCCCCACCTTCCAAAAAATCTTGGTCAGCTTAACCATAGCTTGACAAGGTTGGTTAACTGCGTAGCATATTTCCAGTCGTGTGTTCACCAAGTACATGAGTGAACCCAAAATCTGCCTATAAACAGTAGCTTCCACTACCTCACCTAAAGTAGCATCCTCCTTCCCCGAGTTTCCTGCAAGAGGAGTCTCCATGGGTTTACAGCTCTCCATGTGGAACTTCCTCAGAATCTCTTTGGCATAATTGCCTTGAGAAACAAATAGCTCCCCATCTCGCTGCCATATCTCCAAACCAAGGAAATAATGAAGGAGTCCCATGTCCTTCATCTCAAACTCTCTTGCAATATATCTTCTTTGCAATAAGTTATGAGCTGCTCATCACATGTCAGAATAAGATCATTAACTTAAAGTATGATAATCAAAATCTTACCACTAACCATAATCTAGTACGGGTTTGCATCCGCTTCACTCTTTGTGAAGCCTAACCCGGTGAAATAGTTGTCAATCCTGGTGTACCAAGCACGAGGTGCTTGCTTCAGCCCATACAATGCTTTCTTGAATCTACACACACGCGACTCCCTGTCAAAGGTATCAAAACCTTCTTCTTTATTAATTTACATTTCTTCCTCAATAAATCCATTGAGAAATGTAGTCTTTACATCCATCTGATGTATCTGCCACCCCATCTAAGTTGAGAGTGCAAGGATAGATCTAATCGATGAGTACCTTGCAACCGGTGAAAAATTATCCTCATAGTCAATCCCCTCAACCTGTGAGAATCCTCGGGCTACAAATCTAGCCCCTTACTTCTCCACACTCCCATCCATTGCCTGCTTCACCTTATAGATCCATCTGGATCCAACCACTAACTTCTATTGAGGAGGTAAATCCCCTCTACAGACAGAGGCGATCCCACTATCCCTAGATTGGGTCTAGCAACAATCGAATCACGCAATGACGTTGGTTCCTAGTTACAAGAAAGACAAAGACCGCGATAAGTAGCCTACCTCGAATCCCACATTGTTGTTGTCGATGAAGAAGCGGTGCTCCTCGTCCCTAGCTTGATAGATCACAACCTTTCGTTCGTCACGTCCGGACACCTGTACACACGCAGAGAAACGACGACATACAACGTAATACTTAAAGCATGTAACTATATATCAGTCAGAGAAGATATAATTCGTTGCATTACATAAAAGAGTAAACAAAAGAATGGAACCAAAATCAGAGTCGCTTATATTATAAATGACAAAAGGGAGATTACAACCAAATGCTCTGACGATATGATCTTCCTTTGGCGGGGCTTGCAGTAGAGCACGTCTCAACAAATCCTGTCGGGAATCCAGATGAAGCTCTCTCTCTTATGGGGTTCTCTTCGGCTCTGCTCTAAATAGTTGCCTAGCTATAGTTTCCTTCCTACCAGTTCAGCTAGCTAGCAAATGGAGAGGGCAAGCTTTTATAGATGGAGGAAGGGAAGTTGGGATCCCTATAATCATGGGATAGGTCCTATCTCTTAGGAAGTTTCCATAAGAGGTGGAAAACCACTTCCTATACATGGAGATCCAGAGCCAAACCACTAAACTTCTTTTGATGATTCATTCTGGAGTTTGTTAGAATCAAACTTCCACCATTTATTTTTTAAAAACATTCCTTAATAGGGTTGGCGCGAGTGAAACACAGGGACAGAGCGCCAGCTGGCGCGCCCTCTAGTGTGGATTTCCCCCATTGGCACGAGGGGTGAACTGGCTAGTCACGCCAAGGCTAAAACATCTGTTTTTAGGGTTTTTCAGAGGAAATGTTCTTCAAGAGAATGTTTGTCCTTATGCAGGAGGATGCCATGAAGGTGATTTTAGGAAATTTTACTGTTCACAGGTCACGGGAATATTCCTCCAATGTACGAGACGAGGGATTGCAGAGACGGTGACAAAATACTGAGTAACAACTTCCTGACTAGTCTTGGTACAACATCCCATGCACTGTTCCTGACACTGGAGTCATAATCCTCAACCATGGCATCAACTCAAGTCGGTTTTTTCATTGCTTCATCAAAATAGGATGGTTTTTTCACAATATACTCTCTCATAAGAGCCATGTATCCAGTATACATGTTTGGTGACTGTCTATGTCTGCGCTATGATGTAGGTGCTTCTACATGTTCTACCATATCAACTCTCAATTTGTCAGCCTCTGTGGTGCGCCTCCTACCATGTCTGGTGGATGGCTCTGCATGAGTGGTTTCTTCCACTCCATGATCCTCCTCATGTGGCTACTCCACATCTATAGGTTCATCCTTTGGAACCAAGAGTTCCTCATCTGCATGCAAATCAATCTCGCTCTCAAGGGACAATGACATGGCTTTCTCCTCATCAAATTTTACATCCGGTATGAGAACTATCATCTTGTTGTTCGGAAAATACACCTAATAGTTGTGGGGAGTATCAATGTACCCCAAAAATATCCCAATATCTGTTATTGGTTCTAGCTTATTTCTGGAATCTTTGGTCACATGGCAATAAACAGATGAGCCAAACATCAGGTTTCTTACCAGAAAAAAGCCTCCTCTAGTGTACCCATGCAGTATCCGATGAGGACTACAGTTTTGCACAAATACCGTTGTGTTGCATGCCTATGCCCACAGATGCAACAGTAGGCCCTGATCATGTAACATAGCTCGTGCTACACCCACAATCGTTCTGTTATTTCTTTCTGCAACCCCATTCTGTTGTGGGTTATGAGGCGCAATCAACTCTCTCTGAATTCCTTCTTTGGCACAAAAGTTCTTGAATTAATTGTTGATGTACTCACCACCATTGTCACTCCTCAGAGCCTTCACCTACTTCCCGATATATTTCTCAACCAGTGCTTTGTACTCACAAAATTTTGAGAACGTCTGATCTTCCTTCTGCATGAAGTAGATCCAACACTTTCTAGAAAAATCATCAACAAAAATCACATAATACATGTGCTTTGTTGTAGAAGCTCTAGAGAATGGTCCACACACATCTGAGTGAACTCTCTCAAGGATTTTTGCTACTCGGTTCTCCTTCCTTTATATACTTCCCCATGGTACATCCCTTGCATGTGTCTATATGTGCAAGAGTACCTTTTGGAAGTCCCATAGAAATTTGTTGCATGACCTTCAAAACACTGTGGTGTAGATGGCCCAATCTCCTGAGCCATAGCTCACACTTATCCCAGCTCACCACTCTGTCTTCTTTACTCATCAATGTTGTGTAGCCATATACATCAAGTTTGTAGAGGTTCTTCACACGAACCCCAATATTCTTAACATGTCCTATGGCTTTGTGACGAGGGAATGCTTTCCCTTCACTGAAAACTCCATCATATCATCTATCCTCCAACATATAAATTGAAACTAAATTATTTTTCACGCCTAGTACATGCATGACATCTTTTAATAATAAAGGTTTGCCTGACTGTCTCCAGAAATTAATTGTACCAACATTTGTAGCACTATACCTCCCGTCATCACTCATCTCGATGTGCATCTGAGTATCCTTCTCCTCCAAGCTACTAAAGATTTCTTTGTCTCCCTTCATGTGGAAAGATGCACCACTATACAAGTACCACACTAATCCCATCACATTAGACACCATGCATGCGATGAGTGATAAGTCCAACTTGAACTGTGAATCCAAAGCATCACCCGCTACAGATCCTGAAACCTTCTTATTGTTCTTATTCTTATGTGGACAATTAGTGGCATAATTTCCATGCTCATTGTTGGGCCAGAATTGTAATCTACGGATAAATTACACTTCCCTAGACAGGTTTTAGTCTAGAACAACAGGTGAAAGACTATACTACCATTTTTCCTAACTCAAAACAGATACACAGAGAGGATTGGATGCTTACTTGTTTCAGTCACTTCCAAATGGCTCCTTTCTGTCGCTTCTGCTACAGCTTCAAATTCAAGCGGTTTTCTTGGCTTAATGCTTCCTGCAAGAAAGAACACTGAAATAGCAAAAGATGCAATAATATAGATATCTATTCAAGCTAGTTAGCTAAATCAGTTAAGCATAAACTACATTCATCAACCAATATCTTACAATATGGAAAATCAAAGTTAACATAGATGCATGTAGGGAAAAACAAGAAGTACTCTTTATTGATGATAGAAGGAGAGGTTACAACATAGTGACTGATTTGGAGTGACCTTCCAGCATATTTCCCAAGTCTCATCACAGCACAAATCTATCCAACAATAGTTCTACAAACCAAGCTCTCAATTGAAAATTCTCCAACATTTCTCTACTCAAATTCTTCCTTCTCAAACACTTAAATCTGTGTTCAATTTATAGATGAACTGTAGGTTGTTTTTCAATCAATAGCTTTCCAAAAATAGGCAATAAGCTTGACACATGTGAACTCTTCTAGAAGGCACTGGCCAAGTGGAGATTCCAAAATAATGAGAATTTCGCTCCCAATGTGACCAACGCACCTTTGAATGTCGAGAAGTGCTTTGCAGAGTAGCCTTGCATGGGGCTACCTGCATATGCAATGCACTTAGGCCCCTTAGAGCATGCATTGGTGAGCTCTCATATGCTATACAATAAGCTTTATACCATGGAAATTATTGCTTGATGAAAGTCTTGCTTGATCTGTAATGTTTCTTTTCTTAGAGCATGTAGCAACTGAAATGATATGGAATGATAGACCCTTAATCATTGGTCCTGGAGATGATGCCAGTTAACCAGGTCATTGGGAATGATGCCCAAATTGACCTATAACAATTTCCCCCTAAAGCATGAGATCCAAATAATAAGAACATTTGATTGAGATGATTTACGTTGTGATGAGCCTGGAAACGAAGCAGAATGGTCACCTGCATCAATATTACAATAAATTTCATCATGATATATCCTCTATTGATCATAATTGTTGAGGGTAGGCATTCCCATGTTCAGCACATAAACAATCTAATAACATGTACATAATTCAGAAAGTCGTCTACATTGGAATGTTGCCCAGATGCAGACACACCTACAGATATAGGCCCAAGTTTGGATGACAATCTGTATGTAAGGTCACTGTACAAATGATGTGTACAACAATCCTGAAATCGCAGCCCGGATGGCTGAAACTAGATCTGGGGTCTTCTTATCTCATTCACTCGATCATCTGGGTACAAGTCTAGCCATTTGAATATATGATTTGTCGTCAAACATGGAAGACATCGTTTGATTACCAGCGAATAATGTGAGCTGCTAACAAACATGAGAGAACCACCATTAATGAAAATGGCCCTCAAGGTACTGTAGTACATTTCGTAAGGCGTGAATAGATGATTTGACGTTGAACACCAAACAAAATATTTCGGTCAAAGTTCCGGAAGCGAGGATCTTGTCGATGCTGTAACAAGCCTCATGGTACTGGAATCTGATGTTTCTAAGTGAACTTCTTGGATATTTATTTGTACTCGACAGGAAGTCACCTTATTGCAAAACTGGAGTTACTGATTTCGGAGACAAGGGTATGACTTGATATAGCAATTTTTAGGGATGACGGTCATGAAAATGAAGGTTTATGAGTATTGCAGATGGATCAGTTTTTAATCACTGGATGACTTCTCTTAAACATATCGGCGACACTGTGATGAGTTGGCAGCATTGACCCAAAACCGAAGTGAAGGTATGATGAACCATAGGTGTGAATGAACTGTCAAGATGATTACCCAACCCAAACAGTCACGGACATGGAGTGAAATAAGTGTCATGTTCAAGAGCGACTTGCTACCAAAAAGAAAATTTACTTAATTTTCCCAAATTTTCCCCAGTCATTTGTCGACAAGTACCTCTTTATTTTTTAGCAAGCCTGAGGAGGATAACATTTTCTTGATCTATAATTCAACCCTTCGGGCGAATAAAGTATCGCTATTTAATAATTTAACGAGTGTAGCGATGAATGAAACTCGATTCTTGCCATGATTGACAAGCCCGTCGCTATTTTATGTTTGAACGAGCTTAACGACAGTGATAGCCCAGTCCTTTTTCATATTTTGAGAGTTTGAAAAAGATGACGAAAGAGAAATCCAAAAGTACTTTTTCGTAAATTTGTCTCTCAGATCCGAAAAAGTGTAAAATAATATCTGAGAGAACCTCTTTGGTCATGTTTAACCAAGGTATTCCTTTTTCGTAAATAATCCATCTCAATCCGGAAAAGGGTTAAACTTATACTGAGTAGATATCAATTCATTTACTTTAACGAGCTCGAAAATACAAGTGATCGGCAATCTTTTCACATTATCGGAGTCTGAAAAGAGCAAAAAGAAGACTCCAGGGGTTCCTTTTTCGCTGTTATGGAAGCTTGAAAAAGAGATAAATGTGCGCTTCAAATCATTTTTCATTTTTAACAAAGCTCGAAAAATAAGGAGAAAAAGTATGCTTTGTGGTCAAGTCATTCTTTGAATAAATCTGCATGACTAATATGTTCATCAGTTGTATTTCCTGTTCACAGCAACATCAAATGGATTAAAATTACCTGTTTCATGATAAAAACTTAATAAAACTATAGTCATAGCAATAAATTTAACTTGCAAACAATTAAATGACTATATAAATTAGTTTCACTATTCATTTTTACCATTCCATAGTTACCATTTGCATTTTGGAGCTCTGAACCTAATTTTCCCCCAAACTTTAGCAGTCGATTGCGTGCAATTGGTAAGAATGTTTTGAATGCCCCCTGCAAGAGCACCTAACACTGTTACCGATGAAATAGGTAACCTGACCTCAAAACAGGAACTCTAGCCCAAAAAGTCTCAAAAAACATGAAAAAACACCCCAAAAACAAAAAGAGTGTCTTCCAGAACGCACTTGGTTTTTTTTAAAGGTCAAATTTCAACATTTTATAAAATTATGCTAAAAAAAAAAATTTGTTTGTTGAAAAAAGGATTGAAAAAACACCCTCAAAACAAAACCAGTTGATGCTGGAATAACAAAAAAAAAATTGTGTCATAATTTTGACACTTGTAACAATGGAATTAAAGACAACATATTAGGACATTTTTTAAAATCATAAATTTCTAACATTTTTGATAGATGATGTTAAATATAAACAAATACATGTCTGAAGGGATTATCATTTCGAACAATTTTCATCCATGTTGTTAAACATAAAATATCTTGACTCTAAACAACCTCCAAAATTGTAATTATTGTCAACCATAACATTAAAGATAAAATTTGGTAGCGCATAAAAACCTTAATGACAAGTTGTAAATCTAAAGTTTTTCAATCTTAAGTGTTCAACATACTTGAACAATGAAATTATGGAGAAATTATAAGACTTAACAATTTAAAAAAATGAACAAGTAAATGAAAAAAATATCATTGAACAGAAACAAGTAAGACTAATTTTAATTTTAAAGGACAAAAACTTATCTTTTTTCAAATATTAGCATAAGACAAATTTAAATATAATTTCAACCAAAACTAAAAATCAAGCATCAAAATAAAGTGTTCCCTTTCAATGACGCATATAATTATTAAAAATTTTAAAAGTATCTTATACCAAATGGTAACAATACATAATATCATGGTAATATCACTGCATAATCTAAAAATTCAACATTAGTTTCTATTTTCTAATTTACTTATAATTAAAATATCAACATTGGTACATTGAATATAACATAAATTATTTTTGTAATTCATTGTTGCATTGTCGATATTCTAAAGAGATGAATTCTTCATAATTAAAACATATAATCCAACAAACATAGAAATGTCTCATAACTTCATGAAAAATGAAATAGAAGTCAAAAAAATTATTTCAAGTTACCATGCAAACATCAATTACATAAAAGTGTCCTAGATAGTTATTCAAAATCAACCATAGGTTCTGGCACACCATCATAATCTACATCTTCAGATGAATGGCTTGAAGCAGATGAAGATGATCCATATTCTTCTCTTTCATCAACTAGTGCTCCATCTGAGTCAACATGCATGCCCACCATTTTAGAGTTCAAAAGTCTTGTAGATCTACGTCTACATTCTGCAGAGTCCCATCTCAACAGTAATTGTTCTGGTAGCAATTTCTTCAAAATATTTATGGTCTGAAACTGAAGAGTTCCTCTCTTTGTCAAATTGAAGTCATACACAATTATGTCAACATCCTCCAATTTTAAGACATCTGTGCGGCGACGATTTATATTTGTGCCCTTTCTTTTTCTCTTTCTGCCAATTCTTTTTTCCACTACCATCTCTGGCTTGTACACACCATTGAAAGGGTGGGTACTTGTGGCATACCAATGTACATCAACAGCATTAATCTCTTCATTTTCATTAATGACCTTTATAACCTTGGCAATCAGAATGGACAGCCAAGTGGATCTTCATCTGCTAACACTGCTATCATGCAACCCTCCTTAAGATCTTGCATAGAACCCCTGTAAAGGTCTTCCATGGCTTCACGTTGTGCACGTGATCTTCTAGAACCAATATAGATTTCTCTTTCCTCTACCTATAGGGAATTAATAATAGCTTGAGGCTGTTGTTGTTCAACATTGTGTGTTTCCTGATGTTCATGTTCATTTGGCATATTTTGTGGCCAAAAAAAAGGAGTCTTCAAAAGTGTATCCCCATTTATTGATCTTGAAATCATATCACTTTGATTACTGAAAAAATACTCCCACCAAACTGAATCAACAACATCGAAGTACTCATATGTATCTCTAATACATATTTTAATTTCCTCTAGACATTCAGAATAATTTATGTCTCTCTTCTGCCTTCGTGCATTATGGAGTTCAGCAACTGATTGTAATAACAATATCTTTGATGAAAATATTGGATGCTCTGGAATGAACTTCAAAAATGCTAAACCTGATGATGGTCCCCATTCTTCAACAGTTGAATACTTCTTGCCCCATATAAGTGTTATCCCATCAATTTTTTTGATATGAAATTGATGCTGGAAGCTAATGTCGTTAAGTTGTTCAATGCATTTCTCCTCACCATGCGATCCAAAAATAAACCTTCGCATGTCAATAGTTTCTTCCAACACATGAAAAATAGGCTCTGGAATGTATGATTTCTTAATACATTCAATTAATGATGGCAGGCTCCCAACACCTTTCCTCCTCAATGTTACTGAAAAACGACTGAACATTTGATCAATATGATCATGAGTATGCCCAACAAGAAGGAAACCAACCCTTATCTTTTTAAAAATCCCCAATTCAACAAGCATGTTTAGATACCCAAAAAGAACTTGATTTTTGTTCTCACGACTTGTGTTGTCTAATTGTAAATACAAAACTTTAGGAAGAATCCCAGACCAATGAGTAACCACATCATGGATTATAGTTATGGTCAAATTTGCATCATTGTGAATATTTGGAGTTGTGAAGAAAACTCTTGGAAACATCTTCTCATTAAATACCATACAACCAACCAAGTGAAACTGAATGAAATTTTCCTCCCGTAATTTTTTTGGCGTGCGGACAAAATGTGGAAGAAGTGTTTTCTTTTGGTCCATACCATCAATTATCAATCCCAGATATTTATTTGGATGATCATAACACTTCTTTCGATGTTTATACAACTTTTTCCTTTCACTTGTTTGCTGAGTGCGATGGTTTGAAGTTCTTTGACAACGAAATCTGTACATGAAATAAAAGAAACATATGAATAAATATATTTTCATAGTTGATAAGTATCAAATTTTAAAAAACAATGTTTTGAACACATACCTCTTTCCGCCCCTTGACATTTATCTCTTTTTTCTTTAAGAGAAGCACATGTGCTGCAAATCCCCATCCTTGTATTCTTAGGAATACGAACATTGTTGAATTCAGTTTTCCATATCCTTGTAAAATAAGAATATGTAATAAAATTACCAATTCCTTCAACAGCTTCTGCATAATATTTGTATAACATGAATATTTCTCATCTCGAGAAATTATCTGGAATATGTATTGTGTCTTTATTTGGCATACACTCTCCATGATTTGAAAAGAATTCTTTCATCCATGTCTTAGCAGTATTTGCAAATGGCCCCACCTCCCGTTTATAACGTGCTTCTGAATAATATGTGGGATCCCTTTCCAATCTATCCTGGATTCTTGACAAACGACAATTACCAATTGAATACAACATTTTGAATGCCTTTCTGCAAAGCAATACATTCCTAATATGATAATCATAACCTGCTAGTGTAGATTGCATGCAACCCACTAAATATGAATTTTGCATGCTTTTATTCATTGACATATATGTTTTCCTTTTCTCCAAAACAAAGTTTAAATCCATATTTTTCAAGCAATCCCTTCAACAACATTCACTTGAAATCAAATGAACGATAGAACTTCTTGTCGTGAGATATTTTGTCCTCGCCCTTGTATAAATGGAATTCTTTGGATTGATATGAAAAGGTCTACTCCTACTCCTAGCTGCTATATTTGCTTGCAACGGCTTCATCATTCCATCATCCTTTGTAAAAGTAGTTTCATCACCATTAGGAGGAATATTATCTCCACTATCATCATCCTCAACATAGTTAAGAAATTCATCAACATCATTGCCTAGAAAATTTTCTTTACCATCATCAGTTGAAGAAAACATTTCACAAGAATCATCGGCACTTTTGTAACCATGACTCAAAAGAAATTCTTCACCATCTTGACCCATGCTTTCAAATTCTTCCCTGGGAGGATTCAATTCTTCATCACCATGAGTGTCTTTGAAATGGTCACTTGGAGAAAATGCAATATTCAGATTTGTGCCTCTAAAATTATCATTTGCAAGAAACTCTTCATCCTCTCCTTCCTCAGCGGTGCTCTCATAATCCTTGGGATTAGGCATAAGTGGAAGCCTTGAATTTGTATTCACTAGAATTTCTTCATCCTGCCCCTCCCCTTCCTCACTGAAGCTCTCATAATCCTTAGGATTAGGAATAAGTGAATGCCTTGAATCTATATTTATTGGAAATTCTTCATCCCCCCCTTCATCAATGGTTAAATTATAATCGTTATGATTAGGATGAAGTGAAATTTTAGCTTTGGAAATTCATCCCCATCTTCATCAGTGGTGTTGGCATAATCTTTAGGATTAGGACGAAGTGGATATTTTGACGCTGCAAATTCTTCATTCCCCTCTTCCTCAATGATGCTGACATAATCCTTAGGATTAGGACGAAGTTCATATTTTGACTCTGCAAATTCTTCATTCCCCTCTTCATCTGTGGTGCTGACATAATCCTTAGGATTAAGACGAAGTGGAAATTTTGACTCTAGAATTTTTTCATCCCCCTCTTCATCAGTGGTGCTTGCATAATCCTTAGGATTAGGACGGAATGGATATTTTGACGCTGTAAATTTTTCATTTCCCTCTTCAACAGTGGTGTTGGCATAATCCTTAGGATTGGGACGAAGTGAATGTTTTGACTCTGAAACTTTATCATTCCCCTCTTCATCTGTGGTGCTCGCATAATCCTTACGATTAGGACGAATTTGATATTTTGACTCTGGAAATTTTACATCCCCCTTTTCATCAATGGTGCTGGCATACTCCTCGGGATTAGGATAGAGTGGATATTTTGACTCTGCAGATTCTTCATTCCCCTCTTCATTTGTTGTTCTCGCATAATCCTTAGGATTAAGCTGAAGTGGATATTCTTCATCTCCCTCTTCATCAATGGTGTCCTCATAATCCTTGGGATTAGGACGAAGTGAAATTTTTGACTCTGGAAATTCTTCATCATGCCTTTCATCACTGTTGCTTTCATAATCCTTAGGATTAAAAGTGGTATAACTGGCGCTCGATTTATAGAAATTTAATTTTGTTGCGCCTCATCAATTTTGTTCTCATCATCTTTAGGATTATGACCAAGCCGATTTTTTGACTCTCTATTCATGGTGAACGAACTCCCATTATATTCATCACTCTGAATAGAGTTGTTGCGTGACGAAGATGTTGATGTTGTACAAAGAAAAACTTCGCTATCAGAATAAACCATGGATTTCAACAAGAATAGGTTGAATGCTACAAATTTCTCTCCCACTTACAATATATAGCTTAAAGACTGAAAATTTCCCTCCAAATTTTCCCTCCAAAAAAATTCATGAAAAAATTTCCCTCCAAAATTTCCCCCCAAAAAATTTCGCGAAAAACTTTCCCTCCAAAATTTTCATTTCAAATATTTGATACAAATATTAGTCAAAAAATGTATTTAACATTTTTTTAATAAATTGTTTGTGTTGAAATATTTTACCGATATTTATATTCAAAATATCCACAAAATATTTCTATCATGGATGCCTTCCAAACTAAAATAATGTTTTTATTTCAATGATTTAACATTGACTAGATGTAAGTATTAAATATAATATTACTATAATATCTACATGCAAATATTAACTATAATGACTACATGTAAATATTTTAAATTTTAAATTTTAAACTTACGTTATATTCATCTAAAATTTATTTCAAAATTTATTAATAAACTGTTGGTCTTCAAATATTTCACCATACTTTCTACTCAAAATATCCACAAAATATTCGTTTCATGCATGCCTTCGCAACTAAAATAATTTTCTTATTTGAATGGTTTAAGATTGACTACATGTAAATATTTACAAAAATAACATGTAAATATTAACTATTTAAACTATAATTAACTACATGTAAATATTTTAGATTTTAAAATTTAATCCCATGATTTTAAACATTGAGTACATGTAAATATTAACTATGATAACTAAATGCAAATATTAACTATTTTATCTATAATATTAATTATAATTAACTACATGTGAGTATTTCATATTTTAATTTTTAATCTGAGATTATATTTGAATTATTCAACATTCAGTACATGTAAATATTAAATAAAATATTAACTATGATAACTACATGCAAATATTAAGTACTTTAACTATAGTATGAACTATAATAAACTAAATGTAAATATTTGAAATTTGAAAGTTTAATCCCACATTCGTTAAACAGTAAACCAATCAGACAATATTCGCTATATAATAAAAATGATTGTTTCTATTCATCACATCACATCAAATTTTCTGGTATTTGTTAGAGCAAATTTCTGGAGGTGTTGCGTTGGCATTGGTAACTTCGTGGAGGCATTGCATTGGCATTGGAGGCGTTGTGTTGCTATTGGTAATTTTGTGGAGGTGTTGCATTAGCATTGGTAACTTCGTGAAGGCATTGCATTGGCATTAGAGACGTTGTGTTGCTATTCGTAATTTTGTGGAGGCGTTGTGTTGGCATTGGTGACAGCAATTTTCTGCATTTCAAAGGTTGGTTTTTCTTCTATTCTGTCAATTTAAAGACGATTTTGGGGAAAATCTGTTTTCTATAGTTTTTGTGTCCAAAAACTAATTTTTTAAGGTTTTTAGGTTCAAAAACCATAATTTTTTTATATTTTTTTAGTGAAGAAAATGCAATAAGAACTAAATTTTTTAGGGTTTTAAGGACAAAAATTTAGAAATTTTTTTCTTTTTTAAGACTTATAGGTTCATCTAGACAGAAAAATCCATAAAACAACCATGCACATTTAAAAAAAAAAAAAAAAAAAAAGTAATATTATAACATTTTTTATTTGTTTTTTTATCATAAATATATCAGTGATTTCATTATTTAAATTTTTTTTTTTTAAAGAATTTTTTGATTTTATATTTTTTTTTTTTAATTTTAAATCATAGTTTTATTCTTTTTAATTTTAAATCTTCAATTTTTTTCTTTATTGTTTTGTTATATATCATAATTTTTTTTTTTTTTTAATTGTATTGTTATATAGTTTTTTTTTATTTTTTTATTGTATTGTTATATTAAAACAAATTTTTATTTATTTATTTATTATATTGTATTTTTTTTCTTTTAATTATATAATATTTAAAAACAAAACATAATTTTTATTTAATAAATTGTTTTTTTTTAATATATTTGTTATATTTTGATATTTTTAATAATTATTTTTTTTTATTAAATAATGTTTTAATAATTATTTATTAATTATGTTATTAAAAATAAAAATTAAAATTAAAAAATTAAAAAATAAATAAATAAATATGCATTGGGCTCGCCTGCCCAGCAGGGGCCCTGGGGCTGCCCGCCGGCCTCCGAGGCCCCGCAGGCACAAGCCACAAAGCCATATTTTTGTTTTAATTTTTATTTTATTTTTTATTTTATTTTTAATAAAACAATAAAAAATTGTTATATAATATAATAAAACCGTTGTTATATAATAATTGTTAAAAATATCAAAATATAACAAATATAATTTTAAAAAAATATTTATTAAATAACAATTATGTTTTGTTTTTAAACATTATATAATTAAAGAAAAAAACAATACAATATTATAAAAAAAAAAAAAAAACAACAACAACAACAACAACAACATTTGTTTTAATATAACAATAAAAAATAAAAAAACAAAAACAAAACAAAACTATATAACAATAAAATTAAAAAATTAAAAATAAAAAATATAATATTATAACATTTGTTTTTAACATTTAAATATTTAAATTTCTTTTTTTTTTAATTTAAGTATTAAAACAATATTATAAAAAAATTAATTTTTTCTTTTATTTTGTTTAATTGCTTTTATTTTATTTTGTTTATTTTTATTTAATTACTATGTAATGTGAAATAGAAATTTGTAATTTTCAAATATATTAAAAGATTATATAAATTTATAAACTTTTATATTATTTTTTTATAATTTTAAGTTTATAATTTTTTATTTAATTACTATGTAAAGTAAACTAAATTTTTATTTTATTTTGTTTTGTTTATTTTTATTCAATTGCTATGTAATGTAAAATTAAATTTTAAAATTTTAAAATATATTAAAAGATTATAAGTTTTTTTAATAAAATCATTGCCTTCAAAAAAAAAAAAAATTAATTTTAACATTTGTTATAAATAGTTAATAATTTTTTTATTTTATTTTTTTAATATTAAACAAAAACTGAAGTTTGAAAATAATAGTTTTTTTTTTTAAGTGTTTTATACAATTTAAACACATTTTTAATTTTTTTATAAAATGTATTCAAAACATATTATATAGATATATATACATATGATTTATAATATTTTGTTTTTAAATGAAATTTTTTATAGTTAATTTTACTACTTTAATTTCAAGCTATTTAGTTTTAGAAATAAATTTTGTTTATTAAATTTATTTTATCCGCATTATTTTTCCATTAACTAATATATATATATATATATATATATATATATATATCAGGAAAATGACATCAAAAAATATTTCTATGAATGTTTCTGCACCTAGGGTAGCAGCTCCCAAATCTACAGCTGCAGCTCGACGCACTATGGATACAACTCCCAAATCTAAAGTTGCAGCTAGACGCACTATGGACACTGTTGGATGCAATAAGAACATTGTTGCACATACTAATAAAAGTCAAGCAAGTGGGGCACCAGGTTCATTAAAGCTTATTTCTGATTGGAAGAACGCCGAGGAAATAGATAAAACCGATTTCTCATGGTATCTTGAAGACAGTGAAACGGAGGCTGATATACACATCTATCTGATTTGTGGTATGATTGACTTAAATGAGCCATATGATGTGATGGGCAGAGTACGAGACATATGTATAGTCCCGAATACAAACACTATTTATGTTCTTGCAAGGAAAGCTCAGAAACGTGAGAAGGTTAGATATCGTCTATCAATCATCAAGTATGACACAGATGAAATATCTTCAAAATTTTCTAAAGAAATATCAAGCAACATTGCAAATAACATTGTAAGTATGCTTATTTTTATTTCCTCTATGCATTATTGTAAGGATGATTCAATTTTTTATAAATTATTGATTATTGACATGTTTTATTTTGTTTCATAGGATTTTGTTCCGAGTCTTTCAAACATGTTTGAAGGTATTTATATGTTGGTGCCAAATGTTATGGATGTGATCAACACTTTCCACAAAGACAAAGCAGAGGAAAGGAGATTGAAGCAAAGAGCAATAGCTCGTGACACTACAACAGTACAAAGAGGGGATCAACCAAGAGTCACTAAGGTGGGTCAATCTAGTAAACTTAAACATGTTTCTTTTGAAGGTGTTGAACATGAAACAGAAAATTATGATAGAATTAGTGAGGAGGAGATTAGAACTGTTGTGCAAAAGGAGAAAACAAATCAGACACCAAAAATAAAAATTGCCAAAGATGTCTCTCTTTTACCTCATGAAGGAGAGCTTGTTTATAAAAAAACTGATATATTATCCAATAAGACTAGGAAATCAAATATTGGTGAACCTGTAAAGGTCGTGAGCAGCAGTGAAGAACAAATTGAAAGCTCTCACGGAAGCAGAGAAATCATAACACCAGGTGCTGAGTTAGAGGATGGCATTATTAAAACATAACAAAATGCTATTCGACAAGAGTTGAGGAAGAATAAATTAATTCTTGGTGGCCAAATATTTGAGCTTAATGTTAACCAATTTTATGGCCCAGATGAAGGACAATCTCAATATCAAATTAGAAAGGCCCATCACCTACATGTACATAATCTGAAAACATTGTTCAGATTCAATCCATATGCGCATGTGGTGGATTATGTGGTTCTTGTCGATCCATGTCAGGTTCCCAACAAACAAGCATTTGACAAGACAAAATGTTTTGATTATAAATATTATGTAATTGGAGGGAACCATTTGATAGAGGCTAAGAGACAATTGATTGCAGAATATCCCAATAACTATCTTTTTCAAACAATGAAATGCATCATTTACGCTGGCTTAACAGAAATAGAATCAAAGTTATTGGCATGGGATCATAATGCAGATAATGAGTACAGAATGAAAATGACTTTCATCCAAAGGGTCAGATTTATTCATAATGAATTCATAGAAAAATGTGGTGGGGACAAGACACAAGTCAGTGTAGCATTTCGAAAGGAATGTTTAATGGAAACAGGTTATCAAATTGATGAAAAAAAAAGCAAAAGATGGAAAATTGAATACAAATTTCTTCAGAGGCACAGATAACATTTTTCAGTTGGCATTTAGAACTGGGGAGGTATGGGATTTGATTGATGAGATTTTTGATCAGTGGGAGAATATTTCCATAAAAAATCAGAAGGTTAGAAAGAGTAAACCCATAATATGTACCAACAGTAAGGGGGGTCCTGAAATGAAGCAGCTTCCAGAGGATATGACTATCACACCTTGGAGAACAATGCAAGGTGTGAAGGATGATAAATTAGTCAAATCAATATTAGCTCGTGTGAAGTCGGGTGAATTATCAATGGAAGAAATGTGTGCAGAATTTCAAAAGTAAGTTTCTTGAATTATTTCTTATTTTTCTTTCATTATAATTTTCTTTTAAATAAAACATAATGATGTTGGTAGAATTTGTTATACATGTCATTATATTAACGCTTTTAACTTGATTTATTCAGTCAGAAATTTTTTATGAAAATACAAGAACACATGGTTAAAATGTTGAATGAAGACAGTTGGGATGATGTTGTACGCAACTACCCATAAGCAAGTTCTACATCAACACTAAAAGAGTTTTATATTGCATTCAATAAGGTATGTTGATTTATAAATTCATTTTATTCATATTTAAAGTATTTTTATTTTATTACTTATATATATATATAAAGATGTCGAAGAAGGATGGAAATGGAGTACTAGATACTTTCAAAATCTTTATTGAAAAAATTAAGATGGAGAATATGAGAAGGAAGCGTCTTATGAATGTTGAACTTGATCCTACTCTTAATCATTACATTTGGAATGAGCTCGACAGTGTCCAATATCAAATAATACAAGGTGACTGTGAAGACATTGCATCACTAATACCTAAAAGGGAATATGGCTTAGTTATTGCAGATATTCCTCATTGTTTCAATTTCCCAGACATTGAATATGATAGAGAACCATATACTTATCAAGCTTTTAGTAAAGTGGTTACGGGTTTTCAAGAAGTGACAACATCACCACTTTGGCATTTGTGACATTTCATTCAGACACACAGTTTCCAATGTTATTAACAAGCTTCAAGGGTAAAGCAAACTCAAGAATGCAAATTACATGGTAAGATTTTGAAATTGTATGTTTGATTCTGTTAGCCCCCTATAAATTTCTTGACAAGCAAGCAAGGGGCTAATTTGTTTCATGAGCCTTCAAGGAATGCATTTCTTTGAAAAACACATCATCCTTGAAGCCTTTTCAGGTTCCCTGCCCTTTGATCAGTTCCCTCTGCTATTCTTGAGTCAATAAGCCTCACTGAGTGTAAAACATTGTGCTCCAAAGGGCCTTTATTTTCCCCTTGTATCCCTGCAGAATGTCCCATTTTACCCTTTTTCCCCTTTGTCAAAGTTCCCCTTTTTCCCTCTAAGTCCCCCTTTACCCTCTAAATCATACCCAAAATTCCCTTTAAATCCTACAAGTTCCCTTTGTTCAGCCTAATTCCCTTTTTTTCCCCTATCGGTACCTTTTCCCAGCCTTGAAAAGTGTTAAAAAGGGCCCAAAAACCCACCTTTAAAATTATATAAGGGCCTAGCCCCTTTGCCGCCAACCCCGCAAACCACTTCCCCATATGCCCCTAGCGCTAAAACCAAACGCTAATGGCCCGAGTGCTTATCGCAATCAGAGCTGTCGGGCGGGAAGTTTCCTTTGTAATATCGATAATTTCCGATGCGATTGAGTTTGGTCTATAAGACCTCCAGCACGATCTCCACCGTTGATCTACCGTTTGATTAGACGACCCTGCGACGATCGCACTCCCGCCCCGATCACAATCGCAAAATTCCGCCGTGCCACTCCTCCGCTCCTCCCGATTGCGATCCGCCGATTTCTTTTCCACCGTTGATTCCCCTGTCGATTCGACGGCCCGCACTCTCCCACTCCAATTGCAATCGCAAGTTTATAACGCGCCACCCTCTTCCCTTTGCGATTGAAATCCGCCGATTTAATCTCCGTCGTTGATCTGTCACTCAGATCCGACGGTCCAGCACTAATCGCACCATCGCTTCGTCGCCTCTCTCCATATCCCGCCGATTGAATGTGAGCCGTCGATCTTGTCCCAGGATCCAACGGCCAGCGCTCAATAGCCCCAATCGCAATTGCAAAGTTTGAACGGTGCCACCCTCCGCCCCTTCCGATTAAGATCCCCCGATTCAATCGTGACCGTCCGTTCAAACGAGATCGACGGCCCCTATTGCATCATGTCTTCCTCCATGTTCTTCCATCGGACCTTCCCAAACAGTTCGTCATTCAATCTTCGCCGTCCGTTGATCTCCTCCTGAGATCCAATGGTCTAAGTTGAATCACCCTCCGCCCATACCGGGTCCCACCACTCACGATCATATTCATCGCATTTTCATTCATTTCTTTGCATTTCCGCCTATGTCCAAACTTTCGCAATTTACATTAAATTTTAATGTTTCGCATTCATTCCGCCCGACTTCATAAACCATCCCGTTGTTTAATATTCGTCATCGATCTACGCCAACAGACCATGATCTAACGGTCCACACTCATTTCTCCACCATAACCCTATAGGTCACAGTTTATGCCACATTTATGCATTTTTCACCATTGCTTCATCATTTTATCACCGTCGCGCTTCCATCCTCTTGACTCCCCTACATCCACCACCTCCATGCATGATTTTCTTAACAGGTTTCGTGTTTTGCAGGGTTATCAGGTGGTGAAAGCCGCCATGAGTACACAATCTTTTGTACAGTGGCAAAACGACAGGACTTGCATTTAAATAAAAGAGTTTAAACTCTGTAAAGTCTTCCCCTGAGCCTTTAAAGCATAGATTTCGCAGTCAGAGGAAAGCGTGGAAGCGGCAAAGAGTGTCAGCGGAAAAATAGAGTGTTTAAGGCCTGTTATTGAAGATTTTGAGCCTTAATCCGATGATTTGAAGGCAAGGTACCAAACCAAAAAACATCATGGATCTCTCAGAAGGCCCAGCGCACAGAAAACAATACTATCAGGGTTTCACATCAACAGATCGTTCTAAAGGACCAAGCTCCCATATTGTTTCCTTTATTTACCGTGTTCCTGAAGAAAATACAACCCTGACCACAGTCCTAAGCTACCAAAGCATTTGTTATACAGCATGGCGCACTTCACTGTCATTTATTTTCCCTTTGTTTATTCACCAAAGGTACTACAGAGTACTGTAGCCAGAGTGCATCAGATCCATACCGGAGTAAATGGAAGCCTGAAGAGGATCATTCTTTCACCAAAGAGTGCCAGAGATAAATGCACAGAGTTTAAATAGAATGGGCTTCGGCCCTCTTTCTTTTCTGAGTTTAATGCTTCATTTAGTGTTTCACCTACCTCCTCTGCTCTCTTTCAGCTATAAAATCCATGAAGAAACTCATTGTAAAGGTTGTTGTTGATCGATTATCAGGGAGTTGGAAGTTGTTTCCTTTGAGACATGTTCTCTGTGTAAAGTTGTAAGATAGGTTGAGGAAGATGTATTCAGACTGAACTTTCTAGCTGTTGGCAATGTTGTACTTGACTGGTGTTTCTCTTAATATGACAAGCACATTTCTTTGGATCTTGATTTAAAGCAGCTGGTGACGTTTTTCTATCTCTGTGTTTATTCCATTTCATTACATTTCTACAAGCTTGCATCAGAAATTTGGCATAGGATTTACCCTTGTTAGGTACCCTATGTTTCTGCTCTCCTTGCTCTTAATGTTTTTCTGCTATATGTGTATTTGAGGATTGATTTCAATTAATTTAACCAGTGTAGTGGATGTTATTGTCTGCTAGCTTATGTATGAATTATTGAGGTTAGTGTTTTAGATGTTCTTGTTGAGGTTTAATTGAATGAATTGGAAACACTGGGAGGTCCAGAACTCTATCTTTCCCTCACTAGGATCCTTTTCAATTAATCGAACCTTTCTAAGATCCCTCAAGCTGGAGGCCGAAGCATTGAGAGTTCAAAGTCTCTCTCTGATCTCAGGTTTTCAACTTTGTGTTCTGAATCTTTAATGTTTCCTTGCGCTCACCTCCCCTCTTGCCTATCCTACCACACTATCATCTTTAAGATCCAGCCTTTAGATGACTAGCCCAATTGAAAGCCTACATATTGATTAGCAAGTAAACCCTCTCCTGACTCCATTGCCCAATGGTCCTGAATGTTCCCTGGAGTATTTCTCCTTTGCCTAAAATTCTCTTTGCTCATCCTTGTCTTATATTGAACCCTTCTTCCCTGATTCTCAGCAACCAAACATACAATTAAACAAACAAACTCTGAGCCTTATAACTAGCCTAACATCGTAACCTTTGCACTTCAAAGACATAAATCCTTTGCCAATCATAGAGAGATCCCTCTCTGGACCCTGGAGGGCTAGATCCTGAGGTCTGAAAGTGGTTTGATGTTTTCTCATCCTTTGGTATTGCCAACCTTGCCAAAACATGGGAACCCCAACATAATGGTGACTCCACTGGGGAACTTCTGAGTATTTTCCACCATACTACATCATAAGAGCCTCAAAAAACCTAAAAACTCTGGTCAGGTTGGTAGTGAAACATTTCCATTTGCATTCCAACTTCTCTGCCATTTGTTGTGTTTCGCCCACACTCTTAGACAGAGTCTGGAAAGGGCAAGGTAGTCTCCAAATCTCACACTCTTTAGAGGTGACATATCTGGTAAAAGCCCTCCCAGTCAATCTCTAGTTAGATTTTGTTGTGTTTTAAAGATATCCTTGAAAAGGGACATCTCATAAGAACTGTGGTGGACAGTGTACCCTCCAGAAGCATCCTAGACCTTCCACCTGGAGACTCCACAGCTCTTTAAAGATCAAAGACTCCACTGGAAGACCAACCTCTAAAACAACATCAACCACAATAAAGGTAACAAGTACGGTTAAGCTACCTTGTTGGAGAACAACATTTTGGCTTTCAGAACCATTCACACAAGAGCTTATCCTAACCCAAACCCACCTGAAATAGTTGACAACCTTGAGAGCATCCTCAAGAGATCTCCTACACCTAAAAGACCAACTATTTCTAGCCACATCCATAGAGCTAACTCTGCTCCAGAGGACTTTACAACTCTATCAGACCCATTTTTTGACCTAGACCTACCAAACAGACTACCAAGAACTAGGTCATTCAGTGTTCCAGACCAGCCAGACCTCGAGCTTTCCAGTTCACCATCTCACAGTGGTAAACACATTAGGGACAGAGAAACCCCTCCATCTACACCCCCTGATATTCACTTCCTTCAAAACTTGGGGCTCTGCCACCCTAAATCTGCTCAACATTCTTCCGCTGGTCATAATATCCCTGCCATCCATATACCAGCTGCTCAGGTTAACCCTCTACCTCCTCAGAACATCATCATGGCAGCCTGGTATGCACCTCTGGTTTTACCTCAGCCTCTGGTACCTTTACCCAACGATTATCAATCAAAGATCCTACATTTCACTGCCAAAGAGTCCACCATGGCCCAGCACCATGTAGATAGGATGGAGGATTCTTTTGACTACATGAAAATAGATGATGATACAGTCAAAATGAGAATCTTTGCCCAGAGCTTAGGAGGTGAGGTGAAGAAATGGTTCAAAAGCCTACCTCCTAATAGTATCCAAGACCTCCCTGCTTTATATCAAACCTTCATAAACAAATGGGAAGTCAAGGCCAATCCTTGCCAAATCCTAGCAGAATACATGAACCTTAAAAGAAATGTAGGAGAGAGTGTCCATGATTACTCAATGAGATTTAACAGCATTTACAATGCTCTTCCTCCACATATGAAACCTCCCCAAGGTATGGCTCTAGTGAAATACCCTGAAGGCTTTGATGCTGACATGGCCTACCAGCTTAGGGAGAGAGATTACAACACGTTGGAAGACATGCAAAAAGGAGCAGTGAGTGTAGAGGCTAATCTAATTGAGAAAAGAGCAAGATTGAGGACTGAGAAAAGGGTAACATATAGAGATGACAATGTAGCTTCCACTTCTGATCCAAATTATGACCGCATATCCAAAAACATGGAAAAGCTACAACAAATGATGGAAAAAATGGTTGTCACAGTTAGCAATCAAAACATAAACCAAGGTCATAACCAGAACCAGAACTTTAGGAGAAATATAACACCACTCCCAACAGACAACGAGAGACAGATCAGCAAGTTATTCCCCCATTTCAAGAGAACTTTCTCGATGAAGATGAGGGAATCATAGAAGAGTCTGAAGGGAACATAATAAACATGTTTGAAACAGAAGATTCAATCCATAACTGTTATACAGAAGAAGATTAGCCCTCACCCTCATATTTGGATGAGGAATGGTTAGAATCTAAGGATTACAGGTTAGGATTTGAAAATGCTATCATGCAGGTCAGAGAACAGTATGAACTTAGGAGCAAGAAAAGCCTAGATAATTCCAAACCCAAAGCTTCTGAGATTACCATCAAGAAAAGGCCTGAGAAATCTTCTAAAGAAACTGCTGAGAGTAACAAGTCAGCAGCTGAGAGTTCTGGGAAGAACAAAGGGAAAGACAACCAAAACAGTGAGAAACAAAGTCAACCAACTAGCAGCACTAGCACTGCAGTTAGTTCTCCTGATAAAACTGTCATCAACACTGTACATAACGAGAATCAGCACACTGATTCAGCCACTAAGGTAGTGGCTAACAAAACAGAGTTGAACATTCCAAAGAGTCAGTCCACTTTCAAACTAGAAAGTGAGATTGCGAAAATTAAAATCTTTGTCCCACTTTCTGAGTTGGCCACTCAGGATGTATATAAAGGCCAAATTTTGAAAGCTTTTAACCTAGGTGAAAATAGTGACACTGTCAACCTGAGTGATGACCAACCAGCTCTCCTGTTTTGTCCCAAGATTGAAGGGAAATTTCAAGAAGGGGTAGTCCCCCCTTTCTATATCAGTCTCAATGTCCATGATAAGATCCTCCACAATGCAATGCATGACTCTGGGGCCTCACACAACCTTATGCCTAAGGTAGTGATGGAAAGGTTAGGCCTAGAGATAACCCGACCCTACAAAGACTTATATTCATTTGACTCTAGCAGAGTAAAATGTCTGGGCCTAATCAAAGACCTGTGTGTAAGCCTTACCCAGATTCCAGCAAAATGTATGGTCATGGATGTTGTGGTGGCAGATGTGCCACCTAATTATGGTATGTTGTTGTAGAGATCATGGGGAGCCAAAGTGCAAGGAACAATGCAGATGGATGGGGCTTATGCCACAATTCATGTTTTTAGCCAACTTAGAAGACTATACAGGGAGGCACAAATGAAATTCCTGGTTAGTAGCCCCAAAAAGCCCGAAAATTCTCCTCTTTACTCTGTACACACAGATCTGGACTCCTTTATCTTGTGCAGCGATGAATCTTTGGGAGGGCCAGAACCAGAAAACATAGATACAAACAGAGAGGCTAAGACTACAGACCTTAGCCTAATGGATAATCTCGACTTGGAGGAACACGACGAAGAAAACCTTAGACGGTGCACTGAAACAGAGATTCAGACCAAATGAAAAATCAAATGTGATCAGCCGGTTAGTCACCCCTCACAAACTCATATACCACACGAGGAATGAAACCCTCCACAGCACAACGCAGAACCCGTAATAAAACAGAGCAGTGAAACTCACGATAGGGAGGGAAATGATGATTAAATGAAAAATGGACCCCTGTGGGAAATGAGCTTTGATGGTTCATGCACCAAGAGAACTGTTGGGGCAGGGGTGTGGCTACATAACACACAGAGTGACTACGCGGAGAGCCAAGCCTGCAACCTGCATTTCAAATGTACAAATAATATTGCAGAGTATGAGGCTCTTATCCTAGGCTTAAATATTTTGAAGAAAATAGGAGCCCGTAGGATAGCCGTGCAGGGAGACTCTGAGTTGGTTATAAAACAGGTGAACGGTGAATACACAGCCAAACACCCTAGGTTGAGAGCATATAGGAACGATGCCGTGGATATATTGAAAACATTAGTTGAATACGAATTAGTGTTTGTTCCTAGGAGTCAAAACCTCATTTCAAATGGATTAGCTTGCCTAGCCAGTTCATACCCTAAGACTCCAAGCGACCAGCAAATCATAATACAGACCAAATTCAAACCTGCAGTGCCGGATAACGAAAATTATTGGCAGGTTTTCGAGGGTGATAAGCAGATTGAAGATTTCCTGATAGGTAGGAACGAGTTTGAATTTTCTGATTCAGACTCTATGTCCAGTGATAGCTGCCTAAGTGAGGAACCCTCAGACAAGGAAGAACCACCCCGTAACATAGAAATAAACACTTTGAACGAACAGATTGGAAACCCAAACAGAAATTGTGAAAACGTGGAAAATGAAGAAGTTGAGGTATTGTAGAACAAAGATAAGAACATACCTCGGGGTCTGGCGCCTTTAGAGGGCCTTTTTGACTTTGATGATGTAGCAAAGAAGCCTACCATAGAACACGCGGACTCTGACGTTGAAGAATGCAACATAGGCACAGAAGATAAGCCCAAAATGATTAAATTGGCTAAGTCTCTTCCTGAAAACATGAAAAATAAATACATTGACCTATTCAAAGAATTTATTGACGTGTTTTCTTGGAGTTACGAAGACTTAAAGGCCTATGACACAAACATCATACAGCACAAAATAACTTTGAAAGAAAATCAGAAACCCTTCAGGCAGAAACTCCGCAGAATTAACCCAAAACAGTTGCCTGCAGTGGAAAGAGAGATTAAGAAGATGTATGAGGCAGGCATAATTGTGCCTGTGAGGTTCTCTGATTGGGTATCAAACCTGGTGGTTGTGAGAAATAAAACAGGGGAGATCAGGCTGTGTATTGATTTCAGGAATCTTAATAGAGCCTCACTCAAAGACAATTACCCTTTTCCAAAAATGGAACACATCCTTCAGAGGGTAGTAGGCTCAAAAAGGATCTCCCTGCTAGATGGGTTTTCAAGTTACAACCAAGTCTTAGTAATCCCAGAAGACCAACTCAAGACAACCTTTACCACTCCATGGGGCACCTTTATGTATGTTAAAATGCCCTTTGGACTGATGAACGTTGGTGCAACCTTCCAACGAGCGATGGATATAGCTTTTTCCGATGAGATAGGGCACTTCATTGTCATCTATCTGGATGACATAACAGTCTACTCCAAGACTAAATAAGAACACCTAAAACATCTGAGAAAGGTATTTGAAAAATGTAGAAGGTTCGATCTGTCATTGAATCCTAAAAAGACTATATTTGGGCTGCAAGAAGGTAAGCTTCTTGGCCACATCATATCTGAGAAGGGGATTAGGATAGACCCACAAAGAGTTGAGGGAATACTACAAATCACACACCCAAGAAACATCAAAGAGTTACAGTCCTTCATTGGGAAAATCAACTTCCTCAGGAGATTTATCCCCAACTTAGCTGAACACCTTAGGAATATGACTAACATGTTAAAGAAAGGAGTAGGAGTTAAGTGGATTGTTGGGGCTAAGAAATATTTTGAATCAGTTAAACTTGCACTCACCCAGACTCTTGTCCTAATCATCCTAGATTTCTCAAATGATTTCCTCATATTTTCATTTACCTCTGAGCATACAATAGCTGCAGTTCTGCTGCAGAAAAATCCAGAAGGAATGGAACAGCCCATTTCCTTCTTCAGCAAAGCACTGAGAGATGCACCCTTGAAATACAACATAATGGAAAAACAGGCCTATGCCTTAGTCAAGGCCTTGAAGGACTTTAGGGTGTACATTCTGCATTCCCACACCATAGCCTATGTGCCTAGAATAGTAGTTAAAGACATCTTGTCCCAAGACCCGGATGGGAAAAGGGGCAAATGGATTGTTGTGATCTTAGAATACGACCTTGAGATAAAACCCACCAAACTGATTAAAGGTCAGGGCTTAGCTCGACTAATGGCTAAATAAAATCTACAATCCCTTGACATTAACATGGTAGATACCTTGGATGAGCAGCAGGGATTGCCTGATCCCACTGTTGAAGAGAAGTTTCAGTGCTCTCCTTGGTATTCTGACATTTTGTATGTGCTTACACACCTCAATGCCCCTCCTGAACTATCAAAGACCAAGGCCAGATTCTTAAAGCTAAAAGCCAGAAGCTATTGCATAATGAATGAAGGCTTATACTGGAAAAATGCAAATGGCCTATTGCTTAAATGTTTGCCTGAGTCTGAAGCAAAAAGGATTAAACAAGAATTCCATGCAGGAGAGTGTGGAGGACACCTGAACTGGAAAGCCACTGCAAACAAAATACTCAGAGTTGGCTACTATTGGCCTACACTCTTCAATGATATCCATAAGATAGTAATTGCCTGCCACAAATGCCAGATTTTTGAAGGCAAAATAAAGCTCCTCCCCTTACCTCTGCAACCCATCACTATCGAAGGTCCCTTTATGCAATGGGGCCTAGATTTCATAGGATAAATTCACCCTTCTTCTTCTGCACAACACAAATGGATCCTAACAGCCACAGACTACTTCACTAAGTGGATAGAGGCCATACCTGCTAGGAATGCCATAGATTCTGTCATCATTAGGTTCCTAGAAGACCACATCCTCTCTCGGTTTGGTTGTCCAAGAAAAATAATCACTGATAATGTTGTTGCTTTTGGATCCGAGAAAATGGTTGATTTTTGTCACAGGTATCAAATAACACTCGGTCATTCAAATGCCTATTATCCTCAAGGTAATGGCTTAGTTGAATCATCAAATAAAAGCCTGGTGACTATCATCAAGAAGTTGTTGGAAGAGAACAAAAAGTTATGGCATAACAAGTTAGTGCACGCTTTGTAGGCTGACAGACTTACAACGAAGAAATCCATTGGCATGTCACCATATCAGCTTGTCTATGGTATAGAAGTAGTTTTTCCTACCAGTTTGGGTGTACCAGTGATCAAACTTGTCCAAGAGATCCAGACAGAAGAAGACAGCATGATTAGAAGGATAAATCAAACAATTCATCTCCAGAAAACAAGGGAAGAGGTCTATAACAGAGCTATCAAAGTTCAGGAAAATATAAAGAAGTTATTTGACAAGAGAACCAAAGCTTTTGATTTCAAAATCAGATATAAATTTCTGAAGTGGGACTCAAGGAGAGAGGATAAAGGAAAGCACGGCAAGTTTGACAGTTTGTGGCAAGGTCCATACATCATCCAGGCCACTATGGGTCCAAATTCCTTTTTTCTACAATAATTAGATGGTACTGAGCTATTTGGGGGTCCTTTCAATGGCAGGATGCTCAAACACTACTTCTGCTGATTTCCAATTTCCAGTTTCCATTCCCATTGTACATACCATTGCAGTGTTTTGTTTTCAGGAAAAAGAGAAAATGTTCCAAAAAACAAAGAAAAAGGAGAGGTCCAAGCATGCTCAAAACATGGACCTATGAAGTGAAAAGATTGGTTCTAATATGATCGAAACCTGAACCAAAGAAATTAAAGATAGCTGGTTCAAACATGCCCAAAACCTGGACCAGTAAAGAAGAAAGAAGAATCAGCTCTAACAAGCCCAAAATCAGAGCTGAAATGAAGAAAATAAAGTGACTCTAACAAGCTCAAAACTTGAGTCACAAAGAGAAGAAGGATGCTTCAAACTTCTGACTTCAAGCCTTCAAAGTTTTGTTTTCAGTTTTCTGCAAGTTTCTGTCCATGTGCAACTGTCTTTATGCCTTGGATCCACAACAAACTAGACTGTCTAATCCTAGTTTGGTTGTTTTTAAATTTCTGTTGTAGAATGTAGAGAAGAAATCTGCTGGACAGTTTAATCCCAACAGATATTAGATTAGGTAGAGAAACATATGAGACCAACAGTCTAATCTGGTCTCATGGAGTGATAAGGGTAGATTTAGAATAGGTTTATTTTCTGTTTATAAAAATAAATGATGTAAAGGGTCTGCTAGTCCAAATGCACCCTAGAAGAAGAAAAAATGCTAGGATTGTAGTCTGGGTAGGTAGATTGTTTGAGAATGCCTCTGTTGATTGATGTCTTCATAACTGTGGCAGCTGAAAACCAAGGAAGAAAGGTGGCTCAAGTACTAGGCATCTGGCCCACACCAAAGTTTTATCTTCTGAATTCTTGACTCCTTCAAGAAGAAGCCATCCCCATGTGGAGTCACTGTTAGCCCCCCTATAAATTTTGACAAGAAAATAGGGGGTTGAATTGTTTCATGAGCCTCCAAGGAATGCATTTCTTTTGAAAACACATCATCCTTGAAGCCTCTTCATGTTCCTCTCCCTTCGATCAGTTCCCCCTACTGTTCTGGAGTTAGTAAGCCTCACTAATTGTAAGAAATTGTGCTCCAAAGGCCTTTATTTGCCCCTTGTATCCCTACAGAATGTCCCATTTTACCCTTTTTCCCCTTTGTCAAAGTTCCCCTTTTTCCCTCTAAGTCCCCCTTTACCCTCTAAATCATACCCAAAATTCCCTTTAAATCCTACAAGTTCCCTTTGTTCGGCCTAATTCCCCCTTTTTCCCCCTATCGTTACCTTTTCCCAACCTTGAAAGGTGTTAAAAAAGGGGCAAAAAGCCTACTTTTCACTTTATATAAGGGCCTAGCCCCTTTGTCGCCAGCCCTGCAAACCACTTCCCCATATGCCCCTAGCGCTAAAACTAAATTCTAATGGCCCGGGCGCTAATCACAATCGCAACCATCGAGCAAGCGCTTTCTACGTGTTAACTGAAATTTTCCGATGCGATTGAGTTTGGTCTATAAGACCTCCGCCACGATCTCCACCGTTGATCTACCGTTTGATCGGACGGCCCTGCGCCAATCGCACTCCCGCCCCGATCGCAATCGCAAACTTCCACCGTGCCACTCCTCTGCTCCTCCTAATTGCGATCTGTCGATTGCTTTTCCACTCTTGATTCCCCTGTCGATCCGACGGCCCGCGCTCTCCCAATCCAATCACAATCGCAAGTTTAGAACGCGCCACCCTCTACCCTTTGTGATTGTGATCCGCTGATTTAATCTCCGTCGTTGATCTGTCACTCAGATCCGAAGGTCCAGCGCTAATCGCACCATCGCTCTGTCGCCTCTCTCCATATCCCGCCGATTGAATGTGAGCCGTCGATCTGGTCCCAAGATCCAACAGCCATCGCTCAATCGCCCCAATCGCAATCGCAAAGTTTTAACGGTGTCACCCTCCGCCCCTTCCGATTGCGATCCCCCGATTCAATCGTGACCGTCCGTTCAAACGAGATCGACGGCCCATATTGCATCACGTCTTCCTCCGTGTTCTTCCATCGGACCTTCCCAAAAATTTCGTCGTTCGATCTCCGCCATCCGTTGATCTCCTCCTGAGATCCAACGGTCTAAGTTGAATTTCCCTCCGCCCATGCCGGGTCCCACCACTCACGATCATATTCATCGCATTTTCATTCATTTCTTTTCATTTCCGCCTATGTCCAAACTTTCGCAATTTACATTAAAGTTTAATGTTTTGCATTCATTCCGCCTGAATTCATAAACCGTCCCGCTGTTTAATATCCGCCATCGATCTACGCCAATAGACCATGATCTAACGGTCCACGCTCATTTCTCCACCATAACCCTATAGGTCACAGTTTACGCCACATTTATGCACTTTTCACCATTGCTTCATCATTTTATCACCGTTGCACTTCCATCCTCTTGACTCCCCTACATCCACCACCTCCATGCATGATTTTCTTAACAGGTTTCGTGTTTTGCAGGGTTATCAGGTGGTGAAAGCCGCCATGAGTACACAGTCTTTAAGACAGTGGAAAAACGACAGGGCTTGCATTTAAAGAAAAGAGTTTAAACTCTATAAAGTCTTCCCCTGAGCCTTTAAAGCATAGATTTCACAGTCAGAGGCAAGCGTGGAAGCGACAAAGAGTGTCAGCGGGAAAACAGAGTGTTTAAGGCCTGTTATTGAAGATTTTGAGCCTTAATCCGATGATTTGAAGGCAAGGTACCAGACCAAAAGACATCATGGATCTCTCAGAAGGCCCAGCGCACAGAAAACAATACTATCAGGGTTTTACATCAGCAGATCATTCTAAAGGACCAAGCTCCCATATTGTTTCCTTTATTTACCATGTTCCTAAAGAAAATACAGCCCCGACCACAGTCCTAAGCTACCAGAGCATTTTTTATACAGCATGGCACACTTCACTGTCATTTATTTTCCCTTTGTTTATTCACCAAAGGTACTACAGAGTATTGCAGCCAGAGTGCATCAGAGCCATACCGGAGTAAATGGAAGCCTAAAGAGGATCATTCTTTCACCAAAGAGTGCCAGAGATAAATGCACAGAGTTTAAACAGAATGGGCTTCGGCCCTCTTTCTTTTCTGAGTTTAATGCTTCATTTAGTGTTTCACCTACCTCCTCTGCTCTCTTTCAGCTATAAAATCCATGAAGAAACTCATTGTAAAGGTTGTTGTTGATCGATTATCAGGGAGTTGCAAGTTGTTTCCTTTGAGACATGTTCTTTGTGTAAAGTTGTTAGATAGGCTGAGGAAGATTTATTCAGACTGAACTTTCTAGCTGTTGGCAATGTTGTACTTGACTGGTGTTGCTCTTAATATGACAAGCACATTGCTTTGGATCTTGATTTAAAGCAGCTGGTGATGTTTTTTCTATCTCTGTGTTTATTCTGTTTCATTACATTTCTACAGGCTTGCATCAGAAATTTGGCACAGGATTTACCCTTGTTAGGTACCATATGTTTCTGCCCTCCTTGCCCTTAATGTTTTTCTGCTATATGTGTATCTGAGGATTGATTTCAATTAATTTAACCAGTGTAGTGGATGTTATTGTCTGCTAGCTGATGTATGAATTATTGAGGTTAGGTTAGTGTTTCAGATGTTTTTGTTGAGGTTTAATTGAATGAATTGGGAACACTGGGAGGTCCAGAACTCTGTCTTTCCCTCACTAGGATCCTTTTCAATTAATCGAACCTTTCTAAGATCCCTCAAGCTGGAGGCCGAAGCATTGAGAGTTCAAAGTCTCTCTCTGATCTCAGGTTTTCAACTTTGTGTTCTGAATCTTTAATGTTTCCTTGCTCTCACCTCCCCTCTTGCCTATCCTACCACACTATCATCTTTAAGATCCAATGCTTTAGATGACTAGCCCAATTGAAAGCCTACATATTGATTAGCAAGTAAACCCTCTCCTAACTCCATTTCCCAATGGTACTTAATGTTCCCTGTAGTATTTCTCCTTTGCCTAAAATTCTCTTTGCTCATCCTTGTCTTATATTGAACCCTTCTTCCCTGATTCTCAGCAACCAAACATACAATTAAACAAACAAACTCCGAGCCTTATAACTAGCCTAACATCTTAACCTTTGCACTTCAAAGACATAAATCCTTTTCCAATCATAGAGAGATCCCTCTCTGGACCCTGGAGGGCTAGATCCTGAGGTCTGAAAGTGGTTTGATGTTGTCTCATCTTTTGGTATTTCCAACCTTGCCAAAACATGGGAACCCCAACAAATTCCTCCTAAAAATTTTTATTCATGTAAAATTTAATTGAACTTTTACTATGTTATGTTACAGGCAAAAGTCAAATATTGTTTCTTCCGAAGATCAGCGTATTATAAATGATTGTGAGTTCATCCACGTTGAATGTTGGACAAAAGACGGTAGCTATAAGCATATTATTATGGATCGAGTAGATGGGAAGAGTCATAGTAAAGTATTGGTTTATGATGCAGTTGTAAGAAAACTAACATATGAGGATAAAGATGCAAAAGGAGATATAGTTAACATTTATCAAAAACCACAAGCATTGATTAACTATCTTATAGATCTATGTTCAAATGAAGGAGAATGGGTTTTGGATTTATCCTCAGGTTCAGGTAAGTTTTATTATACAAATTTAAATTTAAATATTGTCTTTTTTACTTTTTATGTCTCCATACTAATTTTTTGACTTATTTTTTTTGTGCTTGATGATTAGGTACAACACTAGCATGTTGCCTACTAAAAGGAAGAAATTGCATTGCCATTGAGAAAGACCCAATTCAATGCAAATTTATTCAACAAAGAATTAATGTTCTTAAATTCCTTCCAGATGCGAAGCAAGAAGTTGGTTTGAGGAAAGGAGATTTTAATGAATCACGTGTGGCAGAAAAGCAAAGGAACCTCAACCACCATTATATGGAATGATTGGAAAGGGACACTTTGGAAGATTTGCTGATATGAAAGATCCATTAGAAGATGACAATGATCAAAATGAAGAAGAAAATGCTGCGGAAGAAGCCATCAATGTTGTTCTAGATGATGTTAAAGATGTATTAGTTGATATTGGTTATGATGTTTAAGTTATGCTTGCAAAAAAAGCGTATTTTTTAGAACTATTAATCAGTTTTACTTGTAATGTTTAGACTTGATATTTTATGAGAACAACCCTTTTTTTTTGCAAAAAACATGTGATTGCTATTATTTTTTGACATTAAATTCAATAAAAATGTTATTTTCTTAAGTTTTTTTGTTAAGATTCTCTCAAAAATTAGTTTATTTAACATGTTCTTTCCAACAAAAAGTCTGTAAAAGTGTATTTTTTGCATTGTATTTATATTGAAAAATTGGATTTTTTTGTCATATGGTTCAAAATATTGGTTTTTTAGCGACAATTTTTTGATCTGCATTGAAAAATTATTTAACAATACATAAACATGTAGAAAATATAAACTTTAGAATATTGACCCTTTTTCCATCTTTTATCTATGTGAAAAAGTGAAGATATCATTACAAGTTTTTTTTTTTTTTTTAAATATTTTTTTTTATTTTTAAAACACAAATACATAAATGCACTTAAAAATAAACATCTCACAGAAGAAGAAGACATTAGAAAATTTATAGTGTCAAAATCAATCCTATAAAAAAACATTGGTGATGATACACCACCACTATTCAAAATCGACATAAAAAACATCACATAAAAAAATAAAAAATAAAAAGAGATTAATAAAAAAATAAAAAATAAAAAACAAAATGAAAAAAACTTAAAGTGCCAAAAACATGCTCAAAATTTTTTTTCTTGATTCTGCATCGCCACTTTTTCAAAATCAGGTGTTTTTCTTGATACTTCAAAAAGTAGGTAACAATGAGGTTACCTATTTCATCGGTAGCATTGTTACCTGTCGAATGCCCCATGTAAGAGAAGATGTCCCCTAAGCTTCATTTCATTCACTTAAGTAAACTATTGGTTACTAATAGCTGGATGGAATGAAGGTTCATTTATGAGATCAGATGGAATAATCGTCATAATTAGGAGAGTATTTGTTTCATTTTTTGACGAGCTTGACACAGGAAAAGAAATATGCTCATGGAACCTTGTTTCATTTTTTAACGAGCTTGACACAAGACAAGGAACTATGCTCATGACCTGTTTCATTTTTTAACGAGGTTGACACAGTAAAAGAACTTTCCTCAAAGGCACTTGTTTTATTTTTTAACGAGGTTGACACAAGAAAAAATAACTATCCTCATAGGTACTTGTTTCATTTTTTAACGAGGTTGACACAAGAAAAAATAACTATCCTCATAACTTTGTTTCATTTCTTAACGAGGTTGACACAGAAAAAGAACCATCCTCATGGGAACCTGTTTCATTTATCGAGGTTGACACAGGAAAAGAACTATCCTCAACACATGTTTCATTTTTTAACTAGGTTGACACAGGAAAAGAACCATCCTCATTGTGCAGTTGGAGTAGTGAGTGTGCTCTGGAAAAGATGTAGTCCAACGGATTCATCATTTAAGGAGTTTTATGAGCACCATAAATGATAAGTTATAACATGCGTTGACGAGTCTTCTCCAGGGTTTTCATTGAATTTTGGAATTTCAGAGGGTATTTTGTGTGAAATCACTAGCCACCAAGGGGAATAACTGATAGAACCAGCTTGATATTGCACTGAAGATGTGAGTAAAGGATCAAGTTGTTCAGTACTCATAACGGAGGAACCAAATAGGATTCCAAATGATGACATGGGTGAATTCAATGGACAAAACATCGAAGATGAAGCAACAACAGATGTTGTCGCAATTGAAATAGATGGTTCAGTCTGGGATGTTATCTCATCCATGGTCAAATGACCCAATGTATACCCTATAGAATCTACGAGAACTCGAAGCAAAACAAGATCAACAAAAGCAGAGGAAGGTGATTGAGGAAAAGACTTGTACAAGTAAAGCTCCTACTGAAAATGAGTTGGAGTTAAAGGCGTCTTGTCTTGTGATATTTCTTCAATCAAAATTAAACCAGGTGGAAGAACTTCGCCGTCAGGCCCAAATTATATTTCAGGTGGTTGACTGTGCGATATGGGAGACTCAACGACTACAATAGATTGTGGGATGACCAATTCAAGAACAACTTCCAGTTGTTCGACTTCGGGATCAAGATTTTCTCCACTTAGGGAATATAGCAACAGAAATATAAGGGGATGATAGACCCTTTTTCATTGGTCCTGGGGATGATTTCCATTTTGACCAATAACAATTGCCCCGTAGAGAACAATGGGATCCGAATCAACTTCCAGTTGAACAACATTGGGTTCGGGAGGTATGGTCTCAACGATTGGATGGATCGTGACCACGAGAAGCTGTGAAGACTCTGTTTTGACAAAAGGAGACAAACCAGGATCTGTAGAAACAACTTGTGCCAACTCTAGTATATGGGAATATGATGCTTCACCATAGGTATTAATGGTACCGGTTTCAGTAGAGCGATGTCTACATGAATGATGAGGAATAGGATTGTGTTCTTCCATGATTACTGATTTATTTTATCCAAAAAAAAATAAACAAAAAGAGGGTAATACTAGGCAAAAGGGTTTACCAAGAAACTGTGAACTGCAAAATACCTCCTGGCGAACCAAGAAGTACGGGCAGGTAATCTCCCCGAATTTTGTGTTCGGTGTATCACAATTTCAAGGCGGCTGATTCGGTTCACTATGGATGGATAGCACCTAAAAGTTGTCCTCCCAAATATACCCGAAGGTACGTGGAGGCCCAAGTCCGTATTAGCGTTGTCTGATGCGAAACCGCACAGTGAGAGCACCCCTTTATACTTATCGTACTGTAACACCACCCGATATACTCAAGAGTACATGGACGAGCTACGATATACTTACGTACGTGGAGTGAGGTATCACACTCGGAATGTATCGCAGACAAGTTAACGACAGCCGCTATGTTTTATGATACCGGAACGCATCTCTAGCCTATACCTTCTAAATGTTATCGTTAATATTCCAATGTGTTGTTAAGTAAATTAAGATTTATTTTATGTTGATCTTGCTTAGAAATTTTCCTTTCAGGTTCACCACGATGATGTATATGAAATTCCTAAAATGCAGGCTAAGAATGATAAACAAACTTTCACTTTCAGCGTTTTCAATGAAAAACCTAGCTACTAAGGTAAGAGAACGCTAGTTTTTTGGAAAGAGAGCAAATAATTTGTGAGCAAACAAATCAATGAATCACAAACTAAATGCAGATTTCCTAAAGTTCCTTTTGCAAAAAACACACAATCCTACATGAAAATGCAAGTTTTTCTTTTCAGTTTCCTTAATGTTATGAATGCATAAAAGAAAATAGGTGCACTAGATCAATAATCAAAATGCTTTTTACTTTCGAGAAATGAAGAATACAAACAACAATTTATCTTTTGAAGGAAAAACGAGGATTTCAACAACAATTTCTCCTATCAAGGAAATGAAGATTTTACGACAATTTCCTATTTCTAAAGCAAATGATTCTTAATGCGACCATGAAAAATACTTTGAAATCAACTTGTCAACAATAAAGAAAAAAATTTCTAAACAAACATTGAACAAATTTTTAGCCAAAAGAGGAATAAGTATATAGAGTCGCTAGTCAATTGAGCATCAAAATTTTCAAAACACAGCAGCAAACAAACCTGAAGCAAGTTACAAAGTCAGATTCAAGGGAATTTGGTCCCTTTCAGGAGCCAACGTAGTATCCAAAGGGAGACAGTGCTCTGCAAAGCACTGTGCCCTGACTAAGGGTGCGTTGGGCGCAGTAAACAAAGAAAAAGCTATTGTTTGGCTCACTGTCTTTGCAAATTAAGGTCTGAAAAATTATAATATTTATGTGTAATAGCTACTGGGTGGATTTAGAAAGCAAATCAGAGACTAAAACACCTAAAACCAAGATAAAATATTTCCAGCGGAGTCGCCATTTTTTTGGACCAGAATTGTAATCTACGGATAAATTACGCTTCCCTAGACAGGTTTTAGTCTAGAACAACAGGTGAAATACTATACTACCATTTTTCCTAACTCAAAACAGATACACAGAGAGGATTGGATGTTTACTTGTTTCAGTCGCTTCCAAATGGCTCCTTTCTGTCGCTTCTGCTACAGCTTCAAATTCAAGTGGTTTTGTTGGCTTAATGCTTCCTGCAAGAAAGAACACTGAAACAACAGAAGATGCAATAATATAGATATCTATTCAAGCTAGTTAGCTAAATCAGTTAAGCATAAACTACATTCATCAACCAAGATCTTACAGTATGGAAAATCAAAGTTAACATAGATGCATGTAGGGAAAAACAAGAAGTACTCTTTATTGATGATAGAAGGAGAGGTTACAACCTAGTGACTGATTTGGAGTGACCTTCCAGCATAGTTCCCAAGTCTCATCACAGCATAAATCTCTCCAGTAGTAGTTCTACAAACCAAGCTCTCAATTAAAAATTCTCCAGCATTTCTCTACTCAAATTCTTCCTTCTCAAACACTTAGGTCTGTGTTCAATTTATATATGAACTGTAGGTTATTTTGCAATCAATATATTTCCAAAAATATGCAAGACATGTTTCCATTCATGTAGATGTCAAATGGACACTTGGATCCGAAGCTTGACACATGTGAACTCTTCTAGAAGGCACTAGCCAAGTGGAGATTCCGGAATAATGAGAATTTTGCTCCCAATGTGACCAACGCACCTTTGAATGTCGAGAAGTGCTTTGCAGAGCAGCCTTGCATGGGGCTACCTGCATATGCAACGCACTTAAGCCCCTTAGAGCCTGCGTTGGTGAGCTCTCATATGCTATACAATAAGCTTTAGACCATGGAAATTCTTGCTTGATGAAATTCTTGCTTGATCTGTAATGTTTCTTGTCTTAGAGAATGTAGCAACTGAAATGATAGGGAATTATAGACCCTTAATCATTGATCCTAGAGATGATGCCCAGTTAACCAGGTCATTGGGAATGATGCCCAAATTGACCTATAACACTCATGACAGTGAAAACATTTCACTTTTGACATGTCACGCTTCTTTCCTTCTTTGTCGGTTTCATATTTGGAATAGGATTTTTTTTCCCTTCCCCTTCTTTTCCTTACCAGCCAAGGAGAAATTTTCCTCATCATCTGTCTTGGACGAGGATCCATCCCTATTATTCCGCATGAATTCTTATTTTACCAAATCTAACCAAAGTCACTCCCAATCTGGTAGCTTCTCCCTCCCATTGATAGAGTCCTGATAACTATGCCATCTCTTGGGAAGGCCTAGAAGTGCTAGGTTCACCAAATCATCATCTGCTACAGTAATCCCGACACTTCCAAGCTCATCTCGACATTGAATGAACTTGGTCAAGTATTTCATAATAGTGTCACCTTTCTCCATTTTGATTTTCCTTATCTTGTCCTTCAGTGTCAATTTTCTATGGTCACTGTTGTTCTGAAATAGATCTGTCAAGGCCTTCCACATTTCATATGGAGTCGCCTTGCCATGGATACTCAAGACAATGTGATCTCGAACTCTCTCTAATAATATCCTCCTCACCTTTGCAACCTTATTTTTCCAAGCATCAAGAAGAGTGACGTCTATTTTTGTGGGCCTTGGAATATCAGTGTCGATAAATTATTTCAACTAGTTCTCCTCCAAAACTGCCTCCATTATGTCTTTCCATGCAATACAATTATAACTTCCCTCGATTTCATATTCCAATATTAATATATTTAAAGCCATCTTGATCTGCATGTCGCACCAAATAATATTTTTTCAAATTCGAATGTTGTTCAACACAAACTCAATTTATTCTCCACTATAGTGATTTCTGGCGCTCTGATACCATGTAGAAATTACACCAATGGATTCAATCCGATCATGTAATATACTAAAACAAGATACTGAATCCTACTACAATATTTTCAGAAAATAAACACAATTGCACAATCACACCAAGTAAGAGAAAGAAGAAAATCAATCACACAACACAGATATTTTTCCTGGGGAAAGCTTACTGCTCAAAACCACTATATATTTATTGTATAATCAACCAAGGAATCAGGAAAAAATACAATGCACTCTTCTCACAAGAGTCTGTTGCACTCTACCAACTGTCTCACACTGATCCGGACAAAATCTACCAACACTTATCCAATTTCCTGCCTCTACTCAGCTTGCCTTGCTTACACGATTCTAACAACAATTGATCCCTATTAAATAGGAAATTCAACCTTCCAAAACTGCGCAATACATCATGGGAAATCCTATGGTTGTTTAATTTCGCGCCAGCAATTTACTAATAATACAACTGATAGATAAAATCCCTTTAACCTTTGTCTCAACTGTGTCTTCATCAGAACTAACATGCATACAGCTATTAATAGTAAATCATGAGTCACTTAACAGATCACTGCATGTGAATTAAATAAGATTTAATTCACTTGACCTCTCACTAGTGCAACAATCAGTTACAACTAGTTAGACTGACTTTAACTCACTTAATTGAGTTAACTGATATCTCATGTATTAAACTAATACACCAACTGCAACTTGGACTCTAAAACAAATAAAATCACTCTACATGCCTCACCAACCACCCTCAACTCTAATTTCATGAGTTAATTGAGTCTATCGCACTCATTTAACTATTACAAGTGATTATGAGATAAGATTACAATTTATTGTCCAAATTAATTAAGGGAAAAATATTAGACACACATTTCTTGTTGAATTTTCAACACTGACTCCCCGAACGGGTAGCGCTCCTCTGCCCTCTGGGGGTTGTGGGAGGAGTTGAGTGTGGTGACCCTATTGGGGTTTCCACTGATATGGTGTTGGGTGACCCTTGGGGGTTTCCGACTAAATATGCCCTAATAAAGGATGAATCAATAATGGTGGTGGTGTGTCATCTTTGACGCCTAAATGGAGAAATACCTGACGCTCCTCCCTCTAATGGGGAGAGGTTCAAAAAACGTCTAGATCAACGAGGTCCCGTTGGGTACGTTATGGTGTTGAGTAGCTTAATATTGGAAATATTTTTGGTGTACTGAGAGGAGAAAGATTATTAGCAAAGAAAATATGATCACATACATAAAACAAAGAGAAAAAATAAAAGGTAAGTTTTCCTTTAGATTAATGTTATGTGATCAATCAAGAAAAAAATATGGTTTGGTTGTTTTGTATATGATACTCAAAAAGCCTAAAAATACCTAATCATCCTCACACTCTCAAATGTAACTAGGCCTTGAGAAGATGTCTTCTGATGGATACTGGAGCTAACGTCCTGAAATAACTAACGACACCTTCCTGTATTCGAAGAATTGACCAAGGTAAAGGTATGAGGATCTAGTGTTGCCTGCACTGTCAGCTATAGGGAAGGATTCCCTAGATTTGGCCACTAAAGTATCGTCGTCCCACGTGAGCATTTGAGTCTTGATCTTCTTGTTATTCAGCTACCAATACCAAGCACTAGATGGGTCAGGTAGCCCCAAAGAGTACCACATGCATTGGGCCTAAGCTTAACCCCCTTTAAAATGGGTCTCTGTAACGCTCAGGTATTATGTTGATTGGGCGGTTATACGGATTTTAAGCTCCCTAAAATATCAACATCTATCTTTCAGAATGTAGAATGACCATGGTGACTTATTGGATGTGTACCCCTGATGGTCCTAACCTGAACTATAATTTCCGTTGTGGCCCCTGTGGGGAGAATTTAGTGAGTTCAATTAGTGGTTAGTTTTAGAGAGTCTTAATTTTCTTAAGATGTGCCTTGGTGAAGTAACTATAAGAAGAGGACAAAGGTCCCAACACACTGGGTGCCTTTTGGTCCAATGTTTAACGATGCTTCGTGTGTGCTTTGTAGTGTACAATCGCAAGTGTTATGAGATATGGATATGCAATGATCCTTTACAATCCTTCTCTAATTACACTATGTGTGATTGTTCCTTGCAAAAAATAAACAATGTGGGGATGATGGACCACTTACACCTTTCCTAGTTAGATGAAGTTTTGCACTATAGGGAGATGAAAAATTATCTTAAGAAATATTTCATATGCATACCCAGGCTCACCAAGAGGTGCAAGGGTGGTAGAGATTACTTGCCTTCTTTTCAATATTTTGGTCTTGGTCCCAAATCTTAATGCAAAAATTGAACTAAACTAATGCGAAAATTTGAAAAACAAGAAATTAGCTAAAGATGTGTGAATGTATGGACCACTTACTTTTCCGCTAATTATTCTATGTTTTGTATATTTTACCATCAAATCGTTTGTTCAGATAGCATTTGTGGATTGAAGGCCACTTACTTTCCCCTACTTAAACTATGTGTGCTTTGCAATCATGAAAAAAATAAATAAATAAATAAATTTTCTCAGCTAAAGTCCAACAAAAAGTTTCATAACGAGTCATGAAATACCAAAGCATGGTGATGGAAAATTTATTATGGGTTTCCAACACCTTAAAACTACAAAAAAAATGAGAAAAAACAGTGAAAATGAGCTCACTGCCTACTGCGCAGCTTATTTTCACACAGGAGTGAAGTTCGCGCATCTGTCTGGGTTGAATGCATGTGGATTACAATGACTGAAAAAATCTTCCTTATCTAAGCCAAATTTCTCACTGAGGGTGACTTAAAAGTGTTGAGGAAGCAGGAGTGACTTTGCAGCAATTCTGAGCAGGAGGGAGGGCTTGCAACAACAACCACTAGCTTCAAAGAAAGAATGAAGTGGAGTCGCAATTCCTGTTATAGTGTATTCGATGCATGGGAAGATGAACTACACTGTGCTTAATAGGGAGGGTGCTTTCCTACAAGAAAGTCACAGGTCAATTGGTTTGTCAGATTGTTAGTGGAACAAAATAACATGTAGTAAACTAAGTAAAAAACATAGCATGCTACATCAATGAAGAAATAAAAAACAAAATAATCATGTATAATAAGAAGCTCAATCGATTCAAACACACTAATAATTCAAATGGGGAACTATCTCCCCTTATTAGGTGATGGTGGTATAAGAGAATAGGATGCTAAATCACTTGTAAAGGATCCTTAGAGCTATGGAGCTCTAATATCCAAGGCAAGGGGGTCTCTTCCCTTCAAGATTTCTGCGAGCCTCTCTCTCCCCTCAACGGATGGTAGAATGACAGACTCTTGGTGAACTTCTTCACTTGGATTGAGGTGTTGGGTGGCCAACAGCTGAATCATTCCAATCCTCTTGTTGCTTGGAAAACACAAGTTGGTTTTCTCTCAAACAATCTAGCCAGCATAACAATGTGTTCTCTTGTTTCTCTTCCCAAGGCAGTCTTTTATAGACAAATTTAAAATTTTCCCTCCCCCTCTTGGTACAAGAAGGATGTTTACACAAGAGTGGAAGGATGATTCCTTTTTGTGTTGCACTAAATCCTTAAGGTGGCTCCAAGGTGGTTGTACCAGGTTGGCTTGAGTGGGAATCTTCTTCTTCAAGTGTGCCAAGTGGTTCTGGATGGTGACTTTTCGCATACTAAGGACCACGTGGCTCTTTGAGGGATATCCGCGATGATCTTTGTGGCTATGGAATAAAAAGCCACAAATATCGCCTGGGGTCAGTGCTTTTTGTGCACAATTTAATATATTTGCCTGCTTTACCTTAAGAAAAGTTACATTTTTTAGCTCCTGTAATGTATTCCTTCCCTGTAAGTACTTATTTGTACCTTTTGCTTGATATTTCCTAATGTATTTTGCTTGTACTATTTTCCAGTGTTAACAATCATTGCGAATTTGACAATTTTTCATACTTCCACAAAAAATCTAGTTCAAACATGTCAGGATTTGCTACGGAAGTTCCTAACACTTCCGTAGAAAATATGTCTTCTCCAACACAATTTTCTCTACGAAAGTTGGTTTTTTCGCTAACGGTAGGGCAAACGGTACAGAGTATTAAAAATGGTATGGTAAAAGGTGGTCAGAGCGTATTGGGTTATGATTTCTCCCTGTTGTCATTATCCACCATTTGTAAAATGCATGCATCATAGTTGCTTAGTCACTCTTTTCCCTTTACACTTTTTCTTTTCGATTTGTTGTTACAAAACCGTTATGTTCTCCTCCTTGTGATTTGTTATTGTTGTCTAAGCATCGATCTGGTTTTCTAGTGGTCTATCTATATTTCTTAGGGTAAAATCTGTTAGTGTCAAAGGTCATTTTGTTGTCACTAAAGTCTTTGCAGGTGTTAAGGAGTTGTTCACTGCATCTTGGAGCCATGGCAGCGCGAAGGAAATAGTATAAAGGAGGGTTTGTGGTTAGTATGGGCCCACGGACATGAGGTTGCGAGAAGAAGAGCCCAAGTTCTCCCAAGCATTTTGCAATGTGGGCTGATTCTATCAAAAATTGCACCGGTATCATGGGAAAATCTCAAAGGATTTTTCCGTCAACTTTATAGGCACATGATCAAAAGTGGACATGTTAAATTTTTATGTGTCTCTTTACACTACTTATCAAGCCACTGAGATCCCCAAATCAAGAGATTCATGGTTCAAGGTGAGAATACGGTTCGTATATCTCTGATTTTTTCGGAGGGATAAAATAGAGATCACAGGTTCGTATCTCCTCTAAAGTTTCAGTGATGGAGTATAGGAAACAGTTTGGGGGTATATCTCTCTGAGGTGTTTCGGATGGGTGTTACATCTCTATGGAAGGAACAAAGAAGGGAATACATATGTGGAAAAGTACATCAAGGAAGTGAAGACAGCAAGGTATACATCTGAGAAAGGGACAGTGAGAAATGAAGGGACAGCGAGGGCATACATTTGAGATGAGCTCGGATTACAAGTTTTCAGATACCTTTGTAATTCTCGGTGGTACATAATCTCAATGTATCTTAGTGATCTCAATACAGTGCCAATAGTCTCTAAGATGCATTAGTGCTAATGATCTCAATAATCACAGTGATAAATGTCTCGGTATAAGCTCCATGAAGGACAGTATTGATGATGTAGATATTGGTATCAAGGAAATGATGAAGATCTTGGTGAAGGAGAATTCAAGAAGAGGATTTTTGTCTTGGTCTTGGAGTGGCTAATAGGTCAAGGGTCTTGGTCTTGGTATTCATCAATTGGAATCTTTATAAGAATAATTCATGTGGATTTTCCTCTCAAAGAGTGAGAGGTTTTTTCCTTGGATCATAGCCTACATGATGTTTCTATTTTCTATTTTATGTTCATGCATTAGTTATTGTTTGATGAATAATAACACTAATAAACTAATATGAAGAGGATCCTAATCTAAAGAAATGAAATGCATTCACAAGCAGTCACTAATAAAGAGAAATATCCCAATGCAAATTCCCTAGATTTCTCAACACATTGGATTTTTTGGCCTCCCTTACCAAGAAGAACACACATCATAGGCAAAAATTCGTCAGGGAACTTAGAATCAACAGAAATACTCTATGGGAATTCTTCGACGATGCATCACAGGATGACACACATGATTGTTGCGAAGGTGTTTTTCTCTATATAAATGATAATCATTATTTTAAATTGTCTATGAGATTGGGTCAAGGTTCGAACAATTATTCTGAATTATTGGCTCTTAAAGTTATGATTCTTATTATTATTGACCTCGAAATAGATACCATAGATATTTATGGTGACTCCATCCTAACTATACATTGGACGAATGGTACACATATTTGTCATAGCCTACGATTACTTCCACTTGTTTATGAGATTCACAGATTATCAGTTGTTATTGATCATATCACTTTTACTCATGTTCACGGGGAACACAATATTATGGAAGACTTACTCTCCAAGGAGGGGTTGGGACTGGATAGGGGCAGAGTTCTGATACAAGAGTTCCAAAATGGATTGTTTTTTGGGTTCTGTCACAAGCCTTTTATGGATGCACAGATGATACTTTAGAGAGAGGTCAACCTCTCGATATTATATATTTTATTGAGTCTATATGGACTCGTATTAGACTTGTGTATTTTTTATATAAACAGTGACATTTGTATGCTATGCTGATGTTAGAACTTTTATTTTTGATATGTACTCTTGTTTATGATAGTACTATTTTAGCACAACTATAGGTTCATATATTTGACAGATGATGTAATTCTATAAGCCATATGTTAGCATGATATTTTATGATATTTCATATGAATTTATTCCAATATACATCTACAAAATTTAATTTTGTTAAAACTAAAATTACGCTTTTTTCCGTGGAGAAAAAAAATATGATTCAAATTTATGAAGGGAACGAAATGATATATATATATATATATATATATATATATATATATATATATATATATATATATATATATATATATATATATATATATATATATATATATATATATATATATATATATAACCAGAACACATAGATACATTGAAAATTGAATTCTATTAATAAATGGAAAATGTTGAAACTGTATACATGCAAAATGAAAACAAACTAGCTCTAATGGTGGTAGCTTATCTCTGAGAAGAGATGTGACAGCTACGCACCTTCACTGAACTATCTTATAATGAGGCTCAAAGAATTTTTCATCATAAATAAGTAATGGTAAACCTTAAACATCCAGAAACCTAACCCTGTGTAATATTCCTAATTAGCCCAAGCTGATAGGAATATACTATTTTGTTTTCATTTTCTTGTTGCAAGAATAAAATTGTAAAGGAGGATAAATTAAACTCCTAAAACAGCAAAATAAATCCATGCCCATGTGAACAAGGCTAAATCTGGGCTGCTTTATCAAAACACCCTTGTATGTGAAAGGGATTAAGCCATTTGACTAGGTCAACTGGACCAAATCAACAGCGTTGTCTAGATACATTGAACCACCTAGATACACATCGCAATTTTAGTTGGAGGTTAATCATATGAATGCAGCTATATCATTGAGATGGTTTAGGGTTTGGCAAGGATTCCATCTTATTTAAGGAGGAGGAGGACAGCATGAGAGGGGTTGTTGATGATATTATTTTTGAAGAATTTTTCTGCTTAGACAATTCTCATTCTCTAGCTGTTTAGCTGAGAATAGTGTTGTTTAGCACTAGGGTGTTCCTGATTGGGAATCCCACTTCTTCCATTGAGTATCTCTTGGAGGAGTCTTGCATTTCTTGACCACTATCAGGAATTTGGCCAAGCTCTTCTTCCAACTACAACGCAGATCTTGTTGAGGGTTTGGTTGTCTTTATAAGCTGCAGAAAGTGGAGGCTAGATCTGTTCAGATCTAAGCCATTCTAGTGCCTCTTTTCAGCGGGAAAGTTGTCTATCCCCTTGGCAAGAGAGTATTGGATGAGGAGAGCTCATATTTAGATCTTGGCATCAGGCCACATCATGCTCTAGAGCCTACAGCGTAGTCCATCTTCCAGAACTGCGTTATTTGCAAGAAGAAAGTTGCAGGGTCTTTTGGCACTTCAAGGAGAAGAGATCTATGGTGTTGGGAATCTACTCTTCACTGTGGTGATCCATGGATTATAGATCTAACCCATGTTCCATTCAGATCTGATCTGAATACTAATGTATTTGCTTCATAAATTCTGAATCATTCTGCAGATCAACTACCTTAGATCTCAGATCTACTTCCTGTACTACATTTTTTGCTAAAATCCCCAAGGGGCTTTTGAAGAGGAGACTCTATAGTGTACAGATCTGATATAGATCTATCTTTTTGTACACAAATCTGTTCTATATCTGAAGTGTAACTTACAGCTCTTTTCAGCTAATAAATAACACTGTCAAGCTTGTACAGTCATATCATATGGTTGTAGCCTCTTATTTTGAGCCAATCTTCATGTAAAGTCTATTGCTTTCTATTCTATAATGTAAGGGCCTCAATATAACTCTGAATTACTATTATAAACAATCATAAGCCTACATATTGGCCTCCTACATGTATTTGATTAAACTGCGTTATTTATAAAGCAATTTTTCACATAGTGTTGCAGTCCCTCTTTGGGCACTTTCTAAGTTGTACTAGGTGTGGGAGATCTGTTTAACCCACCTAGGAAGATTTGTTTATGATCTCCTCTTGGATTTAGGTCTTAGATACTCAGATCTAAGGGATCCAAGGTCTGATTTCAAGAGCTGTAGCAGTCATTCCTGGAAAATGTGTTTTCAGGCATGCCTTGCTAGCAGTCCTGATTTTGGGATATTACACCCTGGTAGATGAAGCCGATAGGATAAGTTGGAATGTCAATTTCTCGGGGTCGTAACTTTGGCATACGATCCTCAATTGGAGTACACAATAGCACATTGTAAAATCCTATCCAAGAAGTACATATTTTGACTATCAATGATATTTACAACTAACGATAGCTCGTTTCCCCCAAAAAACATCATTTAGGCCCTCAAAACAATTCTACAAGTGCAATACATAATAACTGCCAAAATTAGAAAATCACTAAAATAGAAAAATCGTGTTGTGAGCCAATGGAATAGGTGGGTGGCCATCGATATCCACCTGGATCATGATAGAATCAATATGAAAAGAAGATGCAAGAATTATTTGAGCTCAAGTTAGGAAACATGAATATTCAGAGTGTGAGAAGAAAATCCTAGAGGTCATGAGATATATATATTAATTAATTATGAGAAGGTTCAAATTTAGATTTTTTTGACTGAAATACCATCATTCTACAAGGATAAAATTCAATTTAATGAACCAAATACCTTGGAGGAAACCATGAGGAAGACCAAATATTTGTATTGGGTAAACAAGGGAAGGCCAACTTTTCAAAAATCTTAGGTTGACAAAAATAAATGCAAGATGGATTAGAGGAATAAATGATTCAAGATGCCTTTCTTCGAGAATATATTTTAAGCATATCAGTAAGGACAACCAACACAAAGTGAACCCAAGCTGACTTTTGTGACATCCCCAATTATTTTTCTCTCATCATTAGAAAAATTTTGATGTCTAAAATGGACCTCCTAAGGAATATTATAAAATAATAGTGGAAATAATAAAATAATATTATATTACCTCATCAAGTTTTGGAGGGAAAAGGGAAAAACCTAATTTTCAACTTGTATTTTCAACTTATCTCCTTACAATTTTACTCAAATTTCGAGCAAGAGCACTTGTTGGATTCAGAAGTTAATTTTTCATCCAAGGAGTACCCATGTTGTATAATTTTGATGGACACTACTACACGAAAAATGTGAAATACATGAAAAAAATTTATTGCGATCAAGTTTTTCATGTATTCACATTTTTAATGTAGTTGGTGTTGTCACTCTCCCCAACTTCCCAAGGCTGAAAATGGGATTGAAGAAAGGTATCCACATATCAGGCTTTAGGTCAAGTAGCTAGCCCTACCAGGACCAAAGAGGGCTCTCTCGTTGTCACTTTTGCAGTCAAAGGAATGACTGAGTATCTAATTATCTTAGGCTAGGTATGTAAGATCAGTAAATAGGATTTATTTGATGTTTTTAGTGTTGGATATAAAGGTCGGTGAGAAGACTGTGTGTGGGGTTTTTAGATCTGAATTCCAAGGTCAATTTGTAGAGAATGTGTGAGGCTAGATAGGTAGTTTGAAAGCATGTTTAATGGGTCATTGAGTATAGGATGAAGTGAAAGAGAATTTGAATTAGCACTTAGGTGAATTCATTCATTTAGAAGAAAAAATACATAGCAATGTAAACCTTGCCTAAAACAGAGCATGAACAAACATGATTTATGCTTATAAACTTACAAGATAAACATATGGAAAGATGTATCTGAAATAAGAAGATATATCATATAGCATGAAAAGATGAACATACATAAGAAGAACAAATTCTCCAATGCATACCACAATATTCTCAACACAAGTTCTACAAATTTGTCTTTGATTTCATTCCAAATTACTGATTACAAAAGCTCCACTGCAAAATGAGACTATCCAACCCAACAAAAGACTAAAGAGAGTCTACTTATAGAAAATATGGACTATGACACCTCATTAGATCGAAATCCCATCCAAAATGGATCATAAATACACAAGATGAGTCATTTCCTAGATTCTGGGGAGGTTAGAAACCAATCCCTGAATTTCAGCTATGACCTAGGAGTGTTTGTCCCTTACATTAAATTACATATTCCCTCATGATAGGAGGAAAAAATAAACTCAATAACTCTAATTCCAACTCATAGGACAGCAAAACCTCAAATTTGTGACATTTTATGAGCTTGACAAGTGTCCTGAAGAATCCAATGTTGATTTGTAACATTTCTGACATAAGGGTAACATAAATTTGTAGAAGCGTAACAGAAGTTTGTAGGCACTTTTAGGAGTCTAAATTCACTTCTGAAAGAATGGTAAACTAGCCATGTGTGTCTAGTTTCCATAACATATTTAATTTTTCAAAATGACCCAAGGGAAGGCCTCCAAAAATCCATTCTCCCAAGGTTACTCCAAAAGCGTAACAGAGGCTCCAAAAAGGTCGCAGAAGCATGAAAAATGAGAGTTTTTTTGGCTTTTTATACAAAATCAAAGGTTGTAATGCAAAGAGGGTTCCTGATATGTGATGTACTCATCAAAATTAATCCATCCATGTAAATAAATCATTATTTGGATGCCCCCAAAGTAAGTGTAGCAAAAGTTTGCTACGCTTTTGTGAGGAGGAATTTCCAAAATTGTGCAAAAATCACAAAAAATACCAAAACTCTTCATAAATTCTCAAAATTGGTTTTGTAGAACCTGTGAATGATGGGCTAAACAACCAAGGAATATTAAGCCAAAAAATATAAGCTATCCTTCTCTTTAAGCTTCATTTGAGCTTCTCACAGAACCTCGAACATCCAGTACTCTCAAAACGTCTTTTGGCCAAGGGTGAAGCATTGATTTCATGCATGGTGAAGGGTTCTAACCTGACATGGCGCCCTCCCTTGAAGTTCTTCTTCTCACTCTCCATCTTGTTTACTAGTTTAAGGATAAAACCCTAGTGTGTTTGATGAGATGGGTATGTATAGTGAAATTTGGGAAAAACAGTGTAGGGATGGGGTAGGTTTAGAGGGTGAGATGGAGGGTTATGGAGCTAGGGAAATTTATACAAAAAATTCAGTAGATATGGTGGCGTGTTAGCTCCAAGTTGTGGGTGAAATTAAGTGAAATGGATGTAAGGAGGGTGGTGAAATCAAGAATTACACATGAATTTTCCAATTTACCACTGTGAAAATTAGCTAGAATTTAGGGTTTCATGAAAATGACTATTATGGAAGGTATGGATGGTCGTAAATGAGAGTATGAGGTATATGGGAGGTGTAGGGTAGTTCTAGATGGTAGGGTTAGGGTTTATTCAACTAGAGTCTTTGAATGACATGAAGAAGTGATGACATAATGAAATATGGAGTGAGCATGAAAATGAATCACAAACTTGATAACTTGACCAGGGAAGGTTATAAGAGTGATGACTAACTGTTATAAGAGGTCCAAGGAATGATTCCTACAAGCCTTGAGCTTGTTTGGATGACTTGGGATCTAAAAACCTAAGTTCTGACCTCCTTTCCAAAAGCGTAACACCAATCAACAGAACTGTAACAACTTGCCTAGAAACATAACAACTGATTCCAAAAACATAACAAAGGAATTGCCAAAAATCCATAATTTTCCAAAAACATTTTGGCAAAAATAGGTCTTAAATATGGATCAATATATCTCTAACCATAACATTTTTTACAAAACTGAGAGAGGTTTTTGTACTTTGGCATGTTATGAACAATAACCTCCTTCAATTTTCAAAAATACTTTCCCATTAGCTCATAATAAAAGTTTTAAGTTGATCACTCAATTTGCAGAAGTGTATCACACTCTGAGCAGAAGCATAGCACCTACTTTGAGATAGAGTTTGGAGGCCTTCCCAGAGGGATTTTGGGATGCAAGTGGTATGGTTGGAAATATTAGGATGTCTAATACAAAATGGAGTCATCAAGCACTGCAAAACCCTGCTCCAAACCCCTAAAATATTGACTTGAAAATAGCTTGATCCAAAGTGCAGAAAATGACCTGGAGCAACTATATTTTTGGAATTTATCTCAAACCATAACACTTGTGCATAAATTAAAGGAGGTTTTTTTCTTTGGCCTATTATTGACAAAAACCTCTTTCACTTTTGGCAAATTCATCTCCATTACTTCAAAAACTAATTTTGAATCCAAACTGTCCCTGTGTGCAATGCAAACCCTGGCTTGATCACGAAGCTCTAAAAATGATACCATGGGTCTGAGTTGGCTCAAACCTGGAATGGTGACCTCCCTTTTTCAACAAGGAAAACCCTAGCTTGATATACTGGATAGGGAAGGTGGAATATTAGGAAAACAAGGGATAATGGTAGAGTGGTTTTAGGGACATAAATGAATTGGAAGGAAGTTAGGGAAAAGTCCATAAAAATTTGGGGAGGTAAGGTGATGAGCTAGATCCAAGATGCAAGTGGAATTTTTGGGAATGGGCATGTGAAAGGTACCCAAAAGGTCAAAACACAAGGTTTCACTAGTTTTTCTGCCAAAATGTAAGAAAAGAGGGTTGTGAGTGATATGAGAAGTTAGGGTATGGTGTATGAAGGTCTTATGAAGGTTTTAGATGGTTAGATTGGGTTTTTATCAACTAAAACAAACAAAAGATGAAAAACACCAAAAACGTAGTGGAGGTAACCTAATGAAGGAAACCACTCATTTTCTGATGAATTTTGACTTGAGAAAGGTATGGAGGGTGTCCACTTATTGTTTAGGAAGTGTATGAACCTTTTTCCAATGGTTTTGAACCTTGGAGAACTGATTTAGAGCTCAAACACCAAAAGCGTAGCACCTGCGCAATGCCTGCGTATCACACCCAGAAGCGTAGCACAGGTAGTGTTGACACAAATTTGCTTATTTTTCTTCAACCCATGGCAACTGTGGAGTATGATGGTGAGAAGAGAGGAGCTCTTTACTTATTTCCCTATATTTGCTAACTCCCTATGCAAATGACTTGTATGGTGAAAATGAGATTTTGTTCGCTTTATTTTATGACAAAATTGACTCTTATGGTGGCAAAATAAATGAGACATAGACTCTAACCTAAATGAAGGTGTGGTGGTTTTGAACCTTGGAAAACTATTTTGGAGCTCAAACACCAAAAGCGCAGCACCTATACAGCACACCCAAAAGGGTGAATGACCTCAGACCCTAGATGATTGATGGATGACATGACCTTTGAAATAATGATGGCCATGAATGGAGTGAAAGGAGTAGCATTTCAGACCTATACATATTCAGTGAACAAAATTTTATTTGAAAACTGACTTGAAACATGAAATTTTGACCTAGGACCACTACTAAGTAAACCTAAAAGAGTACATTTGATCACTGAACATTTGGACACTAATAGTAGGATCCATTGAAAGAATGCAACATGGTACTCTTTGGATGTAAAATTAAATTCCGCAACCAACGAGTTCTTCCACTCAAATTTGAGTAAAATCATAGAGAGTTAAGTTGAAAATATGAATTGAAAAAGTAGTTTTTTTAAATCTTTTTACCTTTTTACTCCAAAAATGGTGAATCATCCCCCATGGTTAACATCATCATATTAAATCTTATTGGTTCTTATAAAGTTTATTTTTGTTGTACATTTTTGTTTTGAGGCCCATTTTTTACCTCAAAATTTCTTTAATTGTATGCAATGTAAATATTTTTACAAAATGGGTTGAGTAATGGGACACTAATTCCGAAGGTTAGGGAGGTTACTTGTTGGGATATTTCTTAAAAGTTCCTTATAACAAAAAAGTATGAGCCGATACTTAACAACTTATAGTTAGGAAAAAAGGGACAATTTGTATTTTCTTATCAAATGTGATTTTACAACAGTGAACAAGAAAGCAAGGAAAGGAAATTTAAAAAGGAAAAAGGGTGAGTTTCCAACTAGTGTGGTTTGTTGGCCACCAACTACAACAAACAAAACAACGTTTAACAACCTTGGTATATGTAAGCAGATGGCATTCTCCTCATCAACAAACAAGAATTCGTTGGCAAGATTCACTCTGTAAAGGGAGACAATCAAACAAAATTTTATGTATTATGTTAATCTCTAAGTCTATATAAACTACTATGCAATACCCACCCTTGGGCACTAACAAACTCATAACTAAGAAATATGGTTGTTCTATCATTGTATATATGTGAAATTTACGACAATTGGAATGCATTGAAGGTGGGTATGATGGCCTTAATCCATTAAAATTGTCTAATATACATTCATTACATTAAGAATGACATTAGGTATCAACTTATATATAAATTATGTGTATATAGTCTGCCACAACCTATAACCTTAACTCATTACATACCACTACACAATTTAATACTTCAAATTCGAGGGTCAAAATTGGACCTCCTCACCAATTCATGTCGTGGAGAAAGAGATGTTCAACCTCCGAGTCGAGGTCAAATGGTTGGAGGTCAAGACAACAAGGGTGGAAGCATTGGTCGTTGGGAGGAATTCAAACTAAGAATTCAAACATCTACTCTTAAGTTATGAGCACTCGAAAGAAAGAAATAAAAAACTACTCCATTTCTCTAACCATACTTGGGAGATTGCATTAGTAAGTGAATACTTTGTCAAGGGTAGGGTGAGGCAATTACAACATCTTCCTTGGGGAAGAGGTTAAGACAACAACTCCTCATGTGTTAAGGGGTGAGGGAGACCACATGTACAAATATTTTCCTCACAAGGGAGATAGAATGAGGACTATGGCAAAATATCCAAGATGCTAAGATAATGGAAGGCATGTGTAAAAGCATGTCAAGGATTTATGCACCCCTAGAAAAAGTAAACTATCATTCTCACATGATCAAAGTGGATTGTAAGATTTACAATTATCCCATATCTATTTTAATTGATTATTTAGCTGGTCATAGCTATAGAGATCCTAATATTAATATGGCTAAAATATTTAAATTGAAAGGATGAAAGCATGAAAATTATTAGTTGGTCTATATAGCCATTATTACCAAGAGAAAAATCAATGAGCTTATTAAAGGTTTACTAATAAATAAACAGTTAGCAAAGGTAGATTTGATCATATTTCCTTAATTCATATGGTTGCTTGATTAGTATGGATTGGTTGGATAAGCATCATGTTGTCTTAAAATGCCACAACAAAGCTTTGACATGCCTTGATGAAAGAAGCAAATTTAAAAACATTTCATCATATGCAAAGGCCTATATCAATCAAATATATTATAACATTGCAATTGAAGAGAAGATTTAGAAAAGGGCACCAAATACATATAAGCCATATGGAAGAGATCATGAAAGATACAAAACCAAATCTTCAATATCATCTAATGTTGGAGGAATATGAAAATATGTTTTGGGAATTCACAAGATTGCCACTAAGGAGGGATATTGATTTTCTATTAACTTACTCCCTATAATATGAACACACTCAAACTAAAAAGGATGTGAATGCAATTAGAAGGTTTGTTAAAAGGGGTACATATGCCCAAGTCAAATGATGAAAAAGTTAATACTATATCATAATAAGTTAATATTGTAAATCATGAAAGTCAAATGGGAAAATTGAAAAAGCCAATTAGATAATTAAAGATGTCAAAAATGCATGTAATGAACAACCCTTCCAAATTGCAAAAACTATGTTCATTTTGTTGATGTCAATCATAATTAAAGATGAGCCTATTTAAATCTTTGCATGGTAGAAAATGTAACACACCAATATGCTAGGATAACCCAACAAATAGATTCATTATTAAACCTAAAATACTAAGAGAAATGGAAGAAAAATGAACCCTTCCTAAAAAAATAAACCCACTTACATACATGTTTGCATTACTTTCATTCAAAAAAAATTCATAACACATTCCTAAGACAGATTCATAACACATTCCTAAGACCTTTTTTGAAAAAGGTATGCTTGATCTTAACCCTACAATTGATTGAATTGTAAATCAAATTAAGCAAGGGAAATTTTGGGCAAAGTTAGTGTGCATTCTAGGTTGGAAAGGTACAATGTTGAAGAATTGGAAAGGTACAATGTTGAAGAATTGATGTAGGAGATGCATCATTGTATTTTTAATATGTTGGTGTAACAATGTCCATGGTTGGGTGAAATATCTAATATTTATTATTGGTTGTATAAACATTTGATGTACAAAAATATTGAGTTAAATATCAGACATAAACCAGCCATAGTGTTATATTATAATATTATATTAAAGTAATTACAGTCACCAATTTACACCACTGATCAACTTTCACAATGCTACATTGGGGTGCAAAACTGCAATCCCCGTTCTACAGTCACCGATTTACACCACTAATCGACTTTCACAATGCTACATAAATGCCTCGCTTAGCTTTCTATACCCAATAACAATACCCCAAAATCTCTGCAACTACCCCCAACCAATTACAACCAAAAACCTGCGAGCAAACTTGATCAAAAATACATTTTTATGTTTGACAGACATAAAGGCATTAAGCCCTCTCTCCCCGAATGCGGCGAGCGAGCTGGATGTCTTTGGGCATAATAGTGACCCTCTTAGCATGTATCGCGCACAGATTCGTGTCTTCGAAGAGACCCACAAGATATGCCTCCGCCGCTTCTTGCAGAGCCGCCACGGCAGAGGACTGGAACCTCAAATCCGTCTTGAAGTCCTGCGCAATTTCTCTGACCAGACGCTGGAAGGGCAGCTTCCTTATAAGAAGTTCCGTGCTCTTCTGATACTTTCGGATCTCACGTAGCGCAACAGTGCCCGGCCTGAATCTGTGAGGCTTCTTCACTCCACCTGTCGCCGGCGCAGATTTCCGGGCAGCCTTCGTTGCGAGCTGCTTCCTCGGCGCTTTCCCGCCGGTAGATTTACGGGCAGTCTGCTTCGTTCGGGCCATTTTTCCTTCTGCTCTACTCTGCAACTATTTGATTCGAGAATTTAACACAATGAATACAATTGGGCATCCCCCGTTATTCCTTTTATACAAACTCTTCTCCTCAACTTTTGCGTGTTTTTACCCCAATTTCAATTCGCGCCCTTTTCAAAACATCCTGACCGTCCAATAGCCACCACTAATCGACGGGTCCTATTGCTCATCCGCCCCTCCACCACAAGGATCACTCTACATCCTGTATTGAATTTAAAATATTAAAAAATAACATATTTTTCTTCCCAAAATGCTATATCTTTTTTCTTTTCACCATAGTTAATATCAGATGTTTGTTGTTTCACATCAAGGGAAGAAACCAATTGTGCGTGCATGTATTATAGCCTTTCGTGAACCTATGTACCAACGTTGGGGTAAGACTGGTCAATCATCACACTACAAGCATACTATCTAGATAGGAGAATAACCAAGGACCCTTTTGTTGCATAAGGGCTCACCTTGAAACTCTCGTTGGAGGTGGATCACCTCCACCTAAATCTTTCATAAACTCTTTAGAGTCTTTTGAAAACTTTTTGGGAAAATAAAATATGTAATTAATTCAACTTAGAAGATAGTGAAGTTGAAGCTTATTTTTTTAGATGCTCTTTATACAATAATATTATTGTGTTTATATCAATATCTATAATCACAATTCGGTTGATGAAATGTCAATTGGGTTTATTTCGGGTGGTTGGGAGGATTGTTATTGTTTCCACCCAGATTCAATTCCCACAAGTGACATGATGTGTTTTTTTGCAATGGCTTCAAGCCATGTTGTTGAGTCTAAGCAATCCCTTGAGGATCGAAACATGTATATTTATCACAAGGAATATAAAGATATTTCCTGTGGAAAAAAACTTGGTTGATGAAATCCTAAACTGAGACAACCAAATTAAGCTTCAAAACTTTTTGCAAATTAGAGCTCACATTGAAACAATTGTCTAAAGAAATTATTCTAAAAATAACTTATAATGAAGATGGCAAAAGGAGGAGATTTTGAGAAAAAACTTATTTATTTTTCACCAATATCTCCCCAAACCACCACCCTCAATATATTCTAATGCTATATCTCTAGCTCATTCCAAATTCTATTCAATTAACACCCTTGCTCTTTGTTTAAGGGTTCATTTGGGTCCTTCTTGCACACTGGAAATCTAACAAATTAATGCCAGATGCACAATCTATTGCTTTTGTCTTTGTCTCTCATACATTGTGACTACTCAGTTTTGTTGTCTCCTTCAGACATCCACCAATCAGAAGTCTTTGTCATTGGGTTAGCCTCTTCATTACCTTGCTCTTTCTTTTTGGGATTGATTTGTTGCTCCTAATATGTTAATAGCTTAATCAAATGTGTTAATCAAGGTTGTCATTGATGTCAATAACTGAGATGGAAAATATTCTTGTGATGTCAATGAACGTCATGCAATCCCTAGGTGCTAAGGATGCCATCAATGAAGAGGTCAACCCATGAAGAAGTCAAATAACTAATGAAGAAGTCCTAAGAAGTCCTTAAACTAGCTATAATGTTGCATGTGCCTTGATGATCTAGACCTTAACCTTTGATGACATATGGAGTCATACACTAAATGAATAAGCACAATTGATGATGGCACTTGATGAAGGTTGAAATATTAGATGATAATGTGGAAGATATCATTTGATGGTTGGAAGACTATTTGAAGTTCTCCTAATGATGTTGCACTATGACATGTCACTGCACAATTATGTGATGACATGGATGATACACTCATTGCTGGACACTATTATAATGTCATGGGTGTCCTACATGTTCCTATGATGATGAAGAAGCCAAATAATGGAGAAGCCAAACAAAGAAGTTGTATTGTCCTAATCATTTTCTGTACTAAATAATTTAAAGACAGTCACAAAGAAAAATATTTTTTCCAACCTTAGAGGCAATCTTTCAACATGGGACCTAGACCATCTTAAAAAGGATTTTTTCCTCTTTCCAATGAGCCCTTATTTGTCCCGAAACTCATAGTAGTTTGTGAGATATTGAATTTTCAAGTTAAAAATTATTTTTTTGACAGTGAGCCGACCTGCACCTCTTCTTTCAAGTCGGCCTCCATACAGTGACGTGTCTCTTCATTTTGGCTTGCAAAAAATACTATATATAAGGGTTTCGGACCTCATTCTTAATCATCCACCTTGGCTATTATAACAAAAGTACCACAACAGCTCGGATAAAGGAAAAGATAAGGCACAAGAATGATTTAAATGAGTTTTGGGTCTAAAATATTATTGCAGTAACTCAAATTATACCCTTAAACTTTCGACTGTGCAAACCTGAAGTTGCATACCTCTGAACCAAACCTCGGATCTGTTGAGTGATAGCTACAGGACTATGGACCTATTTGGTAGCCTTGGACAAGAGATAGGTACAGAACTTTAGACCTTTTATTATTGCAGTTGCTTGAGTTAAGGGTCAGCACCGTTAGACTTGTTTTTTCCAGATTGCAGTCTCAAGACTTTTCTGTGGTGAATATATACCATACCTTACACTGTCCTCATAAACTGAAGGCCAGACAAGTGCAGACTTCAAGCTCAATTCTGTTGACTGAATCCTGTAGTGACAGTCACTTGTAGAGCAAGCATTTGACTATGGAGCTATGACATACAACAAGTTTATGAAGTTCGGATTCCTACTTCCAAAGATGCTCGAACTTGGTATAGGTTACAGACCTCAACCCAACAAACAGTCCCGTGGAGAAAAATAAGAAGGCTTGGATTTGTTGGCTTGAACAGTGGAGACCTTTGGAGCCTATCTCTGGGTTTTTGAGCAGCAATTTTTGAAGATCATTGAAAATCTAAGAAGTTACAGAAGTCTTGAAGAAAACTTGAGGACTTCAAGCAGATTCTTGGAAGTGTATTGAAGGCAGTTGTAAGAGACCTTCGTTGAGATTGTGCAGATCTATTAAGGACAGTGTTTGCAGCTTTAGAGCAAGCTTGATAGCTGGAATTTTGGAAGAAGGGTGAAGGACAACAAAGTTTTTTGAAGAGCACCTTGAAAACTTATTGTGGATATATTGTTGAGGATTCTTGAAGACATCTAAAGACTTGCAAAAGTTGATCTTGGAAACCCTGTTTGGAGACCATTGAAGCCATCATGAGATCTTGAAGAGCAGTTGGAGTTGATCTTTAGTTGACCTTGGAGAGTCATCTAGAAGCTGATTGGAGACCATGATGTCATCATGATGTGACTTGAAGAATTTGATTGGGTACCATGAAGGACAGCGAAGACACCTTCATGAGAAGAGATCAAGGTTGTCATTGATGACGTGACGAGAAGACTAAGTGAATAGATAGTTGAAGGTCATTGACAAGGCTCGTTGAAGAAGACATTGGGAGCCTTGAAGAACTGTTGAATTCATATTGAAGATTTGAAGTAGTGGGTTGGAGCCCTAGAGGATTGGTGTCCTCAAGAAATTAGGTTGGAGCCTAAACCAGAGAAAGGTTGGTGCCCTTGGGGTTGGAGCCTCTAAATGCAAGGTTGGTGCCTTGGATAGATAGGGTCGAAGCCCTAGAGGTTGAAGCCTCACAAAAGTCCAAGTTGGTGCTTGGAAATAGGTTGGAGCCTGAGAGATTGAAGATCGGTGTCTTCATCTAGGGTTGGAGCCCTACACTTATTGTATCTACTTTATTGTAAAGAAGAATTTAATAAAAGCATTTATTCTTATCGTTCAGATTGTGTTCTAAATATAAGTGATCTAACTGGTAAAAATAACAATTGGAAAGAAATACTAATTCACCCCCCCTCTCAGTATTTCCAACACAAATGCACGTCTTGCCTAATCAACATCTCCACCTCAAGGAAAGCTCCAATATGGCACACGAGTGAGGAATGTAAATTTCACAAAGAGTACTTGGAGTCATCACAGTTTCACTCGATATTTATTTATCCATGTCCATTTGATGATGTATTTGTGAATATCATTTATGAGACTATATTACAAGGGAATACCAACACTTTCAAGCACATTAGAGTCTCCCTTTCCTTGGCTTCCTATTGGGTGTTCTTTTTCCTTAGCTCAAGTATCATCCTCTTTCTTGGTTCACATTAGATTTAAAACCTAGCTTAGGGCTCCAACTCACATAAGGCAACAAACCTCAGGGTGTCTCGTGGTTTGCTTGTTCCCAATAGTAACTAGGGTTAATTAACTTAATGTTTGTTGATTTCCTTATTTGCCTTAGATAGAATTCTTTTTTATTAGCGCATGGAAATTTATAAGGGATAAATCATATTAGCTAAAATCCTAGATCAAATAAATAACTCTTGAACCTTACTCAATCTATTAGTCATCTTCATCCTTCTCATCCTCCCTTGTTTTCCTTTTTTTTTTTTAGCAAAATTCAAGTAGCAACTCCACTTCCCTTTCAAGTTCTTATATCTTGGGTTGTATCCTCTTTTTGGTAGCATGATGCTTCACCCTAACCACTACCCCTATAACTATTATCCTACAAGCCTTACAATCTAAGGAATTGCAACAAAAATTGCATCAAAGGCACCTATAAGCATTAATATAAAGCTTTGATCTCCACAAATAGCCAGTATGCAAGGCTAGGGATATCTTTCTCTTCGAATTTTATTGGAAAAAATATAGAACTAGAGGAGGAGGAGGATGTGGTGAGGATTCAAAGGGATTTAAAAGATAAAGGGAACATGCCTCGGAGCAAGAGAGTCCCTAAAGAAAATTAATGATGACACCAACATAAATGAATTGTTTGTCTTTATACACTTCACTTCCCACCAAGGAAAACACTATCACAATTAGGATACTCTATCAAGAAAGTAGAGATAAGAGGCCTCATGGTTGGTCTTGGAGAATATGGAGAAGGGAACTATACAAATAGTAATCATAACTAACCATGTCCAAAACTTGGGCATTAGTATAATACATGACTTCAATATGATAGTGCTAAGAAGATCATTATTGTAAAGTTTATAAATTTAGGAGCATGAGATATCATCGAAAACCTTAAAGGAAAAGAGGAAAACTCTTATGTATAGGGTCTAGGAAAGGATACAAACAATCAATCTGAAGGTTTCACCTTATACTGGAGTTTGAAGATTGTTAATAAAAGGCAACATAGGAGATTAATTATCATGGGAGACTCAAAACTAAAAATCAAGCATTTTCACCAAGATATTTATCAAAATCAAAGGGCGCCACTAAGAATACTTCATAGGATCAATAAAGAAGTGGTGAGTTTTAAGGATGTCAAGTTTTTCCATGTGTTGAGATCTCTCAATAAGAAGCTAGACGAACTAGCCAATGTTGCAAGCAAGCTTGAACAAGGTTCCTTTGGAGATAAAAAGGGTCAATCATGGTTCCATGTCCTATAATTCCATGATTAATTGTGGGTTTAAAACTAAAAATTGGAGCATTAAGCCACCCGCCCCACTTATGTTGAGTATGTGTTGTATTCTTGTACGACTAGCACCGGGCATTATTACATTGCATTAGGCATAGCGGTGGGGTTGCAAGGGCGGCGACAACTCCCCTTTTCGAGGGGTTTGCATGGGGGTAGTAGCCCCCTTGCATGGTTTTCAAGGCAACACCCCAATTTTTTTTATGCGGACCCGCCCATGGTTTTAGGCATGGTGGTTTTGCCCATGGTATTTGGTAGATTTGGTCAAGGGAACTACAATTATGTTCTAATCCATGGTTTATGGATTGGAGGTTTCTAAATGCTTCAGCATGTATATAATGTATTGTAGCACTGAAAGGAATATAATGAAAAATCAAATTGGTTTTCCTAGTTTTGGGTTCCAGCAAAAAGGAATTTCTTTGTATATTTTTTGTTCTCACCATTGTATATGTTTTGTTTTTTTAAGAATCCATTTGCAGGTAACCTATTTATGAAGTAATTTATTATATGGAGTTATAACAAATTGGCATGTCAAATCACATGCAATAAACCAACCAACTCAATTGATGTTGGATGATGTTGATTCCATTTGGGATGTTATGCATTAAATGGGAAGGGTTAATCAACCACTCTCCATCATAATTTCTAATACGTGGGATTATGGATAGAATTCATGGTGAATTGAAGTTGGTTATGCTCCAAGGGATAGTTTTATAGTAGTTATTTCAAGGATCCTAATCCTACAACTTCCTCATAGGCCTATGAAAAAAGTGTGGACCTAAGTAATTGTCTCAGTGAGATTGGAAGCCAATGTAGATTATGGTTGATAGATTGATTTCAATGCATTGGAAGTTTTTTTTCTATGAATCAAAATCTCCTGGTGTCATCAAAAATAAAGTATGCATTTCCATTTGGTGGATTCAATCACTCGCATGTGTTTAAACAATGGATACATTGGCCTTGGGTAAGAACGCCTATCTCTATTTCAAATTTCAGTATGATTAGTATATGTCTATTGAGTCAAGGAGAAATTAATGGTTTATTTAATTGGTTCAAGGCTTAATATTAGAGGTGTCAATGGCCCATAAGCATGCAAGGTATTTCCCTATAACATGAGATGATTAATAAAAAAAGAATTCTCAGGAGTTAGTAATCCATTTTCTCTGGAAATAAAATAGTCATATCTAAGATAGCAGCTCGAGTTCAAGCTCGTGAGGCTAGTAGGGATATTGAAATAACATTATTAATGGAAATAATGCAACAATAAAAACAACAAATCATTGATTTGAAAGTGGAATATACAACACTTAGCTATATAGTAAATGATTTTATAAGGCATACTATATTGCTCACCTTTCTATATGTTCCTCTGATAACAAGAAAGGAGAAATAATGTAGTAATTGCAAGCAGACATGGAACTAGAACCTTAGGAACAAAAACTAGTTAGCACAAAGTTGAAGCTATAATGATCTAGGCATTTCTTTATCTTTAAGGTTATGTACTTCAAAGTTTGTCCTTTATAAGGTGGTTATGTTAAAATATACCCTTATAAGATAAGTCAAGAACAATATTTTTTCGAACTAGATATAGTGTCATAGGTAGCAAGGCACAAATTTTAAACTCACCTAAGCTTATATAGAAGAACATGTATGTGATATGTACTAGCATGAAGAGTAATATGAATATAGCATTTTTTTAATATAAAAACATTGAATTCTTTTTTTTTTAAAGGTAAAACCAAAAAGGGAAAAATAAAGGATTATAAAAAAGTATCCTTTGGTCAACATATCACTCCATTTACCTTGAAAGCTATTCATATTGTCAAACTAAATGAAGTCATGTCCAATTGACAAATATCGAGAGATTGACAAAGACAATAAAGTCATGGTCTTTGAAAAAATATGGTAGTTGGTTCCATGTTGAGCCACTACATATAGAACCTTCATCTTCCAAGGCACCAAAGGAAACTACGAGGAAAACTACAAGCAAGGATAATTCACAAAGCACGTGCTTAGTCAAAACTATTTCAAAAAGTGTTAAGGTGGTAATTATGGATATAATAGAGGACATGTACAAAAATTTCTCAAGGGCAAGGGATATAGATTGAACCTATATAGCCTTGTATCCACATCTAGCCATGTCAAAGCTATCGTAAGTAATGAGTTGGATACAAATACTTGATTTATGAATGAGTACATCCCTTCATACAAGTCTCATCTATTCTCTATTCCTAAATAATATAGTGTGGCTAAGCACTTTCTTGTAAATTTCGGTGAAAATAGTGTAATGAGCCTAAGAATAATATCTACTCATTCAATCTCCTACAATATATTCATTCTCTTGTTTAAAGGAATCAAGAAAGCATAATTGAATCCATTCCATTACTAGAGTTTTACCTTGTTCTTTGGAGTAAAAATTTTGTGTGAAAATTTTCATCATTGTATTTATTTATTATGAGATCTCCATTATTAGTTGTGATTAAATAGTAGTGGAAAAAACAATCAATTTATAAGTAATATAAAAACATGTTTGGGTAGATCACTTGTGATGAAATATATAACAAGGCACCTGCTACAATTTATAGATCATATTGGTATCTTAGCGGGTCTTCTAAAGGCCACATTGGGATAATTTTATTAGAATATTTAAAACATTAAAAAAAAATCCAAGAAGGGGGTGAGCTATTTCTGGTTATTCTAAAGATTGGAGCAAAAGGAAGGAATACATACTCTTGAGATCAAGATCAAGAATAGAATCAAGAACACAATGACATAGAAGCCTGACTATCAATTATTCAAACTCAAATGAACTGGAAGTTTCTGAATGTGTTTTATGTTACCATAAGCATGTCAAGGAAGAATAGGGACAAATTTGCACAGGTTACAACAAATAATGTCTAAGAAAAAGGAGATAAGTTATCTCATGAGTCAATTTATGAAGAGGAAGAATAACTTGAAAGAGAGAAGCCCATAGTGGAAAAACCAAACATAAAAAAGGAGACCACAACATAATTTAGAATCCTTTCAAAGTGGAAGAAAACGATAGATACAAACCATGTGTAAGATCAATGCCCTCAAATGAAATCATTGGTTACACTTTTGGACACTTTTTTAGTGTGCATGAAATGAATGGAGCATAAAGAATTTATTTTCCCATTATAAATTAGAAGGAAACATTTTAACTTAGTGGAAAAGTATTGTGATCACTTGAAAATTGAATTTGAACCACGAATCATTGGTTTTGAAATGTTCAAGGACTTAATTAAGTCATCCTTCTATCCATTGGATACGAGGAGGAATGTAATATAAGTTGGCTCTATCACAAGCAAAGATAAGGACAAAAATGTAAGATTACACCACATAAGTTTACAAGAAAATAATTCAACTATGCAAGTCACTCTAGAGTCTAGAATCTTACATCAAGTATTTGGAAGTCTTACATTGCCATACTCATAAACAAGTGATTCCTTTTAAACCAATTTTCATTGACAAGGTTTATGTTCAAGCAAAATACATGAAGGGGTATAAGAGGCAAATGTAGTTTGTTGCACCAAACTAGGCATAATATTAAGGGGAATTCATGCAAGGCTAGGGGAAGAAGCAAATGGATAAAGGAAAGAAAATGGTAGATACTTCCCAACAAAAACAAAAATCTGAACCACATTGTAAACATTTCAATGTTTATGGGCACATGAAAGACAAATGATGGGAGTTGCATTGAGGAACTCACCCACAACACTTAAAGATACTAAAATAGAAGTCTTTACGAGTAACTAAAATTATAAATTAGATTGACATTCATTCTAATGTTATTGGAAATAAAACATGTACATCCGCCCATAAAGTGGTGAATTTGAGAATCATTAGTTTTGAAGAGGAGAGGGAGATCTCCAAATTATTCCATGTAAAAATATAGCTAAATCATACTAAGTTTGATTATCTTTTTATTCCAATTTGAAATTAAATTTAGTATCAACCCAACTCGTAGAAAATATTGGATTGAAAGTAAAAGACTATCCCTAACCTAATCCCCTAGGTTGGGTAAATTAAGTATGGAATTGCGAGTCATTATGGAATGAAAGTTTAGATCTGCTATTAATATAAACTACATCAATAAGGTAATAACCAATGTAATACGACTTAATGTGTAGAGAGTAATGCTTTGGAGCCCAAATGTATATGTGTGAGATGTTATCTTCACACGAAGGGGCAACCAATATTTCTTGGAAAAGGATGCGTCGACTTTCATGCTCTTACAGGCAAATGGAAGTTGTCATTGCTAAATGCATAATTGATAAGAAGTTTAATCAATACAAATAAGAAGTTTGTATTATTGTTCTTGATGAGAATATAATGAAGAAAAAATGGAGATCATGACATAATGGGAGATAATAATAAGTGGAAACAACAACTAGTGTAACTGATGGAAGCATAGAAGGAAGTTTTTCATGAACCCAAAGGGCTAACATTGTGGAAGGAAGTCTAACACAAAATTCATATGTTATGTGAATCTTTATTCCTAAACATTGGATTTTGTAATTTTTCATTATTGGAACTAATTGCAACATTTATTGGAGTAGAGAGTCATTAGGACCAAAATTTCACCTTATAGGTCAATAATCATCATTATTCCCAAGAAGGGTGGAGGCTAGAGAATGTGCATTGACTATCATGCGTTGAATGTTGTCATAAACAAGAACTTGTATCTATTGCCATAAATCAATGTATTGTTAGATCAATTACAACAATAAAATTATTTCACCAATATGAACATAAAGTTGATATACCGCCAAGTGAAAATGAAAGAAGAAGACACTTAGAAGACTAGTTTCAAAATTAGGCATGGTCTTTATGGATGGCTAGTCATGCATTTTAGTTTATGTAGTGCATCAACCAATTTTATGCATCTAATGAATGATGTACTTCAACATTTTGGGTAATTTAATTGTGAGTTAAATTACTTTCATCAAAATGCCAATCTAGGTTCGTACACTTATAAAGTACACTACATTATATGTTTTAGGTGATTAACTTTTCAATTTCAATGTTTAAATGAAAATTATATTCTATTGAAAGACAATAAATTATCAAAATATGCTAAAACTTGTTCTAAGGAGTGAAATGGAATCCTATTCATGAGATAAATTCTAAGCAAAGAACACAAACATTTAGAAATTTTATAAAAGCAATGAATGTATAGTCTAGGAAATCAAATGAATTTTGATTCTTAGGAAAGCACTGAAATGATTTACACTACAGAAGTTGTCATATCCTATTTTATGAAAAGTAAATACATTGTATTCTACGAAAGCTCACTTATTCTAATGAAAATAAAGACATTTTTATTCTAGAAAGGAAATGAACTTTTAATCTCTAGAAATCAAAGACAGACATGTTATGAAAGGCAATCAAATCGTATTCTATGAAATCTTTTTAAATTTTATTCTAGAAAATTAAAGGCAGTTTTTACTCTATGAAAGCAGGCAAAGTCTATTCTTATGAAAACAAATTATATTATAAGAAGACGGATCCAAACTTTAAATGCCATTATCTATGAAAGCGAAGCATTGAATTAATTAACTATAAAAGTAACAACAATTGATAAATGTTTTTGGTAATTTTTGAAGTTTATCAAACACTTGATGTGTGCAAAGCAACTAAAACGAGTGAATAAAATCCTACAATATGGATAGTAAGAAACAAAACATTACAAGTCGATTATGGAAACCAACGAAATGAAAGATAAAGAGATTAGATTACACTCGTACGCAACAGGGGACCCTCCTGCTTAAGCATGAGATCTAAGCTACTCAAAATATCTATGATCAAATATAAATTTTTCCCAATAAGGTCTAATCATAATAGTAGATGTATTGTATTAAAAAAATAGTGCGAACATCAACGATGCTAGCATTCAATTAGATGAAATAACAATATATGGATCGTAGTTTTGCTTCTCACTGATGCATATATAATGTTTGTACAATAACTACCCTGAGAAATTGAATGTTATAAACTAGATCGATGGATGAAAATGTGGTCTTCAAACTCTATTGAAACTCTAATTTCTATTATTCGTTATCAAGGAAGTGAATCATAGAAATGGTTAACTTTAAACACATCATCATTCCTCTAATATTTCTCTCCTTGAAGATTTTTCACGCTCGCTTGATATTATGATTCGATGCCAAGCAATCTAAAGGTCTTTGTTCATGCCATATCATTGCTATCTAGAGGTTTGACTTTTCCATTACGACCAATTTGTGAACTTTTGCTTGCACCAGATAGGTGGAAAACCATATGGGTGTGATTTAGCAACTACCCGCTGATATGTCCTCCACAGGGTCTCCCTAAACCTTGGATTCAACTACGAAATGTGTTTAGAGCCATATAATGTGTTAATTTCCATAACTTATGCAAATTAAGCCAAATTTATAAAGAAAAATGTACAGAATTGAGAAGGTATTGGACTTTTACCTTATTCTCATGTAGCTCTTGAAGGTTGATTATTCATAGAAAAAAAGTGAAATAGTGTAATGATGAGTAACTTAAAATGAAAAATGGTTGAAAATATGAGTAATAAGGTGTCAAAAAGGATGGTATTTCTTTGGTTCAACATTCCCCCATGCTTAGGGTGTTGCATGTTAGAATGCATGTAGCGAAATTTCAAAATTTTTGATAATTTGATCTTCAAATAATAGTCTCAAAGGCTTGGATTAGGATATTCATCTTACTCTGAGCATATTTTTTTTCATATCTATTAACCATATTGGCTTTCTCATTAAAATCTTGGCTCTTAGTCCTTTGACTTTTTACTGAAGCATTTTGTTGGCCCTCTTGAGTTTCAGATTCTTAGGCTGCCAATAATACATGTGTTTAAGCATTCTATCATTTGTTTCTCTGAGCATCTCATTTTCTCCCTTCACATGCCTTTCCAGTACTTCCAATTAAGTTATTTCTCCTTTCAATGCATAAATAATGTCTTGTTCCACAGAGAAGGGAACACTATCATTTTGTATAGGACTATTAGGTACTGAAATATCACCATTAAAATTCTTCTCGAAGAAAGGAGAAAGTTATTTTACCTTATCTTTATGTGTTTCCATCTCCAGGGCATCAAAATAAGCATATAATTGTTATTGGATTTTATCTATCTCCAAACTCTTTGCTTCAAGTATTGGTGGTAATTCTAACTCCTAAACTTTTGTAACCTTTGGTGAAATTGGATTGTTTTCCTTTGGCATGCTTCTTGTATTTCTTTATATTTATTTTCATGCTCTTGTTCTTTTATCTTCTGTGAATTTTTTCATTTGACACTCTTCTTCTCAGGTTTAGATTGAGAAATTGTGCTTAAGTTATTCCCTTTTCGATTTGCTTTAACTATTTTTCCCGCCTTTGGTTCACTCTTATTTTGTTCTTTGACATTTTTATTCATCTTAGGCTTCCCTTCTAATGGTTCTGCTAGGGTATTTGGAGAATTTGGAATTTTTTCCCCTTCAAGCATATCTTGATTTCTTTTAGTGAATCCTCTAGTACAATGATTTCCTTTGTGTCTGCAATTATAATATCTTATCTCTAGAATTTATTGTGTCTCTTGTTCTGTATTTTCATTTTGAGAGTTAGGGTTTGATGAGACCCTTCCCCTTCTCGTTTTTATTCTTGGAACTATTTCTTCTTCTGAAACTTCGACAAAATGATTCTTTATTAGAAAATCTCTTCAATTATCTTTTCTAGCTTCCAACTCTACTTCAACAAGGATTTTTACCAACCTGAAATGGTACAGGGATATATCAATGTTCCTAGAGTTTATTTGGATGTTAAAGGGAATTTTTATAAATTTATTAAGTAGACAATGGGGTGGATTCAATTCATTCCCTTTTTGAAAATGCATTAACAGTCAGACATGGTAGAACAAGACAATTCCATATATACCTTCACAGGTAATAATTTTTTGCAATACGAATAAAAAAATTTTCCATTTTTTCTTAAATGAAAATACGGGAATACCTTTTCTCCATCCGCGAATCTCCATATTAGGGTTATTTAACAAGTATTTCCATTACTCATCCCTGAGTATTTGGCACTTGAACCAATTTACACCGGTTCTCGAAAGTCCTATTGCTTCAAATAAGAACAATTTTCAACTTGACGTCCCCTATTTCGCCCTCAATTCCATCAAAGTCCCTTGAAAATTCCTTGGTGACTTTGATATCATGTCCCTTGCACTTTTCAATGAAATTAAATCATCCTGCTTTTCTTAACTGTCTTTTGACCTTGGGATATGTAGCTAGAAACTTCCCTCCTTAAGGCTCATGTCAAATTATGACACCCATCACAATGTTGGAAGTTTACACCTCATAATCACTCCTTCAACAATTGTTACAAGGGAGGTCGAGAGTGGATCAAATAGTTGGGAGAAACGGTAGAGGCGGGTGGTTAATTATTATGGTGATGGACGTTATCAAACAATGATAAGATTGTATGGTGGTGGCAGATTTCAAATAGGACTTTCGTATAAAATTATATATAATCACTTCAAATCACACTTGAAATATTTACGATTTGATAATTGAAGTTGTGTTGTTCGAATACGATAAGGATTTTAGAATGGTTTGAAATAAGGTGTAGTTAGGATTTGTAATGCCATCGTTAGGAATTGAGGCCTTGTATAAACCTTTTTGAGCTTTTATTAAAAATGATACATTGACCCATATCCTAAATTCTATAGTTTTAACTTTAAAATTTGACTAATTTTGCACTGTGTTACCTTTCAGGTCACCTTAAATCTACTACCTTTGATAATCAATTGCTTGTTGGACTGAAGACAATGCTTGTCTACTGCTTAGAATTGATCAACTACGAAATCTATTGATGGCTATAAATTTTTACCAGTCTTGTAAATTTACTCCATAATACTTCAAGAGAACTTGTTGATGTTGATGTACTGACATAAAATTATTAAAAGAGAAACAAAATCTCCAAAATAATTTGTTGATGTTGGTAAATATTTTTTAAAGAGGAACTAGGGTTTCAATTATGCTACCATCTAACAACTTATGCTTTTTTTTTCATGATTCCCCCATGGGGCAGGGGCGCATGCCCCTCATTTAAAGTAGTTATGGAAAATAGAGCTCAACATCAACAACCTCAAAAAACTTCCAATCAACAGGCGCGACAACCATCCAACACCTATGTCACCGCAGGGCAAAGCATACATAAAACTGCAGGAATCTTAGCCAACACATAATCTAATGCTTAGTCGAAGACCATCCCCTACCATTATCAATCTAAAATATCCCCCTGTTGGAGATACCTCCTAAGAAATTAGGAGAAACAATAGAAATAATGAAGGAACAAGCCTTGCTATGCAAATTTATCAGTTCATGGCCCTCAGAAAGATATATTCTCAGCCGAATACACAAAAAATATGTGATCACCGAATATGCATAATTGAAGTTGGGCTCTAGAGGATTTTTCATAGTAATCTTCAATAAAATCTCATATAAAGACCAAATCTTGTAAGTTGGCCCACATTTTATGAACTTCGAAGGCCTCTTTCTTAAGTCATGGGTGCCAAAATTTGATCTAGAAAAGGAGGACTTTACGTTTCTTTCGGTATAGATCAGGTTATACTCTATGCCTCAGGAATATTTGGACCCTGAAATACTTGCTCATATTGGAAAAAAATTGGGAAAATTTATCGTGTTGTCAAATATTGCAAAATCTATAAGATATACATCCTATACAAGGGTGTGTGCATACATGGATCTCACCAAACCCTTACTAGCAAGAATTCATTTGAGTTATGAAGATGAGATATGGGAGAAATCAACTGACTATGAATATATTCCCTTTAGATGTCATCATTGGCATACTTATGGTCATCTCTTTAGATACTACCCGAAGAATCCATCATAAGACAAGTCAAACACTCCTAAATCCAAATAATCGTCGTCGGAAGAGGGTCTCGCAAATGTAGTGGGTAAAAGAAGAAAATCTCAAAAGAAGGGAGGCAATACAGCTCCACAAGGTAATCATGGGGAGAATAGATTCATTGTCTTACAACAACCCAAAGGGGAGAAAACCCTGTATTATGAAGAAACAAGAAAGGCATCAACTCAGAAGCAATCAATCGAAGGTGACTCTAGCAAGCAGTATCATCTCCTAGTCAAACCTCCTCAGGAGTTGGATTATGTGAGAAAAAAATCTCAATAAGAGCCTCCATCTCCAATGGAAGAAGAGTACCTGCCATATCTGAAGCTGCAAGGAATAGATCTACAAAAAATAGTAGAAGAATGGCAAAGCAAGTATCCAATAGTAATCCCAGAAGACCAAATCCATCTCGTAAAGGGAGCCTACCTTCGCCATCAAGACATGCTTATTCTATTAGTGTAAAATCTTATCGAAGGTGTACAAAAAGATCCTAATTTAGCTGCAAGTGACTGATAGCCCTAATAAAAAAAATGGATGTAAACCCCTTTAGATCTGCAATAGAAAATGAGAATAAATCCTGCAAAAACCCAGATCTATGCAACAGAAGTAGTTAAACAACAAAAATAAATAACAACTAATGCAAAACAACTCCAAATAACCAATAGACAAGACAAGTTTAAAGAATGATTTTTTATATTATGTAACACCTGGTGAAGGAAACAAGTAAATGTTACCAGTCACCCTCAATGGGATGGGTTCTTGGTTGTCCTCGATGCTTCAGCTTCACGAGTCTTTCTCTCTCAATGATGTAGAAAACCCAAAATATGTGATGAACTCAAGTGGGAGCTCAAATGGAAAAAGAAAATGGTAGTGACAATGAGAATGATCAAAGTCAAGAATGAATGGAAAAAACCTCCTATTTATAACAAAATATTGAGTTATCCTCGAAAATGGAGAATAATAAAATATTATTAACCATAATCTAGATCTAACCACTTGGAATATTTTATTATATTTTGTTGGAGGGAAAAGATATTTAAATTGTTTAAATACCTTTATTTAGAAATAATAAACAAACAAATTATTTATTTATCATTTCAGGAACGTGGATAAAGAATAATAAACAAATAACGATTTGTTTAATTATTCCTAGGTGATTTAGTCAAATTTAACAAGGAATAATAACCAAATAATGATTTAATTAATTATTCAAAGACAAAAATAAGATAATTAATTATTTATCTAATTATTTCTCATAATTGGGTCAAATGAGACAAGGAATATTAGTTAAATAGTGGTTTAATTAATTATTACTAGAGTAAAAACAAATAAATAATGATTTATTTAATTATTCTTCATGGGGTTTCTTGTTTTAATAAAAAATAACTTAATAAAATATGGTTTATTAAATTATTTCATATAGTGAAAGCAATTTCACTATGGTAAAATTAGTCTTACATTGTGTACTTCGATCCACCTAATTAGAAATGGTTAGGTGATCAAATTTTGGTGATAACAGATTGCCCCCCAACGTACGAGTGTTATGATAAAATCGCATGACAGAAGTATGTTGTAAGAACACAATCACTAAACACCGAAGGGGAGTCGGAGGGAGAGCGACATAAATGAAGCGAAGCGAGAGAGGACAATAATTGAGGGGCCAAGACCTACGAACTGAAATAAGTCTCCTTTAATGTTGGAGTACATCATCTCAATGAGGCGAGGGAGGCATACCCATACTGGCCGAGATAATGAAGTACAAAGAATAATGGTGAGCCCAACAATGTGGGATTGAGCTACAAAATGTATGATACATGATACATGACATGCTAGCATCAATGGGCCAGAAAAATAATACAATGAATCCCATATACATAATGCGCCTAGAAAACATGGGCCAGGACTAAATACAATAACATCTGAGTACATGAGACATAATGCCCCTCCATATGACATGGGGAGGGGGGGGGGGGGGATAACAACCAAAGAAGCCCCTCTAAATAGGAAAGGGCTATGCAAATCTGAATGGATCATCTGAATGAGACATACATGCTATGGGTGTTGCAAGCGACTGAAACCAAACCCATGAAATATGTGGAACTGCATCTGAGGTTGTAGTACAATCTGAGGTCATCGGGGCATGTGGGGGGCTACCTGAAGGGCCACCCCCTCATGAGGTCTGAAACATGTCACACATACTCAGGCATCACTGGTACAATCTACTAGATCACCGGACCATCAAGTGTATGATCCTTAATTGTGCGATAATGAACTGGGGTCGAGCACGTGAGAAATAACCAAGTCAAAGGGAAATAGTGATTCCCTTTGCTTGATCCTAGGCACCGAAAAATAATGAAAGCTAAAACCAAGGAACACCGCCCTCTAGACCGTTCTTCTGGAACGAATGTATTGAAGTCAACAGAATAGGGCCTGCCATAGCTAAAGAAATGAGGAATCCTCAACTAATGCGCGAGGGATCATAGTAGAGCGACGAATGGACTGAAATCAGATATAATGATGGAATGAGAGAAACTGAGAGGCGGACGGATGAATTCCCTTTTCAGAGCATAAAAATCATGGTTGACCTGGCATCGACTAACTCGAATTCAGATGGGATGAGGAACAGTGTGACTCAGGGAAAAAATGGGAAACATGTGATGAATACAATGCAAATATGGATGGAATATTGTAATAGGAGATAAAGGGACTCGGGACAGACTCCATGGATGCGATGATGACTCAACTTGGATGCTCTAAAAAAGGGTGACTCGATGATGTTTCCACATAGGATAGGCCCAGGGGGACCATAAAAACATGAGTAAAGAATGGTTACTCAATACGAAAATCGAAACGAGAGGTGATAAGTACCAAGGCAAAGTGGTGCGAAAGTACAAGCAATTTATATGAATAAATTTGATTTGAATTGGCGGCAAAGCGACACTTCATGGAAAAAATGGCTCTCGGATGAAGGGTCAAATTACGAAAAACAAAATAAGACCCATTATAGTACTTGGTGAGAAATTTCCAAAGGTGCTGACAGTTTTTCAAATCGAGCTACAGTTTGATTGCAATGGGCAACAGAAAAAACGAGGGTTTTCCTATGAAAGGGTGGTTTCCCTCCAGTTTCAATTCATTTGCTAAGTGATTTGTGGTGAATTTGGAGAGGAGGAGAAGGCCCTAAATCTTGTAGAGATCATAGCAGACAAAGCGACCATCAGAATCAGATCTATCAGTGGGAAGTAGGTGGCCTAACCTTACTCTTCATTTTCAGTGGATTAGTTTTCCAGATTAGTGCCCCATAGCTCAATAGGAGTGTTGTGGAGCTAAATCCCCTCTGCGGACAGAGGCGATCCCTACTAGCCCAGATCGGGTCTAGCAACAATCGTTCACGCTACGGTGCAAGTTCCTAATTGCAAATAGACCAACTAGCGATGAAGGCTTACCTGGAATCCAACGCTTTTGCTTGTAGAAGAGGTAGCGCTCCCATTCCTCAGCTCTGGCAGATCACAATCCCCACGATCTCCGTGATAGGACACCTGCACATGTGAGAAAAAAACAAATGCAAGCGTAAAATCCAGTAGATGCAACTATATGTCAGTCAGAAAGGACATAACTCATCATCATAAACAACAACAAGAGTGGAACCATAACCAATTGTCGTTCATTAATAATCAATCAAAGGAAAATTACAACCAAGTTCTGACGCTGAATTCTCCTTCGGAGGGTCGCCAGCAGAACACATCTCGAAAAGCCTGTCAAGGATGGGACAAACCTCTCTCTTCAGCTCTTGACAATAGTCTCCTTGCTTGAATTGGCCTTAAGGGAATTATGGAGGTTCTTGCAGCATAAGGCTCTTGGGAATTTGGGAACTTGAAGACTAGCTTGTAATGGAGATGGGCAAGCTTTTATAGATGGAGGAAGGGGAGTTTGGATCCCTATAATTGTGGGATTGGCCCTATCGTCAAGGAAGCTTCCATGAGAGGTGGCAAACCACTTCCCCTCTATGGAAATCCGTAGCCAAACCTCCCAACTCAAGATAGATATCAGTTCCTGGATCAGTTAGGACGAAACTTCCGCCATTTATTTTTAAAAAACACTCCTTAAATTGGCTGGCACGAGTGCGAATCTGCGACAGAGCGCCAATTGGCGCGACCTCTTTGAAGGATTTTCCCCATTGGCGCGGGTACTGAACTGCCTGCTCGCGCCAATGCAAAAAGGGCCATTTTTAGGGTTTTTCACAAGGAGATATCTTGAGGGCAATGAAAGCTTTTGTTCAGAGGGATGTCATGAAAGTGATTTCAAGTTTTGTCTCTGCTCACAGGTCACGGAATGAGCCCTCCAGTGTGCGGGATGGGGATTGCAGGGACGGTGACAAATTACTGTGTAACAAGGAGACCCATGCCCTTTCTCACGGTCAGATCACACTTTTTAGGGACTAAATTGTGTTCTATCTTGTAGGAAAAGGAGGAAAACCCACGAGCTCGAAATATTTGGGCAAAAAAGTGCGAGTTGGAGCTGAGATAGGGTTTGATTTGTTGACCTACTGAGGATTGGGAACATAGATGATATGGTGTAGTTTTTTTAGCTCTGAACTCACATGACATAGTGATGTTTTTCATATGGCATAATTAAAAATCAACTAGCGTGAATGAGACTTGGACACTCTTCGCTCTAATATTCAGGGGAATCAAGTGGTGAGAGGAGCACTTGCTCGGTTTGGGGTTCTCAAGTTGTTAGAGAACCCATTGATGATGGAAGGTGAGCCCTTTCTATCGAGGATTATGAGCTATTGGGATCCAAACCAGGAGGCCTTCATGGTGCAGGGGCATAGGATCGAGCTCACGATCCAGGATATCTATTTTTTGACGGGACTCCCCCCACTAGGGATTGTGTGGGTTATACATCCAGTGTTACCTCATGGGAGGAACATAACAAAGTTTGTGGACCGCCATTGTGGACCGAGTGCACTACCATCACGATCAGTGACCTAGAAAGGCTAGAGACATAGGCTATTTCTGCATCGGTGCTGCGAATCTTGGGCAGGCAGGAATTCCACCACATCACTAGGGGGCAGATGATGTTAGTGGAGAGTGTTTGAGTGGGACTTATTATGGGTGGGCCCAGATGATTTTGACGTCAGTGAAACGATAGCTATCGCTACACAAACGGTAGGTGAACCATGACTGTGCATTTGGGACAATTCTATGCTCTTTCTTCTTTGAGAAGATCTCGACTTTTGTGGTGCATTTGACACATGGGTGTACGAATTGCACTGTGCTTGGTAGGGGAGGTTGCTTTCCTAAAATCAATGTAACAGGGAAAAATGAGTTGTTAGATGGTTAGTGAAACATCTTAACATGTAGAAAAATAGTTATAAAACATAGCATGCTAGAATAGAGGAGGAAACAAGAAACCACAAATACAAATACAATACAAGCTCAATATCGAGTTTAAACAAACTAATAATTCCAATGGAGAACTTATCCCATTTTATTAGTTGTCGGTGGTAAAAAGAGGTAGAATGATAAAACACTTGCAATGAATCCTTAGAGCTATGGAGCTCTAATATTCAAAGCAAGGAGGGATATTCCCTTAAGCTGCTTGCAAGCCTCTCTCTCTCCTTAATGAGTGGTAGGATAATGGATAGTTGATGCACTTCTCCTCTTGGATTGATATGTTGGATGGCCAACAACTGAATCCCTCCACTCCTTGTTGCTTGGAAAACACAATGCTGGTTTTCTCTTGGGCAATTTGGCCAACATAACGATGTGTTCTAGATTGTTCTTCCCATGGTGGTCTTTTATAGGAAAAAATAAAATTTCACTCCCTCCCTTTGTACAATTGTGGATGGTGACCTAAGCGTGGAGGTTGATTCCACTATGCTACACTTGAGGCCTCAAAGTGGCTTCAAGGCAGCTGTACTTGGCAGCCTTGAGTGGAGAATTTTCTTCCTTAAGTGTGACAAATGGTCCCGGATGGTGACCTTCTGCCATACCCAGGATTGTGTGGCTATTTGAGGGATAGCCACGAAGATCTCCACTACTATCAAAGAAAAGGCTGTGTGGAGCACTTACTGCCAGTGATTTTTGTGTGCTACTTGATAAATTTTCCTGTTTGACCTTAGAAAAAGTTAAATTTTTCAGATTCTGTAATGTCTTTCTTTCTTATAAATCCTTCTGCTTGACATTTCATGATGTCTTTTGCTTGTATGATTTTCCAGTGATAACAATTGCTCACTAATGTATGAGGTCTAGGAAGAACTATACAGTCGAGATAAATTATAGTTTATGTTATGTATAACCTGTATTGAGAGAGAGAGAGAGAGAGAGAGAGAGAGAGAGAGAGAGAGAGAGAGAGAGAGAGATACTTGCGTGAAGCCTAAGGTTGGAGACCCCTTGCCGTGAGTAAAAGAGGGACCATGTTATGGCGAAAACCTGCAAGAGATAACATAAATACAATATTTCTATGAGGTAGGAATGTCCCATGATCGTGATTATTTTTCTAGTTAAAGCCTATATAACAGATATAGGTTCTGTCTGTGTCACTTGTGTGGTAGTGATCTGCTGTTTTGGTTGATGACGACGATTGCTGACGCCCTCAGGGGCATTTTTTCTTTGAAAATAGGTTGAATGAAGTGCCCACATGCATAATCTTAGCATGGCATGTTTTTAGAATAAATGTTCATTGTATGCATGGGTGTATGACTGGGACCTTCCCGTGTAAGCATTGCTGAAAGAGATGCTTATGATGGCACGGGTCTTAGACGAATTCTGACAAAGTGCAATGGTTGTGAAATACAATACCATCTTGACATGAAGCCATGTGTTATAGTCGAATGTCAGGAGGATCGATGACATCAATGGGCGATAATGACTCCCATAGTGCCATCCAAGAATGCCCCTATTGAGGTGAGGAGCCATCCAAGGCATCACTTCCTTCTTGGAAAATAGTTGTTGAAGTCGACAAGAAGGAAGCCTCAACTGACCGAGAGGAATACTGATGCAAGGGACCAGGGTATTTGATATAGTAGGTGGGGTATTTTAGGTTAAAATAGGCATTATGGCGATAAGTGGCCGAAAACTGATGATGGGAGTTCAGTGGCCCAAGGTCGGAGCTTGTAAATGCAAGTGGCGACAGTCATACTAATTTTTGGTGAGGAAAGCCCTGGGGTCGGTAGGACATCCAGGGTGGGTAGATGTTTGTTATGAATGTCATGGTGGCTTTGGGTGAATGATGTGAATATCCGACCAAAGGGTGATTAGGGACTGCTTCTAGGGGAGAAAAGTGGATGGCTGGGTGGGGTGGTTCTCCTAAAAATATTTGTACACTTGCCAAAAGAATATAAAATGATCACTCGCTGATGATGTGAGGAAGGTGTTTTTGTTGAGGGTGGGAGCCCCATTCTTTAGTGTTGGTGCGGGGGCGGTGAAGTGGATGGAAAGTATTGCAGATGGGCTATGTTGATGGAGGTATGGTAGGCCAAATGCGGGATGTGGTGGTGCGTGTTCGATCTGCTTATGAAAATGGTAGTCCGGGAAAGGGGTTTTATCGTGATATGGTAAAACTTGATTTGATGCATGTTGGATGGATTAACATGAAGTACTTCTCAGACTTGGATGTTATGGTCATGGCGTCATATTTTTTATGCATGATCTACTTGAGTGATGGATGCCATGGAGGGTGAGGCTCTACCGACCAATGAGAACATTTATCATGTGCAAGGTGGGGTGATGATAAACATGGTCAGGGGTTTGGAACATATGGTTGATTCTTGTGGAGAAATGATGTCAGGATATGAAAATATTCTTTGGTAGGCTATCATGCTGGGGGTAGAATGATACTTGTTCTTTTACCTTCAGTGGCTGGGGTAACCTGTGATTTGTTGTGGCTGTCTCACCTATAACCAATACCCTGAGTGAAAGCATCTTTTCTATTCAAATGTATTGAAAATATTATTGAATTAAAAGCAATAAGAGAGGGCATACTTGTCGTTATTGAAAATTAATTTTGTTTGAGGCATGGATGTGTGAATCCTAGTGTGGACGTGATGAAGTGTTGATGACTGTGTTGCTTTCAGTTTTGAAATTGGGCATTCTGAGCTCCTGTTATGGTCCATCAAAAAATTCAAAAAGGGTGATATATAGGTCAATATGGCTCATTTCAGTTCATTTGTGTCATTTGAGAGTTGCGAGGTCAGAGTTGATCCCATACTGCTGAGCCTTTCTTGTTGTTGCAGTCAGCCTGTGCACCTAGGATTCACGTTGTCAGTGTCAGGTAGGCCCCTAAACGTCTTGAAACTTAATTTTTTAGTCTTATATGGGTGGGGGTGGAATTTCCATCGTGGCAGCTTGCATGACAACAAGGTTAGGTTTCTCACGAGGCGTATTAAGAGTACTTGCACTTTCCTGGATTTGGAAATTGTGCATGGTGAAGAGGCACCTAAATGTTTCCATTAAGGGGCATGAATTTTTTTCGTGGTTATGACTTGTGAAAATGGTGAATGGTATCATAGTGCTTATCGAGTAGATGGTATGAGAACCAACACTACTCGTTGTCCCTAAAGTGGACGCTCGGAAAGCATCAGGCGTAGGGGAATGATTCCGCGATTTCCATCTCCGAGTTTTTGGTTTTGGGAGGTCTAGCTCCTTTGTGGGGTTTAGACTTAACACTGCTCTTGCCGCTCTTAGCCTTGGGAGGTACTCACAATTCATTGTATGGTGGAATTGTGAATAAATCTTGCAATAACAATGTGTGATATTCTCTTGATTGGAGAGATTGATCTACGAGATGGAGGTGGCCCTGTGAAGGCTATTTGTAAGGTTCTTCGATTCCTTACATTGATTGATTTGGTGGTCAATTTTATCACATAACCGCATGTTTTCCTGAGCTGGACATGGGACCTGCTAGGACAGTGCATTGATTTGACTCTCCCAATGCTTTGGTATTGTTAGGGGTAGGCTGCCTTACATTAGGTTCTCTTGGCTCTAGACTGATTATATCCTGGTGTTGTGTTTCCAATGAGCGTATGATGTCTATTAGAGGGCACACTCGAGGGATGTAAGTACAATTTTGAGTATGATGGTTGCCTTGAAAAACTAGACAAGAATGTATTTTTTGGGTATTCCCTTCCCTCTAGGCTGGTGAAGTGATTGGATACCATCTACGTAGCGATTTTAGGTCTGGGAATTTGGCGACTAAATGGTTACATGCATTTCATAATGCACAGGTTGGCCTTATCCATGGAGGGCAATTGGGGGTGACTATGTGTCCCCCAACTAGCCGCTTTTTCCGTTGACAGGAAGAGAATGGATCTGCTTGTCACATCCTCTTGTGTTGTCAAGATTTCCATGGATTCCGTATTTGAGCCGTCTCCTAGGGAGAGGTGCATTATGGCCATGCATAAAAAGGTTAATGTTGAAATAAATCAATTGATATAATGGAAATGACATAATGGGTGATCGCCAAAACACACCTGAAATGAATACTGGGTTTCCTGTAGGCCAACATAGTATACAGGGTTGACAGGATACCATCTCTGAAACATATTTAAGGCTACGTAGTCGACGATGAAATGATCTTATTCATATTAGAGTGCACAACGTTGGACGGGAGGAGGGGGGATAAACTGAGGTCTCTCAGATGACTGACTCGCCTCTTGTAGGTATAATATGGGCCGAGGTTCTTCCCCATCTATCTGCATGGGGGGATCCTCTTGGTTTGATTGTTCTAGGGCACGTAAGGCATCCCTATATCGTTGTATTTTTGGGCAATGATGAGTGTAATGCCCATAATTGTTGCAGATAGCGCACACGCGGTTGGTACGTAATGCTTTTCCTTGATTTTTTGTGGTTGGTTCATTTTTATGGGAACTTGTGGTTGCGACATTTGTTTCAGAGCTTAGAAGAGGTTTTAATTCATCTAATTCCAGGAAAATATTGGTAGGATGGCCTACAATATCACATAATGCACAAGGTTGCAATGCCCTTGGTATGCTGGGTTTTCTATATTTTTCCCCTTTTTTTGGGTTTTCTTGGTCGCTTTAACCAGCGTTGCTATGGGAATCTATTTAACCGGTGTCACCTCCTGAGGAGGGATGGAGGTTATTCCTTTAGATGTAATGCAGGGGCCTCCCAGCATGGCTGGTGGGACCAGATACCAGACAGGTATCGTGAAAGACATGTTTGGAAATGTTATCGTTGCCAAGACTTGTGACACAAAACCAGGTGGAGGGTATAAGAATGGAGTTTGGGATATGGTGTAGGGTAGAAAATTCGTTCCAATGGCCTCGATTTCGTTACTTCTAGTCTCTGTCTCCTGGCTGGTTTCGGTGTTTGATGATAAAATCATGCACACCGAGGTCCCTGTGAAATCATAGAATGTTTCGGGTATGAGAGGGGGGTCACCTAGGAATGATTCGAGGATAGATGATGGTTTGAACTGGTCAGGACCATATTCTTGGTACCACATGAGCGACTCTATAGATGTGTCTACATAGGGTAGAACGACATCGGTGGTCATCATGGGCCATTTTTCATGGTATGTCAATTTGTCAAAGATGATGATTCGATCCTTGTGGGGGAACATCATTATCTAGAAAACATAGGATGTTATGGAAGACATGACATACATATAACTCTGCCCAAGGAGTATATTGTAATCAAGATAAGCATCCAAGACCTCAATATCTATGAGTACCATTTTGCCGGCCAAGTTGACAAGGACATTCTGATAGAGACTGACGGGAGAAGAAGGGCACCCGTCATATGCTCTGAGTGTGATGTCGGATGGCTTCAGTTCGGAAGATCCCAACTTCTACCAAACACTTTTGGACATGATGCATGTGGATGCACCCTCATTGATGATACATCTGTGTATAGTGACATTTTGGACTGACACCAGTATCTGAAAGGCGATCAATGAAGGAAGCCTGTGGTGGCTTTATCTAAGTAAAAATCCATTAGGCATGAATCGGTAAGGTCAATTATGTGGAAAGTAAGGATTTCTGTTGCTTTGGGCAAGATTGCAGGACCTCTAAAGCTGACATGGCAGCGGAAGATTGTGCTAAATCATCCATGATGTTGTAGTTACGGGTCGCTTTGGAGTGGTGTCCTACTCGCCTTGTTGGACCCTTAGCCATCTTTGGAAGGGGTTCAATAGGCATTTTGGATATAGTCAACAGTGCGGTAGGTGCACTTGTGTTGGCCCCTAACGAGTTGGTTTCTGTAGGGGCATCATAGCTTTGATTCCTTGTCTAAAAGATTTCCTCTCCAGCCATATAGATATCGTGGTTTTTGTTCCTGGAATCATTTGGGGGTGGTTTTTGCTGTTGGGTACTAACCACCCCTTGGTGGGGGAAGGCTCCTGCATTACAACGGTTTGATGTGTAGGTCCCCCTTGTCCATGATTACCCTGAAGTTTCTTTAGCTCAGGGAGTTCGGGACAGTGATGAGTGTAATGAACATACTCACCATAAGTAGCACAATAATGGTTTGTCCACAAATTAGCCCTCTTGTTGTAATATTCCTAATTAGCTTTTAGTTAGTTGGAATATTAAATTTTGATTTTTTTCACAACTTAGATGAATAAGTGGGTAGAGAGACCTTTAAATATTTTTAGTAGGAATTAAATCACTTCTAGTGTGAAGGTGGATCAATGTAGCTACTTGAAATAAATCAACCCTTGGTGTGAATGGGGTCAATTCATGTGGATGGGGTCAAGGTTGACCAAATCAACAAAACTACCATGGAGAGAGTGGAGATAGGGGAGGATAGTGCAGTTATGGTGGAGGAGTGTATGCATGGGAGTAGCATCTTTAATGAGTGGGACCGAGGGTGAGTAAGCTCACCAAGCATATAAGGAATGGGATGGAAAATATAGAAGGCATTTTGATTATTGTATATGTCTTGGTATTTTATGACTTTTTGCACACTTCAGTTGTTTAGCAGAGTCCGTTGTACTGTTTAGCAAAAAGGTGTTTCTGGGCAGAAATCCCACCCTCGTCCTCAGGGGACTTCGAGTGCCCTCTCAAGAGAGGTACATTGAGCTTCATTCCACCATCCAGCATCAAGCCAAGCTTCAACCATCTACCACATTGCAATCTCCTTCAGAAACTGCGTTATTTTACAAGGTAGTTGCAGTGGAGGGTCAAGAGACCCATTTCGTGAGCTAGTTTCCTAGTGGAGGGAGCAACCTTTCATTGAGAGGATCTATTGGGAGGAGTTTCAGATATTTTCTCGTCATATCAGCCACCTCCCTGCAGTCATTGAGTTGCAGAGCGTTATTCAGCCCTAGGGTTGCATTATTCATATAGTGTATTTCTGGAAACCCTTTATGGGTTCTCTGGGAATAGTGTTTGAGAGCCTAGATCTCTAATCCCGACATTTTCTAAGCACTATATCATCAGCTCTTTGTATTTCTATTTTCCAGTTGTATTTATTCCCTCTTAGACTGTGCAGTCATGGCATTTTGTTTATTATCAGTATTTCACATTTTGATGTATTGGATAATGAAAGGCTTTTTTGCCTAGCTTGAGTGAAATTTTGCTCAAGACATTGTACTTATTTTCTGCTATTATACATAATGGAATGGCTCTATGATTTGCTCATGTTTTGATGTGTTGATATTTACTGCAATTTCCGGTTTTATGTTCAATATTCCTGTTTTTCCAGTTTTGGAATATTACAGTGGTATCAGAGCATAATTTTGGCTTAGCCTATGTGGCACTTCATCTATAACATCTGTAGCAATGGAGGAAAGATAATTCCCAAAAATTGTTCTCCAGACTATGCAAAATATTTCCAAAGAAATCAAGGAGATGAGATTAGAAAGGCAGAAGGAATCCCCTAGAGGGTTTCAACATGGAGAGAGTTCTGACACCTCACATTATTGGTGTGAGCAACCAACCTCACAGCGAGTTTCACAACGCTCCACCATGCCTACATTCCTAGCAATAGGAAACAAGTTAGGAGGAACACAGGAGGAGGAAACTCTTGGTGATTATTTCTTAGAGTATGAATCTCAATCCAAGAGGTTCAAGGAGCACCTAAACTTCCAAGAGTTCTATCAGATCAAGGATAATAGAAGACCCAACAATCGCAATAGAGGTAGAGGGTACATGAAAAACAATGATTTGCAGCGTACTATGGGTAGATTCTTTCTGCCCTCTTTTGATGGGTCACCCAAGTGCACAACCAAGGCTTGGGTAGAGAAATTGGATACCTATTTTCAGCTAAACTGAGTTTTAGATATGGAGGCCATTAAAATAGCAGCGTTTCACTTCGAAGGTGAAGCACACGAGTGGTGGTTTCATGATCTATCTACACTAGGACATGCTATTGTAAATGATTATATAGAATTTACCTGGAGGTTGGTGGAACTGTTTGACCACATAAATCCAAAAGCACATTTTTTTGATTTGGTTATCCTCAAGAAAACTGGAGATCCAGAGACCTATATCTTTGAATTTCTAAAACTCTCAGTTATGGTGTCTGATCTATCTGAAACTAGAAGAGTATATATGTTTATTGATGGGATAGCTGATCCAGGTGGCTCCAGAGACACACACAGGACAAAGAGGGTTTATGAAAGCTCAAAGATCAAATTCTTCAGATTGATTTTGAACTAGGACCAAAGTTTAGATCTCGTTGTCCTGTTCGCAATGGTTCGAATAGTTCGTCAAACTGAGCTCGTATAAGAAAGTTAGAGCATTTGAAGTTTTGTTAAGGCAAGGGAAGTAGGGCCCATAGCATGCCACATGGCATCCCAGTAAGCACGTGGGACCCACATGGAAAGACCCTCAACTGTTGACACATGGTGCTCCTCCATTGGCCCCTTGCCCTTGTAGAAAAGACAAAACAAAATGATATTTAATTTCCCACATAAAAACAAAAAAAATCATAAAAAAAAAACCATATATTATATATAGTTATTAAACATCAAAATCAATTTAAATATGGTAAATTGTTATGTAACAAAATCATATTAAATATGGTTAAATTCCATATTAAACAAATCCTCCATTTTTGTTTTTGGGAGTCGTTACAATATGGAGATACGAATTCCATATATTATATAGTTTGAAAAAACTATAATAAAACTAAAATTGTATTTTAAAATAATATTTGGACTCAATGAGATTTGAACTCAAAACCTCTCAACAACAACTATATTCTCAACGAATGTGCCAACCTCACACTTTGTATTATTCATTCTCACACTTTATTATAAAATGTCATTCAAATGGTTCAAGGAAACCATGGAGAATACATGAGAGATGAGGGCACAGAGAGGCCAATGGAGCCGTGAGAAAAGATAAGGCAGGTCAGACGACATACGGACACACAGTTCGAGGCAGGATGGTGCACGCAGTTTGAGGGAATCTTTTTTGATGCCAAGGTAATCTTTTGATTCCAAGGAGGTGAAATTTTCAGAATGTATTAAAATTTATATGAATTTTAACCAGAATTTTGTAGGGAGCATGATGGTGTGCCCAAATTTTCCTTTCGAGAAGTGTTTTTTTAGATTCCCTGTAAAGGAGAATCTTCAGGAAGCTTGAGGGAATCTTCAAAATGAGGTCAACCTTATACTCATTCTTCTCAGAATTTCGCAAGGATCTCAATGGTGAGATCAAAAAAAATTTTTGAGTTGCAAATTTCTAGATTCCCCGTGGAGCAACAATTTTGAGGAATCCAGGGGTAAGCTAAAAGATTCCCTAAGTCCTAGATTTTCACTTTGGGGATTTCGCTACCTGAAACAGGTCATCGTGGAATTTTCACTCTAATTTTTTTCTACAAAGTTTCAGAAGCTGAAATTTTTATGAGGCGAAGCCGAAATCCTGAGGAAGCTCCTATAAAAATTTCAGATCAAGGTACGCAACATTTTCAGAGATATGATCTGTGGAAGTCAATGTTTTTGCAGGCTCCTAAACTTCATCTCAAAGAAGTGATCTTGGGAAAATATTCATAAATATCTCTCTGAGTATCGGATTGGAATTATGTAAAAAGTGACAGAAAGTGCACAGAATTTAGTTTTCTCTATATCAATTTCAGATCTGAATGAAGAAACAATGACACGTGGCACTCCGTACAAGTTTTTATACTAAACCAATCCATAATTAGGTCATTGTGAGATATTGGGCATAAATCCCTCTTGAAGAATCCAAATTGGGTCAAACCTGTGGAATTGGAAAGAAGAATCAGAGGAATACTATAGAACCGAAAATCACATATTGGGGATCTGAAATAACATATATACACTAGATTCAATATCGAGCTCCTAGAAGGCAAAAAAAGCTAAATCATGTGTTGTAAAGGGCTGCAAAGGACCAGACTTTCTGGGGCAAAAAAGCAAAGCAAGGTGCAGCAGAGGATAGCATGACAAGAGCAGCAATCAAGGTGCATAACAATAGCAAGAAGTTCATCACATGAAGACTTCAAGTGGGCAGCACTGCATACAGTCATTATAAAGGTATCATTGTACTAAGTCATTGTAAATGTATCGTTGTAAAAATTGTACAAGTGTCTATCTGCCAAGAGTTGAAGAGGCAGTGTCGAGAGGTCTAGGATCATCATTAGGTGGTTGTGTCATAGTTGGGGTTATGGTCTAGTGTGTATTCTTCTTCTATAGGGTGGTAGGGTGGTGCTAGGCTGGTGCATGAAGTCACCAATAGTTTCAAGCCTATGAAAAATTCAGGGTAGTAGGGTGGTGCTAGGGTGAGTTGTAGCTCATTGGGTGTTGGGGCATCCATTCAGTTGAATACTAAAGAATCTCAGGCGTTGGAGCATCCATCCAGTGGGAGCTGGAGAAGAATGATTTTCTAGATTCTAGGAAGTTGGAGCTTTATTTTCAATTGGATTTGAATATTAAAGAATTATTAAAAAATCATTCATGTGGTTTTTGTCCCGGAGATGGTTTCCACCTTAAAAACTGTGTGCATTTTTATTCCTTTTGTTTACTTCTATCATGGTACAAACACTGATAATAATTGAAGATTAACTCATGCTCTAATTGAAAGGAATACTAATTCACCCCCCCTCTCAGCATTTCCAACAATTGGTATCTTCCTTCAATAGTAGTTTAACAACTGGAAGGAATTCATGGAGCATACCAAGAATGGTGTACCTCTGTTCAATGAAAATAATTATGCACTCTATAAAGGAAGAATGGAGGTCTATCTCTTAGCGCAAGGTTATGAAATATGGGACACTGTTCAAAATGGATTTACATCAACCGCAGATGAACAAGGTAAGAATAATTTGGTAAATGATGCAAAAGCAAAGAATATTATTATCAGTGGACTTATTGAATCTGCTTATCATAAGGTGTTGGGTTGTAAAACCGCCAAAAATGTATGGGACAATCTTGAGAATATATATGCAGGTGACTCAAATGTCAAAGAATCAAAGCTTCAAATCTACAGAGAAAAGTTTTAGAAACTCAGAATGAAAGAAGATAACAACATTGCTACATACTTTTAACACGTTGATGAAATAACCAACACTCTGGAAGGATTAGGAGAGCTTGTTGAAAATAAGACTATTATACGAAAGATTCTTAGAATGTTACCAGGGAGATTCAACCCAAAGGTATCGGTCTTAGAATATAGTGAAAATCTGGACAAACTCAGCAAAGAGGAATTACATGGAGTTTTCATAGCATATGAAATGAGACTTGATGAAGAAGAAGGTACTTCGCATCTAGAAATTGTGTTCACTGCATCTAAGAAAACCAATAAGGAGAAACAACCTTCAAAGGCACAGACCTGAACCTGCAAGTGTGAAGAAAAGGAAGATGATGAAGAAGGTCTTTCAGATGGAGAATATTCTTAATTTACGAGAAAACTAAAAATTTTTAAGGGAAAATTCAAGGGTAAACTTCCATTGATATGTTTCGGCTGTGGTGAGGTTGGGCATTTCGCAGAAAAATGTCCGAACATAAGTGATGGCAACTCAAAAGAAAAGAAAGGCTTTATTAAATTCAACAAGCAAAGAAAAAAAATAAAGGATTTAAAAGGATATTTATCTCTAAAGAAGATAGCTCATCATCCGATGAAGACAATGATAGTGAAGAAGAAGCCAATGAGAGTGTATTGTTTATGGCCAAGCACATTAAACAAGAGGTATCAAACAACGAAGAAGAAGGGATGACCATAGAATAATTTTCTAAGGAGGCAATCGAGCTTATAAAAGAGCTCAAGGTTGAGAAGATCCGTTCCAATACACTTGAAGAACAAGTTCAAGGTCTCAAAATTGAAGTTGAAGAACACAAATGTATTGAAGAGTCACTTCAAAAGAAGTTGGAAGAAAGCAACCAAGAAAGGGAAGCATTAGAAGCCGAATTAGTCTTGCTGCGTAAGGAAGTGAAGAAGGGAAAAATTGTCCAAAACTATGCCAACAGCTCAAGGGCATTGGAAGAACTCATCAACAATCAACGATCTTACAACGAGAGAAATAGCCTCGGTTACAAAGAAGAAGAAGCACGACCTTCTACAACAAAATACAATGAACCTATGAGATTTGACATGCATGTAGAATTCATTGCACAAGATTAACAAGGACATCCTTGGAAAAAGATTCCTCGATGAAAATTTCCATCCAGGTACCAACATATTTTTCATGGCTATTGTTATTCATGTGGAAAATTTGGTCATAAAGCTGTAGAATGTCGCACGTACCCTAGGAACCAATACAATTCTAGGAGATCTGTCAAATATGAAACTCCCGGGGTTCAACGAAACATCAATAAATTTGAACATTTATGAAATAATATGGAATGTTACAAATGTCAGAACTTTGGACACATAGCCAGAGACTGCAGACTTGAAAATCCTCTAGAAGAATCTTCGAAGCCACAGAACAAACGAACATGAAGAAGAAGAAGACTGATAATTGTGATCTCGCTCTCAAGGCTCAAAACAACAAGGATGTGTGGTATGTTTATAGCGGTTGCTCAATGCATATGACTAGAGATAGAAAGAAATTTGTATCTCTGAAAAAGAAGAAGGATGGAACCGTGTCCTTTGGAAATGATGGATCTTCAAATTTTATAGGACCAGGTACCATCACTCTCGGAAGCAAAGATGCTCTAGCCAAGAACGTTCTATTGGTTGAAAACATGAATCACAATATGCTCAGTGTTGGACAAATGTGTGATCAAGGACACACATTACTATTCAACTCCAAAAAATGTGAAATCAGGAAAGGCAGGTATGGTGAAATTGTGGCTACAGCAAGTTGAGCTCCAAACGACATATATGTTCTGGATGAAGCAACTAAAGCACATCTAATAGCTAAAGAGGATGATATAATATTTGATAGCAATGATGATCGAATAAGTAAGAAATTTGCTACAAAGATGCAAAGTGAGTTCAAGATGTCTTTACTTGGTGAGCTGACATACTTCTTAGGGCTTCAAATATCTCAGTAAGAGAAAGAAATATTTATATGTCAAGTCAAGTACATCAAGGAAATGCTCAAGAAATTCAAAATGGAATATTCCAAACCCATCCTTACTACGATGGTAACAGGTTGCAAATTGAAAATAGACCACTCATCTAAGGATGTGGATCAAAGGTTGTACAGATCTATGATTGGTAGTCTTCTATATATAATATCCTCCTAGCCAGATGTTATGCAAGCAGTTGGATAAGTAGCAAGATTCCAAGTAGCACCAAAAGAATCACATATTATTTTTGTCAAAATAATTCTTAGATATCTAAAGGGAACAACAGAATGTGGCCTGTGGTATCCCAAGGGTAACAATCTCATTATTCAAGCCTTCACAGATGCAGATTGGGCAGGAAGTGTTGATGATCATAAGAGTACTCATGAAGCATTGGAATATCTTCGTGAGAAGCTTGGGATTCTCCCAAGTTCTCATTAGATTTTCCTTATTCAGAATATAAAGGGGGAGTGGAAGTGTGTACAAGTCCGTAAGATGGTTGTGTGTTAGGGGGAGTTACACTTTTCCATTGATGTCAAAGGGGGAGAGAATTTTGTAGGAAGAGGTGTCATGATCGCAGGGGGAATACTTGTGTTGCCATCAATGCCAAAGGGGGATATTGTTGATCAGTGGTTGTCATTAATGTCAACCCAAGCAGCACCAGAGGCTACCCCAATCTTGTATGGTAATTTTGACCTATAAAATTACTATATTCCGGGTCAAGAATATTTTTGATGGCTTCTACTTGTCGAGATGTTTATGTTGATATATGGCACACCATGTAATTCTTCACGGTTTGAGAGATATTCATGTTTGAAGTTTGTAACCCCAGTTAGTGGGCTAAAACCCCATGGGGTTGTGGCATGGGTCATTGAAAAGTCAATAATTAATAATTTTTAAGCTCCTAAAGTCCCTCCCACGTTCACTTTTTGAAGCCCCTCTCAACCTAAGCATTTATATAAATTGTGATCCTCATATTCTCCTTATGTGGGGATTTCGCTACTTGAAACAGGTCATCGTGGAATTTTCACTCTAAATTTTTTTCTACGAAGTTTCAGAAGCTGAAATTTTTATGAGGCAAATCCAAAATATAGAGGAATCTCGTGTAAAAATTTCAGATAAAGATGCACAATATTTTTGGAGATGTGATCTGTGGAAGTTAGTGCTTTTGTAGGCTCCTGAACTTCATCTCAAAGAAGTGACCTTGGGAAAATATTCATAACTCTCTCTCTGAGTATCATATTGGAATTATGTAAAAAGTATAAGATAGTGCATAGATTTTAGTTTTCTTTGTATCAATTTCAGAGCCGAATGAAGAAACAGTGACACGTGGCACGCCGTACAAGTTTGCTCTACTAAACCAGTCCATAATTAGGTCATTGTGAGAGATTGGGCATGACTCTCTCATGAAGAATAAAAATTGGTTTAGACCTGTGGAATTGGAAAAAAAACTCATAGGAGTACTACAAAAACAAAAATCACATATTGGGGATCTGAAATAACAGATATACACCAGATTCAATATCGAGCTCCTAGAAGGCAAAAAAAATCTAGATCATGTGTTGTCAAGGGTTGCAAAGGACCAAACTTTCTAGGGCAGCAAAGCAAAGCAAGGTGCAGCAAAGAGTAGCATGACAAGAGAAGCAATAAAGGTTCATAAGAACAACAAGAAGTTCATCACATGAAGAGTTCAAGTGGGCAACACTGCATATAGTCATTATAAAGGTATCATTGTCCTAATTCATTGTAAATGTATCATTGTAAAAATTGTACAGGTGTCTATCTGCCAAAGGTTGAAGAGGTAGTGTCGGGAGGTCGAGGATCATCATTAGGTGGTTATGTCATAGTTGGGCTATGGTCTAGTGTGTATTCTTCTTCTAATTCATTCTATATCATTGTAAAGTGGACCATTTTCCTTGGCACAGGAGTCCATTCTTATTTTATTCTTCTATAGGGTGGCAAGGTGGTGCTAGGCTGGTGCATGAAGTCACCAATAGGTTCAAGCCTGTGAAAAATTCAGGGTGGTAGGGTGAGTTGTATCTCATTGGGTGTTGGGGTATCCATTCAGTTGAGTACTAAATAATCTCGGGCGTTGGAGCGTCCATCCAGTGGGAGCTGGAGAAGAATGCTTTTCTAGATTCTAGGAAGTTGGAGATTTATTTTCAATTGGAGTTGAATATTAAAGAATTACTAGAAAAGCATTCAGGTGGTTTTTGTATTAGAGAGGGTTTCCACCTTAAAAACTATGTGCATTTGTGTTCCTTTTGTTTACTGCTATCATTGTACAAACACTGATAATAATTGAATCTTAACTAATGCTCTAATTGAAAGGAATATTGATTCACCCCCCCTCTTAGTATTTCCAACATATTCAACGCCACGAGATTGATGGTACAACCAGGTCCATCAGTTTATCATCATTTTCTTCAGATAGCTCTAGGATGTGAGGTATATGTAGTGTGATCATGTACTTCTTTGTCTCTTTGCTATGACACGCATTGTGATGTATAGATCCCTGTTGATGTTTGATGTGGGATCTTGTTTCGTTCTTGATGTGAGATGTAATTTCTATCATGGATTTGTTTTGTTTTATGCTTGAGATCCCTTTGATGCCTTGTTGGTAGGATACTCATTGTCACCATGTATGTTTGATTGAGATACCTTTGCTGCCATGTTGGTGGGATACTCGTAGTCGTCATGAGTGAGATTGTCATGCTGATAGGAGTCATTTTTTAGAGTGAGAGTTCCTGTAGCGGAACACCTCGTGGAAAGTTCCAGCCACTCCCGGGTGAGGGAATTTTCCTTTTATCACGGAGAAAACACCATCCATGTACATCATCACTCTTTCCAACACTTAATGCAACGACCTACACCATATTGACACCGAGGCCGAAGACGTAATCCCTCCTGGACGAACTCCGTTATCAATCTTATGCTTCTAATGATTGTTATGTTCCTCTTCTTTACAACATGCATATGTTCATTTATGTTCATTAATGCTTTGATTAAATGCAATTCTAACACATCAACTGAAGTAAAAGGTCTTGGTTAAAAGGGTATCAGGAATTTACCCAGATCAAGTGGTATCAGAGTAGTCATCTTGCTGATTTGGATTGCAGGCATGGACCATTGAACACTCACTGAGTTGAGAAATGGAGGATGTCAAAGACATGTACGAAACCATGCTTAGGGTGTTCGAGAAAGCATACATGTTGTACGAAGCTTATGAGAAACAAGCAGTAGAAAACGTTGAATTGAAGACACTCCTACAGTAAGAGAAGGAGGACAAACATCGATTGTAGCTTCAGTTGCAAGCCATGACAGAGACGTTGGAAGAATTGAAGCGCAACAACGAAAGTATTCAAGCAGATCATGATGCATTGAAGGCACTCCTACAGAAAGAGAAGGAGGATAAGCAGCAATTACAACTTCAACTACAAGCCGCAATAGAGGCCTTGGAGGAAGTGAAGTGCAACGAAGGCTTAGAGAAGCCCTCTTCACATGTTTCAAAATCGACAACTGAGGTAAACAATGTTGATTTCTCTTCAGTTTCATCTTCACCTAATATAATTTCTGTTGGAAGTGTGGTGATCCCCATTATAGCAACCGACATGAAACTCCTCACCAAGATGGGGTACACAGGAGGAGGAATTTGCATTCATGGCCAAGGCATAAATCAACCAGTGGAGGTTGTGCAGAGACCTCGATACGCAAGTTTGGTATCCATTGAAGGAGGATGCTCGAAGGAAATTAAAGGCAAACAAACATTTTTGAATTCATCAGGAGAAAGGATTGATGGGAACACTTCACCATCATCCTGTTGTGGCTCATTTGCATTTTATTTTATTTTATTTTCAAAATTAAAAAAAAAAAGCATATACGATAAAATGAAAATCCTTCATATGTGTGAAAGTCATTTTGTAATTCGCATATTGATCAATTAATATATTTTCGAAGCATGTGAAGGTGGGACCAAGAGTTCCAACTAATATCCATGTGATTTGGCGGGCGGGATTAAAGCAGGTTCCATTTGATAAAGATTAGTGGAAACCCGCGGGCATAAACAAACCATAGGTTAGCCAAAGAGGTGCCTCCGCAGTTGACCCTGCTGACTAATGGTAGATCAAGAATCGACGGTTCTTGTTCTCTGCGGGGGCAACACTCCGCTGAAAGCTTTGTACCCTGGAGAGCTCCCGTAGTGATGTGTGCATCCAGTTGGCTGTAACTCACCTGTCATTGTCATATGTACCGTTATTTTTCCGTTTAAGCATTAATTCAACATTAATGTTTGAACTCCAGGCCACTTATTTAAAGGATTCAAATTCTTTCTTTTGTTTAGATTCAACAAGATGATGAGCTTAGTGAAAAGAGTCGCCTTCACTAAGTGGGCCCCGCAGGCTATTTTTGGCACAAAGTCTATTTTTAGACATGTCGATCATATTCTATGAGTTGCAGGATGCTATTTGTGGATGGTTGGTCAAGTTGGAAAAATAGATGGACTTCTATTTTTAGACATTTTCGGCGGAATCTATTTTTAGATTTCTAGTCTAAAAATAGATATGTCGAACATTATTAGCTCTTAATAATATTTGGACTCTAAACATTATCTTATTCCGTTGGAGCACCCATCTGTGCTAATAGATTTCCTCGTATCAATCTGAAGTTGAAGGAATTACGGCACTCCTAGAGCTATTGGTGGTTCAAGCATGGAGGACTTCAAGCTTAGAACTCGGCGGCGTAGCTCGTGAGTTGGTTTCTAGTTTAACTACACTTGTGGAGTCAAAATCAGTTGAAATGATTGTGTCTATTTCTAACTGATTGATAATTTCAGTGGAGTTGAGTGAATTAATTAGTTAAATTAATTCAATAAATAATAACTCATTATTTAACTGGACAGAGACAACAGTTAACTACAATGCAAAACAGACCAGTGGAGACTCAGTGGAGAGATTGGTGAAAGAGCAAGTGTGACTATCAGTTGTAACTATAGTGTTGTATTGTATGCACCACACATTCATTGGAGATGCCAATGAGGATTGCGTGAGAAAGGCTGGAGCAATTCAAACTCATCCAGAGCCATTCTTTAGCAGGGATTGCGCAGTAGAGGTAGGCTATCAGGAGGGAAAAAATCAGTGCAGATTTTTGCTGATTGTTCTTGGTTAGTGTGTAGCAATTGTATTGTAATGAGAGCTTGATATGATTAGATTTTTACGAGGATTGTTACATGATCTCTATGACATATATTATATACATATAGTTGGGGTTTTCAGCTTCAGGCTTTCTCGTTAAACAACTGTGTTAATGTGTGCATTGCAATCTTGATTTAATTTCCGAAAATGATCAATGGTGGAATAAATTCTGTATTTTGCAAGAAGTTAAAATAGTGTGAGATTAGGAGAATCTTGGACATATAACACATAAGTTATATAATTTCTACATGGTATCAGAGCCTGTGTTGATCATTGGAGGAGATTGGAATTATTGAAGCGGTTGACTTTTGTGCTGGTGCAATTCGAATTTGCTGCAGTGTTTTCTTAGTGTCGAAGTTGAGCATTCATTGAAATGTCTTTCAACGGATTGTGATTGGAGTATGCCCTTAAGGGCAGCTTGAATTACACAGCATGGAAGGACAAGATGGAGGCAGTGCTGGATGATAATGGGTTGAAGGAGTTCATAGATGTTGATATTCTGAAGCCTGCTTCTAGCGATGCAACCGAACTTAACGCATGGAAAAAGAAGGTAGCAAAGTGTCGAAGGATTTTGTTGAAGGTGTGAAGGACCACATCATTCAGCTTTTCACAGAAATATACCCATTCTTAATGTGGAAGGCTTTGACAGACTTGTTCCAAAGCAGAAGTGACTAGAGGAAGTTGGCGCTTAAAGACAAGCTCAGAAAAATAAAAATGGAGAAAGGCGATAGTATTCCAAAATACCTCACGAATTTTTTCCACTACAAGGATGAGCTGGGAAGTGTGGGGGTTACTATTGATGAAGAAGACTTGGTGAGCTTGGCTCTCCTTGGGCTCCTAAAGAGTTGGCATAGCTATGAAGACTCTGTCAATGGATGAGAGAAACTGCCAAGATGGGAGCGACTTTGGTCGGATCTTGTGCAAGAGGAGATAAGGCGGGGTACCATGGATGGATCTTCATCAAAGAATGAAGATGAATAAATTTCGCTTTGGCTGCCAAATCTCGGAAAGGAAAAGGGAAGAAATCTTTTAAATCTGAAGCTGAAGACAAGAAGCATGATTTGTCCAAGGTGAAGTGTTTTCACTATCACCAGCACGAGCATTTCACCACTAATTTCCCACAGAAGAAGAAGAATAAGAGCGTTGTTGGTTCTGCAGCAAGAGAGACATTAGCCTCGCAGTTTGAGCTCGACTTTTCTTTGATCGCATGCTTGGTTTCAAGTGTGATGGGATCGGTGTAGTTTCTTGATAGTGGTGCGTCTTTCCATATGACCAGAGACAAATATTTGTTTAGTGATCTGGAGGAAAAGGATCTTGGAGTGCACATCGAGATGGTTGATGATGGTAGATACAGTACGACTGGTATCGGGACCATTTCCTTTGAGAGGGAGTCCGGTAAACCTTTCATCTTGAAGGATGTCATGAATGTTCCAGATTGAAGAAGAATTCGATGTCTCAGGATGTGTTAAGACAAGGGGTTATGATGTTGTTTTTAGTGAGGGAAAAGCCTTTCCTTCGACATAAACAACTGTCAAACCAGAGTCAAATGATTCTAGCAGAATTTTATCAAGATGGTGTAGATGTGTCGTGTTGCAAAATGTATAGGAAAAGTATGAGTGTGAGTCGGGATGAGGCGAATTGTGTTACGTGAGATTAAATATCCTTCACCATGGCGCTTTTAAAATTTTGTAGCAGATTTCTACCAGGCTTCCCAATGGTACACTTGCGCAGTTAGATCAGTATAAGGAATGTACTTTGGGAAAATTTGTGAAGACCACTTTTCATGAGAAGGATAGTTGCGCCTCAACGATCCTTGAGAGAATTCACACAGATGTGTGTGGACCTTTCTCAGTAGCTTTGACAGCAAAGCACATGTATTATATGATATCTGTTGATGACTTTTATCGTAAGTGCTGGATCTTCTTCATGCAGAAGAAGAGCGAGACATACTCAAAGTTTTGTGAGTTCAAGGCACTGGTTGAGAAAGAGTCAGGGAAGCAGGTGAAAGATCTGAGTGATAATGGTGGTGACTTCATCTCTGGCAAATTCAAAGACTCTGTAGCAAAGGAGTGCGAAGAGAACTCATAGCGCCCCTGCAACCCACAAACAAAATGGGGCCGACCGAGAGGAAGAATGTAATGATCGTGGTGCCGCATTCCGGCGATGTTGCATGATCGTGGCCTTCCCATACACTTGTGGGTCACATGCAACATCGCGGTTTATGTGCAAAACCGTTGTCCCCATAGAGTATCGTATGAGCACCCAAAGAGGCATTTTCTTGTAAGAAGCCTGATATTTCTCATTTGAAGATTTTTGGCTCACCTATTTACATTCATGTGATGAAGGATGCCAAGAAGAAGCTAGAGCTGACCGCAGAGGTTGGGATATTTGTGAGGTACACAAAAACACCCCACAATTATCGTGTGTATTTTCCAGACAGTCGGATGACTGTCATGCGACAAGATATCAAATTTCATGAGGAGAAAGCCATGAAGTTGTCGCTTGAGAGGGAGCTACACTTGCATGCAGAGGAGGAGCTACTTTTTCCTAAAGATGAGCCTCAATATGTGGATCACCCACAAGAGGAGGTTCATGGAGTGGAAGAAACCACTCATGCAGAGCCAAACATCAGAGGGCGGAAAACCAACCATCGAGGGCGGAAGCGCACGACAAAAGCTAAGCGATCGAATTCGACATGGAGGAAGGCAAGAATGTGGTGAGTTCCTACATCACAAATACCATGGGTTACTAGTCACTCGACCGATTACCAGCTGTTAGAATCGATGAGAAAGTGTATCGATGCAGCCATCCTCTTTCGAGGAAGTCAGGAGGATCCCATGGGTAGATGCCATGGTGTGAAGAGTATATCTGATTACAGCTATATGGAGATCGTCCTGCGTCAAAAGGGGTGTCCATAGTTCCGAGACGTGATCTACAAGGTAAAGCAAGATGGTGATGGGAGTTTTGAGAAGTATAAGGAAATATTTGTGGCTCGGGGCTTCTCACAGATCGAGGGGATTGATTATGAAGAAACCTTTGCACTCGTCACAAGGTATTCTTCCATATGAACCATCCTTGCCTCTTGAAGGCAGTATGCGGGCCGGGGTATATTCCTCGATGGATGTGAAGACTGCGTTCCTAAATGGAATCATTGAGGAGGAGGTGTACATTGAGCAGCCTGAAGGATTCGAAATATTCAGCAGCGAGTCGCATGTGTGCAGGCTCAAAAGAGCATTGTATGGGATGAAACAAGCAACTCATGCTTGGTACACATAGATAGATAGTTATTTCACTGGACTTGGTTTTGCCAAGAGTGAGGCAGATCCAAACCTATACCGGATTGTGGTGGAGGGTAAGATTTTGATCATTGTGCTTTATGTAGATGATTTAATAATAACAGGTGATGAACTGTTGATACACTCATGCAAGGCAGATCTTGCAAAGGAGTTCAAGATGAAGGACTTGGGCCTCCTTCATTATTTCCTAGGATTGGAAATTTGGTAGCGGAAAGGTGAATTGTTTGTGTCTCAAGGCAAGTATGCCCAGGAGATACTGGAGAAGTTTCACATGCAAGGCTACAAGTTTATCGACACTCCTCTTCCTAGTGGTTGGAGGAAAGAGGATGCTACATCGACAGAGGTAGTGGATGCCACTATTTATCGACAGTTCGTTGGTTCGCTCATGTATTTAGTCAATATAAGACCGGACATATGCTATGTTGTGAACCATCTTTCACAAGCGATGGTGAAGCCTACCAAGCTCTTTTGGAAGGCATGCAAGCATGTCACGAGGTATCTCAGGGGCACATATGAGTATGGATTGTGGTGCAGATAGTCGAATGAGGTGAAGTTGCATGGCTTCACGGATGCAGATTGGGTAGGAAGCCCAACGGACAGAGAGAGCACATCTGGAGGGATTTTTAGTATCTTATCTACAGCAGTTTCTTGGTACAGCAGGAAACAAATATCCGTGGCACTCAGTTCAATGGAGGCTGAGTACATGGCAGCAAGTTTGGCTGCATGTGAGGCTATATGGATGAGGAAGATCTTAGTCGATTTGTTCGGTTCTCATTTAGATCCTACTGTGATATATTGTGATAATCATAGTTTCATTAAACTCTCGGTTAATCCAGTATTTCATGATAGATCTAAACATATTGACATCTGGTACCATCATATCAGAGATTGTGTGCAGCAGAGGATCATGTTGCTTTCTTATATTCCTACGGAGGATCAGGATGCAGATATTCTGACGAAGGCGCTCACTAGGAGAAAATTCGAATACTATAGAGACGGGATCGGGGTGGAAAATAATCCCTATCTTATTGAGAGGGAGTGTTGAGATTCAACAAGATGATGAGCTTAGTGAAAAGAGTCGCCTTCACTAAGTGGGCCCATAGGCTATTTTTGGCGCAAAGTCTATTTTTAGACATGTCGATCATATTCTATGAGTTGCAGGATGTTATTTGTGGATGGTTGGTCAAGTTGGAAAAATAGATGGAATTAGATAGAAAAACAGATTGCTCAGATCAGCTAGCTGAAGGAATTACGCAATTCCTAGAGCTATTGGTGGTTCATGCATGGAGGACTTCAGTTAGAACTCAAGTGGCAGAGTTTGGTGGAGTTGGAGAAGTAGTTGGTGGAGTTGGTTTCTAGTTTAACTACACTTGTGGAGTTAAACTCAGTTGAAATGATTGTGTCTATTTCTAACTGATTGATACTTTCAGTGGAGTTGAGTGAATTAATTAGTTAAATTAATTCACTAAATAATAACTCATTATTTAACTGGACAGAGACAACAGTTAACTACAGTGCAGAACAGATCAATGGAGACTCAGTGGACAGATTGGTAAAAGAGCAAGTGTGACTATCAGTTGTGATTATAGTGTTGCATTGTATGCACCACACATTCATTGGAGATGCCAATGAGGATTGCATGAGCAAGGCTTGAGCAATTCGAACTCATCCAGAGCCATTCTTCAGCAGGGATTGCGCAGTAGAGGCAGGCTATCAGGAGGGAAAAAATTAGTGCAGGTTTTTGCTGATTGTTCTTGATTAGTGTGTAGCAATTGTATTGTACTGAGAACTCGATATGATCAGCTTTGTATGAGGATTGTTACATGATCTCTATGACATATATTATATACAGATAGTTGGGGTTTTCAGCTTCAGGCTTTCCCATTAAACAACTTTGTTAATGTGTGTGAATTTTTATTGTTTCATGTGTGCATTGCAATCTTGATTTAATTTCCGCAAATGATCAATGGTGGAATAGATTCTGTATTTTGCATGAAGTTAAAATAGTGTGAGATCAGGAGAATCTTGGACATATAACACATAAGTTATATAATTTCTACATCTTTCTCCTATTAGTCTCTGATTCTCAGTCATCCATGAAGTCATTCTGGTCATTCCATTTGCTTATTTCTACATACCATTGTCCGCCATCCTGCAACATTTCATGGCTAAGAAACCTTCCTTGTCTGGCTCTTCAAGCCACATCCCTCTCATGGATACTGAGCAAGATATTTGGGACACCATCTATGCCATTGAACATTTTCCCTTTAACCAACAAGTTATCTTGAATGAGAAAAATTCCCCCATCTATTCAGCTATGGCTAATTCTAGTGTTCTCTTTGCATGCATCCCCAAAGCATACCTTTTTCCCGAATTTGTGCGTTGGTTAGTGTCTGCATTGTATCTCAGTAAATGCTTTGTAATTAATTACTTAGGTGAAAATGTTCTTCAAGTTTCAACCCAGTTAATTCGCCAAGCCCTGTGTTATCCTGAGTCCGAGTCTTATGTTCAATTCACTAATGAGTCATTGGTAGCATTCTATGATAGTCTTGCAGGACAGGAGTTTAACCAGGTCATCTCCTTCTTGAAGCCGAATTTGGAGTAATTTGCAGCAAATGATAACGAATTTCAATTAGAGAATTTTGAAGCAGAGGTCAGGGCAGTGTTACCACTTTTGTCAAAGATTCTTGGAAAAGAAGATTCCTCTCAAATTGACAGATCAATGTTGGGATTGTTTGCCATGATGATGCAATCTAAAGTATTGTTGGATATTCCCTCTTACTAGCAAGAGGTTGTTACTACTCAACTCATGAGATTATCTGTCACCGGGTCCTTCAGGTTCCCCTCACTTATCACTTATCTATTTCTGTATCAAAATGTAGAGGATTTTTTACATTTGGGATTGAATATAAGGGATGCAAATAAGAAAAGGCAGTCAGTAGTTTTATGGACTGATATAGTAATAAATGAACCAGATAAGGGAGGGATATTTGATTTTTCTACCTCTTTTATGCCAGTTGCTTATAAGGTTTTAAATGGCGTTCCTCCTCCTTATTTCCTGCCCAAAGCTCAGGAGTGTCTCCAGTTAAGTATTGCTTGTAAATTTGGGGATTGGTTTGTATATGAGGATTATTCAGAGATTATATTATATGGAGCAGGAGTAGAACCTTATAGATTGCCAAATTTTGTCCCTATGAGGTTGTTTACATTGGAATTCATCATACAAAGTCTGAACGTAGATCATGTTCATTTTGTTCCAATGAAGAAGGGTCATTTGTTTAAAATGCCTATGTATGTGGGTCCATTTGTAGTAAATATGAGACAAGAATTTAATAAGGCTGGCAGGATGTTGGAAGATATGCACTTATTGTTAGGTGAGAAATGGGCCTATGACCCCCACAAAGTGATTTCTAACAAAAGGATTGAAAATGGCTACTCTGCTTTCATTCACGAGAATAAGCCTGAACTTGAAAAATTGGCTAACAAGAGTTTTGCAGATTCTGTTAGTTCCAGCATACAGACCCCTATCATCTCAGAGAAATTGGGAAAAAGAAGTAAAGAAGAAATTTTTGATTATGAAGATGAGGAACAAAAAGTTGAGAAGATGGCAAGAATGGCTGAGGAAATATCAAGCACTCAACCTGTTTTCCTCATTTAGTTAGGAGATAAACAAAATGTACCAACTTCACCTATAAGACATAGAGATGTGCAAGATCAAATCCCTTTGATCAAGCAGGTTTTTGCTTAGATTGCAGAGAGGAATCAAAAGATGAAAGATAGTATGGAAGCACATGTAGAATATTAGATTACTTTAGAGCAAACTAGATTATTTACTACCATGGACTTAGAAAAGGATCAGTTTAAAATTTATTTTTCTCACCCATCTAAAATGACAGTAGGGTCATCAAGTAGTTTTAAAACTGTTAATTTGATTATTGATGTGAATAAAATTCCTTTTCATATGCAGACAGGGCAATTGATTGTTAGCAATTTAACCAAGTCCAATGCAGCTGCTCAAAAGGCAGAACAGATGCTAGGAAAAGTGATCAAACAGTTGAAATTGGAAAAGGCCAATTCTAGAGATCTGTTAATTCAGAACGATGAATTGAAAAAGATTATTGTAAAGATTGGGGTGAATCCTAATGATAAGTCGGTTGTACAAAAATTGCTACAAAGTGTTGATTCAGAGATAAATGTGTTGAAGAAGAAATTAAAGCTACCCACTGGAGAACACTCAATGGCAGCAGAGGTAGCAGAGGTTGAGAATGAGAAAGAAAATCTTTTACAACAGTTGTTACAAAAAGAGGAGGAGGTCTCTAAGTTAAAGGAGTCTGTCCTTAACTTGAAAACTCAAATTGATTCTCATTCTTGTACTATTGTCATGCCATCTGGAATTGATGACCCAACAACAAAGTTATCTTAGTTGAGTACAAAGTTGAAAATGGTAGAAAAGGATCTCAAAAAGGCTCAGAGCGATTTGGAGACAGTGACTAAGATAATGCAGGCTCAAGAAGAAGAAGTTAATAAATACAGATCAGATTGTCAGACAACAAATAATGAGATCAAGATTTTAAAGGAAAAATTAAAAGGAAATATAACTATGATCCAAGCAAAAGACATTGTATGGAGTGAGATCATTAAATCTATGAGAACAACTTGGGAGTCCCTAATAATAGTGTCATAGGAAAAGAATATTATCAGAGACTTAGAGGAAAAGGTTATGGTAGATAAACAAAATACTCTTAACAGGGCCTTATGGGAAAATAAGTTCATTGATTTCATTGATTCTAAAATAGATCAAGAGTTGGAAGAAAATGAAATTAAAGAGAGGACATTATGTGTCCTAGAGATTAATAAGTTGATTGTAAAAAATGCTTGTAGGAAGTCAGCAGAGAAGAAGTTAGCAGAGATTAAACAAGATGTAACCAGGTTTGACAACATATTCGACAAAAGGGTAGGAGCAGGATTTCCTTCATGCTGGGATCTCAAAGGCAACCTTTTATCATGGGATTCTTATGAGCCAATGTTAGTGCTAACGAAGAGTAAAATGGATAATACCCATGAGAAGACCGCTATCCTAAAAGGAGCCACAATTGTTAATTTACTGCAGAGGCATTTTTAATTGCTTTGGAAGGTAAAAACCTTATTCACGAAACGACCTACTTTCAGCAAGATCATAGCCTTCTAGCTAGAATATCATAAATTGATAAATTCTCCCAAAATTAGAATCGAGATATGGAAGAAGTGCAGAGCTTGGATGACTGATCCACCTGGTGACACCTCAGCGTCATAAAAGGACACATCAACAAATATGAAGAATACAGTGTAAGCCAATCAAATTCAAATTCAGTAGATATATTGAAGATTTAGTTTTAGTTATCTTTAAAAAAAAAGATCCATATTGTAATGAAGTTTTTAAATTGCCATGTAATAGGTAGTTTATGCAGTTTTAGATAGTTATAACAGTTACAAGTAGTTTTTAGTAGTTACAACTGCTTGGCATTGTATTTAAAGTAATGAAAAATAAAGAGGAAGGTTCCGAGTTTTGGACCTCTGGATGACCATAAATTTTGTACTAAATTTTCTGAATATAATGAAAGAAGATCAAGTTTCTTGCACCTGTTGATGTTGATGCGTTTTTCCAGATTCATCATATGTTTATTCTTCTATGAATGAGGTGAAGTAATGTAGATGCGGGTCTCTTTAACAATTTGTAATTAAGAGTTAAATGTCCTTAATGTGCGCTCCTTCACTCCAAATATCTTATCTCTATAAAGTTTCTTCTGAGATTTAAAATGATAGATTCTGTTATGCAACATATCATTTTGAGTTTCCCTTCCAGTTTCTTCCTTACATTTCAATTAATATGAGCATATTATGGCATTGTGAAGTCTTTCATTATATCATATCATTGAGGGTTATTAATAATTAATTTCCAAAGGTGTTAAACAAAGACCATCTGATATCTTAATTTTGTGACATATATTTAAAAAATGTCTACAGCACAGATTCCTTATCACAGCCAAGGGATTGTTTCTTGAGATACAACAAATCCCATGGAATTGCATGTTGCAGTTGTTAGCAACCTATAATATAGGGGTCATAATTTTGACTTGACTATTGATAATCTTGTAAATCTGTACATACTTTGCCTTCTGCAAGTTGTATTCACATATTTTGTAAAAAAAAATTAAAAAAAAAATAAAAAATCAAAAAGAGGGTAAAAAAAATTCCTAAAAGAATAATCAAAGGCCTTAGAAAAAACAAAAGACCCCAAAATAAAAATGAATAAAAAATGAAAGTATGCAAGCATAAATGCCACTACTTTTTACTTTTTGACTGTGGCAGAGTGTCCATAAATGCCATAGTCCATGATGAGTTAAACAGTTTAATCTTAACTTGTCAATTGTTTCAATTTCACTTGTTGTAGATAGAGAATAATAAGTTGTCATACTGCTTAATCATGACAATTCAGTAGTTAGGTAGAGAAATTAAATGAATCCAACAGTTTAAATTGGATTCATCGATGAAATAAGTGTAGAATTAGATAGTTTTACTTGCTTTCAGAAAGAATAAATGCTATGAAGGTTGCTAGCTTAAATGCACCTTACTAAAAAGAAGAAAAAATGTTAGCATGGTAAGCTGGGTAGGTAGAAGATGGTGAAAAGTCTCAATGTAAATATCATTCATCATGGACTGTAAAATAACTAACTTCCCCTTCCCATAGTCATAAAACATTCTAAACTATCAGTCAGAAAGGCTCAAGGCATTTCCTTGACTTTTGTTGGGACCCGACCCAAGGCTCTATGACTGATCAGTTGAAAGTGTAAATGTCTATATTAATCCCTTAAATCACATCATTTTCCATTCATGCATTCATTCCCATAAATAATCCTAAGTAAAACTCCATTTTTACTTAAAGGCATTATAATTCCTATTTGATTAACTTCCTACATCATTTGAAAACATTAAGCCCTCAAAATAACATTAAATCATAAGTTAAGTGATAAGATCAATGCAAATTATCTTTTGAAATTCACTTTACTTGTTATGTTTATGTGTTTTGAGTATACCATCTCCTATTTTCATATTAACTCTAATTTATATATTAAATCCCTATAGAAATGACCTTTTCCTATTATATATAACTCCTTTTTATAATAAACCCAAAAACCCACTTATTATAATTTCAGCCGAAGTTTATAATTCCCACATGTTTAATAAAACCCATATTATAACCCCCTTCGGCTAAAATATACCTTTATATATAATCTCGTCCCTATGGTAGTTAAATCAACCTGGTTTAATTAACCATATAATAAAAATATTCAAAAAAATCTTTAAAACATGTTTTATATGTGTTTTAAGAAAAAATATCGAAGTTTAATTTAAACTAAACTTCTGAACCCATTCCCTTGTATATTTCCCTTGCCCGACTCCTTAACCTAAGGTTAAGTTATAACCCTTTGTTAGATCCCCGATACATATCCTATACCCCAATAATTTAACCTTGGTTAAATCCCTCTTAAAAATCCCTACCGATCATTTTTCCATTGAAAAAGTCAGTTTTATACATAAAACCCATCAAAAACCCTTTTCCGATCGAGTTCAATTTAGACCCTCCGATCTTCTGCACTTATATAATCCTACGGCTCAAAATAAACGCGATACTTGTATCACATATTCCCTTATTCCCTATCGCATTTCTTAAACAACCGTCCGATCTCCCCTATCAAATCTAACGGTTCTTATTTAGCATGATAGTTTTATTACATGAACCTTACCCTTCCCATCGCGCTAATTTTCAACCGTTCGATCTTCACTTACCTTCAAGATCCGACGATCCTTATTACACCCGATGGCTTCTAGCTCCCATCCCCACCATCGCCCATCGCACTTGATGACCACCGTTGATATTCCGCCCATAAGATCAACGGCCAATAAAAAATGTCCCAGACCCACTGCATTTTTCCCCGCACCTTTCCTTTTAATCTTGACCGTTCGCTTGTTGAAAACAGATCCGACGGCGCCAGTTTATTTTTGCACTCATAATGTAATCGTCTGAAGTTTTGTAAAATCCGCGCGATATAGGTTGTTTTCCGAAACCGCCCTATGTCGACGTGTCCTCAAATGATTAGATCGTGTTCGAAAAGCGATTTACAACTTACTACCTTGGAGTTGTGCGAATACCACCCAGTGGTATTCCAAAACCATTTCCACCCAAACTATGATTTAATGTAATTTGATTATGGTTTAAACTATGGTTAATTCATAAAAACTCATAATTTTTAATGAAATTTCACTTATTCACGCTTTAAACATGTGAAACCTCCGTAGAGCCTATTTTTGTCAAATTTTCACCATTTTTGCGCCATTATACCTTGAGAGCCTGTGCAGAGCCCTGTCCACCATTTTCAAACCTGCCAACGCGATTTTCAAGCCAATCTCCGTGCAATTCAACTACGAAGAACCACAATACCCTCTGATAGACCAGTTCAGCGGAATTGAAGACTACATGCAACCTGCAAATTATTCTACCACAATTATACCTTTTAAAAGGTATTTTTCGTTAAACTTAACCAGAAAAATTCAATTCCAAAAGAAAAAGCGCCAATTCTTCAATTATTGCTTGTAATTCTCTGAATTACCCATACGGAAATTGCAAAAAATATCCAAAGTATAGGGGAAACTCTGTCAAAATTTCCCCAGAATCCCTCATTTCCATTTTTTGCAAGTTTTATTCATACCCTGGTCATTTTCACAGCTGAAATTGATCGTAACCTTTTTTCTGAGCATTAAAACCCTTCTATCATCTGAAACTTTGCTCAGAACCCTATTTTACCAGAGATATTCTCCAAAAATCCCTTGTTTCCAACAAAATAATGTAGCAAACAATCTAAGCTTGTTTTGTTCAATTAAAAAATGACAAAGAAACAAGTAACCCCTAAAGAAGGAGGTCCAAAGCCTCGAAAGAAAGCCTTTGCTAAAATCCCTCAGCCTGAATCTTCTAAAATTGATAAACCCACCCCTACACTCACTGCTGATTACATAGAAGTTGTCAGGCCTGTCCAACATCCAGTTATTCACAAGAAAATAGTCCTATGGTTGACCTTGATTACAGAATACTAGACCCTTTAGTGGAATTCAATCTACTTGATGTCTATAACTGGTGTTTTGGTAAATCAGTAGAGAAAGATGACAAATATATACCAGTTTGGGAGTCTAATCTGCCAAAGTACATTGTTCCTCAAACTCATTCAGCCCCTGATTTTCTCAAATTATGTCAGTCCTATTATCTTCCAGACCAGAGGTGCATTGTTAATAGAGACAGAGAGGTCTTATTTTACATCAATGCAGATTCCATAAATTCTATGCTACAACTGAACCCTGATCCTAATGTTGCTTCATTGTCAATAGAGGATTTAACTCAGCTTTACTTACACCTTGATTTTGCTTCTAAATTCAAAGTCTTCCAGACTTTTTGTCCCAAACAAGTTGATATCCCTAAGCTCAATCCTCCATTTGATACTTTTGATTTTCCAAATGAAACCAGACAAATTGTCTCCATGCTATCATTCATACTGGGATATAACAGTGATGAATTCACTGATGTTGCTATACTAGGTTTTTTGTCTACTCTGAGTCTTGGCCAGTCTCCATCCATAGTGTACAATTTTGCTAAGTTCATTGCAGAAAAAATGCACTATCAATTGTCCAGATTGTCAGAAGAAGGATTTTTTAGATATACCTCATATCGACTTCATCTCTTTTTATATTATCAAGCAGACAAATTTCCTATTGAATTTTAGAAGATAGATCCAGAAGGAAATGTACTTTCAGTTTTGTTTTGGTCATCAATTCTAAGAAAATGGAACAGGGAATACAACTTTGCAGATTTCAATGACTTGTTTTTAGTGCCTGCTATGAATTTATTGAATAAAGAACAAACCCCTAGAATCAATGAAGAAACAAAGAGGATCCTATAGCTATCCGAGAGCTGTAAAACAGGGGATTGGTACTTATACAAGAGTTACACAGAGATCAGAGTATATGGTGCACTCTTGGCCCCATATAAATTGCCAAGATTTGTTACAACAAGAATATTTGCTTTAGAATATTTGAGGTAGCCGTTGAATGCATATGAAGTTAATTTCATAGCTTCTAGAAAAAAGACTGAGTTCAAACTGAAAAAATCAAGTTGGGCCATTTATTGTGAATAACAGAGAAGCAACAAATGAAATTAATTTCAAGTTGAAAGAGTATAAATTCCCATATAGTTTTATGTGGAATTATGATCCTCAAGGTATTTTAAACACGATGAGAGTGAAATGCAAGTTGTTTGTCTCCTTGCATGATCCCAAGCCCCAAATTGAAAATTATGCCAATAAACTTGAATGGGAGCCAAACACTTTATTTGATGATGACTCACAAAGCATGTAGGGAAACAGTGGAAAAAATAAGCAGGTTGAGCAAACGCAGGTGGTTACAGTGAACAAAGAATCTGAAATTGTTCATAAAAGAAGCAGAAAGGAAGATAGTTTCACTACTAAAACTATTCAAGATAAAAGATTCAAAATTCCCTACAATAAGAAAAGTAAATTGACCAATGAAGAAAGGGACAAAGCTATCAATATTGAAGATAAAAATGGTCATGAAACTGATGATGAAGCAACAAGGATAGTAACTGAAACTCTCAAAGAGCTTCAAAATGTCCAACTTGGAGCCCAGCAGAAAGATACAGTCATGGTGGATAAACAATCTAAGGTTGATTTGCCATCTTCTTCTAAAGAACCTGACAATACAGAGTCAGACATTCAAATTAGGTTTAGGCAAATCAAAGAAAAGAATGAAGAAATAAAAAAATAAGCATATTCCAAATTCCTTGAGGAATAGCTTGGAAATAAAGATAAACTTCTTTCAGCTTTTGATTATTATTCTCATAAATCGGTGATGTCATTTCTCAAGCCTACAGTGGCTGATCCAAAAACTATTGCAGATTATTCAAAGATAGACCTTGAAGTTGATGCAGATGCTATCCATGAATTGGACCAAATAGAATTTCATAGGAGCAACACAGAGATGCTATATTCTAAGATAGTCAATAAGACTATGAATTATATCAGGCTTGAGAAAACATTGATAGACCTTCAAACTCAAATGAAATTGGATAAAGCCTCATTATATGCCAATAACTTGAAGATCAAAGCATTAGAAGACTTAGCGATTGAATTAGGAGCTGATCCAGCTAACATTGAAGTTGCAAAGGCTTTAATCAAACATAAAAATGAAGATATAGCTGCCCTCAGAAAACAGCTAAAATTGCCTCAAAGTGAAAATCCTCAGGCAAAAGAAATCCTTCAGCAGAAAACAGAGAATGATGAATTGAAACAACTTGTTCTTAAAATGACATATCAGATAAAAAAAATGGAAAGCCAAATAGAAGCTTTCATGCAAGAGAATGAAAAACTGAAGAAATCTCAACAGGTTTTCATTCCTACAGTGATTCCAACTGTAAGCACAGCTGTTCCATCTACATTGGCAGAACACTTAGCACCACAAGGAGTACTAGAAACTGCAGTTCCAATCACTTCTCATGACATCTCTGCCTCTTCTTCATCAACCTCACAGGTAAACACAGTAGAAGACAAAGCTGCCATAATCAGATCCATGGAAGATATGTCAATTAAAGATAAAGAAATACTTAATTTGAAAGGCACTATTAAAAATCTGGAAACTTCCAAAAGAGATGCCTTGATTACTTCCAAAGGGCATGAACAGAGGGCTGATAGATTACAAGAAAAAGTCATAATTCTTTAAACACAGGTGAATCTTACAGATCAGGTTGCATACATAAAAAGTCATTTATGGACAAAAATCATTGAAGGCATTCACTCACAATGGCCTTCCATTCAGATAATATACGAGCAGAAAGAGTTGCTATAGGCTACAAATGCAGAAATTGATAAAACCCAAAAAGAAATTGAAAATAAGCCACCACAAGCAGTTCAACTCATAGCATTTTTGAACAGCAAAAACAAAGAAGAATTGGAAGAGTTGAAAATTGCTGATAGAACAGAGGCCATCCTTCAAATTAAGAAATTCTTGAATAAAATAAACATGATGAATAATTTGGAAGATAGGTGTAAAGATATGAACTTGGCCATCTCAAGATTTTGGGCCAAATACAAAGTATTATCAGAAGCAAGTTTACCAGACATTCATGCATTAAATGACAAATTAATGCCACAAAAAGATTATGATCAGAAAATCAGAGCTCATGCTAAGGAGCAAGCTAAACAACTTTTGCCACAAGGATCTCCAAGTGGCAAAGTACTTCTTCAATATTTTGAAAATCTATTCTTTTTGGAAAATTAAATCAAGCATATGTTCACAGTAAAGCCAAACTTTTCTAAATATACAGATGCTGATGAAAGTTACAGGAAATTGAAGAATACGAAGATCCCCACTGCTGAACAGTGGCAAGAATTCACGGATCTGATGTGAATTTGACAGGTAAAGGACAGGAAAGTCACATGAAAAATCATATTTTACTTTTACCTTATGGTGAAAAAATCAGTGTCAAAGTGTATCAGGGTCAAAGTGTATCAATAAAATCAAATTGTTACTGCTGGTCATTTTTCAATTACAACAGTGAAACAATGAAAAGTAAAGATAAAGAGTATTAGAGCATAATATGAAAAGGAAGAGTATTCTACAAGCCACCATCCACGAGAAGATGTACCTATTGCTAGCAATGCTCACAACACATCAAAAATCAATTTAGATAAGATAAAACAGTTCTATTTTTCCTTGTAAAAGAGGACAGCTTGCAAACTGTTTTGCTGCTGTCCCTCTTCTTATGTTCTCTTTCCTATTTTTCCTTAAAACATTATCTCAATTTCTGAGATATTTTGTAAACAATTTTTTTGTATAAATACTTCATAATTCGAAGTATTTAGTGTGGAATAAAATTTCTCAAGACTACTATAGTCATTTTGCTGGACATATTGAAGTTGGTGTGAGTCAATTAGCAAAGCAGCAGTCTGGAAACGAGATTAGAGACATCATGATTAAGGATTCTCGTGGTGACAAGATAAGTCTCGTATTTTTTCCTGTTTTCAGTGTTATTATTTAAAAGTTTACATACATTAATTTGATGTGTTTCTATTATTTAATGATCAACTTAGGAAAAATTAAACAGGATTAGTGATTATAAGCTCCCTGTTTTAAACTAGTTGGCATTTCTATGTTTTCTGCTTGATGACCGGACCATAGAATTCTTAATTGCTCTAGGTCCCAGTTTGATTCCCTCCTTCAATCCTCTTTTCTGTAACTTAAGGATTTTTAAGTGCCATTTTGTTCAGATTTCACCCATTCCATCAACAAAGCCTATTTCAAAGCCTTAGAAGGTCATCTATCCCACCCTTAGTACATTTGCATATTTAAGTCTTATTTCCTAGATCTGCTTGCCTAGAGAGTTGACTCCATTGCCCAATGTTTTGGTAGATCCCTCCGGTTTACCTTGAAACAATTTTTATTCCTACCATACTTCTAAAATAAATCCTATTGCTCACTCATAGCTAGTCTAAAACCCTTTACCAAAACAAAGCTAAATCTTTAGGAGAGATCCCTCTCCGGAGCTCAGGAAGGCTAGATCCTGAATTCCCAAAGCGGTTCTTGGTTACCCCTGGTTTTCTTAACTACAAAAATCCTCATCCCACAACCTGAGAATTACTAGGGTGATAACATACTGGCGACCATACTGGGGAACTAACCACTCTCCAGTTTTAAGTTTAATCTTGAAGGAAGATCTTTAATCATATCTTTTCTACTTTAAGATTGAGTTTAAAGGTTGTGGGTATTTTACCGAATAAACATTCTGGCTCCCAAAAAAGTCTACTACACTAGATCCAATCCTGATCCTAATCCTCCATAGATAGTAGACAATCCGTACCAGATAGGAAAAAAGAAGAAAAAACAAATTGATAGTTCTGAAACTGAGATACCACTGAGAAGAGCTGATTCTTTACCCAAAGAATTGGTAAGCTTATCAGACATTGATTTTCAATTAAAGTTTGAGAAATGTTTATTTATAAAAAAATCTAAATCGGATTTAAAAGAAATTGTTTTAGATCCAGTTTTTACTTCTTATGTAAGTGAAAAACACAAAATTATTTCTGTTCCTACTAAATCAGATCAAACTGAAAGTAAAAGTCCAATAAAAAGGGTAAGTGTCACAAAAATTAAAGACATTGAAGAAGTTGTTAAGTTAGAATTTTTTTTGTCTAAATTTAAACCCCCAGTCTTTGAACTATATACAACAGTCTTTCCCGCATCAGATTCTACTCTGTATGCTGCCACATCATTCATTGATTATGCTGTCAGTTCACCTCAAGAACCCATAAGCCCTGAGTTGCCTCTTCCCCATAGAATCATATACTCATCATATCCACAATACACTGCTAGTTCATCAACCGATCCATTCATCCCTGAGCTTCCCTTGCAACCCAAAGTAGTATATCCATCATTTACCCAACCCATTACAACTACCATTAGCCATACTACTTCTTTTTCATTCCCTTTACCAAGATCTTCAAGTACATCCATTGTAGTAACCAACACTATCCCTATCACTACAACTGTACTTCCTAGTTAAGCTAAAATCCAAGCCATGGCAGCCCAATAAGCTCCCTTGGTCTTACCTCAGAATCTCCATGACATGCCCCAGAACTACCAAAAAGATATTCCACTGTTTGATAATGTTTCATAGATTACTGCAAAACAACATATCACTAGAATGAATGATTTCTGGGAAGTCTATGAGATAGATGCATCTGATGTCCGAATGAGGTTGTTTGCTCAGAGCTTAATTGGAGAAGTAAAAACCTGGTTTAAAAGTTTAGGAGATGGTAGCATAGCAGACCTAGTTGCATTCCATAAAGCCTTCCTAAATAAATGGGAGAAAAAGAAAAACCCTATGCAAATACTATCCGAGTTTGATGCCGTCAAGAGAGCCCCAAATGAGTCTGTCCAAGACTTCTGCACAAGTTATAACAGTGTTTATAATGCCATTCCTGCAAACCTAAAACCTACCCCGTATTCCGTGCTACTCAAATTCCCTGATTGCTTTGACGTAGACATGGCTTACCAACTTAGGGAAAGGGATGCAAATACTTTAGAACAAATGCAACAAAACGCTGTAGGTGTAGAAATCAACATACTTGCAAAGAAGGCCAGAATGAGAAACGAAAGAAGGGTTACTATTAAAGAAGAAGCATCTCACTTAGATAGTAAGTTTGATTTCATTACTAAAGCACTAGAAAAAGTAGTTGATAGACTGGATCAAATTGAAAAGAAACCACAATGGGACAACCAATCCCATATCTGGAATCCCAATTACAGAAAAAACAGCAACCCTGGGAAAGGTAAGGAACCTTCTCCTGATCAAAATATAAGAACCCCATTCCAAGAAAACTTTGCAGAAAGTTCACAAAACAGTGTTGATGAAGAAGAGGAAATTAACATTGTTATGGGGTTTGATGAAAACAATACCATTTTCCTCACCCAGGAGGACCAGGAACTCTTTGAACTTCAACAGTTAAAAGTAGAATCTGGAGAATCCTATGATTATAAACAAGGTTATGATTTTGCGATAAACGAAATTCATAGTCAATACAACCTTAGGAGCAAGAAAACCAATGATCCTGTCATAAATAATAATGCTCCAAACCAACAATAACAAAAAAAAAGAAGACTAATACTTCTAAATCAAAATTCTTGCAAATTCTTCCTAGAGATAGCAAACAAAGTTCAAATCCGACCAGTCCTAAAAAGCAGCAAGGCCCAAAGATTGTAGATATTACTGACGAGGTGGCACAATCTTCCAAAGATGTTTCAAAAGATAATTCTCCCAAAGCCACCAATTCAACAGCAGTCATTGAGCCAAGAAAGAATCCTACTGACTTTAAAATATCAGATCCTAAACCTTCTGTTGAGAATCCTAAAACTGATAAGACTTCTGCTAACCCCCAAAATATTCCTGAAAAAACAGTTAAGGATAGCAGAAACCAAGAAACTCAGACAGAAGACAAGAGAAAAGCTCAAAACAAAGGAAAAACAATAGAAACTCAAGAAAAGTCATCACAAACCACAGTTCCCAAAGAAGAAGTGATTCAAACCATTAGATCTCAGCCAACATTTAATATGTAGTCTGAAATATCCAAATTAAAAATAGTTGTTCCCTTGGTAGAACTAGCTAAAAATGTTTTGTATAGATCTATGATTTCTGATGCATTGAATGTGAATGAGAATGAAGATACAATTAACATGAATTAAGATAGGCCTGAATTGATTTTTGGTCCCAATGTAGATGGAAAGCATTCAAATGGGTCGGTACCCCCATTTCATTTAAGTCTTACTGTACATGACCAAATATTACATAATATTGCGCTAGATACTGGAGCTTCCCATAATTTAATGCCTAAAGCTATAATGGAAACTCTTAATCTAGACATAACTAGACCCTATAAGGACATGTTCTCATTTGATTCATCCAAAGTCCAATGTATTGGTTTGATTAAAGATCTGTGTGTTAACCTAGTTCAATATCCTGGTAAGAGTATGATCATGGACGTTGTAGTAGCCAACATCCCGCCAAAGTATGGCATGCTTCTTTCTCGCTCATGGGCAGCAAAGTGTCAGGGATCTCTACAACTTGATATGACTTATGCTACTATCTCGGTATTTGGACAGCCTAAAAAGCTTTATAGAGAAACCTTGATGAAGTACATGATCAGTAGTGCAGACAGACCTACAAATTATCCAATTTATGCTACTCCCATTGATCTTGATTCTTTTATTCTCAGTAAATTTTATCAAAATGAAAATCCAACTGAACTTACTGATAAAAAACTTAAAATCATGGATGATTATATTAGTCATGAAGCTTTGTGGCATTTAGATTTTGATGGATCTGTTAATAAATTTGGAGCTGCAACTGGTGTTTGGATTACAAACATTGAAACAAGTCATTCTGAAGGACATGATTTTAGATTAAACTTCAAATGCACTAATAACATGGCTGAACACAAAGCTTTAATCTTAGGCCTGCAAATTATTAGAAAAAAGGGAGGAAAAAGAATAATGGTTATGGGTGATTCTGAACTAGTTATAAAGAAAATAAACGCAGAGTATTCAATTCACAACCCCAGACTTGCAAGATACAGAGAAACAATATTGGAACTGCTTGAAGAATTGTTAGAAGGTAATTTTGCTATCATTCCTCGAGATCAGAACATACAGGCCCATTTCTTAGAAACTTTTGCCAGCAGTTGTAAAATTCCTTTTTCACCATTGCAAAAATACACTGCTGAAATTAAACATAGGCCTATTGTTCCTGATAATGTGAAATATTGGAAATTTTTTTCAGAGGATCAACAAATTTATCATTTTTTGAATAATGAGCATGAATTTCAAAATTGTCAAATTGATAACGACTGTAACATAGATTCACCTTGTAATATAGATTTAAATTTCTGTCAAATATATGATTTAGATAATTTAGATGTACATAAGTTTGAAAATCCTACTATTTTTACTCAAAGTGACATTGATGAAATGGAAAAAAATAGAAATAGAGGAATTGATTGAAGATGAGATAGATTTGATTGATTTAAAGAATAAAATTTTACCCAGAGGTTTAACTCCTCTAGAAGATTTATTTGACTCCAATGATGTGCCCATAAGGCCAAAAATGGAGCCAGTTAAATCTGACATAGAAGAGTATAACTTAGGGACAGATGAAAAACCAAGAATAATCAAACTATCCAAATCCTTATCATCAGATGAAAGGGCTAAATACATTGAACTTTTAAAAGAATTTCAAGATGTCTTTGCATGGAGCTATGAAGACTTAAAAACTTACAACACATACATTATCCAACATAAAATTCCTTTAAAATAAAATCAAAAACCTTTTCAACAGAAATTCAGAAGGATTAGCCCAGTTTTGTTACCCTTAATTGAAAAAGAAGTCAAAAGAATGTTTGATGCATAGATAATTGCACCAGTCAGATTTTCTGACTGGATATCTAATTTAGTACCAACCAGAAAAAAAGACGGGAGAAATTAGACTATGCATAGACTTTGGGAATCTTAATAAAGCATCCTTGAAAGATAACTACCCCTTGCCAAAAATGGACCATATTTTACAGAGGGTAGTGTTAGTCATCAGTATTTTTCACTTGTTGGTGATGACTATTTGTAACAGCCAAGTTTTCTAGCAGCTGATCTAAAAATTTGTCAAATTTTCCAGCTGGGAAAACATCCATAAATTTTTTTTTCCCTCCTACCTTTCAGTCCGGCCATGACGAGATGAAACCTCATTATCAAATCCTATCTAAGCCTCAACCATACTAGTCTGCCCATCAGCTCTAAAGAAATAACCCAAATCTGTCCCAAAGTCTCCCCTAAGTTAGGAAGTGGCGCTTTAGGCATTTCTCCCTTGGCAAACTATCCAAAGGAAAAAGAACCTCCATATGCTATAGACCAGTCATAACAGACCTTCCCATTCTACAAACAAAGTTGGTTACAGCCCTAGGTCGCACCACTAATACACCCTCAAGTCCCAGCAATACATAGACCATAAGTCAAACTGATTTTAGGTGTTTTTACAGTATTTTGATGGATCTTTCAAGGACAAAGACATACCAGCATCTCAGAAGACAATATTTGGTTTTACATGAGAAGACAACTACTTCTCAATGTGATCTTGAGCCTGGGATGCAGCCACAAAGCAAAGAATTTTTCATCAAGCTCTCGCGATCACATTCCAAGCCTGAAAGGACAGTAAAAGGAAAATAGCACTGTCACAGGGCTGATGATATAACATGACTAAAAAACCTCCTTCATCTATAAGCAGAGGGTTTTTGAAGACTGAAGAACCTCCTTCATATACAAGCAGAGGGTTGAAAGCGCCTCCTTCATCTATAAGCAGAGGGCAGATGGAAAAAAGTTTGTTTCTAAGAGCTGCACTCACTGTGAAGATAAACTTTGAAGCACAATGAAATAGCAAATGAAGGTCTCTGCATGAAAATGATGATTAAAAGCAGAGGTAAAGTAGCAGGCTTCAAAGATCTTTTTTCATGATTCTCATTATTATTTGAGCAACAATGAGAAGTTAGTTGGTTCAGCATCATTGAAGAAAAACTGTTAAGACAGATGTCCAAAAGGGTCAAATAGGCTTGGGCGCCAACTAACTTCTCCCATCATGTATAAGAGAAAACACCATCAATGTGTTCATCAGACAGCCTTCACATGGCTGAGACAGAAGGTTGAAAGAAAATCAGACATTTTGTCAAGTAAAGGGCCTCCTTCATTCATAAGCAGAGGGCCAGAGCAGTTATTAATTCTAGGGTTTTCACTGACTGAGAAACAACTTGTAAAAAACAATAGGAGACAGTTAAAATAGAGAAATGATGTAAAAAGACAAAAAGGAAAGCAGGGGTACCACTGTAATCCAAGAGGTTAAACTTGTCTCTTATCAAGGTTCCTTTCAAAAAGGCAGTCTGGAGCCAATTCAAAAAAACTTTGCTGATGATTAGGGGGTAGGTCATGACACGGGCCAGTGATGGTAAATATTTGTCAAAGGGTACTCATCTTCCTGTTCATGAGAGAATGTTTTTCAAATTACTCATCATAAGTAGACAAAGGGAACTTGAGTTTAGTTTTTCCCCAAAAAGGCATTGCAAATAGGTATACAGGGTCATAAAAGTGCAAGAAAGATCATAACATGTGTTTCAGGTCCTGGAACCCAATGAAGCAATGTACGCATGCCATTGTTACAAAGGAAGGCAGTCCCTTATGAAAAAGGGTGAAAGGCACCTCACTGTTGCATTCCAAGTGAAAGGAGAGTCTTAAAGGAAATCTTCTTTTAATGGACAGAGGATTGGGAAGCATGAGTGAGGGCAGCTGATTTTTCCCACAGTCAGAAGAGGAACTTAAAAGACACTTGGCAGTCAAATCATTTTCACAGTAGGGCATCATTAACTCCAAAGCATCAAGAGCAAACAATGTCAGATTGGGTTTTAAAAGGGGTAAATCCACCTCCTTGCAAAATGGCAAAGGTGCTTCATAACTCATTGGTGTATTGTCAAGCAAGTGTTACATGTTTAAATGACACTAAAAGGGGTCAGCAGTGGAAAAGTTTCTCGTTTAAATAAAGCACAGTGAAAATGTAGTGTAGGAGTTTCGAAACTCCTAAATAAAGTTTTTTTTACCTAAAGCAAAGTTCTCACTATGCTACTTTTTCAAAAATCAAACTTCACCTTTTTTTTATCAAAAATTGGTGCAAAGGGAAGTTAAAAGCTCTCCAAAAAGTCTTCAAAACCACCACCAAGTGAACGTGAGAAGGGCTTGGATTTGTTCGCTTTCAAAAGGGTTAGGGACTGTTGTCGATCCAATTCGCAAATTCCCAAGTACAAGCAAAACTCCTCTTGTTGTCTACAAGACCGAAGAAAGAAGTTATGATCGAAAAACAAAGTTTTTTTGGGCTTAAGGTTGCGCGGCGCGTTTGAGCGCACTTTTTACACAGGATTACATTGTGGCGCGATGCGCCTGTAGGAGCGCGCGACGCGCCTATAGGTGCTGGTCCTGTCAGCTCGACAGGTGACCCAACTGCCTATTCCGCGCGACACTTTCTCTTTCAAACATGCCGCGCTTGTGTTAAGCCTTCAAAATGCCTCCAAACAAATCCCACAGTGGCTCCAACTCTCAAGCAAAGATTTCCATCGTGTTTTAAGGTATTTGTCTTGCCCCCCTTACAAATTTCGAACTACTAAATGGTTTTTGAGGCAAACAAAGGCTTTGGTGTAAATCAAGATATTTCGAGTGACTGTTTTGAAAGAGGGTTACTGCTCAAACATTACCTTCCTGTTCTAAGGGGGTGGTCAAGCATTTAAAACATCCTAATTGCTGTGGAACAAAAATAAACGCCATCAGCTGTGTGCATTGGTAAAAACAGGGTTAAGGAGGGTTAAGGTGTTTGTTTAAAAATCTGGGTTTGCAATGGCTATTTTCGCCCAGTAGTGAGCATAACCAAATGATGTTTTCCTTTTAATGTTTCAAAAACCCACGAATTTCCCTCCAAACAGTTTTAAAATAGTACAAAATAGTGACCAAAAGGAGAGACAGGGTTTTGAAGGGTGAAACATTGGGTCCATTTTCAAATAACAGTGATCATGGTGTAAGGATTCTTGTCATTTCAGAGATCTCCTCTGTGTGTTAAAAAGACAAAAAACAGTGTTTGCTTTTTCATTCCATGAAGCAGAGTTAGTAAGTGAAGATACCTTTACTTTTGGAGGTATTATCAAACTTTGTGTGAAGAACAATGAATACAAGGAGTGTGTTGATTGTGAGGAGTTTCTGTTGTTAGACTCTTACAGGACTGTTTTTTGCTCACACCAAACACAAGGATCCATGTCACCTTGCACTATCACAGTGACCTTTTGACTGTGTATCCTTTGATTGACTGTGTAATGGTTAGTGAATTTACCTATTGATTAGCATATGAAGGGAGGAAATACAGTGTTTTGAAAGAGCAGAGAATTTTGTGTTAAAAGGGCATCTCACACAGCATTTGAAGCCATTTTACCTTGCAAACAATGATTGATAGGTAAAACAGAGTTGTGTTTGAAAAGACATTTCAAAAAACCTTTTGAGGCAGTTTGACTTTTGCAGAGAACATCTAGAACAAGATGCCTCCCAGGCAGGATAGTAGGAGTGGATTGCATAAAAGGTTTGAGCCTGTTTCCACTGAAAAGGAACACAGCGAGGTAGGGCAGCAAGGTGAAGAAGAACATAGTGATAAAGAGCAGCGCCATAAAAGAACTCAAAACAATGATAGATGATGAGGGCAAGCAAATACAAACATGGATCATGAAGGACATTCTCCAAAGCATGTGCTAGCTGCCTCTCCTAGGCAAGGGGCCATGACTTCTTCACCAAAGCTAGAATGCCAAGCAACAAAGAAGAAAACCAAGAAAGGCTCAAAACTACCCAAAGAGGGCGCCCAGTGAGAAAAAAGGAGAAAGACACCTCTAGGCTGGGAATTTTGGGCTGAGCTTCTAGACATGTTTCTAAAAGGCCTTGAGGGACTTGCTCACCAAAATTGAGCGAATTTTGACACGATCTTGTTTTTTGACATTTTTGGGTTTTTGGCCAAAACTCATGGGCTTCGCCATTTCAGTTTGGGAGATCGTCATAGGATGAGAATGGTATCATTGGATGCCATAATTTATGGGGCACATACTCAGAGATTTTCAGAACATTTGAAGATCATTTGCTTCCCCAAAATGGCGAAAAACACTCGCTTTTTCAACATTCTGCCCCGTTTATCAGCAAGGTTTATTTTTTGGGTCTTTACACATAGGCCTATTTTTTGAGGGCTTTCAGACATAATATTGGGAAAATTCAAGTTTTTCTAGAAAGTAGACACTCAGAGCTTTCCAACGAGCTATCATGAGCCTAATTTCGACATCGGGAAGGCTGCCAAAAGTTGCCGGTAAGTCAGGGGACCTTTTGCTGATGTAAATTTTGAGTATTTTTGTAAAATTTGAACCTTTAAAAACTGCTTTTTCCTCATGTGCGTTTAACTATTTTTGCACATGAGAAGTTATGAAAAGTCAATTTAATTCCCTCTTTTAGCATTTTTTAGATATTTTATGAGATATTTTGTGCCTTGGGCTTTGCAAAGCCTCAAGGACAAGCTTAGATATTTATTTTGAACCAATGGCTAGCTAGTTCCCTTGGTTGGTTTTCCTCCTCTTTGGCCTATATATTCCAAGAGGATTCATTGTAATAGGAGGCTGAACTTGATGATAGAAGCAATATATGGTCATATAAGCTTTGGAAGAAATACTTGTCTCATGTTTTTGGATTGCCTCTTGGATGTTCTTGGATGATGAAAGAGGATTGTTGTTGGATTCCATGACTTGGTAGAATGGTATAGTGTCTCTTTCTTTGTTTTGTATTCTAGTTTTCATTCATCAATACATGTTTCTTGCTTGCTATAGATCAGTAGAGAACAGATTTGAGACATGCCCTTGGAGGCACCTCAAATTTCCTGTTTCTTCATAGCTTTCATGTTTTCCTCTTCCTTAGTCACATTGAAGAATTCTTGATTTCTCTTTAATAACTTAAGGATATTGTTGCTTATTTTATTCATGGTTTTATACATGCTAAGTATGATTTACGGTATGCCCTGCTTACCTATGGCTAGTGATAGCTCCATCCATGAAATTTCTCTTTGACTGATTAGATTATCATTTTGTTGAACCAAGGAGGCCTAGTTCTGATCTAGCCCTTTGTCTAAAACTATGCAAATCTTGTTTTCAAAGTGCCCAATAACTTGAAGTACTGTGTTTAGGCATTCCGGCATAGTAAGTTAAGTTGTTTGACTCTCTTAGTTGTTTTCCCCAAAGTCTGATAGCCATTTCCCAAAGTTAGAGGATGATATATCTCTATGCATGGCTTGAATGTTTATTTCTATGTATTGATTAGCTTATAGTTACATTTCTCATGATTAATGGTTTTCCATACCATGTTTATGTCAGCTATTAAACTATTTATGCTTGAAATCCTTTGTTGCTTCCAAACTTGATGTCCATTTTGTTCCATTTTACCCAAAGATCCTTTCTACCTCGAATCAAATCGGCCCTTCAACAGCCTTGTATCACCGTCTGATAGCTTTCTATACCTTTTCGACCCCATAGCCCAGTTGATCTAACATACTTTTTACCTATCTCATATCTTTGATCAGTTTCATCCCTCACAACCTAAAAACCAAAACCAAAAAAACCTACTTCATAACTAGCCTAAAATCAGAACACAATAAAGCACACACACAGATATCCCTTACACAATTAGAGAGAACACTCTCTGAGTCCAGGAAGGCTAGGTCCTTGGGTTCCAAAGTTTGGTTTGATGTTACACTGTCATTTGGCTTTCCAATAAGCCAAATCACGGGACCCTAACAGGTAGCAAGTTCTTCCAGAATCTCTTTATTAGATGGTTTCTCTGGTTACAATCAGATTCTAGTTCACAAAGATGACCAAACTAAAACTGCTTTTACCACTCCATGGGGCATTTCATGTATGTGAAAATGCCTTTTGGGTTAAAAAATGCAGGAGCTACATTTCAAAGGGCCATGGATATTGCTTTGCCAAGGAGATCCATGAGTTTTTAGTCATTTATTTGGATGATATTACCGTGTTTTCTAAAACAAATGATGATCACTTGGATCATTTGAGACAAGTTTTTTTTAAATGCATAAAATATGGTATATCTCTTAACCCTAAAAAGTCTATTTTTGGGCTAGAAGAAGGCAAATTGCTAGGTCATATAATTTCAGAAGAAGGCATTAGAATAGACCTTGCAAGAATTGAAGCAATTCTAAACATTCAACCACCAAGGAACATTAAAGAACTCCAAGCATTCTTGGGAAAGATCAATTTTCTAAGAAGATTCATATCAAATCTGGCTGAGATTATAAAAGATCTTAATAACATGATTAAAAAGTACTCCTCAATTAAATGGACAATAAAGGCCAAACAATCTTTTGAATCTATCAAACATGCCTTAACTAAAGCACCAGTCCTTATCAGTCTACATTACACAAAAGATTTTATAATCTTTTCCTTTGCATCTGAACACACCATAGCTGCAGTTCTTCTGTAGAAAAATGATCAAGGCTTTGAACATTCCATTGCATTTTTTAGTAAAGCTCTCAGAGATGCACCACTGAAATACAATATAATATAAAAACAGGCTTTGGCTCTGGTTAAAGCTATAAAAGATTTAAGAGTGTATATACTTCATTCACACATCATTGCATATGTCCCTAATGCAGTAGTTAAAGACATTTTGACTCAAGATGGACCATAATGTAGGAGAGGAAAGTGGATAGCCACAATCCTTGAATATGATCTGGAAATTAAACCAACTAAACTCATTAAAGGACATGGTTTAGCCAGACTGATGGCTGAATCAAATTGAAATGCCTTAGATATTAATTTCATTGCACAAGTAGATGAACAAGAGGAGATGGCAACTCCATCGATCAGTGATGCCTATCAAGACTCACCATGGTACTCTAATATAATCTTTGTACTAACAAACTTACAAGCTCCTCCTGGACTGACCAAAACCAAGGCAAGATTTATCAAGCAAAAAGCAATGAGATTCTGTATCTTAAATAATGCACTGTATTGGAGAGAAAGTACTGGAATTTTACTTAATTGTTTATTGAAATCTGAGGCTGACAAGATCCTTGAAGAATTTCATGTAGGTGACTGTGGAGGCCATCTATACTGGAAGAGCACAGCTGATAAAATACTCAGAGCTGGTTTTTACTGGCCATCTTTATTTTGAAATGCTAAAAAGTTTGTTACCTCTTGCCATAAATGCCAAATCTTCGAAGCTAAAAAGAAACTGTTGCCATTACCTCTGAAACTAATATCCACTGAAAAACCATTTCAACTATGGGGGTTAGACTTCATAGGTGAAATTCATTCTCCATCTTCAGGTCAACACAAATGGATTCTAACTGCTACTGATTACTTTACTAAGTGGATAGAAGCAATTCCCACTAGGCAAGCTACAGACTCAGTTATTATCTCATTCATAGAAAGTAATATTTTGTCTAGATTTGGATTTCCACACAAAATTATCACAGACAATGCTGCTGCTTTCAAATCTAAGAAGATGATTGCTTTCTGCCATAAATACCATATTACCTTAGGTCATTCCACAACATACTATCCCCAAGGTAATGGTCTGGTCGAATCCTCAAATAAAAGTTTAGTCAACATCATCAAAAAAATACTCCAAGATAATAAAAAGACATGGAATAAGAAGCTGGTCTATGCCCTTTGGGCTGATAAACTTACTACCAAAAATTCCATAGGAACTTCACCATATCAGATTGTTTATGGTACAAATGCAGTTTTTCCTTCTTCCTTGGGTATCTGAGTCATGAAGATTATCCAGGAATCACAAGTAGAAACTAATGACATTCAAAGAAGAATCAATGAAACCATACACCTTCAACAAACCAGAGATGAAATTTATGAAAAGTCACAAGTTTTACAGGACAAGATCAAAAATATTTTTGATAAAAGAGTTAAGGAAGATGACTTTTTCATAGTAGATCAAGTTTTAAGATGGGATGCAAGAAGAGAGGATAAAGGTAAACATGGGAAGTTTGAATTTCTGTGGCAGGGACCCTATGTAATATATGGTTACAAAGGAAATAATTCCTTTTTTATCAGGAGTTTGGATGGTACAGAGCTTCAAGAAGGACCAGTAAATGGAAATATGTTGAAACATTACTATCCCTCACAAGTCACTTAACAGTTAGATCTATTTACTTCATCATTGTAAATATTCATAGTCAGAGTGTAGATTGGATTGGATATATTATCTACAAAGTTAAGCCCAAAGAGAAGGCCCTGAGCTTTGCAGTATAAGATATCATAAATATGATTGTTGCAGAAAACAAAAGACATTTACAGGATCACCAAGGTCAATGGATAAGGCTACTGATCTTAGAGTTCTTGGCATTCCACAAGGAAAAGCCATCCCCAAGTGAAGCCGATGTTAACAACTATAATATAGGGGTCATAATTTTGACTTGACTATTGATAATATTGTAAATCTGTACATACTTTGCCTTCTGCAAGTTGTATTCACATATTTTGTAAAAAAAAAATCAAAAAAATAAAAAAACAAAAAGAGGGTAAAAAAAGTCCTAAAAGAATAATCAAAGGGCTTAGAAAAAATAAAAGACCCCAAAAGAAAAATGAATAAAACATGAAAGTGTGCAAGCATAAATGCCACTACTTTTTACTTTTTGACTATGGTAGAGTGTCCATAAATGTCATAGTCCATGATGAGTTAAACAATTTAATCTTAACTTGTCAATTGTTTCAATTTCACTTGTTGTAGATAGAGAATAATAAGTTGTCATACTGCTTAATCATGACAATTCAGTAGTTAGGTAGAGAAATAAAATGAATCCAACAGTTTAAACTGGATTCATGGATGAAATAAGTGTAGAATTAGATAGTTTTACTTGCTTTCAGAAAGAATAAATGCTGTGAAGGTTGCTAGCTTAAATGCACCTTACTAAAAGGAAGAAAAAATGTTAGCATGGTAAGCTGGGTAGGTAGAAGAAGGTGAAAAGTCTCAATGTAAATATCATTCATCATGGGCTGTAAAATAACTAACTTCCCCTTCTCATAGTCATAAAACATTCTAAACTATCAGTCAGAAAGGCTCAAGGCATTTCCTTGACTTTTGTTGGGACCGGACCCAAGGCTCTATGACTGATCAGTTGAAAGTGTAAATGTCTATATTAATCCCTTAAATCACATCATTTACCATTCATGCATTCATTCCCATAAATAATCCTAAGTAAAACTCCATTTTTATTTAAAGGCATTATAATTCCCATTTGATTAACTTCCTACATCATTTGAAAACATTAAGCCCTCAAAATAACATTATATCATAAGTTAAGTGATAAGATCAATGCAAATTATCTTTTGAAATTCACTTTACTTGTTATGTTTATGTGTTTTGAGTATACCATCTCCTATTTTCATATTAACTCTAATTTATATATTAAATCATTATAGAAATGACCTTTTCCTATTATATATAACTCCTTTTTATAATAAACCCAAAAACCCACTTATTATAATTTTAGCCGAAGTTTATAATTCCCACATGTTTAATAAAACCCACATTATAACCCCCTTTGGCTAAAATATACCCCTATATATAATCCCGCCCCTATGGTAGTTAAATCAACCCGGTTTAATTAACCATATAATAAAAATATTTGAAAAAATCTTTTAAAACATGTTTTATATGTGTTTTAAGAAAAAATATCGAAGTTTAATTTAAACTAAACTTCTAAACCCATTCCCTTGTATATTTCCCTTGCCCGACTCCTCAACCTAAGGTTAAGTTATAACCCTTTGTTAGATCCCCGATACATATCCTATACCCCAATAAATTAACCTTGGTTAAATCCCTCTTAAAAATCCCTCTCGATCATTTTTCCGTTGAAAAAGTCAGTTTTATACATAAAACCCATCAAAAACCCTTTTCCCATCGGGTTCAATCTAGACCCTCCGATCTTCAGCACTTATTTAATCCTACGGCTCAAAATAAACGCGATACTTGTATCACATATTCCCTTATTCCCTATCGCATTGCTTAAACAACCGTCCGATCTCCCTTATCAAATCTAACAGTTCTTATTTAGCGCGATAGTTTTATTACATGAACCTTACCCTTCCCATCGCGCTAATTTTCAACCATTCGATCTTCACTTACCTTCAAGATCCGACGATCCTTATTACACCTGATGGCTTCCAGCTCCCATCCCCACCATCGCCCATTGCACTTGATGACCACCGTTGATCTTCCGCCCATCAGATCAACGACCAATAAACAATGTCCTGGACCCACTGCATTTTTCCCCGCACCTTTCCTTTTAATCCCGACCGTTCGCTTGTTGAAAATAGATCTGATGGCGCCAGTTTATTTTCGCGCTCATAAAGTAGTCATTTGAAGTTTTGTAAAAGTCGCGCGATATAGGTTGTTTTCTGAAACCGCCCTACGTTGACGTGTCCTCAAATGATTGGATCGCGTTCGAAAAGCGATTTACAGCTTACCGCCTTGGAGATGCGCGAATACCACCCAGTGGTATTCCAACACCATTTCCGCCCAAACTATGATTTAATATAATTTGACTATGGTTTAAACTATGGTTAATTCATAAAAACTCATAATTTTTAATGAAATTTCACTTATTCGCGCTTTAAACCTATGAAACCTCCGCAGAGCCTATTTTCGTCGAATTTTCACCATTTGTGCGCCATTATACCTTGAGAGCCTGTGCAGAGCCCTGTCCACCATTTTCAAACCTACCAACGCCATTTTCAAGCCAATATCCCTGCAATTCAACTACGAAGAAGCACAATACCCTATGATAGACCAGTTCAGTGGAATTGAAGACTGCGCACGACCTGCAACTCAGTCTACCACAAGTATACCTTTTAAAAGGTAATTTTCATTAAACTTAACCATAAAAATTCAATTCCAAAAGAAAAAGCACCAATTCTTCAATTATTGCTTGTAATTCTCTGAATTACCCATACGGAAATTGCAAAAAATATCCAAAGTACACGGGAAAGTTTGTCAAAATTTCCCCAGAATCCTTCATTTCCATTTTTTGCAAATTTTATTCTTACCCTGGTCATTTTCACTGCTGAAATTGATCGTAACCTTTTTTCCGAGCATTAAAACCCTTCTATCATCTGAAACTTTTCTCAGAACCCTATTTTACCAGAGATATTCTCTAAAAATCCCTTGTTTCCAACAAAAAAATGCAGCAAACAGTCTAAGCTTGCTCTGTTCAATTAAAAAATGACAAAGAAACAAGTAACCCCTAAAGCAGGAGGTCCAAAGCCTCAAAAGAAAGCCTCTGCTAAAATCCCTCACACTGAATCTTCTAAAATTGATAAACCCACCCCTGCACTCATTGCTGATTCCACATAAGTGGTCAAGCCTGTCCAACCTCCAGTTATTTCACAAGAAAATAGTCCTCTAGTTGACCTTGATTACATAATACTAGACCCTTCAGTGGAATTCAATTTACTTGATGTCTATAACTGGTGTTTTGGTAAATCAGTAGAGAAAGATGACAAAGATATACCAGTTTGGGAATTCAATCTGCCAAAGTACATTGTTCCTCAAACTCATTCAGCCGCTAATTTTGTCAGATTGTGTCAGTTCTATTATCTTCTAGACTAGAGGTGCTTTGTTAATAGAGACAGAGAGGTCTTATTTTACATCAATGCAGAATCCATAAATTCTATGCTACAACTGAACCCTGATCCTAATGTTGCTTCATTGTCAATAGAGGATTTAACTCAGCTTTACTTAGACCTTGATTTTGCTTCTAAATTCAAAGTCTTCCAGACTTTTTGTCCCAAACAAGTTGACATCCCTAAGCTCAATCCTCCATTTGATACTTTTGATTTTCCAAATGAAACCAGACAAATTGTCTCCATGCTATCATTCATACTGGGATATAACAATGATGAATTCACTGATGTTGCTATACTAGGTTTTTTGTTGACTCTCAGTCCTTGCCGGTCTCCATCCATAGTGTACAATTTTGCTAAGTTCATTGCAGAAAACATGCACTATCAATTGTCCAGATTGTCAGAAGGAGTTTTTAGATATACCTCATATCTACTTCATCTCTTTTTATATTATCAAGCAGAAAAATTTCCTATTGAATTTCAGAAGATAGATCCAGAAGGAAATGTACTTTCAGTTGTGTTTTGGTCATCAATTCTAAGAAAATGGAACAGGAAATACAACTTTGCAGATTTCAATGACTTGTTTTTAGTGCTTGCTATGAATTTATTGAATAAAGAACAGACCCCTAGAATCAATGAAGAAACAAAGAGGATCCTACAGCTATCTGAGAGCTGTAAAACAGGGGATTGGTACTTATACAAGAGTTACACAGAGATCAGAGTATATGGTGCACTCTTGGCCCCATATAAATTTCCAAGATTTGTTACAACAAGAATATTTGCTTTAGAATATTTGAGGCAGCTGTTGAATGCAGATGAAGTTAATTTCATAGCTTCTAGAAAAAATACTGAGTTCAAACTAAAAAATCAAGTTGGGCCATTTATTGTGAATAACAGAGAAGCAACAAATGAAATTAATGTCAAGTTGAAAGAGTATAAATTCCCATATAGTTTTATGTGGAATTATGATCCTCAAGGTATTTTAAGCACGATGAGAGTGAAATGCAAGTTCTCTGTCTTCTTGCATGATCCCAAGCCCCAAATTGAAAAATATGCCAATAAACTTGAATGGGAGCCAAACACTTTATTTGATGATGACTCACAAAGCATGCAGGGAAACAGTGGAAAAGATAAGCAGGTTGAGCAAACGCAGGTGGTTACAGTGAACAAAGAATCTGAAATTGTTCATAAAAGAAGTAGAAAGGAAGATAGTTTCACTACTAAAACTATTCAAGATAAAAGATTCAAAATTCCCTACAATAAGAAAAGTAAATTGACCAATGAAGAAAGGGACAAAGCTATCAATATTGAAGATAAAAATGGTCATGAAACTGATGATGAAGCAACAAGGATAGTAACTGAAACTCTCACAGAGCTTCAAAATGTCCAATTTGGAGCCCAGCAGAAAGATACAGTCATGGTGGATAAACAATCTAAGGTTGATTTTCCATCTTCTTCTAAAGAACCTGACAATACAGATTCAGACATTCAAATCAGGTTTAGGCAAATCAAAGAAAATAATGAAGAAATAAAAAATGAAGCATATTCTAAATTCCTTAAGGAAAAGCCTGGAAATAAAGATAGACTTCTTTCAGCTTTTGATTATTCTTCTAATAAATTGGTGATGTCATTTCTCAAGCCTACAGTGGCTGATTCAAAAAATATTGCAGATTATTCAAAGACAGACCTTGAAGTTGATGCAGATGCTGTCCATGAATTGGATGAAATAGAATTTTATAGGAGAAACACAAAGATGCTATATTCTAAGATAGTCAATAAGACTATGAATTCTATCAGGTTTGAGAAAACATTGATAGACCTTCAAACTCAAATGAAATTGGATAAAGCCTCATTATATGCCAATAACTTTAAGATCAAAGCATTAGAAGACTTAGTGATTGAAGCAGGAGCTGATCCGGCTAACATTGAAGTTGCAAAGACTTTAATCAAACAAAAAAATGAAGATATAGCTGCCCTCAGAAAACAACTAAAATTGCCTCGAAGTGAAAATCCTCAGGCAAAATAAATCCTTCAGCAGAAAACAGAGAATGATGAATTGAAACAACTTTTTCTTAAAATGACAAATCAGATAAAAGAAATGGACAACCAAATAGAAGCTTTCATGCAAGAGAATGAAAAACTGAAGAAATCTCAACAGGTTGTCACTCCTACAGTGATTCCAACTGTATGCACAACTGTTCCATCTACATTGGCAGAACACTTAGCACCACAAGGAGTACTGGCAACTGCAGTGCCAATCACTTCTGATGACATCTCTGCCTCTTCTTCATCAACCTCACAGGTAAACACAGTAGAAGAAAAAGCTGCCATAATCAGAGCCATGGAAGATATGTCAATTAAAGATAAAGATATACTTAATTTGAAAGGCACTATTAAAAATCTGGAAACTTCCAAAAGAGATGCCTTGATTACTTCCAAAGGGCATGAACAGAGGGCTGATAGATTACAAGAACAAGTGAGAATTCTTCAAACAAAAGTGAATCTTACAGATCAGGATTCATACATTAAAAATCATTTATGGACAAAAATCATTGAAGGCATTCACTCACAATGGCCTTCCATTCAGATAATATATGAGCAGAAAGAGTTGCTACAGGCTACAAATGTAGAAATTTATAAAACCAAGAAAGAAATTGAAAATAAGCCACCACAAGCAGTTCAACTCCTAGCATTTTTGAACAACAAAAACAGAGAAGAATTGGAAGAGTCGAAAATTGCTGATAGAACAGAGGCCATCCTTCAAATTAAGAAAGTATTGAATAAAAGAAACATGATGAATAATTTGGAAGATAGGTGTAAAGGTATGAACTTGGCCTTCTCAAGATTTTTGGCCAAATACAAAGTATTATTAGAAGCAGGTTTACCAGACATTCGTGCATTAAATGACAAATTAATGCCACAAAAAGATTATGATCAGAAAATCAGAGCTCATGCTAAGGAGCAAGCTAAACAACCTTTGCCACAAGGATCTCCAAGTGGAAAAGTACTTCTTCAATATTTTGAAAATCTATTCTTTTTGGAAAATGAAATCAAGCATATGTTCACAGTAAAGCCAAACTTTTCCAAATATACAGAAGCTGATGAAAGTTACAGAAAAATTGATGAATATGAAGATCCCCACTGCTGAATAGTGGCAAGAATTCACAGATCTGATGTGAATTTGACAGGTAAAGGATAGGAAAGTCACATGAAAAATCATATTTTACTTTTACCTTATGGTGAAAAAATCATTGTCAAAGTGTATCAGTAAAATCAAATTGTTACTCCTGGTCATTTTTCAGTTGCAGCAGTGAAACAATAAAAAGCAGAGATAAAGAGTATCAGAGCATAAGGTGAAAAGGAAGAGTATTCTACAAGCCACCATCCACGAGAAGATGTACCTATTTCCAGCAATGCTCATAGCACATAAAAAATCAGTTTAGATAAGATAAAACAATTCTATTTTTCCTTGTAAAAGAGGACAACTTGCAAAATGTTTTGCTATTGTCCCTCTTCTTATGTTCTCTTTACTATTTTTCCTTAAAACATTATCTCAATTTATGAGATATTTTGTAAACAATTTTGTTTATAAATACTTCATAATTCAAAGTATTCAGTGTGGAATAAAATTGCTCAAGACTACTATAGTCATTTTGCTGGACATATTGAAGTTGGTGTGAGTCAATTAGCAAAGCAGCAGTCTGGAAACGAGATTAGAGACATCATAACTAAAGATTCTCGTGGTGACAAGATAACTCTCGTATTTTTTCCTGTTTTCAGTGTTATTATTTAAAAGTTTACATACATTCATTTGATGTGTTTCTATTCTTTAATGATCAACTTAGGAAAAATTAAACAGGATTAGTGATTATAAGCTCCCTGTTTTAAACTAGTTGGCATTTCTATGTTTTCTGCTTGATGACCAGACCATAGAATTCTTAATTGCTCTAGGTCCCAGTTTGATCCCCTCCTTCAATCCTCTTTTCTGTAACTTAAGGATTCTTAAGTACCCTTTTGTTCAGATTTCACCCATTCCATCAACAAAGCCTATTTCAAAGCCTTAGAAGGTCATCTATCCTGCCCTTAGTACATTTGCATCTTTAAGTCTTATTTCCTAGATCTGCTTGCCTAGAGAGTTGACTCCATTGCCCAATGTTTTGGTAGATCCCTCCGGTTTACCTTGAAACAATTTTTATTCCTACCATACTTCTAAAATAAATCCTATTGCTCACTCATAGCTAGCCTAAAACCCTTTACCAAAACAAAGCTAAATCTTTAGGAGAGATCCCTCTCCGGAGCTCAGGAAGGCTAGATCCTAAATTCCCAAAGCGGTTCTTGGTTACCCCTGGTTTTCTTAACTACAAAAATCTTCATCCCAAAACCTGAGAATTACTAGGGTGATAACAGCAGTGAAAGAGCTTAGGAAATATCTCATGACCTTGATCGCACCAGAGACCACCAGAGAAGGTATAACAAGTCTCATTATTCTAGAGTTCATTTTGATTACAAGAATGTTGCTAATCATGGTCATAAATCATGGCATCGAAAAACTTGTCATTTTTGTGGTTTACATAACCATGTCATATCTGAGTGTTGGAAAAGAATGGCAGCACAAAGGAGGATGAGGCGTGGAAAGCCTTCTCCACAACAGAAAAAGAAACTGGTTAAGCAGGTATAAAGAAAGAATACCTTTTGTAGCCATTGCAACCAAAGTGCCCATCAAAGAGCCACATGTTTGAGGCTCCATCCAGAGCAGCACCCTAAGGACGAAGCGTCCGTGCATGAACCGGTTGAAACATATGTTCAACAAGAAAACGTGCCACAAGGAGATGATCCATTCACTTTGATAAGTGAGAGATGGTTTTTCTAGATGTGGTATTATGTCATGGATATGTTTGTAAATCATATGTTTCATTTTTAGCTGTAAGAGTGATGATGTGTTTTCCATCACTTCTTAAGCAACCATTATATGTTGGCATTGTTTTGTAAATCATGTGATGCATTTATTTCATGTAAAAGTGATGATGTGTTTTCCATCACTTCGAAATGCGACAATGATGTTTTTCGCCTTGTTTTGTAAATCATGTGATGCATTTCGTTCATGTAAAATTGATGATGTGTTTCCATCACTTCGAAATTCGACAATGATGTTTTTGGCCTTGTAATGATAACTGGGGTGTGATTTCCATTCGATGTAAACTTGACCACCGAGTATGTGTTATAAACTCATGGAAAGTATGGAAATGTTTGGGTCATAGTTGGTCAATTTGAGCATGTAATTTGCAAGATATTGTACTATAGGTTTGTAGAATATGCAAGTGTCAGTTCATTGCCTATGGCTCCGAAGGATAAAGGTGAAGGAGAAGGAAGGGTGAAATTTTAGGACACTTGTGGTGTAGACATTGTACACTTTAGTTGCATATTATTGTTAATGCTTTTGGAGGACCAAAAGCTCCTCAGTGGGGAGGATTGATCCAGGTGGCTCCAAAGAAACACACAAGACAAAGAGGGCTTATGAAAGCTCAAAAATCAAAGTGTTGATATTTCTTTCGATCCAAGACTAAACAATAGATCTTGTCGTCTTGACCGCAACGATTCGAACGGTTCGTCAAACCGAGCTCATATAAGAAAGTTAGAGCACTTTGAAGTTTTGTTAAGGCAAGGGAAGTGGGGCCCACATCATGCCACATGGCATCCCAGTAAGAACGTGGGACCCACATGGAAAGCCCCTCAGTTGTTGACACATGGCGTTCCTCCATTGGCCCCTTGCCCCTGAATAAAAGACAAAATAAAATGATATTTAATTTATCACATAAAAACAAAAAAAATCATTAAAAAAAAAACTATATATTAAATATAGTTATTAAACAATCAAAATCAATTTAAATATGGTAACTTGTTATGTAACAAAAATTCTGGGAGTCGTTACAATATGGAGATATGAATTCCATATATTATATAGTTTGAAAAAACTATATTAAAAATAAAATTGGGTTTTAAAACAATATTTGGACTCAATGGGGTTTGAACTCAAAACCTCCCAACGACTACTATCTTAATATGATTATGCCAACCAATGTGCCAACCTCACACTTTGTCATATTTATTCTCACACTTTATTATAAAATGCCATTCAAATGGTTCAAGGAAACCATGGAGAATGATTGAGAATACACGAGAGATGAGGGCATAGGGAGGCCAATGGAGCCGTGAGGAAAGAGAAGACAGGTCGGACGACAGATGGACACATAGTTCGAGGCAAGATGGTGCACACAGTTTGAGGGAATCCTTTTTGATGCCAAGGGAATATTTTGATTCCAAGGAGGTAAAATTTTCAGAATGTATTAAACTTTATATGCATTTTAACCAGAATTTCGCAGGGAGCACGATGGTGTGCCCAGATTTACCTTTTGATAAGCAGTTTGCAGATTTCCTTTGGAGGATAATCTTTAGGAATATTGAGGGAATCTTTCAGATTCTTTGGAGGCCAAAATTCGCCAATGTCAGAATGAGGTCAACCTTATACTCATTCTTCTCAGAATTTCACAAGGATCTCAATGGTCAGATCAAATTCCTATTTTGAGTTTCATATTTCTAGATTCCCCGTGGAGTAGCATCTTTGAGGAATCTAGGGGGAATCTAAAAGATTTCATAAGCCCCAGATTTTCACTTTGTCAGAATTCATCAATTTGATAGTCGATCCTACATCTCTCGGCGACACAAGTTTAGCGATGTAGTCAGATTTTCCATCTGAGCCTTATGTTTTTCGGCCATGTTTCAAAGTGGAGTTGCAGGTGCCAGCATTCAATGTGTGAGCAGTCGTCTTCAGGATATTCGACACCACAAGATTGATGGTACAACCAAGACCAATAGTTTATCATCATTTTCTTCAAATATCTACATGATGTGAGGTATATGCAGCGTGATCATGTAGTTCTTTGTCTCTTTTCTCTGAGATGCATTGTGTTGTATAGATTCCTGTTGATGTTTGATGTGGGATCTTGTTTCGTTCTTGATGTGAGATGTAATTTATATCATGGATTTGTTTTGTTTTATGTTTGAGATCCATTTGATGCCTTTTTGGCGGGATACTCATTGTTACCATGTATGTTTGATTGAGATCCCTTTGTTTCCATGTTGGAGGGATACTCATAGTCGTCTTGAGTGAGATTGTCATGCTGATAGGAGTCCTTTTTTAGAGTGATAGTTCCTATAGCGGAATATCTCATGGAGAGGTACAACCACTCCTATGTGAGGGAATTTTCCTTCTATGATAGAGAAAACATCATCCATATAAATAATCACTCTTTCCATCACTTAATGCAATTGCCTACACCATCTTGACATCGAGGCCCGGAGACGTAGTCCCTCCTGGACGAACTCTGTTATCAATTTTATGTTGCTAATGCTTGTTATGTTCCTCTTATTTACAACATGCAGATGTTCATTTATGTTCATTAACACTTTGATTAAATGAAATTATAACACATCAACTGAATTAAAAGGTCTTGGTTAAAAGGGTATCAGGAATTTACCTGGATCAAGTGGTATCAAAGCGATCTTCTTGTTGTTTTGGATTGCAGGCGTGAACCATTGAATGCTCGCTGAGTTGAGCAATGGAGGATGTCAAAGACATGTATGAAACCATGCTCAGGGTGTCAGAGAAAGCGGACATGTTGTACAAAGCTTATGAGAAAAAAGCAACAAGCATCGCTGAGTTGAAGGCACTCCTACAGGAAGAGAAGGAGGAAAAAAATCGATTTCAGCTTCAGTTGCAAGCCAAGACAGAAACGTTGGAAGAATTGAAGGGCAACAACGAAAATATTCAAGCAGATCATGATGCATTAAAGGCACTCCTACAGAAAGAGAAGAAGGAGAAGCAACAATTGCAGCTTCTACTACAAGCCATGACAGAGGCCTTGGAGGAAGTGAAGCGCAACGAAGGCTTAAAGAAGCCCTCTTCACCTATTTCAAAATTGGCAAGTGAGGTAAACAGTGTTGATTTCTCTTCAGTTTCATCTTTACCTGATATCATTTTTGTTGGAATTGTGGAGATCCCCATTATAGGAACCAACATGAGACTTCTGACCAAGATGGGGTACAAAGGAGGAGGACTTGGCATTCATGGCCAAGGCATAACTCAACCATTGGAGGTTGTGCAAAAACCTCGATACGTAGGTTTGGGATACACTGAAGGAGGATGCTCGAAGGACATCAAAGGAAAACAAACATTGTTGAACTCATCAGGAGAAAGGTTTAATGGGAACACTTAACCATCATCCTATGGAAGTGCATGTTGTAGTGAAAGAGCCGAGGCAAGCTCTCATCACCTTGATTTCACCAGAGACCACCAGAGAAGGTATAAAAAGTCTCATTATTCTAGAGTTCATTTTGATTATAAGAATGTTGCTAATCATGGTCGTAAATCACGGCATCGAAAAACTTGTCATTTTTATGGTTTACATAACCATGCCATATCTGAGTGTTGGAAAAGAATGGCAGAACAAAGAAGGATGAGGCGTGGAAAGCCTTCTCCGCAACAGAAAAAGAAACTGGTTAAGTAGGTCTGGAGAAAGAAGACCTTTTGCAGCCATTGCAACCAAAGTGGCCATCAAAGAGTCACATGTTTGAGGTTCCATCCAGAGCAACACCTTAAGGATGAAGCGTCGGTGCATGCACACCTGTCCACCCTAGATTGTCTCAGCACATAGGATGGAGGCTGATTTGTGTAGATGAGACATAGAGTGGGTAGTAAAACTATGTATGTTAGAGGCAGGAGGAAAGGGTGCACCAATACACCCGGATGTGCAGTCTATTCTAGACCGTTATTTTACAGTATTTGGGGATATACCACCGGGGAGACCACCAGACCGGGGATTTGAGCACACTATTGAGTTAGAGTAGGGGATCCAAGCAGTGATCACCTCACCCTATAGGCATCCCAAAGCATACAAGGATGAGATTGAAAAATACATTCAGGAGCTTTTGGCTTTAGGACATATCCGACCCAACACCAATCCTTTTGCTTCTTCTGTAGTCTTGGTGAAGAAGAAGGATGGCACATTGAGGATGTGCATTGACTATAGAGCTTTGAAAAGAAAAAAATGAAGAACAGGTACCTAATTCCTAGGATATATGAGCTGATGGATGAGCTAAGGGGATAAAATTAATTTTGAAAGATTGATTTGAGGTCAGGGTACCATCTAATCAGGGTGATGGATCAAGATATCCCCAAGATTGAATTTATATGTCAATATGGCCACTTTGAGTTCTTGGTGATGAAATTTGGATTAACCAATGCCCCGACTACTTTTCAGTCTTGCATGAACCACATCTTCTGTGGTCAACTAAGGAAATTTGTGTTGGTTTTCTTTGATGACATTCTTATTTACAGCCGCACCTAGGAGGAGAATTTGCAGCATATTGAGATAGTATTACACATTCTTGAGGAGCATCAATTCTATGCTAAGCTCTCCAAGTGTGATTTTGGGCTCACAGATATGCTCTATTTGGGCCACATCATTGGAGTAGATGGAGTGAGAGTTCACGAGGATAAGATCCATGCTATTCAATATTGGCCTAAGCCAAAGAATGTAATGTAACTTCGGTGGTTTGTAAGCATATGTACTTACTACTAGAAGTTTTTCAAAGGGTTCTCTCAACTAGCAGCACCACTCACAGATTTAACCAGATTTAAGAAGGAAGCCTTTAGTTGGACAACCACAACACAGAGGGCCTTTTATAAGCTCAAGGAGGTGATGAGCAGTTTCCCAGTGTTGGTATTACCTGATTTTACCCAGCTCTTTATGTTGGAATGTGATGCTTCAGGGGAGGGCATTTGAGCAGTATTGATGCAGGGGGGTCACCCCATAGATTTTGAGAGTCTAAAGTTGCTCCCTCATGAGAGGTTGTAATCTATACATGATACGAAAATGTTGGCTATCGTGCATGCATTAGCCAAGTTTCAGAAATATTTGGTGAGCAACAGATTCCGAGTGAAGATTGATCACAATAGTCTTCAGTTTTTCCTTGAGCAGAAGTAACTGCGAGAGAGGCAACACAAATGGGTTAGTAAAATCCAAGCATATGAATTTGACATTGAATATATCAAGGGGAATATCAATGTGGTAGCAGATGCCCTATCATAGAGACCAACAACGCTATCATTGATGAGTGTGGATACATATTGGAAGGCCCAGCTGTTGGTAGAGTATTCCAAAAACCGCTTTGCATGTGAGATCTTAGATGGATAGGTGAACGATGAGAGGTTTAGAGTGATGTATGAGATCATCTATTACCAAGACCGGATCTTCTTGACTAGAGATTCTAGACTCAAGGAGAAGATTTTTCATGTGGCACATGATTCTCCACTTTCCGGCCATCAAGGATTCACCAAGACATATCAGACCATTCGGGAGAGATTCTCATGGAAGGGTCTCAAGGAGGATGCTCTTCAACACATTAGGGAGCACGTAGTTTTCCAGTAGAACAAAGGAGAGAACAACCATCCTGCAGGGTTGTTGCAGCCACTCCCTATTCTGGAAGGAAAATGGAAAAGTATCTCGATGGATTTCATCATCGGTTTACCTGCAGTACAAGGTAAGGATTGTATCTTCGTAGTTGTTGATCAACTAACAAAATATTCACATTTCTTTGCTATTTCTACATGATATACTGCTTCATAGGTGGCCGAGCTCTTCTTTAGAGATATTTTCAGACTCCATGGTCTTCAAATGACCATAGTCAGTGATCGAGATAGCCGCTTCATGGGTGGCTTTTTGTAGGAGATTTTTCGGTTAGTGGGTACCGAGTTGACATCGAGTACTAGTTATCACCCTCAAACCAATAGACAGACAGAGATAGTAAACGAGTGCTTGGAAGGCTAATTGCAAAACTATGTTTCGGGGCAGCAAAGGGGATGGTTGTGTTGGCTCCACTTGGGAGAGTATTGCTACAACACAACATTTCATATGTCAATCGGCATGTCTCCATTTCGGGCTCTTTATGGATATGATGATTTATCCTTTGTTGATGTGATTTTTGGAGCAAGAAAGGCTGCTACAGCCAAGGAGTGGATCCAAGAGAGTCAGGATATACTCCGTGCTCTCAAGGACAGCATTGATACAACCTAGAATCAACATAAGTTGTATGCAGACTGTGGTCGGATAGAGAGGCAATTTGAGGTTGATGATATAGTCTATCTCTGTCTTCAGCCTTACAGATAGTCTACATTGAAGGAGAAGGGGGCTGAGAAGCTTAAGCCTCGGCTCTATGGGCCATATAGGGTGATCCGTCGTGTTGGGGAGGTAGCATATGAGTTGGAGCTCCCCATTGGGAGTGAGGTCCATAAAAATTTCATGTCTCATGCCTCAAGAAGGACATTAGACAACATGTGGTTTCCACCATGGATCTCCCACCTATTGATGATGAGGTCCATTTGGTTTTACAATCAAAAGCTATCTTGGAAACTCGGGAGAGGCAACGAAGGAGCAAGGTGATTAAAGAATATCTGATTCAATGGAGGAATCTACTAGATGAGGATGCCACTTGGGAAGGAGAGAATATTTTGCAGCATCCATATTTGTCGTTGTTTGAGGACAAGCAACATTTGGGAGGGGAGGACTGTAATATTCCTAATTGGATTTTAGCTACTTGGAATATTAGATTTTGCTTTTGTTCATAACTTAGATGAATAAGTGAGTAGAGAGACCCTTAAATCTCTTTAGTAGGAATAAAACCACTTCTAGCATGAAGGTGGATTAGTGTAGCTAGTTGAAATAAAGAAACCCTTGGTGTGAATGGGGTCAATGCATGTGGATGGGTTCCAGGTTGACCAAATCAACAGCATTTCCATGGAGAGAGTGGAGATAGTGGAGGACATCACAGTTATGGTGGAGGAGTGTATGCATGGGAGTAGCATATTTAATGAGTGGGACCAAGGGTGAGGAAGCTCACCAAGCATATAAGGAAGGGGAAGACAACCATAGAAGTAATTCTGATTATTTTTTATGTCTTGGTATTTTATGACTTTCTGCACGCCTCAACTGTTTAGCAGAGTTTGTTGTGTTGTTTAGCACAAGGGTGTTTCTAGGCGGAAATCCCACCCTCACTCTTGGGGGACTTTGAGTTCCAACTCAGGAGAGGTACATTGAGCTTCATTCCACCATCTGACATCAGGCCAATATTCAGCCATCTACCACAATGCAGTCTCCTTTAGAAACTGTGTTATTTTGCAGGGCATTTACAATGGAGGATTGAGAGACCCATTTTGTGTGCTAGTTTCCTAGTGGAGCGAGCAACCTTTCATTGGGAGGATATATTGGGAGGAGTTTCAACTATTTTCTTGTCATATCAACCACCTCCATGCAGTCATTGAGTTTCATAGCATTATTCAGACCTAGGGATACATTCTTCATATAGTGTATTTCCGGAAACCCTTTCTGGGTTGTCTTGGAATGGTGCTTGAGAGCTTAGATCTTTGATCCCGACATTTTTTGAGCACTCTATCATCAACTCTTTGTATTTCTATTTTCCAGCTACAATTATTCCCTCTTGGACTATGCATTCATGTCATTCCAGCATTTTGTGTATTAGCATTATTTCACATTTTGATGTATTGGACCATGGGAGGCTTGTTTTCCTAGCTTGAGTGACCTTTTCCTCAAGACATTGTACTTATTTTTTGCTATTATACATAATGGAATGGATCTATGATTTTCTCATGTTTTTATGTGTTGATATTTACTGCAATTTCCAGTGTTATGTTCAATATTATTATTTTTCCTGTTTTGGAATACTACACTTGTTCCGCCCTTGGGAGTTATTTGGCTCCTGGTTTTTATTTTGGTTGGGGTTTCCCCCAACCTGAGATCACAGAGGGCGTTGTTGGTTACTGGCCCCCTATCCAGAATCTCCCTTTTGTTTATTTTTATGATTTTTCCTTACAGATTTAGGAGGATTACTACAGTTCTCCTGGTCATAAGACTAGCGCAGCTGAGCATGAGAAGGTTTCACGAAGTTCACTAGTGCATTGTTTTGTGGTGGTGGGTTTTGTGCTGGGGAAGGGAAATATTGGGGTCCTTGTCCCTAGTTGGTATATGGTTGCTAGGGGAGCTCTTCCTTCAGCGTTCCTCATTGCATACTGGGTCCCCTTCGAGGGAGGGTACGATACTCCTTGCTGATGGTGGTATGACGACACCCTATTGGTCATATTCTGTAGAGGTGCACGATGAATCTGATTATAGCGCGATTGTGTGATGTTCTGGTTAGGATCATATGAATAACCTGGGTACTGGATACTACTGCCTAGGTGAACTTGGTTTAATTACTTGATCAATCAGTCTACAATATTCGATGCACCTAGAAATTCTTTGTAAGTTTGTAGGCGCGGGGTGTTAGGCAGGATGTTGTAAATGTATCCTGACTGGGTGTATATAACTTCGAGTTGCTGGGCTTTACTAATGGAATCCTCCTTGGAGGTAGGTCCTTGGGTTGCCACATATTTTTAAATATCTGCTGTGAGAATCTTCAAAAATAGGTCCATTAAAACTCTATCATCGAGTTTGGCTTTGCACAAACTTCAATGTCATCGCCATTAATGGAGATGGTCCGAGATATGGATAGTTGGCGTTTTCCTAAAATGAGTCAATAACTCCATTCTTGAATCATGGTGGATGGGTAACTAAAAATATGTGAGGAACGCAGTAGCGAGGGCGCTAAAGGTTCCATGCGAAGCAGAAGGCTGCTTCACATACCATTTCGTGGCTGGTCTAGTTAAGGTGTGCTGAAATAGTCTTAGTTGAATAGTATCATCAATTATACTATTGGACGAGCACCATAGGTAGAAAGTCATTACATGATTTCCAGGGTCTTTTGCTTGCTTCCCTTCATATTTTGGAATGTCCGAAGGGAGCTTTGTGGGAATGGGTGGCCAATTGGGGTTGTGCGCAATGGGATCATTTGTTAGTTTTGATAGATCTAGGAGGTTTAATGATACTAGGAAAGGTGATTGAGTATTGAGTGCCATTGTGAACTGTGGAACACAAGAATCTAGTTGTGTGTGGGGGGTGTCGGGGGATATTACCTTATGACGTACCCTGTTGTGTGTTCTGTTGAATCCCTGAAGGGGTGGCTCTCTTCTACCCTTCGGGGTTGTGGGAGTTGTCTGTGGTGACCCTGTGGGGGTTTCACAGGTGTGGCGTTGGGTGACCCTTGGGGGTTTCCAACTAAATATGCTCTGATAAAGGCTGAACCAATAATGGTGGTTGTGTGTCATATTTGATGCCTAAATGGAGAAATACCTGGCACTCCTCTTTCTAATCGGGGGAGGTCAAAAAAACGTCTAGATCGATAGGGTCCCGTTGCCACCATTATGGTGTCGAATCGGTTTAATTTTGGAAATATATTTTTTAGTTTTTCCGAGATGAGAGAGATTATTATCAAATAAAAATTTGATCACATACATAAATCAAAACGAAAAATAAAAGGTAAGTTTCTCCTTTATATTAATACTATGTGATCAAGCAATCAAAAAATATGGTTTTGGTTGTTTCACGTATGACACTAAAAAATCCTAGAAGACCTAATCGTCCTCACACTCTCAAATGTAACTGGGCCTTGCGAAGATATCTTCTGATGGGCAGTGGGGATAAAATCCTAAAATAATTGGCGACGCCTTCCAACAGCTGAAGAATCAACTAAGGTAAAGGTAAGACGATCTAATGCTGCCTACACTGTCGCCTATAGGGAAGGATGCCCTAGGTTTGGCCACTAAAGTATCATTGTCCCACGTGAGCATTCGAGTCTTCAGATTATTGGTATTCATCTACCAGTACCGAGCACTAGATGGGTTAGGTAGCCCCAAATAGTACCGCACGCACTGGGCGTAAGCTTAACCCCCTCCGAATCGGGTCTCTGTAGTGCTTGGGAATTTTGTTCTGTGGGCGGATAGACGAATTTTAAGCTCCCTAAACAATGAGCTTCTATGTTTCAATAATGTAGAATGACCATGGTGGATTATTGCATGCCTACCCCCGATGGTCCTAACATGAAATATAATATATTTTGTGGCCCTTGTGGGGAGAATTTAGTGAGTTCAATGGTTAGTTTTTAGGAGTCATAATTTGCTTAAGGTGTGCATTGGTGAAGTGACCGTAAGAAGAGGACCAAGGTCCTAAATTACTAAAGCTTCATGTGTGTAATAAAGTGTACAATAAAAATGTTATAAGATGTGGATATGTGATGATCCTTCACACTCCCTTCCTAATTACACTATGTGTGATTGTTCCTTTCAGAAAATAAACAATGTGCGGATAATGGGCCACTTCTAATTTTGCCTAGTTAGACTAAATGTTGCAATATAGGGAGATGGAAAACTATCAAAATAAAGCTTTCATATGCGTACCTAGGCTCACCAAGGGGTGCAAGGGTGGCAGATATTACTTGCCTTCTTTGATACTTTGATCCTAGTCCCGAATCCTAAAGCAAAGTTTAAACTAAACTAATGCAAAATATTTGAAAAAATGAAAACTAGCTAAAGTTTTGTGGATGTATGTGCCACTTAATTTATACTAATTAATCCTATGTGTTTGGTGTTTATTATTAGCAACTATTTCATTTAGATAGCATGTGTGGATTTAAAAGACACTTACTTGCCCCCTAATTAAACTATGTGAATTTGTGATAATAAACTAAAATTTTAAAACAATGTAATAGCTAAGCTAAAGTTAAACCATAAACATGTCCTAATCAATCAAGAAACACCATAACACAGTGATGGAAGATTTATTATGGGCTTCCAATAAATTTACAATTGCAAAAAATGAATAAATCAGTGAAAAAAGTGCTCACTGGTTTCCACGCGGCTTATTTTCGCACAGGCACGCACGTTTGTCTGGGTTGAACGCGTGGGGGTTTGCTGTGCACGAAAATTATGCCTTCTCTGAACTGAATCTCTTCATAGAGGGTGAATGAGATAAGTTGAGGAAAAGAAGGAATGGTCCTGCAACAAGCTTGGTCAGGAGAGAGGTCCTGCAAAACAATAAACAATTAGCTTAAGAAGAAAAAAAAGTGGAGTCGCCAATCCTATTGTGGTGCATTTGGCACATGGGTGTACAAAATTCACTATGCTTGGTAGGAAAGGTTGATTTCATACATGTAATATAACAGGGAAAATTGAGTTGTTAGATGGTTAGTGAAACATCATAACATGTAAAAAACTAGTTATAAAACATAACATGCTACAATAGAGGAGGAAACAAGAAACAACAAATAAAAATACAATACAAGCTCAATATGGAGTTTAAAAAAATTAATAATACCAATGGAGAACTTATCCCCTTTTATTAGTTTTTGGCGGTAAAAAGACGTAGAATGATAAAACACTTGCAAAGAATCCTTAGAGCTATGGAGCTCTAATATTCAAATCAAGGAACGATCTTCCCTTAATCTGTTTGCAAGCCTCTCTCTCTCCTCTATGAGTGGTAGGGTAACAAAAAAATGATGCACTTATCCTCTTGGATTGAGATGTTGGATGGCCAACAACTGAATCCCTCCACTCCTTGCTGCTTGAACAACACAATGCTGGTTTTCTCTTGGACAATTTGGCCAGCATAACAATGTGTTCTAAATTGTTCTTCTCATGGTGGTATTTTATAGGAAAAATTAAAATTTCCCTCCCTATCTTGGTACAATTGTGGATGGTGACCCAAGAGTGGAGGTTGATTCCATTGTGTGCTACACTTGAGGCCTCAAGGTGGCTCCAAGTGTAATATCCCCAGATTGGGATTTTCTACAACAATAAGAATATCTTAGGATATTCTAAAGTTGGAGATTCAGCAGATAGAATCATATGAGGTGTTAAAAAACACATAGCCCTCCAATGAGTGAAACAAAAACAAAATAAGAATGTCTACACCTTCCCAAGTGGGGAAAATGCAGAGATTAGACCTGCAAACGTTATTTCTGAAGATATGCGTTTTTACTGGGTGAAATAACACTGGGTTCCCTTAGCATATGCTGTTAGGCTGTCACATACAAAAAGGGATCAGAAAGAAATCCCTTTTGATATGTTAAATAGACCTCCCGGCTACCTGACAACTTAGAAATAGCCAAATCCCATGACTTGAGTTATGCAGAAAAAGACTGAATCATAGAAAACGTTATTTTATGAGGGTTTCTATAGTAAAATGATGAAATACATGGATTTGGAGTTACATGGAATAATATTCCAAGAAAACAAAGATCTGGCCTCCTTATTGCATTATAAAACTAACCCGACAAGGGTTTCATGGAACACATGTACAAGAAAGAGCAGATCTGAATATCCAGCTCAAAAAATGCAGTATTACTACAAAATTATAGAAATATAGCTAAATAATACAAAAAAGGGATGATAATCCCTTCCTCTAGCTTTCCAAGAGAAGGGTTGGCCCTTCCCCTAGGAAACTATCTCAAAAACAAGGGTCTTAACCTTGCTGTAGCAACTCTGCATAAAATTATGTAGTTCCTTCAAGGGACTATGCTGTAGGATATGAGAACCACTTTGGCCTGCTACCAAGATCTGAAATGTGCTCATAAATCTTCCTAGCTGATTTCTTAAGAGGAGGAAAGCACCTTCTACTGAGAAACAGATCCGGATGTCGTGTAAGAACCCTCCACTGCAACACCCTGCAACTCAACAATATTCTGCTGCAGAAATAACGCTGGGACTGAAGAATGATGCTTGGCCTTGAGCCTAGATGTGGAGCAATACAGGACAATCTCTTCCAAGAGGCCTCTCAAGGGAAGATGTGGGATTTCCGCTCGGGAACACCCAGTGCTACCCTGCTAAACAACAAGGGAGAGCCAAGTCTAAACAAACAATATCAAGAGATCGAAATACCAAAGCATGAATAACAAAGGCCTCCATCCTCTTCATATATAGCAAGTGAACCTTTCCTCCTTGGGTCCCATTCACATGTGCCATCAAGCTCATGCAAGTTGTCCTCCACCAAAACTGCGCTGTCCAAAGGAGATTCAATGTATCTAGATAGCTTAGTTGACTTGGTCAAAGTTGACTAAATCAACATGATCCCATCTTTGTTCACACTCAAGGATTCTCAAATTAGCTGCTTATTCTTACCCCTTTTCACATTAGGAGTGTTATTGATCCTTCTAAAGAGGTTAATGGGCCTCCCTACCCATTTATTCACCTACCTATTGATAAAATAACTCTAATATTCCATTTAGCTTGGAGGCTAAAGTTTTGGAATATTACAGTCCTCCCCTCCAAAATGTTGCTTGTCCTCAAGCAACTGTATAAGGAGAGAAAAAATCCTCCCCTCATTTTCTTGTGGCCTCATCATAAAAGGGTCTCCATCACTGCTCAACCTGTTCTACTACAAATCTGTCCTCCAATGTCTCCTCCCAAGCATGCAAAACCATATGGCTCACATCATAGAAAGGTGGAAGATGTAAGTGAAAATATCCCTGCTATCCAATGTCCTCCTTAAGGAAGAAGTGATGATGAACATGGAAAATATTATTCCCAATGAGTGACTCCCACACCCATGCTATCATCCAAATGAAATGAGCCAATCTATTTAGCTCAAAAAGATCCTCAACCCAGATTTATGCAATGTGCAGGGGCTGCATGGAGATATTGGATCCTCCCAACCAAGTGGTTTCTCTCCCCATTTATGATAAGTATGGGGCTGCTACTGATCTTGGGCTGAAATATCATGATCTCCAAGAGTGGCCCAAGCTACCCCATCAAATAAATAAACCATGAAGTGCCTCCTCCAAAAACTCAAGCTCTCCAAATGGCTTCCACCACATGAAGAAGAGAGATGTAATTTGGAAATCATGGGCTACCCATTGCTCCTCTGGAAACATGAATCATGCAAAGTAGGGAGAATCCTCCTCCTAATGGGAATCTTCAACTCATATCCCACTCTCCAACCAAAGCTTCTCATGAACATAGAGATATCAGCAATACATGGAAGCAAAAACCAATAGAGACAAGTTGTCAAATGACAACTGGAAAGTGGATCAAGGTCCCATACAAGGAACTAGCGTAGTGCATTCCTTGCCTGCATCAAATCAAACAAAAACAAGTGCTTTTTTAGCCACTTGTTTGCTATCACAATCATTTTACAAGGTATAAGCATGAAAGTACAAAAGGGTGTCAATGGTGCACACCAAAAATCATGTGGCTTTCCCCACTGACCACCAATGAGATAGCCAATCTCAATGCTACAAATGGCTTCAAGTACATCATTATATAATATGAAAGAAGGAAAAATCCTCCTTGGTACAATATGCTGCTCATAAAAAGACAGGAAGTACAAAACATAAGGTGAAATTGTACATTCTCCATTATGTACTTGAGGACTTGAGCTGAAATGGCTCAACTGAAAATGCTCCCTTACTCCCAATGAGTAGGAGGGTGGCTATGACATCCTCTCCATCATCATCCGGGCTATGCATCTCTCCATATGCTGAAATATGTCTTGCTGAACGCCCTCCCAAATGAACTCCTCTGCAAAGGCAAGATATGCATCAAAATGCATGGAAAATAAGTCCTCATGTGCTGCATGCAGCAACTTCTTCTTGAGATTAGAAGCTCTAGTCAAGAAGACTCTGCCATAATAATATATGACCATATCATCCACCATATATCTGTCATCTCCATCAAGGTCATCAAGAATCATGCATGTACCAAGGTCCTTGGAGTACCCTACCAAGAGTTGAGACCTCCAATAAGGATCAATCCTCCTAAGGGACGATGCTGGTAATCTGCAATGTGAAGCTCTACATATGCTGTTGTCTTTTCCTTTGGAATCCCTCATGCCAAAGTCATCCTCTAGATTGTTGCCATGCCCATCATGCAGCTACTCATTCTCAAAAAGAAGTGGTGACCTTTGGAAGTTGGCCTCCCATGGGAAGCTCTCCTCCAAAAAGAATCTCCCAACCTTGGCCAAAGCAAGCATGAGTGACCTCCATCTACTCCAATGTATGGAGGATTCCTTCCTCAAAGGAAGTACCCTTTGTTTCTCCAAATATATGGAGCAACTCCCTTGCACCATGAAGGTGCCATCTTCCATGACTGCAGCAACCTTTGTTAGCGCAGTACAGATAGTGAGAGTGGGTGGTGTTGAAAATGGAAGAATGTCCTCCTCCTCCTTGAGTTTATCCCAAAATCTCTGCGCTACACTGGACTCCTCCAAAGTTTTCACCTCTCTGGAATCCAAGAGTGGTGAACCAAATGGCAAGATTTCTCTTACCAACTCCAAGTCTGGTGGCCTCCCTGGTGGAATGCCTCCATATAGTGAGACATCAATGGAAAGAGAAGACTGTCTATATGGTTGGGAAACCTTTCCGTTGCCCTCACAGCACAAGCCAGTCTCCCTCCTCCTTGCACCAACTCTCTAAAATAGATAGGGGTCTGTGCTCTTCATTAAGTGATGATGCCATTCCTCCCTATCTTTTCCTTCCATTAATAGCATCTCACAACCATGCTGCTCCTTTAATTTACTTTGCCTTCTATATGTGAGATCCTGGGGAACTTATTGTGATGACACAAGAGGTCCTCTTGTTGGAGCATGTGCTGCTCCTTCCTCTGCATGAGGCACTAGATATGCTCTAGATGTGATAGCGCTGTAACCCCCATCCTTCTCTTCATTTTCAATATGACTAAAAGGTAAATGCTCAATAAGAAGATCCTTATTTACAAAAGGACCCTTCATGCCCTCTTGTGCAATATTATGAAACAAAGATCTTGCCTCCAACAAGGTATCATGCAAGATGTGATCTCCTCCAATAGGTTTCTGAAGTGATTTTTAGTTTGCAGGTCCTTCCAACTTATGCAAAAGTTTTATTGGTTTGATTGTCTCATGTTTTGTATCAAATATTTCAACCAACATTTTAGTGAACTTTGCAAAAGAAGAAGTATTGGAATTTTTCAATGAAAATGACTCAAACATCCACCAAGCATAGGCCTTACCTTCAAAGTGCAACACTGCAACTCTTATGGCTTCTTCTTTAGAAACTGGGTGCTGCTGCAAATAAGTACACAACTCCTCCACCCAAGCTTTGGCTGAGCAAGTTGGGAATCCATCAAAGGTAGATAGAGAAAATATATCCATGTCATGCAAATGGCTCCTCTCCACCTTGATATTGCATAACTCTTTGAAAGTAATATGATCTCTAAACTTCTTAGTTTGAGATTCATACTCTTGCAGGAATTTGCTAAGAGTTCCCTTCTCCGACATTTCTCCTTCTTTCATATTTCTCATAGAAACCCTGGGAATTTGACTGCGCTGTGCATAATAGGGTGTAGCTACATGCTCACACCTATCATGTGCCAATCTAGATCTGGCTCTAGATTCAAACTCCTCAGGAGATTCCATCTCTCCTCTCATCTTCTTAAGATCTTCACTGATGTACTACATAGATTTTGGAAGAAGCTATGTGAGCATATCTTCCCTTTTTCCTCCACATAATGGAGTTTTCATTCTGTTCATCTCTCCTTCTCTGGATAGCTGCATGGTTGTGTTCCATATGCTGAGCCAATATTGAAGCTTTGATACCACTGTAATATCCACAAATTGGGATTTTATACAACAATAAGAATATCTTAGGATATTCTAAAGTTGGAGATTTAGCAGATAAACTCATATGAGGTGTTCAAAAACACATAGCCCTCCAATGAGTGAAACAACAACAAAAGAAGAATGTTTACACCTTCCCAAGTGGGGAAAATGCAGAGATTAGTCCCTGCAATGAAGATCTGCATTTTTACTGGGTGAAATAACACTAGGTTCCCTTAGCATATGCTGTTAGGCTATCACATACAAAAGGGGATCAGAAAGAAATCCCTTTTGATATGTTAAACTGACCTCCCGGCTACCTGACAGCTTATAAATAGCGAAATCCCATGACTTGAGTTATGCAGAAAAATACTGAATCATAGACAACGTTATTTTATGAGGGTTTCTACTGTAAAATGATGAAATACATGGATTTGGAGTTACATGGAATAATATGCCAAGAAAACAGAGATCTGGCCTCCTTATTTCATTATAAAACTAACCTGACAATGGTTTCATGGAACACATGTACAAGAAAGAGTAGATCTGAATATCTAGCTCAAAAAATGCAGTATTACTGCAAAATTACAGAAATATAGTTGAATAATACAAAAAATGGATGAGAATCTCTTCCTATAGCTTTCCGGGAGAAGGGTTGGCCCTTCTCCTATGAAACTATCTCAAAAATAAGGGTCTTAACCCTGCTGCAGCAACTCTGCATAAAATGACGTAGTTCCTTCAAGGGACTGAACTGTAGGATATGAGAACCACTTTGTCCTGCTGCTAAGATATGAAATTTAAATTTTCTAGATTCTGTAATGTATTTCTTTCCTATAAATCCTTCTTCTTGACATTTCACGATTTCTTTTTCCTGTCCGATTTTCTAGTGATAACACCGACTATCCGACCTGATGTGCAGATCTGTGATGGGGGCCCACAGGAGCCCAGGATGCGCCACTGGGGGCAAGTACTATGTCAAGGAGGTGGATGGGGAGTCAGGCATGTGTTCCGACCATAGTTTTTCGCGCATTGGGATCAAATGTCATTATACATAGATGATTATCCATACAATGGTATGAACTTTCAGCTTGATCCTGAATTGGCACTTCTGCCCAGGCGAGCATGGGGACTAGATGATAAGTGTAAGTTGTTATTTTGGTGCATTTAAAGTTTTTATAATAGGTATGTGGTACTAATTCTTAACTTGTGGTATGCCGATATAGCACCGGTAAAACCAACAGGATATCCAGGACGAGCCACAATACCTAGGGCTATGGAACAGGGTGGATAGACGTCACACCAAAGACCAAATTATGAGGCTCTGCTAGAGGATCTCTGTCACAGATGTGATGTGGTGCTGACCGGGGTATCAGAGTGTAGGTGGCATGAACTAGAAGATTGGTATACTAACGAGTGTATGGGTCTTCCCTCAGAGTGGCGAGGGATCATGCAGCACATGGTGATGGCTGGTTAGGTTGTTCATGATTTATGAGCTAGTGGAGCAAAGCCATTGGCCCGGGAGCCTCAAGATAGTGACTAGAGACAGGGACATATGGTGACCCCTTTTTTGGTTTTTGTAACATGCTATGGGCATGTCGTATGTATTTAGATTAGTGGACTCAAAAAACTTATATTTTTATGTGATGATAAATAATATGCATATGCATCTTTTTATATGATGAGTGTGGTTCGCCATTTTGTTTTATGGTTTTCTTCTGTTAAATGCATGTGATAAATTCCAATCTAGAATGTTATTTGCAATTGTGTCTACAAAGTGATTTTGGGCTCTAGGAATATGACTGAATGTAATGGATTCAAATTCACGTGCTAAAAGCTTCACTCGTAGATATTTTCTAAATAGGATATGGTTATGCACATAATAAATTCCATGCAATTTTATGACAAGTAGAAAGGAATCTAAAAGAACGTGAAGATGAAGGATGCGATGATCAAGGGCATCGACTAACAAGCCTATCACTACATCATATTCGTCCTAGTTATTGGTGGCATATCCAATGCATACAACACCATTTGAGTGAACTAACGAATGCAAGGGGGTAAAAACGACCCAAGATGTCGAGGCTAGATTCCAGAAGAAGCGACTTGCACCATCGACATGGCCGATATACGGTGTGGATGATAGACCTATATGAAAAGCGCCAAAAATTCAACAAATGAGATGGTGGGAAATGCAAGCTACCTAAATCCATGACAGAAATCAATACACGCATGTCAATGGGAGATGTTATTGGTAAAATTTCTTGAGTTAGAGTGCATTGCAAGGGTTAGGAAGGAGTTTGCCTTCAAAATCCTCTAGAAGGTATGCCCCGTTGCCCAAGTCCTTACGAATGATGTAAGGTCCTAGCCATAATGATTCAAACTTCCCATGACCAAGGAAATCATGAGCCTGGTCATACACAAGAACAATATTGCCTTCATGAAAGGTACGAGGCTGGACTTTTCGATCATACTGGGCTTTGGTGTGCTTTTTGTCAGCTTCAATGGTTTGTAATGAAATACGACGGTCTTCAAAGGCACACTCAAGCATGATAAGTCATTGTTCTAAAGGTTGGGTGTTAGGGAGAAGTTAAATGGCTAGGTGAAGGGAGGGGATTTCACACTCGATAGGTAAGAATGACTCCTCGCCAAAAACAAGGTGGAAAGGAGTAAACCCGGTGGAAGTTTTAACACAATTTCTATAGGCCCACAAAGCAGGGAAGAGCATAAGGTGCCAGTCAATTTTGTGCTTGTTAACCGTCTAGTAAAGCATAGTTTTAAGGATTTTATTGACTACTTCAACTTGTACATTATCTTGGGGATAATAAGACGAAAATATTGGTGCTCAAATCCCAACAGAGAGGATAACTCATGCCATATCTCATCTTCAAAATGTCGGCCATGGTCAGAGACCAATTGTTTGGAACCCTAAATCGAGCGATAACATGGTTAAATAAAAATAGAGTCACGATAGCCGCAGTGTTATTGAACGTTGGCATAGCCTTGACCCATTTGGTGAAATAGTCGACGACCACGATAATGTACTTGTGGTTATTAGTAGATGGGGGTCGACGTTCCATAAAGTCAATGGCCCACTTGTAGAAAGTACAGACTGATATGACAGGATGGAGGGGAGTAGATGGAGCTCATGCCTTTGGGGAAAATATTTTGGAAACTGGGACAATGTTTGACAGCTTCAATGTAATCACCGAAAAGAGAAGGCCAAAAATACCCCGCGTGCATGATTTTCTAGGTAGAAGCTATATGGGAGAGGTGGCCACCACAAGTGCTATTGTGGCAGGCATTAAGGAATTTCTCAGCTTCAACATGAGTGAGACAACAATGGAGGATAGTATCAACACCGTGACAATAAAGATCATCGCTAATGAGAAGGTAGATAGGGGCTTAGTTTCGTATACGTCGTCGATCATCACGGTTGAGATGGGGGGCGAATTTATAGGTTTGCAAATATGTAAGAATTTCACCATACCAAGGATCATCCGAAGTGATGGCAAAAAAATGTTCATTGAGTAAATCATCATTAACTGGTAGATCATGCGCACTAGTAGGCAATTCAAAAATGAGTTCAGTAAGGGTCAAACATTTCTTACTCTTTGGTGTAACGAATTCAAGATTGAATTATTGGAGGATAACGATCCAACATTCATATTTCCCATTAACAATCCGTCAACTTAATATGAAAGCCATTGGGTTGGAATTATTCACGACCTTGGTGGTATGCATAAGGATATAATGACGATGTTTTTGGACCGAGAACATGAAGACCATCGCCAATTTCTCTTCGTGTGAGTAGGAAATAGGAGGCCCTGCGAGATTATTATTGACATAGTAGATAACATGCTCATTTCCAGTAGCATCTTCTTGAATGAGGACCCAAAAAATCGAGTAGGTGGAAGATGAGATGTACAGGATGAAACCCCTATCAAATTTAGGTGGACTAATCAAGGGAGCAGAAGTGAGAGCACATTTCAGGGCATAATAATACCATTGAGCATAATCATCCCAAACAAATGGGATGTTAGATTGAAGGAGTCTAAGAAACCCATGTGCAATAGTGGCATAGTCAGGGATGAACCGATGAAGGAAGTTGGCGTTGCCTTGGAGGCTTTGTAACTGGCGCAAGGTGCGAGGAATGGGGATTTCAAGAATAGATTTAAATTTGAGAGGATCAGGCTTTATACCATCTCTGGACATGATGAAACCCAAGAGACAGATGACCAGAATTCAGAAGACACACTTAACTGAGTTAAGGCAGATGTTGTACTTGCGACATCGGATAAAAATGGTACGTAAATCATGAATGTGTTGCGCATGACGCCTAGAATGAGAAGTGAGGTTGTCAAGGTAAGCAAGGGTAATATGAGCCAAGTGGTGGAAGTAGTAAGACATGGCCCGCTGAAATGTGGCTCTGAAATTATTTAAACCGAAAGGCATGACCCTATAGGCATAAGTTCCCCATGGAGTAATAAACGCGGTTTTAAGCTAATCATCACGATGGATAGTTATCTGATTGTATTCGGAGAATCCATCCATGAAGGATAAAACCTCATGCCCCGCACACTCATCAATGATTTGGTTAATAAAGGGTGTGGGAAATTTGTCTTTGGGACAAGTTTTTTTCAGGTCGTGAAAGTCAGTGCAGACACGAATGGTACCTTGTTTCTTAAGAACGAGAACTGGGTTGGAAACCCATGTGGTATTCAATGGGATAGATAAAGCCAACCTGCTTAATATTATTGATTTCGGCTTTGATGGCCTCACATCTAGAAGGATTGATGGGTCTCAACTTTTGACGGACATGAATGGCATTAAGCCATGTGTCGATATAGTGTTAAAAAATGGCGGGATCCAGTCCGGGCATCTCAGAATAAGACCATGTGAAAACATCATGAAATTACTTGAATAGCTTGGTGTAAGCCTCAAATTCTTTCGAGGTACATTGTGCCCCCAAGGTAATTTTTTCTTCAACCCCTGATTTATCTAAAATGTTTATTTTAATGGTAGGAGAGATATTGGCCATTTTTCCTTCTTCGAAAGCATATGGCGCATGAATGAGATTTCTAAACCAATCGAATTCACCGTGAATGAAGTCTTTAGACTCCACAAAATATTGGTCATTGGTCTGTTGTGGAAGGAAGTATGCATGATGGTGCATATCATCCCAAGGAAAATCGTGGTGGTCACGGATTCCATGATGTCTTCATCAGAATGGAATATGGGAGAAATTGATATGGAAATACATAGATGTAGCAGAAATAATACTTCACTTTATTACAATCAAATTACTGAAATATGCTCAAATATCGGGCGATGGTAACTTATCTCTGAGAAGAGATGTGGCGGCTACAAGCCTTTGAACTGTGTTACAATAAAACCATAATAGAAATAAACAGCTAGGGGGTTGGTAGGCTTATCTCTGAGAAGAGATGTGATGGCTACATGATCCTCCACTATGTTACAATACAAACATTATGGAAATAAACAACTAGGGCGCTGGTAGGCTTATCTCTGAGAAGAGATGTGGTGACTATTATAGGTCAATTTGGGAACCATTCCCAATGACCTGGTTAACTGGGAATCATCTCCAGGACCAATGAATAGGGTCTATCATCCCCTATCATTTCAGTTGCTACATGCCCTAAGACAAAGAACAAGACAAATCATTAAAGAATTTCATCTGCAAAGGTTTCCAAGATTTGAAATTTATAATATATCATATGAAATCTTATCAACGCTACCTCTAAAGGGACTAAGTGCGTTGCATATGTAGGTAGCCCCATGCAAGGCTGCTCTGCAAAGCACTTCCCGACATCCAAGGGTGCGTTGGTCACATTGGGAGCGAAATTATCATTGTTCCAGAATCTCCACTTGGACAGTGCCTTCTAGAAGAGTTCACATGTGCCAAACTTTGAATACATGTGTCCATTTGACATCTACAAGATTGGGAACATGTCTTGCCTATTATTGTAAAGTCATTGATTTTAAAACTACCTTCAGCTCCTCTATAAATTGAGCACAGATCTTATTGTTTGATAAGGAAGAATTTGGGTAGAGAGATGCCGGTGGAATTTCAATTGAGGAGTTTATTTGAGTGACATATTGCTGGATATATCTGCATTGTGATGAGGCTGGGATGTTGCTGGAGATGGTGACACTAAATCAATCACTGGGTTGTAACCTCCCCTTCTATCATTAATAAATATTACTTCTTATTTTTCCCTATATGCATCTGTATAAGCTTTGATTTTCCATATCCATGACTTATTATTTGATGTATATGGTTTATGATTTATTGATGTATCTAAATAACTTGAATAGACATCTGTGTTATTTCTATCGCTTGCTGTTTATTGTTCATTCTTGTAGGAAATATTTTGCACAGCCGGCTAGAATTTGAAGCTACAACAAAAGCGACAAAAGGAGACTTTGGAAGCGCTTGGACTTGAAGTAAGCTTCTTATTTCATTATGTGTGTTTGTTTACCGTTAGGAAAGATAGTCATAAAGTCTTTGACCTGTTGTTCTAGATTAGCACCTGTCTAGGGAAGAATGCTTTATCCGTAATTCATAATTCCTCATAACAAATTGGCAACTCTGATGGGGAGATTACTCTTTATCCTAGGTGTTTTAGCCTCCGATTTTCTCTGTTTATTCACCAAGTAGTTGTTACTCACAAATATTAGGATTTTTAAAATCCAAATTTGCATTAGAAGTGTGTTAGACATCTGTGTTTTTCATTATACACTGCGCCCAACGCACTCTTGGATAGGACACAGTGCTTTGCATAGCACTGTCTCCCTTTCAGGCCTGCATTGCAAAGCACTGTCTCTTTTTAGAGACTGCGTTGCCTCCTGAAACCATCCAAATTCCTTTGAATTTGTCATTGCAATTTGTTTCAGTTTGTTTTCTGCAGTGTTTTGAAAAGCCTCAGCCTCATATTGACCAGTGATCTTATCTACCTCTTCCTCCTTTGAAAGAAAAATTTGTTCAGTGTTTGCTTAAAGCATTTTTCTTTATCATTGACGAATTGATTTCAAATTATTTTCATTGTCGCATTAGATCCATTTTCTTTTGAAAAAGGAAATTGTCTTAAATTATTCGTTTCCTGATAGGAGAAATTGTTGTTTAATTCCTCATTTTTCCTTTAAAAGAGAAATTGTTGTTTGTATTCCTCATTTCTCGAAAGTAAAAGGAATTTGTTTTTGTTGATTTAGTGCACTTAGTTTATTTTATGTATTCATAAAATTAAAGTAACAAAAATAAAAACTTGCATTTGCATGTAGTGGTTTGTGTGTTTTGCAAAAGAAACAATTAGGAAATCTGCATTTAGTTTGTGCTCATTGATTTGTTTGCTCGCAAATTGATTGCACTTTCCCTCTAGTAGCTAGGATATTCATTGAGAAACTAAAAGTGAAAGATTTATTATCATTCTTAGTTTTCATTTTAGGAATTTCCAATACATCATCGCGGTGAACCTTTGAAAGGAAAATTATTAAACAAGATCAACATAAAATTGATCTCAATTTACCTAACAAAGCATTGGAACCATAACGATAACATTTAGAAGGTCTAGGCTAGAGACGTGTTCCGGCGTCATAAAAAATAATAGCTGTCATTAACTTGTCTACGATACATTCCGAGTGTGATACCTCACTCCATGTACATAAGTATATCGGAGCTCGTCCACATACTTTTGGGTATATCGGGCGGTGTTACAGTACGATAAGTATAAAGGGGTGCTCTCAATGTGCGGTTTCGCATCAGACAGCTCTAATACGGACTTGGGCCTCCACGTAACTTTAGGCATATTTGGGAGAACAAATTTTAGGTGCTAGCCATCCATAGTGAACCATGTCGGCCGCCTTGTAAATTTTTATACACCGAACAAAGCATTCAGAGAGATTGCCTGCCCCTACTTCTTGGTTCGCCAGGAGGTATTATGCAGTTCACAGTTTCTTGGTAAACCCTTTTGCCTAGCATTACCCTTTTATTTTGTTTATTTATTTTTGGTTAAAATAAATCAATAATCATGGAAGAGCAAAATCCTTTCCCTTGTCGTTCGCATAGACTAGCATTAAAACCACCTTTACCACCAGAAGTTACCTCTGGTAGGTGAAGGCGATCACACTCTGCTGAATCAAGTACAATTCGTACCTCTGGTGAAACATCATCTTCCCATAAACTAGAGTTAGCTTAAGTTGTTTCTACACATCCCGGTTCGTCTACTATTGTCGAAATAGAGGCTTCACAGCTACCCGTGGTCACGATCCATCCAACCAGTGAGACCATACCTCCTGGACCTGACGTTGTTCAACCAGAAATTGATCTAGATCTTGTCTCTTCTTTGCCAGAACATCTGAATCCTAAATTCGAACAACCAGAATTTGTTCCTGCCTTAGTCATCCCACAAATTTCTGTAGCTATTGAGTCTCCCATATCACACAGTCAACCACTTGAAATATACTTTGGGCCTGACGGTGAAATACTTCCACCTGGTTTAATTGCGATTGAAGAAATCCCACAAGACGAGACACCTTTAACGCCAACCCATTTTGGGGAGGACCTTTACTTATACGAGTCTTTTCCTCAATCGACACCATCTACTTTTGTTGATCCTGTTCCTATTCAAACTCCCGTCGATTAAAAAGGGTATATATTTGGTCAAGTAACCATGCCTGAGCCAACATCTTCGGTTGGGCCATCTGTTCCAATTACGTCAGCTCCTGCCCTAGCTACCCCGTCGATGTTTACAACTTCACCAGAGTCATACTTTCATGGTGTCCCTATGGTCCCATCAGGTTACAAATCATTATCTGGAATTTTCTCTGGTGCATCTTCAAATCCATGGACTTTACCAATGTCATAATCCAGTATTTTAACTGGTAATCTTATAGTGAGTATTGAACGACTTGATTCATTATACACATCTTCAGGGCAATATCAAGCTGGTCCTTTTGGGTCTATTCCTTCAAGTACCATATCAACTGGACTCCCAGCATTTGGAGAACAATATTTTCCGTCTTATTATCCTCATCATGTTGGGGGGCAACCTTTGGTCACCCAATATGACAGTACTCCATCACTTTTTGGTCAACCTAATGTCAAAATGAATGTTTGTCAATGGCAGCCCACTCTGCCTATCCAACCACAAACGGTTGTACACTCATATCAACCAGTTCAACCTGTTACACCACATTATTTCCACTTGTTAATACATATTTACCCCTGTTACAAAATCAAAATTTTGTACAAAAACCTTATAAAGTGGGTCCTTCAACTCAATACCATCAAATGTTGGGTCCACAGACTCCAAATCCTTTGGTTAATTTACAACAACCTGTATCCGGAATCATTTATTCACAAGCTGGTTTTCCATTTCATGGGATTTCACAGCCACAACCTGGTTATACCTATCAACTGATTCCAAGTTATCCTAATTTGGGTTATAACATTGGTGGACATACCCCTTGGCAGCCTCAGGCGTAAATGCCTCAAACTTCATTTCAACAAGTATCATATCCAGGTTTTGGTCAATAGAATCCTTAAGCGTTTGCTTTTCAAAACAACCCTATTTGGGTTACAAATAGCAGATTCCTTATACTGGTGCTTAAAGGCCTGTTGCTCAAGCAATTCCATCTTACCCAAGCTCAACCTGACCTTAAAAGACAGTTTCCCTTTGTTGCAACTTTAGAGTTACCAGATTTAAATAGGCTAACTAATGATCCAATTAACTATGCTCCTTGGTGGCTGGTGATACCTCACAAATTACCCTCGGATATTACTAAGTTCAATGGAAACCCTGGAGAAGATCCATCGACTCATGTTATGACTTATCATTTATGGTGTTCATCAAACTCCCTGAATGATGATTATGTTTGACTACGTTTTTTCTAGCGTACGCTCACAGGTCCAGCTGCAAAATGGTACATTGAATTACCTAGAGCTTCTTTTGATAATTTCACTGCCTTAGCTACTATCTTTTTTACTCATTTCCAGTTACCCATCAGATATGAAACTGGAACAGAACTCTTGACCAATTTCAAACAGACTAATGCTACTCACATTTCTGATCATATTCATGAGTGGCGTCGTTGTCATAGAATGGTTAAGACATTTGTTCCGGATCAACTCCTTGCTGAATGGTTCATTAAGTCCATATTACCATCTATAACTAAGGATGTGGCTAAGGGTGGTGTCGTCACATAAGAGCAAGTTATCGCTCGTGCCCAATATTTATACTCGATTTACACTCAGTCTGACACGCTCTATGAAAAAAATCCTAACGTGTTGAGATCTAATTTTACTGTTTCTCCTCAATTAAAGGACTCTCATGCCAGAGACAACTTGATTAGCACTGCAAGCACACATCACACTACTGCATCTGATCCTGCACCTTCTTTCGAAATTAATATCGTGTCATTTGACAAAGGCAAAAGTGACAAGCAACCCGGAAGTAATAAAAAGGGGAAATCTAAGAAAAAGAAAACTTCTAACCTGCAGGAAAGATCATCTGATCAATCATTTGTACCTTGGAAACCTCGTTATCCATGCATAATCTATAATGAGGAACACTTTGTTAGGGATTTTCCTCATCGCACTGAAGTCTCAAAAATGATCAAGACTTCCCATGCGTCAACTGTGTTGACAAACCCATTTCCAAATCCGGACACAAACATGGTTGCTACGGATCCAGCTCCTAGTTCCCAAGTGTTAATGTTATCTGTCACAAAACCTTCAACAAATATTTTGGTGTCAACGTGTAATAAATATTATGGTAGTAATGCCATTGATCAACCTACTACCTCGACAATGAATCAGCCTACGGAATCAATACCACCTACTGCTATTCCTGTATTGACAATCAAGCCACCAAAGGGAGTAATTCACAAATCGACATATAATCCTCAAGCAAGAGCTACACAAAATTATAATATAGTTGAAGATTTGGCTTAATCCCCTTTAGCTATGTCTGCTCTTGAGGTATTGCAAAATTTTCCCTCCCAAAAACAAGCTTTATTGTCCGTTATTGGTGAAATTGATCCGACTGATTCTAATCTTGTCGGCTTTAATCATATGGGCTATGTGCCACAACTACCAACAGAATTGGCATTCTCCATACAAGTAAATGTTCTCAATCACCTTGTTCATCGCACTATTATTGATGAGGGAGCATCTACATGCATTATGTCTCTAAATTTTTGGAAGTCACTTGGCTCGCCGCACTTATCACAATCATCAACGACGTTGAAGGCTTTTGATGGACGTACATATAAACCTTGTGGTATTATTAATAACCTGCATGTTGAACTAGGGGGAAAAACCGTGAATGTTGATGTCGAGGTTGTTGACGGACCCCTTGACTATAATATTCTACTTGGAAGGCCATGGATATATGCAATGACTGCAATTGTTTCTACATATTTTAGAATGATTGCCTTTCCACATAAAGGTAATATCACAATCATTAATCAAATATCCTTCTTTGCCTCTGATTTGTAGGTAAATGGAAGCGTTCTTTTCATTCACATACCCCAACTAGAAGTTTAGAACATTGGTGTAGGACTCTTAAAGGATTCCACTCTCATGGGAACCTTTGCATTACCGCCGCCTGCGATGTCGGCATAAATTGCAATTATAGAGACCTGCTACATGATCTCTTCCACTCTATCTGGCTTAAGGAAGAGTATGGATGATTCTGAAATTACTATGGTGAATGAATTTCAACTGCCCAGCCATTTGAGCTAGCATAGCAATAAATCTATCTGGCTTGGGCGGCAAATCCGAAATTAGCGTTGCCGAGTGTTTGGGTTGATCATTCCTTAGATTTTGGTACTCCCTCTGATCCTTTTTTCCTCAACATTCTTGAAAGATGAGAATATTTTGGAAGCCATGATGTCAGAAGGAGAACCATGGGAAGATTATCATCATCATTCCCATCTTCCTGATTATGAAGAAAAATATCTTAGTGAAATATATCACCCATCAATCAAAAATTTCTTTTCGAATACTTTACCTATTAATGCAATCGATTCTGAGCGAAATCTGTCAAATATTGAACAAACCATTTCTATCTATATTTCGACCAAACCGGACGTTGTAGAAAATATTCATATTGGTGTATCTTGTTCTCCATCAGAACTCGAATCATATCGCTCTCTATTTCGTGAATTCCGTGATGTATTTGCTTGGTCTTACAAGGAAATGCCAGGCATAGATACTAGTATTGTTGAACACACTATTAATATGTATCCTGATGTCAAACCGGTGCATCAACGAATTTGTACTGTTCATCCAAAGAAAGCCACTGCCATCAAAGCAGAAGTTGAAAAATTTTTGTGTGCTGGTTTCACATACACTATTCCACTGACTGAGTGGGTTTCCAATATCATTCATGTCATGAAAAAGCAAGGAACTATTAGAGTGTGTGTCGATTATCGGGATGTAAATTTTTCTTGTCCAAAAGACAACTATCCTACTCCCTTTATCGACCAGATTATTGACGATTGTGCTGGATGTAAAATCTTTTCGTTCATGGATGGATTTTCCGGCTACAATAAAATCAATATCTGCCCAGAGGATCAACATAAGACAACATTCATCTGTCCTTGGGGAAAATTAACTTATAGGAAACTATCGTTTGTTTTAAAGAACGCTGGGGCAACTTTTCAGAGAGAAATGGACTATGCTTTCAATGACATCAAGCACATTGTTCAACCTTATCTAGATGATTTACCAGCGCATTCATGAAATTGGACTGATCACCCGATGCATTTGAGAGCCATTTTATTACGCCGCCGACACTACAAAATATGCATCAATCCACATAAATGTGTGTTTTGTGTTGGTTCTGGTTGTTTTCTTGGATTCATAGTCTCAAAAGAAGGAATTTGAATGGACCAATTGAAGGTTCAGACCATTCTTGATTTTCTTGCGCCATCAAATTTACTTTAGATACAAAAAATTCAAGGAAAGGCTAACTTCCTAAGAAGGTTCATTCCAAACTATGCCTAAATGGCTAAAGGATTTACTTGACTCTTGAAAAAGGGGGTTCCCTTACATTGGGATCAAGTTGCGTGTAATATCCCCAAAAGGGAAGATTCAACAATACCTGCTAGAATAACGCATTTTTCAGAAGTATGTGCACTAAAATGAGTTTGTAGCTCTTGGATCCCTTATATATGGAGATCTAGCATCTAAATCCAAAAGGAGAGAAAAAACAAACCAAACTAGGAGAGGTAAGCATACCTCCCACCACCTAGTATGGCTGGAAAACACCCAAGAATGGGGCTACAACAATATGCAACAATACTGCAGGAAAATAATGTAGTTTTTCTGAGCAACAACAGGAGACAAATAAGAAGGCTCAACATTCATATATACAACAATAAATTAGATCCATATTGAGGCCCATACAATGTATGACAGAATGTAGAAGACAAGAATAGAAGAAATTCCTCAAAAGGAGGGGCTGCAACACATCTATTGGCTGAAAAATAGCTTGACAACGTTATTTTTAAGAGCTGCAGTAGCTGTATATTACACTCCAGATCTAGAGAATATCTGTGTACAAAATATTATATCCATTTCAGATCTGCACACTAGAATATCTCCTTTACAAATTCCCCTTGGGGTTTTGAGCAAAACATGAGACACAGAGAGTAGATCTGAGATCTAAAGTTGCAGATATGCAGTAGTGTTCAGAAATTTCTAAATATGAATACAATAGAAGCAGATCAGATATGAACATAACATGGATCATACGTATAATCCATGGATCACCATAGTGAAGGGTAGAACCCCATCACCAGATAGCTCTCCTCCAAATGTGTGTCAAAACACCCTGCAACTGTACACTTGCAAATAACGTAGTCCTGTAAGGGAAAATGCACTGTAGACTCTAGCACTAGTTTGGCCTGATGCCAATATCTGAAAATGAAGCTCCAAAGGTCCAATACTCTCTTATCAAGGGGATAGATGGCTCTCCCACTGAAAAGAGGCACTAGATTGGCCTAGATCTGAGTAGATCTAGCCTCCACTTGCTGCAAATTACAAGGAAAACCAAACCCTCAACATGATATGCGTTGTATTTGGAAGATGAGCTTGGCCAAATGCCTGATAGTGGACAAGAACAATAAGACTCCTCCAAGAGCTACTCAATGGAAGAGGTGGGATTCCCAAACAGGAACGCCCTAGTGCTAAACAACACTATCCTTAGCTAAATAGTAGAGAATGATATATGTCTAAACAAACAATATATTCAGAAATATAATCAATCAACAACCTTCTTCTGTTGTCCTCCTCTTCCTTTTATAGGATGAAAGTCTTGTCAAACCCTAAACTATCTCAATGATTTAGCTCCATTCACATGTGTAGCCTCCAACTAAAACTGTGCTATGTATCTAGGAGATTCACTGTATCTAGACAACGCTGTTGATTTGGTCTTGGTTGACTTGGTCAAGTGATCCAATCTCTTTCACACCTAAGTGTGCTTATGTAAATAGCCCAAATATAGCTATGTTCACATGTGGCATTGATTTATTTTGATGATTAGGAGTTTTATTGATCCTCCTTTACAATTTTATTCATGAGATAGAAAATTGAAACAAAATTGTATATTCCCATTAGCTTGGGCTAATCAAGTGGCCTCCCAGGTGGTTTGCCACTAGATAAGAGTGTCCCTTGCAGAAATCTCATGAACATGATAGAAGGGATAGTGAGGTCCTTGCTTCCTCTGCGCAAATCCATCTCTGTTTTTTGTGTGGAAGTGTTGTGTGAGGGGTAAGTATGCATGCCTTTGATCATTTGAGGTGCACCAGTCTTCTTGTCCACCCATTCCATTTGCAAAGCCTCCCAATAAGTGGTGACTTTTCCCAATGTAATCAACCATTGAACACCCAAAATAACATTGGTGTCTGGTATGTCAACTACAAAGAAGTGATCCACCAAAGTGTAGGATCCCATGGTGACTGAAAGTGATGGGACATAATGCATGCATTGCATTGTTGTATCTCCTAGGACCAAAAAAGAGAACCCCTCAAAAGTATCAGTGGGTATTTCCCTCCTTTGCACAAGATGGGCATCAATGAAATTGTGGGTAGCCCCACTGTCAATCCATACAGAAACCCTCTGATTCATGGTTGAACCTTGAACTATTAAGGTCAAGTACTTAGGTACTCCCCTCAGGGATGCAAGAGTTCCTCCAATAGAAGAAAATTCTCCATTCCCATCTCCTGATGGTGTTGGATCTCCTCCAACATTGTCAGCGCTGTGACCCCTCCTTGGTTCATCATCTTCATCTTCGTCAAGATCTGAGAAGACCTATATATAATGTGCTTTACCAACATCACATCTATGTCCAGGTACCCATGGTCCTTGGCAAGTGAAGCATAGCTTCCTCTTTCTTAGATCTCTCCAGACTTCATCATCAAGAGGCTTCTTGTATGAGCTCTCCTTTGAAGGATCAATTTTCTCTTCCTTTCCTTTAGAAGGAAAAGAGGGCTTGTTCTGAAAGTTTTCCTTTGCTTTTGGCAAGGCATCTTGAAGGTATCTAGCCCTCTCAATGGCATCATGCAAGGTAGTGGGCTTCATAGGTTTAACCAACCCATGCAGAGGTTCATCCAAGCCATCGATGAACATGTACACCCTCCTTGCTGTAGACAAATCAGGAACCATAACAGATAATCTCAGAAATTCAAAGATATAAGACTCTGCATTACCTGACTGCTTCAAATTTTCAAGGCTCATGAAAGGTGCTTCTAGATCCTTTCTGTCAAACCTTTCCACTAGTCTTTTACTGAACTCAGAATAGGCAGTCACATTGGCATGACCCAATGTAGACAACCCATGGAACCACCAGTTGTGTGCTTCACCTTCAAAGTGCAGCGCTGCAATCTTGATAGCTTCCATCTCAGGGAATTTGTTCAACTAAAAGTAGATATCCAGTTTTTCTACCCTTGCTTTGGCAGAACAAGTGGATGACCAATCAAACTTGGGTAAAAATAATCTGCCCATAGAATGATGTCGATCATGATTCTGAGTGAATCCACCATCTCTATGATGATGCCTTGGTTTTCTTTTGTCCTTGAGGTGAAAAAACCCTTGAAAAATTAAGTGGTCCTTGAATCTATGATTCTGAGACTCATATTCTTCAAAGTAGTCTTCAAGGGATGCTTGCTGATGAGGCCCTTCATTCTCCATAGCCAAAAAAGTAGGCATGGTAGAGCATTGTGGAGCTTGTGGCTGGTTCACTTGTTGATCATTCCAGTGGTGAGACATGCCAGAGCTTTCCCCAGGATGAAATCTCTTAGGATATTTCTTAATCCCGTCGAATCTCATCTCTTTGATCTCTCTAGCAATATCTTGAATGGATTTCAGAAGGGTTTTTGCAAACTCCTTCCCATCTTCATCACTTCTAGATTCAGGGGCTTTTCCCTTGTCTTTATCATCATTGGTGTAATCACATTTCTTCTGAATTATTCTCAGGTACCTATTCTCTCTATTAGTGAGAGGCTCATCTTCTTCTGAAGATATATTGGCTCTTTAAGAAAGCAAATCACAGGCTGTGCCAAGATGATTGCTCTGATCCCACTGTAATATCCCCAAAAGGGAAGATTCAACAATACCTGCTAGAATAACGCATTTTTCAGAAGTATGTGCACTAAAATGAGTTTGCAGCTCTTGGATCCCTTAGATATGGATATCTAGCATATAAATCCAAAAGGAGAGAGAAAACAAATCAAAATAGGTGAGGTAAACATACCTCCCACCACCTAGTATGGCTGGAAAACACCCAAGAATGGGGCTACAACAATATGCAACAATACTGCAGGAAAATAACACAGTTTTTTTGAGCAACAACAGGAGACCAATAAGAAGTCTGAACATTCATATATACAAGAATAAATCAGATCCATATTGAGGCCCATACAATGTATGACAGAATGTAGAAGACAAGAATAGAAGAAATTCCTCAAAAATAGGGGCTGCAACACATGTATTGACTGAAAAATAGCTTTACAATGTTATTTTTAAGAGCTGTAGCAACTGTATATTACACTCCAGATCTAGAGCAGATCTGTGTACAAAATATTAGATCCGTTTCAGATATGTACACTAGAATAGCTCCTTTACAAATTACCCTTGGGGTTTTGAGCAAAACATGAGACACAGAGAGTAGATCTGAGATTTAAAGTTGCAGATTTTCAGTAGTATTCAGAAATTTCTGAAGGTTAATACAATAGAAGCAGATCATATCTGAATAGAACATGGATTAGAAGTATAATCCATGGATCACCATAGTGAAGGGCAGAACCCCAACACCAGAGATCTCTCCTCCAAATGTGTGTCAAAACACCTTGCAACTATACACTTGAAAATAAGGCGGTCCTGGAAAGGAAACTACGCTGTAGGCTCTAACACTGGTTTGGCCTGATGCCAAGATCTGAAAATGAAGCTCTAAAGATCTAATACTCTCTTATCAAGGGGATAGATGGTTTTCCCACTGAAAAGAGGCACTAAATTGGCCTAGATCTGAGTAGATATAGCCTCCACTTGCTGCAACTTACAAGGAAAACCAAACCCTCAACAGGATTTGCATTGTAGTTGGAAGATGATCTTGGCCAAATGTCTGATAGTGGACAAGAAAAATAGGACTCCTCCAAGAGCTACTCAATGGAAGAGGTGGGATTCCCGAACAGGAACACCCTATTTCTAAACAAAACTATCCTCAGCTAAACAACAAAGAATGCTATATGTCTAAACAGACAATATATTCAGAAATATACTCAATCAACAACCTTCTTCTGCTATTCTTATCTTCCTTTTATAGGATGAACTTCTTGTCAAACCCTAAACCATCTCAATGATTTAGCTCCATTCACATGTGTAGTCTCCAACTAAAACTGCGCTGTGTATCTAGGAGATAACACTGTATCTAGATAATGCTGTTGATTTGGTCCTGGTTGACTTGGTCAAGTGATCCAGTCTCTGTCACACCTAAGTGTGCTTATGTAAATAGCCCAGATTTAGCTATGTTCACATGTGGCATTGATTTATTTTGCTGATTAGGAGTTTTATTGATCCTCCTTTACAATTTTATTCATGAGACAGAAAATTTAAACAAAATTGTATATTCCCATTAGCTTGGCATAATTGGGAATATTACATTACACAAGCTTCTTTTGATGCTGTCAAGGATACTCTTGTCCGAGCGTCATTAATGTACCCCCCTAATTATCAAAATGATTATTTCCTATATATCGTCGTCGCTGAAACTACCATTGCTATGGTTTTGGTCCAAGTAGAAGATGGAATTGAACATCCGATCTATTATTTGAGTCATAATCTCAATGATACAGAAGTTAAGTACTCATACGTAGAAAATATTTCCTTGGCAGCTGTTCAAGCTATCCAAAGATTTCGCCACTACATCCTGCTCTGAAAAACCACTATTATTTCGGATTGCAACCCCGTGACTTATATATTATCACGTCAATTACTGGGGGGAAAATATTCAAAATGGATTGTCATTTTGCAGGAATTTTATTTGGAATTCATCAAATCCAAGTCAAAGAAGTCTTTAGTTTTGGATGAGCTTCTCTGTGACCTTCCCTCGGATAGTACTGCAACTACGTCGGAACCATCAATTCTCGACGAGTCTCTATTTCTGCTTGGATCATCTGATCCTTAGTATGGGATTTTATCATTTATCTCCAAACTCAAATTTTTCGACCTGATACATCTCGCTCTCAACAGTGATGTATTCGATACCAAGCCAAAGATTATCTGATCGTCGACGATACAATTTATCGTCATGGTGTCGATACCATTTTAAGGAGGTGCCTCACTCATGAGGAGGCCGAAAAGGTTTTAAATGATTGTCATGTTGGGGCTTCTGGTGGACACTTATCTGAATACACTACCGCGCAGAAGATACTCCGCACTAGTTACTTTTGGCCTACAATTTTTCGAGACTGCATCCTCGCGGTTAGAAGTTGTCACGTGTGCCATATTTTTTTATTGTAAAATCCGCAAACCACAAGCGCCAATGCATCTTGTTGTTTCTGTGGGAACATTTTCGAAATGGGGTATTAACTTCATGACCTGTAACCCTCGTTCGTCTAGGGGGTATGGTTATATTATTGTCGCAGTCAACTATTTTACCAAATGGGTCGAAGCAATGCCTACATTCAACAACACAGGACAGAAAACTGCATTGTTTTTCTTTAATCATGTTATTGCACGGTTTGGAGTCCCACAGGCTATAGTTATAGATCATGGGAAGCATTTTCGCAATCACATGATGACTGAATTAACTGCCAAATTAGGATTGTCACATGATAATTCTACTCCTTATTATCTACAATCAAATGGACAAGTTGAGGCTATAAAAAATATTCTTAAACGTATGCTTCAATGAATGATAGGAGTTCGTAAAAGAAATTGGCATTTTATCCTGTACTCTGCCTTGTGGGCATATCGAACCTTGGTGAGAAACGTAACTAGCTTTACTCCTTTTCAATTGGCGTATGGTCTGGAATCTATCTTACCAATCCAATGTGAAATACCATCGTTGAAACTCGCAATCGACTTGTTACCCCACACCTCAGAAGAAGAAGTGCATCTCCTTAATCTCATCCATCTTGATGAAACGCTTCATGAAGCCTAATTGGCCAACGAAGCGCATAAGAGACGTATGAAGGCGCAATACGAAAAAAATGTCCAGCCTCACATTTTCTCAGAGGGCGACTTGTTCCTTCTTTACGATCAAGAAGATGATGTGATAGGTACATGAAAATTTGAGCCATTATGGCATGGCCCCTATATTGTTAAAAGAGTTCTTGCTAAGGGCACCTATGAGTTGGTTGATAACGATGGAATTCCGTTGGCGCAACCTAGAAATGGGTTGTATTTGAAACGTTACTATGCTTAATGATGAGTGTAGTAATTTTTTGTATTATATTGTATATATATGTTGTTGATTTGCATTCACTATCTTAATTTGTTTTTAGAGTTTTCTTGACGTTAGTAATCCTCTTTACAACTCATTGCAGATGTCTGAATCTTTGGAACCATTTCTTGGATATGCTGATGGTGCTAGTCATAGTACACAGAATCTATCCTCTGCAACGTGGGCCATTTTCGCTCCGAATGACGAGTTAGTGAGTTTTCAAGGGATTTATATTGGTAGATCGACGAACAATATCGCCGAGTATAACACGTTGATCAAACTTCTCTCTGATGCCATTTCATTTGGTATTAACTATATCATCATAAGGTTAGACTCACAACTTGTGGTATTACAACTTACTAGTGTTTATACTGTTAGAAATCCAACATTGCATAGATTGTTCCTAAGAGTTAGACTTTTGGAAAGACACTTTGATTTTATTCAATATCAACACATTTCCAAAAATTTGAACGCATTGACTGAATATTTAGCTAATCAAGTTTTAGACAAACATTTGCAACATATGTAAATAAAATATTCACATCATTGAATAGGATTGCACAATAAACATAGGAAAACATTGAAATCATATAGATAGATATTTATAGGTTTTTACAAAAATTTGTGCCCAAGACACATTGGTCATCTGACCTCAAAATGTATGAAAAATTTCACAAGTAAACTAGTGGTGCTCGTGGTAACATGCTATAGATTTAGCTATCCTACATAGTAACTGCATCTAGTGGTTAGGAACCCCAATAGTATGTCACTGCAGTCGCATGGGTAGCTCTTCGATCCGGAAATTTAGAATCCCGAAGTTCAAACCCTCTATGTGCTGTCGAAGCTCAGCCAGAGTCTCAGCCATGACAAGATCCTAAAGAAATGCTCTCCCGATAGTCCTCTCTGCTGGCACATCTGCTTCACGCTCTGGTTCCTCTACTGGTTGAACACGACCAATATCTGCATTACATAAAACATTTATTTTAGTCTTGGGAAAACATCAAAAATACAAAAAACATTGTATAAACCTTAGGAAAATCAAAACATGGTCAAAATATTCTTACCCATTGCACCCCACTGAGTGCCTTTAGGTAATTCTAAATCTAGATCTCCTCGGAAACCAACGCCTGCGTATGCATACTCATCGATGGCGACAATCTGTCGTAGGAACGAAGCAAAGAATGCAGTCGAGAACACAATGGTAGATTGGCCTGCATGCCTACCCATGAGTTCTACCCATCTCTACATCCATAGATCTCTAGGATTAGACACATCTAGTGTGACATGTTGTGGCTGCATCAGTGGAATCCGTTCCAAAGCGAAGGATGTAAGGATCGAACCATAACTGAAATTATTCTTCCTTCCTCCATTTGCTTTGTTTAGTTGCTCCTTTATCTGAGAAAGAAAAGCTTCAGACCAGTTGAATACTATTGGCTCCATACACTCTAGCGCATACTGCATTTATGATCTATTCGCTACATGTGGTGTAACGGTGCCGACAAGTTTTGCGATCGTGAAAAGGATAGTTCTCAAAGGAAAATCTCTAACATCTCGGATGTTTGTCTTTCCATCTTTGCTTGGCTCTTCCCCTAGATAACAATGTTGCAAAACATAATCTCTCACTGTCTCTCCTCCAAAAACAGACCCTAAGAGCAAAATAGGCAAGCCTCTCCTCGAAAATCCTGTAAGAAAGTATACATCCTCGACTGTTATGGGAACCACTTGGTTCTTTATATGTAATGCCTCGATAGTTGGATCCCATGCTTGAACTAAGAACTCCAATAGTTCTATTTTTTGCCTCATCCCTGACAACCTGAAGTACTTTAGCAGTCCACACTCTCTTAGGGCTCTTACTATACCCGGATCATTTAGGGAAATCATATCCTGTTCTTCATGTTCTCTTTCTCTCCATGTAATCGTCATTGTAATCCGATGCAAACCTGAAATACAACCATAAGAACCATTAGATTCCATTCATTGCAAAAAATTAGGCAGATTTTGGGCATAATGCAAAAAAAAAAAACTCTAGATTGCGCCCAATGCATTCCCTAACAAGAGACAGCGCATTGTGTATGCAAGTAGCCTTCAATTTACTTGTTATGCAACACAGGTTTCGACTTCCAAGGGTGCGTTGCCCTCTTTTTGGGAAGAATTTACCCTAGGGACCTCAAAACCCTGAAAATTTGCAGAAATTGGAAATGAAATGATTATTGAAGGAAAGAAAGGTTCATATCACTAACCTGGATCAAACGGCAATGAAATCCGTCCACAAAAACAATTACAATCAACAGCTAAAGTTCGCGGGAAAAATCAGGTTCAAAGCTCCAAAATGAAAATGGTAACTATGGAATGGTAAAAATGAATAGTAAAATTATTTTTAATAGTCATTTAATCATTTTCAAATTACATTTATTGCTATGACTATATTTTTGTTATGTTTTTATCATGAAACAAGTATTTTTAATCCATTTGATGTTGTTCTGAACAAGTCTTAGAACTGATGAACAAATTAGTCGTGCAGATTTATTTCAAGAATGATTTGACCACAAAGCATACTTTTTCTCCTTATTTTTCGAGCTTTGTTAAACACAAAAAAGGATTTGAAGCGCACTTTTATATTTTTTTTGAGGTTCGATAACAACGAAAAAGGAACCCCTGGAGTCTTTTTTCAGCTCGTTTCAGACTCCGATAATGTGAAAAGATTGCCAAGCACTCATACTTTCGAGCTCGTAAAAGTAAATGAATTGATATATACTCAGTATAAGTTTAACCCTTTTCCAGACTGAGATAGATTATTTACGAAAAAGGAATACCTTGGTCGAACATGACTAAAGAGGTTCTCTCAGATATTATTTTACACTTTTTCTGATCTGAGCGACAACTTTACGAAAAAGTACTTATGGAGTTTTCTTTCGCTCTTTTTGAAACTCTCTAAATATGAAAAAGGATCGGGCTATGATTGTCGTTAAGCTCGTTAAAACATAAAATAGCGACGGGCTTGTCGATCATGGCAAGAATCGAGTTTAATTCATTGCTAGACTCGTTAAATTATTAAATAACGATACTTTATTCGCCTGAAGGGTTGAATTATAGATCAGGAACATGTTATCCTCCTCAAGCTTGTTAAAAAACAAAGAGGTACTGGTCAACAAATGACCACTGGGGGAAATTTTTGGAAAAGTGAGCAGAATTATTTATGGTAGCAAGTCGCTCTTGAACATGACACTTCACTCCATGTTCGTGACTGTTTGGGTTGGGTAATATTCTTGACGGTTCATTCATACCTATGGTTCATTATACCTTCATTTCGGTTTTGGGTCAATTCTTCCAACTCATCTTAATGTCGCCAATATGTTCAAGAGAAGTCATCCAGTGAATACTCATCCTTATGCAATACTCATAAACCTTAATTCTAATGATAGTCATCCCTGAACATTGCTATATCAAGTCATACCTTTGTCTCTGAAATCAGTAACTCCCGTTTTGAAATAAGGTGGCTTCCTATCGATGACAAATCATTATGCAGGAAGTTTACTTAGAAACATCCGATTCCAGTACCATGAGGCTTGTTACAGCATCGACAAGATCCTCGCTTCCAGATTTTTGACCGAAAGATTTTGTTTGGCGTTCGACATCAAATCATCTCTTCATGTCATACGAAATGTACTGCGGTACCTTGAGGGCCATTGAAATCAATGGTGGTTCTCTTGCGTTTGTTAACAACTCACATCATTTACTGGTAATCAAACAATGTCTTTCCATGTTTGACTACAAATCATATATTCACATGGCTAGACTTGTACCCGAATGATCGAGAGAACGAGATAAGAAGACCGCGAATCTAGTTTCAGCCATCTGGGCTACAATTTTAGGATTTTTGTACACATCATCTGTACGGTGCCCTTACATATAGATCGTCATTCGGACATGGGCCTATATCTATAGGCATGTCTGTATTGGGAAACATTCCAATATAGACGACTTTCTGAATTGTGTACATGTTATTATATTGTTTATGTGCTGAACATGGGAATGCATACCCTCAACAATTATGATCAAGGGGATATATCATGATGTAATGTATTGTAAGATTGATGTTATTATGAAACCAGCTCCAAAAATAGAAGAAAAGAGATATCAACACCTTATAAATAAGCCACTTCAAGGGGGCAACCTCCAATACATTACATAAATGAACAATTCTTGGATGATACAAATTACAAAACCTCCTTTCTATATATAGGAGTCCATGGGGCTAGAATGTAATCCTAGTGGGGCCATAATGTAATCCTAGCTGACCTAACAATAATAATTTAAGGGCACAATAATAACAATATGGGGGTTACAGTGGTACAATAATAACAATAAGGGGGTTACACTAACAACAATAAGGGACTATACTAGTAATATAGGGACCTAACATGCCCCTCTCCTTCAAAAAAGTGTTGTCCTCAATGCTTGAGTAGCTCTTGGTGCTTTTGTATAAAATTCTCATCCTCCCATGTAGAATCTTCAATGGGTAAGTTCTTCCACTTGATGAGATACTCTGAAATTGATCGATTTCGTAGCTGTCGAGTTCTTGTTTCCGTGACCGCTTCAGGTTCCAATATGATTTTTCCTTCTCATCAAGTTCTGACAATATTTTTTGAACTAGAATATTTTCACCTATAACCTTCTTTAAGCATGAAACGTGGAAAACTGGATGCACTCGTGAAGAAGGAGGAAGCTCCAATTTGTATGCCATAGTACCAATCTTTTGCAACACCTTGTAAGGACCATAGTACTTTGGCGATAATTTATTATCCTTCTTAGCTTGCTTGAGGGACATTTATTTGTATGGTTGTAGCCGTAAAAATACCCAGTCTCCTACATAAAAAATTCTCTCGTTGCGATGTTGATCTGCCTATTGCTTCATTCGATTTTGTGACAAATTCAGGTTATCCTTTAAGAGTTGGAGAACTTCTTATTGATGCTCGATGTGATCTTCCACTGCTTGAACCTTCGAATTTTCTCTTAAATATGATGTGATGGATGATGGATGATATCCATAAAGTGCCATAAATGGGGTCATTTTTGCTGCAGTATGGAAGGAAGTGTTATACCACCATTCAGCGAGAGGTAACCACTTGACCCATTGTGTTTGTTTATCAGATACAAAACAACGAAGATATCCTTCCAAACATTTATTTACTATCTCAGTTTGACCATCGGATTGAGGATGATAAAATGAGCTATGAGCTAATTGAGTACCCAAACAAGAAAATAACTCCGTCCAAAAATTTCCAGTAAAAATGGGATCTCTGTCGCTCACAATAACCCTTGGGCTTCCATGTAGCTTTTGAATTCTGTCCATAAATGTAGTAGCAACTGTACTTGCTTTAAATGGAAGAGATAATGCACAAAAGTGTGCATACTTGGTAAGTCTATCAACTACCACCATGATGACACTCTTTCCTTCGGACTTAGGTAAACCTGTGATAAAATCCATTGAAATCTCCTCCCAACGTTGACTTGGAATGGATAAAGGTTGTAGAAGTCCCGGGGTCTTAATTCTCTCAACTTTATTCTGCTGGCAAACCAAACATTCCACCACAAAATTTTGAATATCAGATTTAAGGCCATCCCAAAAAAATTCTTTCTTCACCCTGTGGTAAGTTTTTAAAAATCCTGAGTGTCCTCCTAAAGGAGAAATGTGCAATTCCAGAAGAATATTTTGTTTTAGTTGGGAATTCTTACAAAGATATAAGCGATCTTTGTACCATAAGGAATCATTTTTCCAACTAAATGTATCGGATGTACTAGGATCTTGCTGCAAATTTTGAATGAGTGTCCATACATCTTTGCCCTTCTTCCATTCATCTCTTGCTTTGGTTATCCAATCTGGTTGGATAATAGAAATGGCACAAAGCAATGCTTCCACCTCTTCATTCTTTCTTGAGAGTGCATCTGCAACAACATTAAGCTTCCCTTTTTTGTAGATTATTTCAAAGTCATAATCCAACATCTTTGTGACCCATTTTTGCTGCTCTTCTGAAGATAGTCTTTGTTCCAAAAAGTGTTTAAGACTATCATGATCAGTTTTTACCTTGAAGTGTCTTCCCATTAGGTAAGTTCACCATTTCTTTAGTGCATGCAGTATTGCTAACATTTCCTTCTCATCAATAGGTTTCTGTAAATACTTTCCTTTTATTGGACGACTTTCAAAAGCAATGGGTCTTCCTTCTTGCATTAAAACAACACCAATTCCATTTCCCGAGGCATCACATTCCACAATAAAGGTTTTTGTGAAGTTTGGCATAACTAAGACCGGTGCTAGGCACATTTCCTCTTTAATATGTTCAAAGGCCTTATTTGCTTCAGGAGTCCATGAAAATGCATCTTTCTTCAATAATGTTGTTAAAGGTGCTCCTATTCTCCCATAATTCTTAACAAACTTGCGATAATAACCTATTAACCCGAGAAATCCTCGCAACTGCTTTATGGTTGTGGGGAATTTCCATTCCTTAATGGCTTTAATTTTGCTAGGGTCTACCTTAACACCCTCGTGAGATACAATATGACCCAGATATTCCACCTCTTGTACTCCAAAAAAACATTTGGATGTTTTTGCATATAATTGTTTCTCCTTTTACTTGCTTTTGAGGAGGTCGATATTGAAATTGACTTATCTCTATACTTGCAGATACTCAATATCTAAAATTTGGCCCTTAGTAGCTCTCTGAAGCTTCTTTCAAATGCCATAGGTCTGACTTGATTTGAATTCTTCAAGTAAAATTTATGTCCAATCTCCCACAATGACCTAATTATGGACTAGTTTAGTAGAGAGAACTTGTATGACTTGCTACATGTCACTGTTGGCTCCTTTGGCTCTGAAATTTATAGACAAGATTCTAAATTCCGTGTACTTCCAGTAACTTTTTACAGAATTCCAATCCGATGCTCAAAGAGAGAGTTATGAAGATTTTCCCACAATCGCCTCTTTGAGATGAGATTAGGGAGCCTGAAAAAAGACCTAACTTCCACAAATCATATCTCCAAAAATATTGCAAACCAAGCTCTGAAATTTTGCGAAGATGTTCCTTAGGAATTCGGCTTCGCTCTCTAAAAATTTTAGCTTCTGAACCTTCGTAGAAAAAACGTTATAGCGAAAATTCCGCGATGATCCTTTTTAAGTGAAATTCAGGAGCCTACAAAAAGCCCTAACTTCCACAGATCATATCTCTGAAAATATTGCGAACCAAGCTCTAAAATTTTGCGACGATGTTCCTCAGGATTTCAGATTCGCACCATAAAAATTTAAGCTTCTGAACCATCGTAGAAAAAAGGTTATAGCGAAAATTCCACGATGACCTGTTTGGAGCAACGAAACCCTAGAATCCAAAGCTTTGATACCAAATGTTGTGAAACCAGCTCCAAAAATAGAAGAAAAGAGATATCAACGCCTTAGAATTAAGCCATGAGGGAAACACTTGATACATTACATGAATGAACAATTCTTGGATGATACAAATTACAAAACCTCCTTTCTATATATAGGAGTCCATGGGGCCATAATGTAATCCTAGTGGGGCCACAATGTAATCCTAGCCGACCTAACAATAATAATTTAAGGGCATAATAATAAAAATATGGGGGTTACAAGGGTAAAATAATAAAAATAAGGGGGTTACACTAACAACAATAAGGGACTATACTAGTAATATAGGGACCTAACAGATGCAGGTCACCACTCCGCTTCATCTCTAGCCCATCACAGTGTAAAGCATCTCAATCAAAATATTGTTATTATTATTTTGACTTCATGCTTTAGGGGGAAATTTTTATAGGTCAACTTGGGCACCATTCCCAATGAAATGGTTAACTAGGCATCATCTCTAGGACCAATGAATAGGGTCTATCTTCCCCTATCATTTTAGTTGCTACATGCCCTAAGACAAAGAAAAAGACAAATCATTAAAGACTTTCATCTGCAAAATTTTCCAAGATTTGAAGTTTATAATATATCATATGAAAGCTCATCAACACTACCTATAAAGAGACTAAGTACATTGCATATGCAGGTAGCCCCATGCAAGGCTGCTTTGCAAAGCACTTCTCGACATCCAAGGGTGCGTTGGTCACATTGGGAGCAAAATTCTCATTGTTCCGGAATCTCCACTTGGCCAGTACCTTCTAGAAGAGTTCACATGTGTCAAACTTCGAATCCATGTGCCCATTTGACATCTACAATATTGGGAACATGTATTTCCTAATATTGGATAGTCATTGATTATAAAACTACCTTCACCTCCTCTATAAATTGAGCAAAGATCTTAGTATTTGATAAGGAAGAATTTGAGTAGAGAAATGCTGGTGGAATTTCAATTGAGGAGTTGATTTGAGTGACATATTTTTGGAGATATCTTCATTCTGATGAGGCTGGGATGCTGCTGGAGATGGTGACACTAAATCAATCACTGGGTTGTAACCTCCCCTTCTATCAAATAAAGATTATTTATTATTTTTCCCTTTATGCGTCTGTATAAGCTTTGATTTTCCATATCATGACTTCTTATTTTATGTATATGGTTTATGCTTTATTGATTTAGCTAATTAACTTGAATAGAGATCTGTATTATTGCTATCTCTTGTTGTTTAGTGTTCATTCTTGCAGGAAATATTTTTCACAGCTGGCTGGAATTTGAAGCTACAAAAAAAGTGATAGAAGGAGATTTTGGAAGCGCTTGGACTCCAAGTAAGCTTCTTATTTCATTCTGTGTGTCTGTTTACAGTTAGGAAAGATAGTCGTAAAGTCTTTGAATTGTTGTTCTAGATTAGCACCTATCTAGGGAAGAATGATTTATCTGTAATTCATAATTCTGCATAACAATGACTACATGCCTCTGAACTGTGTTACAAAACAAATGACTGAAACATGCTTATAGAAATAATGGAAATAAATGAGCTAGGGCATTGGTAGCGTATCTCTGAGAAGAGATGTGTCGGCTACCAGCCCCTAAACTGTGTTACAATGAGGCTCTAAGGCCTATTTATTGTTGAGAAAAAATGCAAAACCCTAAACATCCAAAAACCTAACCCTAGGATATGAAGTGCCAAAACTGTGGGTCCGTTTGGGTAAATTAGTGTTTCAACTTCCCGGGGACGTAAATTTGGCATACAATCTTCGTTTGATGCGCTCCATACCTCGTTAGAAATATCTATCCGAGGACTACAAATTTTGAGATAGATTTATGTTGCTCCTGGTTTTCCCAAAAATCGTCATTTAAAGCCTCAAAACGGCTATGGAAGTTCAGGACCCGAAAAACTGCTAAAAATAGTAAGTTGTGCTGAAACTTACATATTGAAAGAACTGATGGTGGGGGTTCAAATGGAATCGGTGGGTGGCCACCAATATCCACATGGATCATTAAGTCCCCAAAACGGCTCTGGGAGTGTAGGACCCGAAAACCTGCTAAAAATAGTAAGTTATGCTGACAGTGAAGACTGAAAGAATTCATGGTGCGGGTCCAAATGGAATAGGTGGGTGGCCACCGATATCCACCTGGATCTTTCCTCCCTCCTTAGGAATCAATGGTCCCCATTGCGTGACGTTCGTCTATGAGGGGAAAATTTTGCTGAACTTGATATTGGATTTTCCCAGGATGTCACGGACTTGTTAGCAGACGTGCTGGATGTAGATGTGCTGCCGGTGGGCAGCCGTTGAAGGATCTGGGCAAAGTTATCCATCATCATGTTCCTTTGTTTCTCGAGGGCCTCCTCGAGCAATATTTTGATAGGATATCCTGCTCCCTTGTCTTTCTTTCCTTCCGCCATGGGGGGTCATCAGAATTTGCAAGGCTAATCTTGCAAGGGTGCAACCAAATTTAGCCCGAACTCACTATACCCTGACCGCGTTGGGGGCATGCAAAGAAAAACAGAGAAAGAGTAGACCGCTTCGATAATACTGATCTAGATTTATGCAGGAACACAACAGAATACACATATAAACATAAACACAGAGATGCAATGGAAATAATGCTTCACTTTATTAAAATCAAATTACTGAAATATGCTTATAGACTGGGCACTTGTAGCTTATCTATGAGAAGAGATGTGGCGGTTACAAGCCTCTGAATTGTGTTACAATACAACCATAATAGAAATAAAAAGCTAGGGCACTCGTAGGCTTATATCTGAGAAGAGATGTGATAGCTACATGCCCCTTCACTGTGTTACAATATAGACATGATGGAAATAAATAGCTACGACACTGGTAGGCTTATCTCTGAGAAGAGATGTGGTGGCTATAGGCCTCTGAATTATGTTACAAAACAAATGACTGAAACATGATTATAGAAATAATGGAAATAAATGAGCTAGGGCACTGGTAGCATATATATAAGAAGAGATGTGTCAGCTACCAGCCCCTGAACTGTGTTACAATGAGGCTCGAAGGCCTATTTATTGTTGAGAAATAATGTAAAACCCTAACCCTAGGAGATGAGGTGCCAAAACTGTGGGTCTTGTTTGGGTAAATTGGTGTTTGAACTTCCTGGGGACATAATTTTGGCATATGATCTCTTTTTGATGCGCTCCATACCTCATTATAAATATATGTTTGAGGATTACAAATTTTGAGTGAGCAACATGGGTCTATAGACACATGTTGTTCCCGGTTTTCCAAAAAGTGTCGTTTAGGGCCTCAAAATGACTCCGAAAGTTTAGGACCCAAAAAACTGCTAAAAATAGTAAGTTGTGCTGAAATTTACAAACTAAAAGAATTGATGGTGTGTAATATTCCTACTTAGCCTAAGCTAAGAGGAATATTCATTTTTGTTTTACTTTCTGTTGCATGAATAAATGAATAAAGGAGGACATGTAAAACTCCTGAAAGGACTAAATAAATCAATGCCCATGTGAACAAAGATAAATCCAGGCCATGTAAATAAATCACTTATAGGTGTGAAAGGGGTTGAGCTGTGAGACTGGGTCAACCTTGACCAAATCTTCAGCGCTGTCTAGGTTCAATGTATCTCATGAAGGGACATCACAATTCTAGAAGGAGGCCCCTCATGTGAAAGGAGCTAACTCATCAAGGTGGTTTAGGGTTTGCAAAGGATTTCATCTTATAAAAGGAAGGGGAAGGCAACAAGAGAAGGTTGTTGATTGATTATATTTCTGAGTATCTTTTCTGCTTAGACAAATACTATTCTTTGTTGTTTAGTGGAGAATTGTACTGCTTAGCACTTGGAGTTCCTATGCAGGGATTTCACCTCTTCCTTTGAGGATTCTTGGAGGAGTATTTGCTGATTTGATCCAATATCAGGCTTGAGTCCAAGCTCTACTTCCAATTGTAACATAGATCTAGGGAGGGTTTGTCTGCTTTTGCAAGCTGCAACAAGTGGGATTCTAGATCTGTAGAGATATAGCTTTTATTGGAGCCTCTTCTCATGGAGTGTGTCTTTTAACCTCCTGGAAGAGTGACTCTACTTTTTGTGCTTCAGATCTGTATCTTTGCAGCTGGCCATTTATGTTATTCAAGCTACAACGCAGTTTTCATTGAGGAACTGCGTTATTTGCATATGAGATTCTTCAGGGTGTTTTGATCCCATTTTTGATGAGAGATCTCTGGTGCTGGGCTTTGCTTTTCACTTTGGTGATCCATGGATTAGCTTGCTGATCCATGTTCTGTTTAGATCTAATCTATTGTAATGAAAAGTCATCTTCAGAAATTTCTGCAGGATTTTACAGATCTGCAACTTAAAACTCAGATCTACTCTTGTTTATGCACGATTTGGTCAAAACCCTATGGGGATCTTGTAAATAAGACTATCTAGTTTCCAGATCTGAAATGGATCTGATGTTTTGTCCACAGATCTGTCCTAGATCTGAGTTGTAATATTTAGATGCTGTAGCTCTTTAAAATAATGCTGTTGAGCCATTTATGCAGTTATATATGTGTATTAGCCTTCTTTCCTGAAGATTTCTTGCTCTATTGTCTCCTGTATTCTACTGTATATTGAAAGAGCTTCATTATAATTCTGATTTGCTGCTGTATACTCATAATTTAATCATATTTGATGGCCTTCTACTCATATTGTCCAAGAATGTGTTATTTCTGAAGCAATTTGTTGTGCATAGCTGCAACCCCTCTTGTAGGGTGTTTCCCAGCTAGACTAGGTGGTGGGAGATCTGTTTACCACACCTAGTTTGATTTGTTTTTGCTCCCCTTTTGGATCTAGACCCCAGATCTACTGATATAAGGGATCCAAGGGCTGTAAACTCATTTCTATACATCAATCTTCAAGGAGTGCGTTATTTCAGCAGGCTTGCTGTGCTATTCCAGATTTGGGATATTACAATGGTATCAGAGCTCCTTTCTTGGCACAACATGTGCTTTCCTTGGAGCATCATAGCTATGTTGCATTCAGAAGAAGATGAACCTCTTACTGAGAGGGAGAAGAGGTATCAAAATAGAAGTCATAAGAAGTATGATTATACTACTGATGATCAAGACAAGGGTAAAGCCACTGAGACTGCAAGTGACAAATAAGGAGAAGAGTTTGCAAGAACTCTTTTGGTGGCCATGTAAGATCTTGCAAAAGAGATCAAAGAGATGAGGATGGATGAAATGAGGGAATCTCCTGGAAGATTTCATCCGGGGAAAGCTCTGACATGTCTCATCACTGGACTGGTCAACCAGTGAGCCAGCCACATGCCCCACAAGCTTCACAATGCTCCACTATGCCTACTTTCTTGGCTGTGGAGAATGAAGGACCACAAGAGAAAACTTCCCTTGAAGATTACTTTGTGGAGTATGATTCTCAGAGTCAGAGATTCAAGGACAACTTGAGTTTCCAAGATTTTTGTCACCTCAAGGTTAGAAGAAGACCAAGGCAGCAGTATAGAGATGGTGGGTTCTTTCATAATCAGGATAGACACCACTCTATGGGCAGATTATTTTTTCCCAAATTTGATGGATCATCCTCCAGTTCTACCAAGGCATGGGTAGAAAAGCTGGATATTTACTTTCAGTTGAATAAAGTCGCTGAGACTGAAGCCATCAAGATTGCAGCGCTGCACTTTGAAGGTGAGGCACGCGATTGGTGGTTCCATGGGTTTTCTACATTTGTACATATCAATGTGACTACCTATGCTGAGTTTACCAGAAGACTGGTTGAGAGGTTTGACAGTAAGGATCCTGAAGCACCCTTCATAAGCCTTGCAAAGCTAAAGCAATCATGGGATGCAGAGATTTATATCTTTGAGTTTCTGAGATTAGCAGTCATGGTCCCTGATCTATCTGTAGCAAGGAGAGTCTACATGTTCAATGATGGCCTGGAGGAACCTTTGCATGGGTTGGTTAAATCTACCAAGTCCATCACTCTACATGATGCCATTGAGAGGGCTAGAGACCTCCAAGATGCCTTGCCAAAAGGAAAGGAAACTTTTCAGAGCAAGGCCCCTCACTTTTCTAAGGGGAAGGAAGGAAAATCTACTCCTCCTAAGGAGAGCTCTTTGAAAAGCCTCTTGATATTGATCTCAGGAGGGAATTGAGGAAGAAGAAACTATGTTTCACTTGCCAAGAGTCATGGGCACTGGGACATAGATGCGCTGCTGGAAAAGCACACTACATAGAAGTCTTCTCAGATTTTGAGGAGGAAGATGAAGATGATGAACCTAGGAGGGGTCACAGCTGTTGGGTATGTGTTATATTCTTTCCACGACTAAGCACGCGTTGGGGGGGGGGGGGGTAAGAGGGGGGGCGATAGCCCCCCTTGTCGGGGTCTGGGGCAGTGCCCCGGCAAAAATTTTTGGTCCTTAATTTCTAGCGGGTAGTCCGTGTTAGAAAATTAAATATTACAGAGCAATGCAACACATAAAATATGCAGAAAATACAAGCACAAAAAACACATAAAACCAGAGAGACACAGATATACGTGGTTCACCCAGTTTGGGCTACGTCCACCCCGAACAACCAGTCCTTCCTTTCTATTATTCAGCAAAAATGAAGAGACAAAACCTACAACAGATCCACTGTAATATTCTCTGTTCTCTCTCATAGTCTCCCTATCTGTTTCCCGCTCAGAGAATACACATACAATGCGCAGCCACAATACAATACCCTCATAAAAGCGAGGGGGTTGCCTTCTAGGGAAAAAAACCCTAAACTAAACATAGCTTCTACCATCAGATAATCTGCCTAATGAATGGCCCAGATTGAATAGAAATTACTATACTTTTACAAGGCAATTTTACATCTATTTTTGGCTTTGGGGGCACTGCCCCCGAAACCCTCGCCGGGGGACCGCTGGCCCCCGGACCCCGCGGGGGGGACAAGTCCCCCCCTGCACCCCCCCACGTGCAAAGGGTGTACAATTTTCCTGGGGTATACATCCAGCTAAAACAAGGATCTCTGAATCAGGAAGAAAATCAGACTCCACACCCAACAATCTCCCACTTGGATACTGATTGTAGCAACTCCACCGCTATTTCATTTGCTGGACAATGACTCCTCTTTGGACCTGGCTGTTCCTCATCTTCATCATCATCCTTGAAGACCAATTGAAACTGAGCACATTTTCAGTTTCTCCCTGGTTACAACTTTTGTTAGCATATCTGCAGGATTCTGGCTAGTGTGTATCTTTTCCAACTTCAACTCTCCATTTTCCAATACTAACCATATGAAATGGTACTTGATATGTATGTGTTTAGTCCTGGAATGAAATGCTGAGTTCTTTGCGAGATGAATGGCACTTTGGCTATCATTGTATAATGTGCCCATATGATGCTTCTTACCCAATTCACCCATAAGCCTTTGTAACCAAATCATTTCTTTACTAGCCTCTGTAGGAGCAACATACTCTGCTTCTGTTGTTGAAAGTGCAACAACACATTGGATTTTTGAAACCCAACTAACGGCTGTTCCACCTACAGTAAATACATATCCTATAGTGCTCCTCCTGTTATCTCTGTCACCTGCCACATCTGCATCAACATATCCCTGTAGAGCAATGTTTTAACCACCAAAGCATAATTCTTGATTTGTGGTGCCTCTCAAATATCCGAGAATCCATTTTACTGCCATCCAATGTTCTTTTCCTGGATTATTCATGTACCTGCTTACAACTCCCACTGCATGTGCAATATCAGGCCTTGTGCAGACCATTGCATACATTAAGCTTCCAACTGCTGATGCATATGGAACTTTAGACATATAATCCATGTCTTCTTGGGTCTTTGGGCACATCTCCTCACTAAGTTTGAAATGGCTAGCAAAAGGTGTACTAACAGGTTTTGCATTGTGCATATTAAATCTTTTCAACACCTTTTCTATGTACTCATTCTGAGATAGTGTTAATTTGCGGTTTTTGTCTCTAGTTATCCTCATACCAAGGATTTGTTTTGCAGCTCCCAAATCCTTCATTGCAAATGAATTTGCCAATTTTCTTTTGAGCACATTTATTTCCTGCATGTTAGATCCTGCAACAAGCATGTCATCTACATACAATAACAATATAATATAGCTGCCATAATTTTGCCTTTTTAGATAAACACAATGATCAGAGTGACATCTAGTATAACCTTGTTCAAACATAAACTTGTCAAATTTTAGATACCACTACCTTGGAGCCTGTTTTAACCCATACAAGCTCTTCTTTAACCTACACACCAATTTTTCTTTCCCTTTGACCTCATATCCTTCTGGTTGCTGCATGTATATCTCTTCCTCCAAATCTCCATGGAGAAATGTTGTCTTTACATCTAAATGTTCAAGATGTAAATCTTCCGCTGCTACAAGACTTAAGATAGTTCTGATTGAAGTCATCTTAACAACAGGAGAAAATATTTCATCAAAATCAATACCTTTCTTCTGTGCAAACCCCTTCACCACAAGTCTAGCTTTGTATCTCTATTTTCCTCCATCTTCTTCCTTCAGCCTGTAAACCCATTTATTCTGCAATGTAGTTTTACCTGCAGGAAACCTGACTAAGTCCCAAGTCTGGTTATGCATTAAGGAGTCCATATCTTCTTCCATGGCTAGCTCCCACTTCTTCCTGCTTTCAACCTGCATTGCTTCTTCATAAAATTTAGGTTCACCAGAATCAATCAGCAATAAATAATATAATGAAGGAGAGTATCGTTCAGGGGGTCTACTTATCCTGGTAGATCTTCTAACACCACTTTCAGGTGTTTGAGGTGCCTGTTTCTGTTGTGGTGGTTGCTGCTGTTGTGGTTGTTGATTATTATCATTTTCAGGCACCTTTACTTTTTCAGTTATCTCATCAAGAACCGCGTATTCATTGCTTTCTTTTTCCTGTTTCTTTTCTTGCAACTGATTCTTATACAAGACCTTTTCATTGAATATTACATCTCTGCTCCTAATGATTTTGTGATTTTCATAATCATATAAGCGATAACCAAAATCATTAGCACCATATCCAATAAAGGTACATTTCTTTGATTTTGCCTCAAGCTTTGTTCTATTTTATTTATTTATATGGACAAAGGCCTCACAACCAAAAGGCTTTAAAAAAGAGTAGTTTACCTTTTTACCTGTCCATGCTTCCTCTGGAATACCACCATCCAAGGAACTTGAAGTCCCTCTGTTTATTAGATAAACAACAGTATCTACAGCATCTGCCCAAAATTTTAAAGGCAATCCTGCATGCAATCTCATGCACCTTGCACGCTCCATGATTGTTCTGTTCATCCTTTCTGACACACCATTTTCTTGTGGTGTTCTTGGAACTGTCTTCTCTCTATGAATTCCATGCTATGAACAGTACCTATCAAACTCTTTGCTGCAATATTCACCTCCATTGTCTGATCTGAGACACTTTAACTTCTTTCCTGTCTCAATCTCAACCAAAGCTTTCCATTTCTTGAAAGTATCAAATACATCAGATTTATTTTGAATACAATAAATCTAAGTTTTTCTAGTTGCATCATCAATAAACGTAACATAATAGCGAGAGCCACCGAGAGATGATACCTGAGCAGGTCTCCATACATCTGTATGCACAAGCTCCAATTCTTCGCTCTTCTTTTCTTTCCCAACTCTGAGAAATCTGACTCTTTTGTTTTCCATAAATGCAATTTTCACAGAAATCCAAATCAACATTCTTCAAACCTGGCAACAAATTTCTTGAGTGAAGAATCTTCATCGCCTTCTCACTCATATGTCCGAGCCTATGATGCCATAGTGCTGCATCTGCTCCTTTGGAAGTTAAAGCATTAACAGAGTTAGAAATACCATTGCATAAATACAATGTACCAACCTTTTCACCTTTTTCTATTACCAGGGCTCCTTTGGTGACCTTCCAAGTTTTATCTGTGAAAGTTGTCACACAACCTTCACCGCCTAACTGCCCTGTTGAAATCAAAATTTTCTTCAGATCTGGAACATGCCTTACCTCCTTTAGTAGCCATTGGTTTCCATTCTGTTGTTTTACAAGAACTTTACCCATTCCAACAATTTTACAGGGTTTATCATCACCCAAACGAACTTGTCCAAAATCTCCTTGAACATAGTCATGAAAATATTTCTTATCAGGTGTGGCATGGAATGAAGCCCCTGAATCTACAACCCAAGAATTAGTAAAATTTTCGAAAGAAAGAATCAAAGCATCTTGTAACACATCACCTGTCACATTTTCTTCATGATTATTTTCTTGTTGTGCATCTCCTTCTTTTCCCTTCCGAGATCTACAGTCTTTCTTTAGGTGTCCTTTCTTTCCGCATTTCCAGCACACTATCCCCGATCTGGACTTGGATCTGCCTTTCCTTGATTTACTGTGATATCTCGAGCTCTTTCCTCTTTCCATTCTTCTTCCCCTAGACTCTGCACTCAAAGCATTACCTGATGTCTCACCAGAGCTTTTCCGTCGCATTTCCTCGCCAAGGATAGCACCGACAACAACATCAAATTTTAAAGTACTAGATCCAGAGACAGAGTTACTAATGGCCATAACTAAACCATTCCAACTTTCTGGAAATGAGCACAGAAATAAAAGAGCTCTAACTTCATCATCAAATTTTACCCCTACAGAAATTAACTGACTGGTACCTGTATTAAAATCATTTAAATGGTTTGCAACAGATCCACCTTCCAACATCTTCATATTAAATAGTCATTTCATAAGAAATACCTTGTTTGAGACCGAGGGTTTTTCATATAGTTTCGCCAACATCTGCATCAAACCCTTTGTTGTTGTTTCCTTCGAAATATTGAAGGCGACTGACGCCGCAAGGCACAACGATATTGTTCCGAGTGCCTTTCTATCGAGAATGTTCCATTCCGCGTCTGTCATGGCCGCCGGCTTCTTTGCTTTTCCGCTCAATGGTAGGTACAGATATTTCTGATACAGATAATCTTCCATCTGCATCTTCCACAGCGGGAAGTTTTGGTCGTTAAATTTCTCGACCCTAAACTTAGCATCTTCCGCCATTTCTCCCACTCGAACCAGGAACCCTTCTTTCCTGCGAGTTTATCAGCCAAATATACTTTCGGCTCTAATACTAGTTGTTAGAAAATTAAATATTACAGCACAATGCAACACATAAAATATGCGGAAAATACAAGCACACAAAACACATAAAACCAGAGAGACACAGATATACGTGGTTCACCCAGTTTGGGCTACGTCCACCCCGAACAGCCAGTCCTTCCTTTCTATTATCCAGCAAAAAATGAAGAGACAAAACCTACAGCATATCCGCTGTAATATCCTCTGTTCTCTCTCACAGACTCCCTATCTGTTTCTCATTCAGAGAATACACATACAATACACAGCCACAATATAACACCCTCATAAAAGCGAGGGGTTGCCTTCTAGGAAAAAAAACCCTAAACTAAACATAACTTCTACCGTCAGATCATCCACCTAATGAACGACCCAGATTGACTGGAAAATACTATACTTTTACAAGGTAATTTTACATCTATTTTTGGCTTTGGGGGCGCTGCCCCCGAAACCCCTGCCGGGGGCTACCCCCCCGGACCCCTTGAGGACAAGTCCCCTGCACCTTACGTGCAAAGGGTGTACAATTTTTCTGGGGTATACATCTAGCTAAAACGAGGATCTCTGAATCAGGAAGAAAATCAGGCTCCACACCCAAAAGTCCGCGCCCATGGTTTTGTGCATGGTTTTGCACATGGTTTTGGGGTATGATGGTTTTCGGCCCGTGGTATTTTTTGTAGATCCAGTCAAGGGAACTAAAATTATGTTCTAATCCAGGGTTAATGGATTAGGGTTTATGTATGCTTCGGCATGTATATATATGTGTGTTGCAACACTAAAAGGAATATAATAAAATATCAAGTTGGTCGTCTCAATTTGGGATCCAGGGGAAAATCTTTGTGTTTATCTGTTTTATGTTTTATGCTCTCGCTATTGTTTATTTTCTATTATAATATTTGTGTGTAGATAATTTTTGTTCAGGGATAAAACCTACAAGTGGTATCAAAGTTCTTTTAGCTTCAAGGGGACGCCTTTGCTGTTGAGGGTTTTTTTCTTGGGCTTGAGGTAGACCCTGTTCAGTGGGAGATCTGCGGGATCGATTCTTGCGGTGAAAGGAGATGGCAAGCGGTGGAAAGATAGAGATCGAGAAATTTAATGGTCAGAGTTTTGAGTTGTGGAATCTCAAGATGGAGGATCTGCTGGTGGATAAAGATCAGTGGATCACGATAGATCCGGGTACTAAACCAACGATAATGTCAGATGAATACTGGAAGAAGCTGGATCGGAAGGCAAAGAGCACAATACGGTTGTGTGTCTCAGATTAAGTATTGTTGAATGTATCTAGGGAAGCTATGGTGAAGACCTTGTGGGACAAGCTAGGGACTTTGTACCAATCTAAGTCTCTAGTGAATAAATTGTTCCTGCGGAAAAAGTTGTATAATTTGAGGATGAAGGATGGAGACTCAATGATAGAGCATCTGAACACCTTCAATATTGTTGTAAGTCAGTTGTCATTTGTTTATATTAAAATCTCATATGAAGATAAGTGCATCAATTTGTTGTGTTCTCTACCAGATTCGTGGGACAATCTAGTTATTGCAATAGGTAGCAATACAACTACCTTGAATTTTGATGACATTGTCTCAGCCTTGCTGTTGGAGGAAATGAGACGAAGAAATATGGAGGGTCAGAATGGAGATGCCTTATCTGCGAGGTAGTGTCCACGGGCGAAAAAAGAAGAAGGTTTTGGTGGGAGATCTAAATCTAGAGGAAGATCTAAATCTCTTTGGAAAGTTTGTAAAGGTGTCTTTGAAATGCGGAAAGGAAGGGCACTACAAAAAATTTGAATCCTAAAGCTCTGAGGAAAGGAAAGTACGATGATGCTCCTTCTGCAGAGGCAAATACCACCTCGGATGAAGGTGGGGATGTGTATTTGGCTTCTTCTTAAAGTACACATGTAGATCATGAGTCATGGTTAATTGTCTCAGGTGCATCCTTTCACTTCACTCCCCATAGGGAGTGGTTATGTGAGTATGAGAAATATGATGGTGGTGATGTCTTCCTAGGGGATGATAGGAAGGCCGGAATCGTCGGACGTGGAAAGGTCAAGCTGAATCTGCAAGGTGGAAGGATCAGAACACTTCCTAGTGTTCTGCATATTCCTGCATTGGCCAGAAATCTGATTTCTGTAAGCAAGATGGATGATGCAGGTGTAAAAACAGTGTTCGAGAAAGATGCCTGCAAGATGGTTCGGGGAGAACTAGTATTAATGCGAGGAGTTCGAATTTGGAACTACGTACAAGCTAAAGGTAACCTTGTGTGTCCGATTATGCCAGCTGTGAAGTTTCGAAAGTGGAGCGAAGCCTATCTGTCTCACGGAGAAAATACCATGCTATGGCATCAAAGAGAGCAGCATATTGGAGAGAAGGGCCTTCGGATGCGCATAGAAATGGTATGGTAGAAGGTATGTCTAATTTCTCTCTAGATTTTGATTTCTGCGAACATTTTGTATATGGGAAGTATAATCGGGTGAGTTTTCCTTCTGGTGCTAAGAGGGCGAACAAGATATTAGAACTTGTGCACAGTGATGTGTTTGGACCTGTGTCAGTTCCATCACTGGGAAAGTCTGTGTACTATGTTTCATTCATAGATGACTTCTCAAGGAATACATGGATATATTTCTTGAGGAATAAATTTGAAGCTTTTGACAGATTTAAAGAATTTAAGGCTCTGGTGGAAAACCAGACAGAGAAGAAGATAAAGGTGATGAGGACAGATAATGGTGGGGAGTTCTGCAAGAAGGAATTTGAAGAGTTCTGTAAGAAGTGTGGTATAGCACGACAGAAGAATACTCCATACACACCTCAACAAAATGGAGTTGCAGAAAGAATGAATAGAATGCTGATGGAAAAGGCAAGGAGCATGCTCAGTGGTACCGGGTTAGGACAAGAATTCTGGGTAGAGGCAGTGGAGACTGCATGCTATCTGGTTAACAGATCACCTTCATCAGTGTTGGAGGATAAGACTCCACATGAGGTATGGAATGGTAAGAAACCCTCTCTTTCACATCTAAGGTTATTTGGATGTGATGCATATGTACATGTTCCAAAAGAGAAAAGGACCAAGTTGGATAATAAATCTGAAAGGTGTATCTTTATTGGGTATAGGGATGGTTTAAAGGGTTACAAGCTTTGGAACCCAGAAAAAAGGAAGGTTGTGTACAGCCGAGATGTGGTGTTTAGAGAGGTGAAAGATGTTGTTAAACATGAATTCATGCCAAAGGAACCTGAGAAGATAGAGTTTGAGCTAAAGGAGTATGAATTAGACTCTACAACAGAAGAAGATTCAGAAGAGGAAGAGCCACAAACTCTAGCTTTGAGAAGATCAGTTCAGGAAAGAAGGCAACCAGAAAGATATAGTCCATCTGCTTTCTGTTCAAATTTTTCTTTAACTATAACTGATGATGATACCATAACTGTCAGGGAGGCAATAAATTCAGAGGATGGAAAACTCTAGAAGGAGGCCATGGTTGATGAAATGGCATCCTTGCACAAAAATGAGGCATGGGATTTGGTGGAGTTGCCGGCTGGAAGGAAGCCCATTGGGAGAAAATGGGTGTTTAAGAAGAAGATGAATGTAGAAGGAAAGGTGGAGAAATACAAAGCTCGGTTGGTAGCAAAAGGTTATTCCCAGGTGACGGGAATTGATTTTGGTCATATTTTTTCTCCTGTTGGCAAAGTTACTTCTATTAGAGTACTTTTATCTGTTGATGCTGCATTTTATTTTGAGATAGAACAGATGGATGTGAAGACAACATTTCTTCACGGGGATCTAGAAGAGGAGATCTACATGAAGCAACCTGAAGGCTTTATGGTGAAGGGTAAGAAAGAACTAGTATGTAGGTTGAAGAAGTCTCTGTATGGGTTAAAACAGTCACCAAGGATGTGGTATCAGGAATTTGATACCTATATACGGGGACTTGGCTTCACCAGAAGCAAGGAGGGTCACTGTGTTTATTTTAAATTAATTGGTGACCGTGTTATTTATTTGGTCTTGTATGTGGATGATATGTTGTTGATTGGAAATGACAGAAATTATCCAAGATTTGAAGACCCAACTGTTCTCCAAATTCGACATGAAGGATATTGGTGCTGCAAACTATATTTTGGGCATGGAAATTAAGAGAGATCGGGCAAAGAGGAAGCTCTGGTTAAACTAGAGGAAGTATGTCGAGACTATATTGCAAAGGTTCAATATGCAGGATAGTAAACCGATGAATGTTCCTATTCCTGTAGGTGTAAATCTATCTGCTAAACAATGTCCCAAGACACAAGAAGAAGAGGAGGATATGTCCCGTGTTCCATATGCGAGTGCAGTGGGGAGCCTGATGTATGCAATGGTCTGTACTAGACCAGACATTGCACATGCAGTGGGAGTATTGAGCAGGTTTATGTCAAACCCATGGAAGGAGCATTGGACATCAGTGAAACGGGTTTTTAGATATTTACGTGGCACTATTGATTATGGCTTGTGCTACTAGGGAAGACCAGGATTGGAAAGAATGTTGGACATTTATGGTTTTGTTGATGTAGACTGGGCTGGAGATCTGGACCAAAGAAGATCTACAAGTGGGTATGTGTTTAGCCTATTTGGAGGCGCAGTCAGTTGGATGAGTAAAAGACAGTCTGTAGTGGCTCTTTCAACTACAGAGGCAGAATACATAGCAGCCACTCATGCAAGCAAGGAAGCAGTTTGTTTGCAGAGATTGTGTTCAAGTATGGGGTTGGTACAGCAAGCTATAAGGATAGACTGTGATAGCCAAAGTGCAATTTTCTTGGCTAAGAACCCTGCTTATCATTCAAAGACAAAGCACATTGATGTTCAATATCACTTTGTTAGAGATATGGTTGAGGCTAAAAGGGTGTTGCTGGTAAAGGTGAACACTTTGAAGAATGTTGCAGATGCATTGACGAAGTTTGTGAGCACTCAAAAGTTCTCTTGGTGTAGAGAAACAATGGGTGTTGAAGAATTGGGCCAACGACTAAGCTCTCTTGTGGCCCTTGCGGAAAGAAAACAACAAGTGGGATAATTTTGGGTATGTGTTATATTCTTTCCACGACTAAGCACGCGCGGGGGGGTAAGAGGGGGGGCGATAGCCCCCCTGTCGGGGTCCGGGGTAGCGCCCCGACAAAAATTTTTGGTCCTTAATTTCTGATGAGTAGTCCGCACCCATGGTTTTGTGCATGGTTTTGCACATGGTTTTGGGGTACGATGGTTTTCGGCCCCTGGTATTTTTTGTAGATCCGGTCAAGGGAACTACGGTTATGTTCTAATCCAGGGTTAATGGATTAGGGTTCATGTATGCTTCGGCATGTATATATATGTGTTGTAACACTAAAAGGAATATAATGAAAAATCAAGCTGGTCATCCCGATTTGGGATCCAGGGGAAAATCTCTGTATTTATCTGTTTTATGTTTTATGCTCTCTCTATTGTTTATTTTCTGTTATAAGATTCGTGTGTAGATAATTTCTGTTCAGGGATAAAACCTACAACAGCGTTGATGATGATGAGGAAGATCAAACACCATCCAGAGATGGTAAGGGAGCCTTTTCTCCAATAAGTGGGACTCTTGCATCTTTGAGTGGAGTGCCTAAGTACTTGACTCTAAGAGTACAAGGTTCAGTCATGAATCAGAGAGTATCTATCCTGATTGATAGTGGGGCAACCCACAACTTTATTGATGCTCATCTTGTGCAAAGGAGAGCAATCCCCAATGATACCTTTGAGGGATTTTTTGTTTTGGTCCCAGGAGATAGGACCATGCTATGCATGCAATATGTTCCCTCACTCTCTGTCACTATGGGATCCTACACTCTGGTGGATCACTTCTTTGTAGTTGACATACTAGACACCGACATCATTTTGGGTGTCCAATGGTTGATTACCTTCGGGAAGGTTACCACTAATTGGAAAGCTTTTCAGATGGAGTGGGTGGAATTCAAGAGTGGGAAACCATAAATCATTCAAGGCATGCACACTTATCCTTCACCTAGTACTTCCACACAAACAACAGAGATGGATTTTCACAGTGGAAGCATGGATCTCACAGTCCCTTCTCTCATGTTCATGAGGATGCTGCAAGGGACATTCTTATCTATTGGCAAGCCACCTGGAATGCCATCAAATTCAGATCTAGTGAGGAAAGCCTCACAAAGTGCTGCTCCAAATCTAGATCAAGGAAGGATTGGAGCAATGAGAGACCAAGTCACAGCGTTAGAGGGCTTGGGATAGCCCAAGTATGAGGGAGATCTTCTTCCTGCATCACTATCTTCCTCTCTCTTTTCTGAATATGCACTGTGGGAGGAGAAGAATGGGAGGATCAGCCTTCCAACAAATTTTTTTGGCATGAGTAATGTCAAAAAGGAGATCAGCAACATGACAAGCACTTCCATGGATGTATCAGTAGCGCTGTCATTGTTGAGCAGTGTGGATCTTTATTGGAAATCTCAACTACTTGTAGATTATTCCAAAGATCTCCACACATGTATGATACTAGATGGCATATAGAAAGAAGAGGGCTACTTAGTCCAAGGAGGAGTCATCTATTATTATGGTAAGGTCTTCTTGGCTAGAGCTTCCAAGCTCAAGCAAAAGATCCTACAAGGAGCACATGAAGAATTCATCCTCAGCCATATGCATTCAATGAAGATCTATACCCTGATCATGAGGAGCTTTGATTGGGAAGGCATGAGAGAGGAATTACATCAGCCCTTTCAAGAGTACAATAGCTATGGAGGATTGGGGCAGACAATGGACTATTTGCAAGAGTCATCTCATCCAACTCTTCCTTGGTTTGAGAGGAGGGGAATGCTCATGCACAAATCCATGTGTATGAAGGACTATGATGGTAAAGGATCTGATCAGGCCAAACAAGCTTTATTTTCTGATTCTTTTGCCATGTTTTTCTAGGATATGACTCCTAAAGGGAGTGAGAGATCATGTGGATCTCATGAGATTTGATGGGCCAACACAGATGTTGAACTTGGCCACTCCCTTATTGTGTAAAGGGAGATTTCTTCTCATGATGGGTGCTTTCCAAAGACACCAAACTTATCTAACACCTTCAGCCATGTTAAGGTGACTCATGCAGCAAATGTGTGGTGGGAGATCCACTTACCACACCTTGATCTAATGCAGGCAGGTGGTGCACTGCGCTAGCATTACATGTGGGATTTTGACCCACCTCCTCAAGCTCATATTTTAGTTTGCATATATGTAGTCTTACTTCCATACTTGGATGATATAGTTGTATTGTTTATGGGATTGTATGGACAATATATGGGCAGCTTGTATGTACCACATGGCTTGGAACTTCTACCTGTACTTCATGATACATGTTTTAGATGTAGCATTGCTTCAACCATGTTTATTTTTGTTGAGTTTTTCACTCCTGGAGGGATGGACTATGCACATCTTATGTTGATCCTAGAGGAAAAATTCATGATGTATTGGCTTGATGAGCACTTGGATTATGATGAGGAATTGAACATTGATGACGCCATCAATGGAGGAGGAGAAGTACTATAGCTCTTACCCTATCAGTTGCTTGAGGACAAGCAACATTTTGGAGGGGAGGACTGTAATATTCCTACTTAGCCGAAGTTAAGCGAAATATTCATTTTTGTTTTACTTTCTGTTGCATGAATAAATGAATAAAGGAGGACATGTAAAACTCCTGAAAATACTGAATAAATCAATGCCCATGTGAACAAAGATAAATCTAGGGCATGTAAATAAATCACTTGCAGGTGTGAAAGGGGTTGAGCTGTGAGAGTGGGTCAACCTTGACCAAATATTCAGCGCTGTCTAGGTTCAATGTATCTCATGAAGGGACAACACAGTCCTAGAAGGAGGCCCCTCATGTGAAAGGAGCTAACTCATCAAGTTGGTTTAGGGTTTGCAAATGATTTCATCTTATAAAAGGAAGGGGAAGGCAACAAGAGAAGGTTGTTGATTGATTTTATTTCTGAGTATCTTGTCTGCTTAGACAAATACTATTCTCTGCTGTTTAGTGGAGAATTGTGCTGCTTAGCACTTGGAGTTCCTATGCAGGGATTTCACCTCTTCCTTTGAGGATTCTTGGAGGATTATTTGCTGATTTGATCCACTATCAGGCTTGAGGCCAAGCTCTACTTCCAATTGCAGCACAGATCCAAGGAGGGTTTGTTTGCTTTTGCAAGCTGCAACAAGTGGGATTCTAGATCTGTAGAGATCTAGCTTGTATTGGAGCCTCTTCTCATGGAGTGTGTCCTTTAACCTCCTGGAAGAGTGCCTCTACTGTTTGTGCTTCATATCTGTATCTTGGCAGCTGGCCATTTATGTTATTCAAGCTACAACACATTTTTCATTGAGGAACTGCGTTATTTGCATATGAGATTCTTCAAGGTGTTTTGATCCCATTTTTGATGAGAGATCTCTGGTGCTGGGCTTTGCCTTTCACTTTGGTGATCCATGGATTAGCTTGTTGATCCATGTTCTATTTAGATCTGATCTATTGTAATGAAAAGTCATCTTCAGAAATTTCTGCAGTATTTTACAGATCTGCAACTTAAAACTCAGATCTACTCTTGTTTATGCATGATTTGGTAAAAAACCCAAGGGGATCTTGTAAATAAGACTATCTAGTTTCCAGATCTGAAATGGATTTGACGTTTTTTCCACAGATCGGTCCTAGATCTGAGTTGTAATATTCAACTGTTGTAGCTCCTTAAAATAACGTTGTTGAGCCATTTTTGCAGTTATATATGTGTTGTAGCCTTCTTTCCTGAAGATTTATTGCTCTATTATCTCTTGTATTCTACTGTATATTGAAAGAGCTTCATTATAATTCTGATTTGCTATTGTATACTCATAAGTTAATCATATTTAATGGCCTCCTTCTCATACTATCCAAGACTGCATTATTTTTGAAGCAGTTTGTTATGCATAGCTGCAACCCCTCTTGTAGGGTGTTTCCCAGCTAGACTAGGTGGTGGGAGATCTGTTTACCACACCTAGTTTGATTTTATTTTGCTCCTATTTTGGATCTAGACCCCAGATCTGCTGATCTAAGGGATCCAAGGGCTGTAAACTCATTTTTGTACATCAATCTTCAAGGAGTGTGTTATTTCAGCAGGCTTGTTGTGTTATTCCAAATTTGGGATATTACATGGTGGGGGTTCAAATGGAATTAGTGGGTGGCCACCAATATCCACCTGGATCATTAAGTCCCAAAAATGGCTTCGGGAGTGCAGGACCCGAAAACCTGCTAAAAATAGTAAGTTATGCTGACAGTGAAGACTGAAAGAATTTATGGTGCGGGTCCAAATAGAATAGGTGGGTGGCCACCGATATCCACCTGGATCAGAACTGGAGGAAGGGAGACCACTTTATGTGGCGAAGCTACCTGATGCATCTCCATGAGAAATATGGTTCACATATGCACCGCTACTATGGGTAGACGAAGAGCTAGTAGATGAAACATCTACCGATGTTGAGACAAGGGTGTTCGATGAGGGAGGTTCGATAGAAACATAATGGGAAGCCCCAAAGGGGTCTTCCTCCATGGATATCATGGATGATGACAGATAGAGAATAGTGACCGATGAGTCTGTCATCTTGATACTGGGGGGAGGTATCATAATTGGTGCAGAACAATCCTCCAGTTCTGGTGAAGCATAACTCACAAGTAGAGGAGTAGATGATCCACTACGAGTGGCCTCATGAACCATGTGAATGGTATTGTGAAATTCATCGAGAGAGGGACATTGATGGGAATAGTGGCCATAATGATCGCATAAAGCACACGGGTGATTCATGTGCAACGATTTGAGTTTCTTAGCTGAATTAAGTAAGGTAACATGGACCTTTGAGTTGTCAGATCCAGGAAACATTTCGTCAGCCACAGGTTTGAGACGAGGAATTTCAAGATAGTTATTGGTGGCATTCCCAACAACATCACACAAAGAACATGGAGGTGTCGGCTTTGGAGGCTTAAGTGGAGCAGGAGTTGTTTGGGGAGCCTTGTCCTTAGGTTCATTCTTTTTGGATTTCCCCCCCTCACTGGATGCTTTCACAACAGGGATGGGTTCTTGTTGAGGTTGTTGAGGAATTGAAGCAAAGGCAAGGGTCATCGTGACCATTTGAACCAGGGTTAAAGCGATATATGGCTTAATTTGATCTGGTGGAGTCTTTGCAGGGGGGTAAATGTATGATATTGGGATCCCTAGGGTCAAATTTGGTAAACTCAACGTAGCCATGATCGGAATAGAAAATAATCCAGATGGGGGAGCTAAAAAATGGTATCTAACTCGAAGGGTAATGGCCTAGTAGAATGACTCCCAAATGGTTAATACTTGGGGGAACTGTTCTTGGTTGAAAAATATGAGGAGAGACAACAACAAAAGGAAAAGGTCCTTGAAGATATGGTCATAATGGCTGTGTCGAGTGAACACCAATAAGTTGCGAAGGCGTTGGCTGCTGGCTAGTCGCATTGAGCTGATTTTGGCTAGCCCAAGATGCCTGAAACATGCAAAAACTCGATGATCTCAACTCATAAATGGGAAGAGGTGGACCAGGGAATGCAACAAGTAATGAGGAATCTTTATAAACTCCTGGTGATACACCGGTGAGAGGTGTGACTGATTTTTTATAAGCCACCGATGATATAATAGACTCAGGTGAGGTCTGAGACTTGGGCTCGTAATATGTCAACTGATTGATGGTGATGATATTTTTGTTATGGGGGGAGAACATCTTACAGTGAACCGGAGATACGATATCTGAAATTGCATATGTGTAGCTATGACCTATGAGGATATTATAATCCAAAGGGGCATCGATGACTTCTATGTCATTACAAATAGTTTTTCCCACAAGTGTGACATGACAATTGCGGAACATGCCAAGGGGTTGTGAAGGGTGACCATCCAAAGCACACAAAGTAATGGTGTATGGGGACATCTCTGGGGACCCTAGTTGCTTCCAAATAGAGGTGGACATCACATAGGTGGTGTTATCACCCAAATTTTTTTCAAAACATTGTATGTCAACTCTGTTTTGATCATGGTCTAAATAGTTTTGAAAGTCATTTTAGTATGGTTAAGGGTATGTCATAGTTTAAAGAGGTTTAGTGTTCATCATCAAAATTCAAATAAGGTCTTTATAGGTCCATTCCTTGGTCAAAAAAATCACATTTTTCATTCAAGAGTCATTTAAGTAAGTTTTGGGCTAATTTTCTGCAATTAGCCAGAAATCCATAGTTTCGTAGCACCGTTAGTTCAAAAAGGGAGTTTTGTGCTACGAAAGCATTGCTACTTTCGTAGCGCAAAGTGTGAAAATTACACTGTGAGCACTACGAAAGCGTGATTTCTTAGCTATCGTGTCAAATAAGCTGGGATCTGCCTGTTTCAGTTGGGGAATGATATGATAGGGGTATGGTGAGTCAGCTAGCACTACTACATTTGGCGGAAATTCCGACACCTGTTTCCGACGCTTTTGACCAAATGTCGGAAATTTTCCCAAATTTTTTCCATCCCGCCCGAAACCGTCGCTATACCGACGTCTATAGAAAAGTGTCGCAATACCGACACTTAAACAAGTGTCGCAATTGCGACGTTTAAAGGAAGACGTCGTAATTGCGACACCATGGCCCAAAGTGTCGCTATTGGAAAGACTCTAAACGTCGCAACTGCGACACAATGTCTAGGTGTCGCCATTGCGACGTTTGGAGGCACCGTCCTAATAGCGACGCCTTTTTCGCCGTCGGTATAGCGACAGTTATTTTCGCGCTAGATAAAAATACCAAACTTATATGGGCCCTACATAAAAATTCGAAACTTATATGCGCGCTACATAAAAATGTTTCGTATTTGTCGCAATAGCTACATTTGATATCACGTGTGCATTCGCCCTCTGCTCTTGCAGAACAACATT